>JAZAYU010000134.1:0-1200000 GCA_038501625.1 Corbicula japonica
TAAATCACAGAAAACGCTAAAGGAAGGTAAATATGAAAAGCAGGAAGTATATCATAGGGGCGATTTAACAATTCTAACCAAATTTTTATTGGCTGTGATATTTAAAAAAAAAGTGAAATATGCATATCATGAATTGCCACACACAGAGAACACAGCCTGCACTTGCAGCCAAACAGTATGGAGGCAAAAGGAGTGTGGTTTTATCAAATGATCAATGTCAAGACAGACAATCATCGAAAAAGGGAACATGAGGGCTCACCTTTTTGGAATGCTCAGTGAAAAAAACAATTTTGCCACTAATTGTTTAAACCAGGTTTTAGAGTACATCAATCTCACACTGTCCCAAATTGAATTTCATACAAACAAAGCATGAAAAAGCACACGCACATTTAAAACATAAGAGTTTTAAAGTACTGTCAGAAACAGTCAAACGAATACTGCATACTGTCTCGACGAAATGAAACTGTGTACCAGGAGTCAAATCAGCGAGAACAAGAAAGAAGGATAACAGGAACATCTCGAGATTCTAACTCACATTCACATTTTCCAAAAATGCTCATGAACAGGCTCAACCTAACTAAGCCTGCAGTATTTTTTTTCAGTGGCCTTCAATTATCCGTGCTTTTAACATCTTGTCTTACAATATAAAATAACATGTAAATAGGTATTGCGAAAAGCTTTATGAACCACCGCCAAAATTTATTTTGGTCAATAAAAAGTGACGTTTTAAAGAAACTGAAATAAAATAATTTTCAGGCGTTCTGTTTGTCTAATTATGGTATATCTTCTATGTATACTTCTCTGCCTCAAAATTAAATCAAGCTAACCAGTCTCATTGAAATAAGTTTGCTAAAGACAATAAAACCTGTATCGTTTGTATTGAACATACGACATATTTTACAGGTTGTTATTGTGATAATTATACTTATGAACTTGTCAATACCTTATCGAGGCGCTCACATTTTTATTGGATAATATATATTTGAGATTTGGTACCTCTATTTATCAACTAGAATTTGGTGTTCCGCGGAACACATTTGTCGCCTGTCTGCAAAATGTTAAAATGTGGGCCTATGTTTAATCATATATGATAAAAAGATTTAATTTGATTGCAATACTACACTAGAGTTTGGTGTACCACAGAACACACATGTCACCAAAATTGAATTTGAGTGTTGAAATCTGAGTTATCAGTCTTGCTTTAACCAATCGCTATTTGCATGCAGATGGTATATAATTATTTTCCATTTTGTGTAGGCAACAATAAGTAAATGTTAAAGTTGCATTTGAAAGGGGCATAACTCATACAATATTTAAACAGGAGTTATCATTCTTGTTGCCAATGATGGCGTTGTTCATGAAGATGATATATTCCGAGTATTAAATGAATTTATCAAGTACTTTTAAGTATATGCCGCATTTTTATGTAAAAGTCTCCTTCGAAAGGGGCATAACTAAAAAAATGAAACAGGAGTAATCATTCTTGTTCACTGATGGCATTGTTCATGAAGATGAAATATTCCCAGTATTAAATGAATAGAACAAGTAATTAAAAGTTATATGCAAGATTATTTTCATGTTGAAGTTGCATTTGAAGGGGAATTACTCAAACATACTCAAACAGGAGTTATTATTCTTGTTGTTACCGATGTTGTTGTTCATGATGATGATATATTCCAAGTACGAAGTGAATAGAACATGTGCTAACACATTTAACACCTTAAAAGTTTCATGTTAAAGTTGCTTTTGAATGGGGCTTAACTCAAAAATTTATAGTGAAACAGAAGTTATCATTCTTGTTGTAACCGATGTTGTTGTTCATGATGATGATATATTCCAGGTATAAAGTGAATAGGAGAAGTACTTTCAAAGTTAAAGTCAACATGAATTTTCATGTTGAAGTTGCATTTGAAAGGGGCATAACTCAAAAAAAGTCAAACAGAAGTTATCATTTTTGTTGTTACCAATGTTATTGTTCATGATGATGATATATTCCAACTATGAAATGAATAAGACAAGTACAATTAAAGTTAAAGGCAACATTAAGTTTCATGTAAAAGTTGCATTTGAAAGGGGCATTAACTGAAAAAAATGTCAAACAGGAGTTATCATTCTTGTTGTAATCGATGTTGTTGTTCATGATGATGATATATTCCAACCATGAAGTGAACAGGACAAGTACTTTTAAAATAAAGGCAACATAAAGTTTCATGTTAAAGCTGGTGACTACCGGTCGACGCCGACGCCGACGGACAATAGAATCCCAACGTGCTTACCTGCTATCGCAGGCGACTTAAAATGAAATAGGCGTTCCAATGGGTACTAATTGTGCACCTTTGTTGCTGATCTGATCTTTTTATATTTTGTGAAAGAAATGTTATTTTATCTCTTTCTACCGAACATCAAGATGACTATTAAAGACTATAACAACACCTCCAGGTACCTTGAATACTTGTTGAATATAGATAATAAACATTTTCCATCTATGGTAAATAAAATATATCATTATAAAATTCAACTTAAAATTGAAAATGAAACTGGTTACGTCACTAATAAAATATATGATAAAATAAGATGATTTTAATTTTATTTTTTTGGATATTGTTCAATTATCCCAAGGAAATACTTCCTCTGCTTTTTAACCAGCGAAGCTGGTTTTACTAATCACAATTCTGAAATCGGTATCAAACCAAAACGAGGCACAGGCAACCGGCGATTTACGCATATCAGAGTAATCAGAGCAAGCAAAGTAGTACAAGTTTCCTGTTACGTGTTAAAGTTGGCTCGTGCCACGTTAGTATCGCTAAAAATTACTTGACTGCTTCACTGCGCTGTCCCTAATTCAGAACACAATCGACAACAGAAAACCCATTTTATCTAGAGGTTGTACCCGCCAGGGGTTCTTTATCGAGCCACAGATTGTCATTTTGAAGCCATTACAATATTGGACGTTTGTTCCGCTGCTAAACTGTTTGTTTCACGATTTTTTTTTAATTTTTATCATTAAAAATAACGATAATAATAAATTTCCATCTTAGCATAATTTTCTTTAATTGTCCACTTTATGAAATAAAGGTTTACGTTTTTGATTAAGCTAGAGATGACTATTATTTTTGTTCGGAGTACATGAAATCATAGGCGCAGTAACAAAATGAATATGCAAATGTCAGTGACGTCACAATTTCCCGCGGTTTGAAGAAAGCCAAATAACAGTGAAAGTACGTGTGAATATAGAGGACAAACTATGATGAAGCATAAAATTTAAAACGACACATCTGTCTGTTGAAACTGATTGTATATGAACGGATTGTAAGATAATAGATATTTATCCCATCTCCTTAACAACAAAAACTCAATGATATGTTTACGAATGTCTTAAATCTGGCAGCTTTTTCTTATAATATGCTACATGAAAAAAACCCATCGAGTCCGTTATTATATACAACTTAATACGGTGGAAATTTATGGTATAAGCTATAGTAATTCATTTTCCTCTGAAATTGTCTTCAATTTTACATGTGTGTAAACTAGCATTAGATTACAACGCTTTCGGCAATGTTATGACTCTCGGTTGTTTTATCTTAATATGTAGGATTCTCAATTCTATGATTTCCTTTACATGTTATTCACAATGAAGGAAACAATAATATACTTCTTATATTAGTGCCATCTGATCTGGATCTAAAATTTGTGATTACTGGTCAGTAAAAAAATAATGATTCTAAAAGCAAATCAGATCGCAAAGATATGCCAGCTGATATGGATCTAAACTGTTCGCCCAAGCTATGAAGGTATATTTATGGAGTAAAGGGATAATAGAAGCCTTCATCCAGATTATACATGGAAACCCTTATTTCCACTATCATATAGACAAGATGAAGGTCTTTGCGAGTGAAACAAGTTATTTTGCTTTTTTCGTAAATGGATACATGTATGAGAATCATGGCACTGGTTATTCTCAAGAAGCAAAATCGCTTCGCTGGTTTTCTGTACTTTCAGTACTTTGATTAAATATTGCCTTTGGCATTTGTCTGTGATATGCTGGATTTGTATTCTCAGATCCTCTGTCAAAACTCCATTTTTTTTAAATTCCGCTTGGTTTATGGGGAAATTTTTTCTTTAAAGAACCAAGAAGCACGATTTGTTTCTTCTATCCTTATTATCGCATTCTTGCGAATTTGAATCCAGGGGTCCTGCTGGTCACGGTAGGATCATTGAGTACTCGTCAATTTAGCTTTGCAAAACTATTAGCTTCTTATGTTTTATATGTTTGTATGCTTTTGCATGCAACATTGTTAAGCTGATGGGTGAGTTGGAGTTATTTTACCAAGACTTGTTTGTTGATTTTAGAACCTGTTGGGGCAAGCGTGAGGTTGGTGCACCCTAGAAAAAAATGAAATATGCATATCAGGAATGGCCACATCCAGCATACACAGCATCCCCACACAGCCAAAAAGTAGAGAGGAAAAGAGAGCATGGTATTACAATAATCAGTTTCAAAAAGGACGCCACAAACAAATAACGAAAGTGAGAACCAGAGGGGTTACCGCCTTGGAACGGTCAGTGGCAAAACAAAATGCCACTGGGTGTTTAAACCAGGTTCTAGGGTGCACCAACCTCACACTTGCCCCAACAGGTTCTCGTATTACAAAACAAGTACAAATTGTCTTGGTGAAATAACTCCAACCCATCCATCAGCACAACAATGTTGCATGCAAAAGCATACAAACATACAAACATAAAAAATGAAATATGCATATCAGGAATGGCTACATCCAGCATACACAGCCTCCCCACACAGCCAAAAAAGTAGAGAGGAAAAGAGAGCATGGTATTATAATAATCAGTTTCAAAATGGACGCCACAAACAAATAAAGAAAGTGAGAACCACAGGGGTTATCGCCTTGGAACGGTCAGTGGCAAAACAAAATGCCACTGGGGGTTTAAACCAGGTTCTAGGGTGCAAAAACCCATCTACAGTTGATCATTTTGCTTACCTCTTTGGTTGCACGACGGTGGCAGGGGTTTAAGAGTTTATAAAGGTTTATGGGGAAATCTTTTCTTAAAAGAACCTAGAAGCTCGATTTGTTTCGTTTATCCCTGTCATCGTGTTCTTGCTGATTTTACTCCAGGTGCTCTGGTCTCGGTAAGATCATTGAGTACCCGCCCTTTGGCTTTGCAATGCTATTAAATTCTTATGTTTATATGTTTGTATGCTTTTGCATGCAACATTGTTGAGCTGATGGATGGGTTGGAGTTATTTCACCAAGACAATTTGTACTTGTTTTGTAATACGAGAACCTGTTGGGGCAAGTGTGAGGTTGGTAGCCCTAGAAAATGGTTTAAATCCCCAGCGGCTAATTGTTCTCATCTTTGTTTGATGCTCTTGCTTTTTCGCTGCTTGGGGAGGCTGCGTTTTTTTAGTGTGGCGATTCCTGATATGAATAGTTCACTTTTTTTCATGTGCCCTATTCATCTATTTTTATGGTTTTTTTTTACATGATTGCCCTATAATTCTTCATAAACACTTAAACACATGCCACCGTCGCGCAAACGTAGAAGAAAGCATAACGATAAACTATTTAGGGTAAATCACCAGGCAGGCCGCACGTTGTAGAATATCACGTTTATAACTTTCTGTTTAAATTTTCAGGTTTGGTTTCACGAATAATGTGGAGAAATTACTATAGTCTTCAAATCAACATAAAACTGGCGGTTGCAATTTATGTGATTACTACTTCCTTTGGTTATTTAAATTATAATTAATGAAGGTATTAACGATAAATCTTTCAAAAGATTTTCCTTAATTTTTGGTACCGATATCCCTATTTTAAAAAGTTTTTGTTTGCTATTGCAAGATTATGTTCTTAATATCCTTATCATTGCTAATGATATATATTTTAGCAGTGACGAATCAAACCGAGAATGTTTGCTTGTTTTTTCTGAAATGTTTGCTTTATTAGGCTGGAGTTCATTAAAATACATTTTGTTAACCAGAGATAAAAAATGGTTATTATCTGCATTTAATATATCGATGGTCTTCGGACCTCGACAATATTAAAGATAGCTATTATACTGTTACCTTGATATTCGATAGAAAGAGATAACATTAACGTTTATTTGGAAACAATAAAACACAGATCAGCAACAAACGGTATAAAGTACTCATTTGTGATATCTATTACTGGTTTATAAATTGTAGCGTAGTAGTTAATTATTTCCAGGTGTATATTAAACGAACACTGATTAAAGTTTCTAATTAGTTTTACTTCGACTTCTTAAAGTTTCTAGATCAAATATATATGTTAAAGTTTCTGAACAGTTTTTCCATAAGTAAATAACATAACAATAATTTCAGTTTCCATATATCCCGACTGACATAAGTTCCCCTTATAATAATTTAGTAATTTAGAATTCCCCTTGCCAAAAGAGTTCGAATGTGAATTTTCGAATCTGCCGTCCTTAGCCCGGCTTTTATTTAGAATTTCCCGAGACGGTTTTGACATCATGACAGTTTTAAAGGTGTATTTTCGTCGTTCACTCGAGATATGTGCGTGCAGTCATGTTTTACAGTCATAACAAAACGACATAAAAGTTATTAGTAAGTCACGAATGTACATGGAAATGACCTACAAACAAAAGTCACTTGACAGTTTGATAAATGAATGACACATGTGCATTTTATAACTTATATGATGAACACTTTTAAACTTTTAAAAGAAACCTAATAAAATGAAATCCTAAAACCTTTTAAGAATATTAAGAAATAAACTTTTAAATTTGAGAGTACCTAAGAAACCTATAATAAAATGCGGCAAATTATAAATATAATTTCCCCATTACATTACAAAATAGAGTAAGAAAGTGAGAATCTTCATAAGGTCTTTACAAGTTCATACCGTATATTTATCAGAAGAACAATTTGTGATAAAAGCTTGATTCTGTAAATTTAAAAAGAAAGGTTACCAACATGATGTTTTACAGCGCTCTGCAGGCCTGGTGATTAACCTATCTACAGTTGATCATTATGCTTACCTCTTTGGTTGCACGACGGTGGCAGGGGTTTAAGAGTTTATGAAAGTTTATGGGGAAATCTTTTCTAAAAAGAACCTAGAAGCTCGATTTGTTTCTTTTATCCCTGTCATCGTGTTCTAGCTGATTTTACTCCAGGTGCTCTGGTCTCTGTAAGATCATTGAGTACCCGCCCTTTGGCTTTGCAATGCTATTAAATTCTTATGTTTATATGTTTGTATGCTTTTGCATGCAACATTGTTGAGCTGATGGATGGGTTGGAGTTATTTCACCAAGACAATTTGTACTTGTTTTGTGATGCGAGAACCTGTTGGGGCAAGTGTGAGGTTGGTGCACCCTAGAACCTGGTTTAAACCCCCAGTGGCAATTTGTTTTGCCACTGAGCGTTCCAAGGCGGTAACCCCTCCGTTTCTCACTTCCGTTATTTGTTTGTGGCGTCCATTTTGAAACTGATTTTTGTAATACCATGCTCTCTTTTCCTCTCTACTTTTTAGCTGTGTGGGGAGGCTGTGTATGCTGGATGTGGCCATTCCTGATATGCATATTTCATTTTTTTCGATGTTAATTTCAAATGAAAACGTTTTATTATCTATGATTTTTCTCCCTATTATCGGGATACGGATGGCATTCACTGTGTCTGTCTCTTGATATGATGACTAGACGCTGCCGCCGTATTTATATGATTGTATGACACTTGGTTATCTATACATTTAATATACTACTACAGGTGTTAAATGCTGTGTGGCGGAAGTTTAAAGTGCCCCCATGCTTCATTTCAGAATATTTTTATCAGTTTCAATAACCTCCCTTGAAGATGTGAAAAATGTCGTAAAAATGTGAACTCGCTAACTGCCGAACGATTATGAAACTAGACTATTTATGGTACAAATGCTTGCGATTGTAATTTTGTAGTCAAGATAGGGGTCAAACGTGAATATTTCTCTTTCTTTCTTCGAAAAAAGTGAAATATGCATAAATATACATTATTTTGAACATGCACCATTTTTCGTTCATGAGTTGAGAAAACTGCGACATAATATGTACTTAGGTATCATAGTTGTCTACCTTTTAGTATTAAAATGGCGGTGTTATAAATTGACAGTGATTTAAATTGGCGCAAGTGAACCTGGACATCAAATTAAACCGAACTATATAACTTATAACTTTGTACTAAAACAAAAGCACTGGTTCATTGCGAGAATAGCTATGCAAATTGTAGACCCATTATTGGCTACATCCGTTCATTTTAACGATACAGGTACAAGTATACAGTAATTATCTTTAATTGAGCGATAGAATTAGCTCCAAGCTTACTTCAGCTTTAACCACAGCTTCGGAGGGGTGCATTCTGCGCTTTTTTATGCTCCCCGAAGAAATTCGGGGGAGCATATAGTCGCCGGGTTGTCCGTCCGTCAATCCGTCCGTACGTCCCGATTCGTGTTAGGCCCATAATTGTTTTATTTGAAGTCGGATTTTAAAATTATTTCACAGAAATTATCACCATAATTACCAAAATAATCACCAAAATTATTGTGAAAAGGATTTGAAAACACTAGCAAAAATTTATTTTGGTGTTTAAAAGCACAAGACACATGTTGAAGAAATAGCCTAGCTCCGGGTTAGGAATAAAATCAAATAATTATCAGGCGTCCTCTTTGTCAATTTATAATTTTTTCCAAATTGTATTCTCCTCTTCCTCAAACTAAAAGACAAACCCACCACTTTTCGAGAGAATGTAAAACATTTATTGCATTTCATGAACACAGATTTCTGTACAGGTTATTAACGATAATTATACGCATTGTATGGACTTGTCAAAACCTGATCAAATCGCTCTCTTTTAACTGGATAGTATTTATATTAGATTTGGAACCTCTACTTATAAACAAGTAAAAGGAATGTACTTATTGTGCACCACTTGTTACTGATCTGTTTCTATTTTGCTATGAAAGAGAATGTATTTTACCTCTTTCTACATCACGATCGCATTATTAAAGCCGTTAACAATACATCTAGATATCTTAATGACTTCAAATATATCCTTATTAACTCAAACTTAAACTAGACTGTGTCCACAGGACACTGATGCCCCCACTGCTGCAATAACATTTGTTACAAAATTTTGTACCAGGTATTAACAACATGTAGTGATCATGATTAATAAATGAGGAGTAAGTGCCACAAAATTTAATAACTAACATAAACAAAAGGCCATAACTGTGGTGAAAATTGTTGCAAGACAATGTCCTTTAAAACAATCTTCACATCATGTCTAATCATCTGTGCAAGTTTAAAAGAAATCAGCCAAATAGAAAATGTGAAGTTGATGACACAAAATTTTGTAAGTGAAATAAACAAAGGGCCATAACTGTGGTAAAAATGGCAGCAGAAAAAAATCCTTTTTTTATGATCATCTACCCAGCCATCTTGATTATGTGTGCAAGTTTGAAAGAAATCTGTCCAAAAGTAAATGAGGAGTTGATGCCACAATATATTATTACTGAAAAAAAGGGCCATAACTCTGGTAAAAATAGTCGCAGGAAAAAATCCTTTCTTCACGATCATCTACACATCCTGCTCCATCATCTGTGCAAGTTTGCAAGGAATCTACCCTGTAGTTTAAGAGGAGTTGATGCCACAAGATTTAATTACTGAAATTGACGAAGGGCCATAACTCTGGTAAAAATGGTCACAGGAAAAAATCTTTTCTTTACAATCATCTACACATCCTGCTTCATCATCTGTGCAAGTTCGCAAGAAATCTGCCTTATAGTTTTGGAGGAGTTGATGCCACAAGATTTAATTACTGAAATTAACAAAGGGCCATAACTGGTAAAAATATTCGCAGGAAAAAAACCTTTCTTTACGATCATCTACACATCCTGCTTCATCATCTGTGCAAGTTCGCAAGAAATCTGCCTTATAGTTTTGGAGGAGTTGACGCCACAAGATTTAATTAATGAATATAACAAAGGGCCATAACTCTGGTAAAAACAGTCGCAGGAAGAAATCCTTTCTTCACGATTATCTACACATCCTGCTTCATCATCTGTGCAAGTTTGCAAGAAATCTGCCTTGTAGTTTAGGAGGAGTTGACGCCACAAGATTGTATAACTGAAATTAAACAAGGACCATAACTCTGGTAAAAATGGTCGCAGGAAAAAATCCTTTCTTTACGATCATCTACACATCCTGCTTGATCATCTGTGCAAGTTTACAAGAAATCCACCTTATAGTTTAGAGGAGTTGATGCCACAAGATTTGGAGACGTACGGACGGACGGACGAGTGCAACTCTATATGCCTCCCACTTTGTGGGGGCATAAAAATCTAATAATTCTGAAAACAAGCAAACTTTCTTGATCTAAATTTTTCCATTGATTATGTCTGAGCATTGTTGAATTATACCATTTTGGTAACCTTTCTTTTTGAACTACAAATGGTGTAAATCAGCGTCAGAGAAGTTAGTATTGTATTATATTTCTAGAATATTTAAAGTTGGCAGTAATTTCCATTTTCATTATTGCCCATGAACAGGCTCAATCAAATGAGCTTTGAAGTATTATAGGTGGCGAATATCCAGATGTATTAAAGTGTCATTTTGACTGAGCCTGTTATCAGAAAAAATAGCCTTTCAAATATAAATAAAAGGTTATTTTTTATTAACTGGAGTTCTTAAAAGTCTTGACTTCGTGGCAGATTTTATCTTCAGCTATGGGAAGAAAGTTTCAGTTTACAAAATAAAAAACAATATGTAGTCATTATTTACTTATCATGACATGGTTGTCATTTAAAAATGCATTATTATTTATACAAACTACAACAGATTTGATTTACTCTGAGAGCCTAAATTTCATTTTGCTGAATAAAAATCAATCCATTATATAAATTTTATCATACGGTCTCAGTGTTTTTGTAAGTCTTTGTAAGTTTTATTATATAACATATTAGAACTATGCCGAGCTAAGTTAAAGCTTTTGCGACTTAATCGACTTAATGACTAGCAAGAAAGAAATGGTAATGTACAGACGTCCATGATAGTATGATACACATTTCGAAATAGATAATAAAAGTTTAAACTCATTTTTTCTCGTAACTAAACATGTTGAAATAAAAATCTAATCAAATTATTTACTTACGTCTAAAACTGCATTGCAATCGCCAGAAACAATGATATCCACGGTATTTATTTTTGAAGGAATCTGTAACATTTTTAGCAAAGCATTATTTATAAACATGAAAGAGTAACATGAATTTATTAGAGAAAAAATATCCAAAAATTTTTAAATGAGATTCTTTTCGTTTGCAACATTTGTTATTTGAGATAAAAAATTCATGGGCATCATTGTGGCTGTCAGAGTCGAATAGTTTTAAAATGTTTGTGTGGTGTTTCCTTAATATATATATTTAAAGATTAAAGAACATCTCCATTTCGACAAATTTATAATTATGCTTTTTTGCATATGGTTGTGAGTATCATGATACTGACAGCAACAAGTTACATCGTTTTGTCTTACTTGTTTATACAATGCGAGATATTTGCAAAATTGGGTTTGGTTTAAACAGTATTTATTTCAAATAATACATATAAATCGATGTATAATGCGAGATATTTGCAAATTGGGTTTGGTTTAAACAGTATTTATTTCAAATAATACATCTAAATCGATGTATAACAGAGCAAGACTATACATATGTATTTGAGAGGACGAGAAAACAAGTTTTCTATCAGATGATAGCTTATATTAATTCTTCTCCCCGTAGTCATGATGTAATCTTTATGGCGGAGATCAATCAGTAGAGTAATAACAATATGTTCAGATTCTAATTTGAAATGAATACTTTATTGGGTTTGACCTCGAAATTCCTAGACGCGTAAATATGTGATAGAAGAATACAAATGTTGATGCATTTCTTTTGTTGGAAATTTTATCTGGTTGTTTTTAACCTTGCTGTTTTATTATTTCCCTAGCGTCTGGTCTATGTGAATGGTATGTCTGTTATTGTGTATCTGGCTACTGTATTTAAACCATTTTTTTCTTTCATAATACATTTATTTTAAAGGACAGAAGACATTATGGTAAGCTTCATAATACTCAGGTGTGCATATAATATGTCTCGTGTTGTTTAGTTTGTTTTTATTTTTAGGTCAATCCATTATTCTTTACTGTTCTCAATTTCTTAGAGTTTGCAAAATAAAAGTACATCGATAACATTTATTTGTGCAAATTTTTATTGATCTGCATTTTGCATTTGCGTGATATTTTTCTTTCGTACCGGTAACAAGTGTAGACGGTCCGTAATCCCAGAAGTTAAAACACCCACACTTCAAAGCAAAACTAAGACTTTTAAATTGGCCTTCATGTTTGCATGTCGTTTTGTTAACGAGTTTCGTCTCGTTAAGTCTAGCGCATATTGATGTTTATTTTGTGCAATTTCCCAACCTTCATCTATCTTTCTTTTTCATTTTATTTATCTATAGATTGAAAAAGTTCCATTACCTGAACACACTTTATAATTCAGAAGTATATCATCAACCAAAAAGAAAGAGCATAAGAAACTTACCTCAAAACGATGCGAGACGTTATAGTTACTTTGTGATATTGTATAATTGTTTGCAAATCCGGGTCCATATGCTGAAATACTAGCATCGTGACTAAGGCGATTATTTGTCTTATGAAAGTGAAGTGTATACTCTGTTAGAGCCTCAATGGAAACAACGGTGTCCTGAGAAATAAACAATAAATTAAAACTATTATGTAACTTGAGTCAAAGAGGGAAATTGTTATGTAAAATCTATTATAGAACCTCTAGAAAGAAGTAAAATCCATGCTGATTGTTAGTGGAATATAGTAAAAGATTGTACGAAATGGTAAGAAATGGCATTTCGAGAATTGATATTTTACTTTGAACATTTAAAACTGACTGAGCTTTAATGAGTTTTCGTGTTATCTCTTTATACCGAACATCAGAATGGCATTATTACAGCCTTAAACAACACCTTGAGGTACCTTGATGATTTGTTGAATATAGATAATAACCACTTTCCATCTCCGGTTAACAAAATTTATCCTAATGAATTACAACTAAATAAAGCAACACTTCAGATAAGCAAGCAAACGTTTTAATCTAAATCTTTCGAATAAAAAAATGGAAACGTCACTACTTAAATATAAATATGTGATAAAAGAGATGACTTTAATTTTAATATAGCACATTTTCCGTTTTTAGACCGCGATGTTCCTCATGCAACATCTTATGGGGTTTATATCTCTATCTCTTATCTTGTTCGCTTTTCTAGAATTTGCAATGATGTAAATGGGTTCAATGCACGCAATCTTTGCATAGCAGAAAAACGTTTAAAACAAGGTTATCGGTATCATAAATAAAGGAAAACGTTTTGCAAGTTTTATCGCCTACACCAAGATTTAATTCAAAAATACAGGTGCAGTTTAAAATCACCATTGCAACAAAGTATTTTACAGTAAATAAAATTATGAAAATAAAAGGCAATGTTATTTTCTACCGGTAAGTTGCAAAAACCATCTGTTAATTCAAAATGAAAAGTTATCAACATGATATTCTGCAGCGCTCTGCATTTCTGGTGATTAACCCAAAGTACAGTTGATCATTATGCTTACCTCTTTGGGTGCACGACGATGGCAGGGGTTTAAAAGTTTTTGGAGGTTTTTAGGGAAAAGTACTCAACGGCTTAACAAGGGTCAGAGCTTCAGGAGTTTAGTTTTGGTTAAAAAAGATATGGCACGAATAAAAGAAGCTTCGATTTCGAAATTCCCATAGAGAACCTCGATAACTATAAGGCCTGTCCTCTCGTGTAAACAAACGGTTAGCACAGTAATCAACATAAGATCGATTAATCTACTAGCATAATCACCACGCAAAGCGCAGAAGAATATTAAGTTAATGGTTTCTCATCGGTACTTCGATTCAACATAAGCAAAATAAAAGGCAATCTAAAGGTTAAAAACTACCTGTGTTGTACGGAATCCTCCATCTGGGTTTCTTTGTGAAGTTATCCATTTTACTATTGGTAAGCCTTCAGCATATCGCCCCAACGACATATAGGTCAATAAAGCATATGCCGTTGCTTCAGTGCTCATGGCATTGGCTTCTGTAATTCCGCGACTTACATCGGTATCTGCAGTCCAGTATGCCATACCATCTGAAACAGAAAATATATTAACACCGTCATGCCAAATGCGTCAACAGATATTAACGTTGAACTAATCCTCACAATAGCATATACTATTGCAATTACTATAATATAGTTCACATGCAGACGATTCTAATAAAATTGAAACGCGTAGTTTAACATGGAGCAATAAACCATGGCTTAATGGTACCCCAACTTAACAATTGCTCCAGCATGTTCTAATATGAACAATTAAATACAATTTGTCTAGGTGAAATAGCTTGTAATATGAATATCTGGAACGCCACGGCAAGATCACACGAAGTTTCTTTCATAGTATAAAATAGATCAGCTACAAGATTGCACAATTAGCAACTGATATGCTTGTTACATGTTTATAAACAGCGGTGCCAAATCTTATAAAAATATTATCCAGTAAGAATGTAAACGACTCAATCTGGTCTTGGTAAGTCCATTAAAATATTGAAACAAAAACCAACTGTAAAAATTGATAAATGTATAATTGTTTCTTGCTTACATTTTTCAATGAGACTTGGGAGCTTTTCTTTTATAAAATGTGTGAGAAAGAAAAGGTTACAAACAGAACGACTGAAAATGATTAACTTTAGCTCTATTAAAACTTCACCTGATATTTTATTAGAACAAATATAATTTTTTCCAGTATTTTCATAAAACCTTTTGTACTAACTTATTACATGTTCTTTCATTCAGTGTTTATAAGTGTTTTAATTATTAATTAAAGAAAGTAAACATGATTAATGTGTCATCGCTATTCAAAACACATAATCTAAATTCAAACCGACCAACAAAATAAGTTTGCTTCTTTGTTTGTAAGAATGAGGCAAGGGATTAGGAGTTGATGAAGGTTTTATAGAAAAATGATGTTAAAAACATAGAAAAAAGTGAAATATGCATATCAGGAATAGCCACACTCACATAACACAGTCTTCCCACGCAGCGAAAAAAGAGATGAAAGAGAGCATGTGTTTATGAGTCAAATTCAAATAAGACAGCACAAACACATAACTAAAATGACAACCCTCGGGTTTACCACCTTGGAACGATCAGTGGCAATACAACGCCACTGGAGGTTAAAAACCAATTTCTAATGTGCACCAACTTTACAATTGCACCAAGAGATTCACATATGAACAAACATTACAAGTATGTTTGGTGAAACAACTCCAACCCACCTATCAGCCCAACAATGATGCATGCAAAAGCTCACAAATCAGGCAGAAAAATACCAAGTTATAAAAGTGATTTTATATTGCACCTGTATTTTGCAATTTACTCTGGGTACCGGCGATGCAACTTGCAAAAGGTTTTCCTTTATTTATGATACCGAAACCTTGCTATAAAAGTTTTTCCGTTATAGTTCATCGAAATCTAGAAGCTCGATTTGTTTCTTTTATCCCTGTCATCGTGTTCTTGCTCATTTTACTCCAGGCGCTCTGGTCTCGGTAATATCATTGAGTACACGCTCTTTGGCAATGCCATTAGATTCTTATGTTTTATATGGTTGTGTGCTTTTGCATGCAACATTGTTGAGCCAATTAGTGGGTTGGAGTTGTTTCACCAAGACAACTTGTATTTGTTTTGTAATATGAGAACCTGTTGGGGCAAGTGTGAGGTTGGTGCACCCTAGAACCTGGTTTAAACTCCCAGTGGCAATTTGATTTGCCACTGACCGTTCCAAAGCCGTAACCCCCCTCGGGTTCTCATTTTTGTTAATTGTTAGTGGTGTCTCTTTTGAAACTGATCATTTTATTAACCATGCTCTCTCCCTCTCTTCTTCTTGACTGTGTAGAGAGGTTTTTTTCTGAATGTGGCGATTCCTGATATGCATATTTCACCTTTTTTTGTCATTATTACAAGCTCTTCAAAAGCGAACTAGCTGAGAGATATAACCCCGTAAGATGTTGCACGAGGAACATCGCCGTCTTAAAACGGAAAATTTAATATATTGAAATTAAAGTCATCTCTTTTATCATATATTTTATTAGTGATGCAACCATTTTCAACCATAAGATTTAGATTAAGGAAGTTTGATGAAGTTTGCTTTTCTGAAGTTTTAGCTTTAGTAAGATGTAGTTCATTAAGATTTATTTTAATGACTACTGATGGAAAATGGTTATTATCAATATTCAATAAAATCAAGGTACCTCAATGTTAAATAGAGTAATAATGTGATCTTTATGTTGGGTAGAAAGAGATAGCATAAGGTCCTTTCATAAAATTATTAAAACCGATTAGCAACAAGGGGTCGCAACGAGCACCCATTGGGAAGCCTATTAAGTGTTAATAATAGAGGTACCAATTCTAAGATAAATGTCATCCAGTAAGAAAGTTATCGACTCTATCAGAGACAAGTTTGTTCTGTTAGTTTTATTCCTGTTATCGTGTTCGTCTTGATATGTGTCTGCATGCTCTTGTCTCAATAAGGTCATTGAATCCCCAACATTTTTGCTTTACAATATTATTTGTGTCTTACGTTTTATACATTTGTGTTGATTGCGTTTGTGCGATTTTGTCGAGTTGATTGGTGAGTTATTGCTAATTGAGCAAGACAACGTGTTTATATGACAACTCGTTGGGTCAATTGCGAGAATGGTGCACCCTTGAACCTGGTTTAAACCTCCAGAGCCGAATTCGTTTTGCTATCGAGCGGTCCAAGGCGGTAACAACTTCAAGTTATCGTTTGCCTTTAATATAAGTGGTATGTTTATAAAAAAAGATTTTTCTTTATAAACGTATATTCTCTTTATCTTTCTGAGGTTTATTCGGGCTATCCCTTATATGCACGTATTACCTTTCGTTATCATAAGATAGTGATAATCCCCAATTTTGCCTAAATAACCTAAATAAGCAAAGATCTAAAACCTTAAATCATATTTGGTGATTTAAGCGACCGTCTTCCTTACGAAACTAGAATTTATTGAAGGGAAACTCAGAAAAAGGTGAAAAATGCATATCAGGAATCGCCAAATTCAGAAAAAAACAGTCTCCCCACACAGTCAAGAAGAAGAGAGGGAGAGAGAGAGCATGGTTAATAAAATGATCAATTTCAAAAAAGACACCACTAACAATAAACACAAATGAGAACCAGAGGGGTTACCGCCTTGGAACGGTCAGTGGCAAATATTATTACCACTGGGGGTTTAGACCAGGTTCTAGGGTGCACCAACCTCACACTTGCCCTAACAGGTTCTCATATCAACAAACAAGTACAAGTTGTCTTCGTTAAAAATTCCAACCGACTTATCGGCTTAACAAAGTTGCATGCAAAAGCACACAAACATATAAAACATAAGAAGCTAAGAGCATGGCAAAGCCGAAGGAGCGGGTACTCAATGATCTTACCGAGACCAGAGCTCCTGGAGTAAAATCAGCAAGAACACGATGACAGGGATAAAAGAAACAAATCTAGCTTCTAGGTTCTTTTAAGAAAAGATTTCCCCATAAACCTTCATAAACTCTTAATCCCCTGCCACCGTCGTGCAACCAAAGAGGTAAGCATAATGATCAACTGTAGAAGGGTTAATCACCAGGCCTGCAGAGCGCTGTAAAATACCATGTTGGTAACCTTTCTTTTTAAATTGACAGATGGTTTTTACGAATAAGCGGGAGAAATTAACGCTGCCTTTTATCTTTTTAACTTTATAAATTAAATCTCCGTAAAAAACAGGCTGTGAAATACCTTGTTGCAATAGTGATTTTAAACTGCAGCTGTATTTATGAATTAGATCTGGGTATCGGCGATAAAACTTGCAAAAGGTTTTCCTTAATTTGTGATATTATGATAAATTGAGAAACAAACTCCGTATAGACTATTTGAATTTACTCTTTATATATGTTATAAAAGACTTTAATATCAGAAACCAATTTAAGAATGGGACCTTCGTAACTTTGGCAATTCTTTCCTCTGACCCTTTTTACATGAGTATTTAGACTAAGAGACTATTTGAACAGCTACGAACTAAACAAAGCTTCCTTTGAAAGGATATGGCTGAGGACGCAGATCTGTATTCAAAGGTAAGAGTGGTAGTAAATTCGAAAAAGGGCTTCGAAAGTACTCGAAAAGTGCCAATATACATAATCAGAGTACAGAACGGTTTATAAATATTTGTCCAGGTTCAGCGATTCAAACGTACACGTCATTCATGCGAAAATCGAGGTCATAAATCATTCAGTTGTAGAGAAGTAAAATAAATAAACCATAGAGAAAAATCAAATAAATGGTTGCAGAACTTAGATGTACATCTCAATAAATTAAATACTGATATGACAGAGGCAAATAATGGTAAGGGTTGCTTCAGTGCAATGATATCTGTATAAAATTGGCGAAAGGCACTGCATTTAATTGTGTGAAAGTCAAGAGACGTTCGGTTAGACCTGATTTTCCTTTTTAGAGTCCGGAAAGACGTGAAGATGACAGCGACCATAGGCTGGGTAGAGCATTTAGGATCATGTTCATCGATAAAAAGAAAATTATCGAAATCTCAATAACGGCAAAATGCCGTTAAATGAAACATTGGTCAAATGTATGTTATCGATGTATCTTTATTCTGCAGATGGTAGGACACGTTAAAAAAGTAAAGAAAAATGACGAGATCTAAAAATTCCTTCAACTTATATTTAAATTAATTTACGAAAACTTAACAACACAAAGCATCACTTTAAATGGCCACAGGAGTAATATGATACTAACAACAATTTATTGTGTCCTCGCGACTTACATATGTAAACTTTACTAGATATTAGCAAAAGTGTGTATGACTTTCAATTTTCTGGTTGCTTCCAGGTCGCGAAAACGGATGACAATAACTGATTTCTCGTTTAGTAGTTTAAAGTTCTTGACAAAGTACATAACATTTTCTTGTCAGTATCATTGCACTCACGTGGGCATTTAAAATTTTGTTTTTTATAGCTTAGTTTTTGTGAATATATGAAAAAAGGAACTTTTAGGTCTGGCTTTTTTTTACTTTTCTAATGTGTCTTAGTTTATGCAAAATAAAGATGCATGAGTAACATTTATTTGTGCAAAGTTTTACTGAACGGCATTCTGCCGTTATTGAGATTTTGTTAATTTTATTTTTATCGATGAACGTGGTAAGCCCTTAAGTTTGTCGTTGTTGTTTAAGAAAGAATATATATACTCGTAATGTCTCTAACACACTCTTCTCTTTGCTTGCTGTTTAATCGGCAGTGAAGGGAGGTGAAGGGCCGTAGGCTTGATAATTGTAATTCTATTAATGGTCTGTGCATAAATATTTTTTTTAAAATTTGCTGCTCACTTACCTTTTAATACCTTGCTATTTTCTAGCCGTGTAAAACACGATTGTCTAAATTGGCTGCCAAACTTTGCTAAAGCATAGCAGGATATTGATAAGGAATATGCGTCGTTAATGTGTGGCAGATTATTCTCCAGATACCCTATTCCATTGTTAATGACACTTGTCCAAGTTGGAAACTAAAATATATATTTACAACAAATACTAGTACAACAACAAACGTCACTGCAAGAAAACTGGCTCATGATTTATCCTTTAGCATTGCCTTGTACATGTATTGCCTTTTAGATATTTAATACACTATTTTCAGTGTTTTGTTGCGAATATTAGGTTTTCTTTTTGTTGTAACGTTCGTGCACTTGTTTTGTCCAGACTGAGCAAGCAAATGAAAACACATTTCTTCTTCAGTGAATTATTGTTATCTGGTATTTTTATCAGCTATTGAAGTATCGTATGTTTGTCATTTGCAATGCTTATATTATGAATCCGTTTAGTTAGAGAATAGTGGCAGTGTTCGTTAACTCTTTATATCGAAAGTACCTGATCAGTTGACGAAGAGCTACTAGCTTCGAGTAAGGCGATCAATGTAAATGCTGTAAGTTGCAGCTTCGAAAAAGGGTGCTGATAAAAGAGAATAAAACAAATAGTACAATTTAATAGATGATTTATCTGACAATTGGTTTATATAACAAACCCATGAATTTAAATATCATTTAAAAATAATTCTTTGTGATAATGTACGAGTAATTTATTGAATAAGAGCATTTTTGTCAAGACTGAGAAAGCAATTAAAACAAAGGCACAAATTTCTTATAATCACTGAAATAAGGTTGTTTACGAATTAATCAGATATGCATGTATTTTATATTTTCGTCACGTTTATTGGTTTAAGTACTGAGTTGCGCTCAACCCGGGGCTGGGCGGCGTGGGCAGTAATATGCATTTCCATTACTGCCCATTAACAGGCTAAATCAAATTGAGCCTGTAATATTTTCATACTTGTCGTGTTTAATGGCTTTCAATATCTTTTCAATATCACAGTAGCGTTGTCTGTGCCTTGTGGCGGCCATAAAGAGTCTCCCCGTACGTTCGGTGCTGTTATCAGTTACGTCCTTTAAAGGTCGTTTGGCACGGTAATTATTACCATGATACTTGTACTTTTAAAATAACTTTTGTTTTGAATAAATATTTCGGCCAGTTTTAAAATGGATGGGTACCATTTCCCAGCCGATATAGATTTGGATATTGTTCCATCACCACCAATGATATACCTCCAGCTTTTAAAAATTTTCTTTTGCCGTTGTTTGTGATATGCAGGGTTTATATTCTCAGATCCCCTGCCAAAACTCTTGTTTTGTCGATAAGGGTAAACCCATTTTTTATTTGGGGACCATAAGCCGCTACTTATGGAATGGTATTAATCTAAAAATACCGCATTGAAGGTTCCATGTTCACCGCCAAATACATACCCTCGTTTGGGATGAATCCAAATTGGACTGTTTATTGGTGTAAATATCGATTTGCGCTTACCCGGGGCAGCGTGGACACTATGATGCATTTCCATTACTGCCCATGAACAGGCTCAACCAAGTTGAGCCTGCAATATTTTCATATTAAAATATACATTTTAAGGCGAGAGAGTAGATAAAGTTGTTAGTTATATTAATTTTGTAAGCAAATAATTAAACGTATTTTGAGTATAGTGAACTGTACACAGTATGTTGATTTTAAATGATAATATTTATGTTTTAGCCCGACAATAAAATAAAATAATAAAAATATATGCTTACAGCACCCCATCGAATAGGTTTCCGCTCTCTAAATGAACCATCGCTATTTTGCTGCTTCAATATCCATTCCATTGCAGAAACAAGTATGTTTTTATCGATTGTAATGAGATCATTTGCTTGATAAAAACATTTCAGAACGTACGCTGTAAGCCTTCAAAAAAATCATATTAATCATGTGAGTTATAAGGAGAATAGTAGGACAGACAGTTATGTCGGTAATAAATAATTTTTACTATATATATTTCAAACTGTGGCAGATTTTTAGATTTTTAGATTAATTAGTAAAATAAGCATATCTGGAATTGCCAAACTTAGAAAACTCAGCATCTCCACAAAGACAGAATGTAGAGATGAAAAGAGAGCAATGGTTTGTCAAATCATCAATTTGAAAAACAAATCACACAACAAACGATGAAGAAGAAACAGTATCTTAGAGGTTACCGCCTTGTAAGTGGCAAAACAAGTTTGTCACTAGGGTTTAAAACCAGGTTCTGGGATAAACCCACCTCACAAAAGACCCATATGAACAAACATGAACTAGTTGTTTTGGTGAATTAGGTCAAACTGATCCATCACCTCAACAATGTTGCACGCAAAAAGCACATAAACATATTACGCTTAAGAAGGCTGTGTCATTTCCTGATATGCGTATTTTACTTGTTTATATTGTCAACCAAACAGGTAAGTAATCATTGACATTACTGAGATCAAAGCCCCTGGAGTGAAATCAACGAGATCATGGACACAGGGTAAAAGAAGAGATTGGGCATCCAATATTTCCAAAACTATTTTTCTATTAACTTTCATTAAATCTTTAACCCTGCTACAGTTGTGTGAACAAAGAGATAAGCAAACCTGTAGATACGTAAATAACCAAGCATGCATAGCACTGCAGAATATCGTGTTGAATTGGACTTTACAGATTCTTTGTACGAATAATTTGGAGAAATTAATATTTTTTTTTATTTCATTTAATCCACGAATCATCGTTTAATCATCTCTAAAAACAGGCAGAGACACCTTGTTCAAAATGATTATAAATTGTTCCTGCATGTTTGAAGTAAATCTCGGTATCGGCGATAAAACTTGCTAAATGGTTTTGGAATTCTTTAAAATGTAGTGCTGATAACCCTGGGGTTAAAAAGGTTTGTTCTGTTATGCGTTAAAGCGAAATTTACGAATAAGTTTTTCATTAAAATCTTCAATGTTGTTGAAATCTAATAAGCTGTAAAACTTAACACCATAAGATGTTGCACAAGGGACCATATAAAATGGGAAAATTACAATATTTAAATCAAAATAATCTCGTTTATAATATATTTTAGTTTTAAGAAAACCATGATCAATGGAATAAGACAAATGATGTTTGCTTGCTTTTTCCCAATTGTTAAGCTTGGGTTCAACAGGATATATTTTGTTGATCCAAGATGTAAAAGGGTTATTTTCTATATTAACAAATTAATGCATCAAGGCACAACAGCTGTTATAATGTCATCTTAATATTCAATAGAAAGAGATACAATTACTTACTTTTTATAAGTAAGTATAAGGGCAGATCAGCAATAGCTGGTGCAACATTTGTACCCACAGTGATATATATTAGTTGTTTAATATAGAAACAGAGTGAAATATGGAAACAAGGAAAGTTACAGCCTCTCTACACAGCAGAGAAGACAGGAAGAGAGATCGTGGTTTATGGAATGACCATTTTCAAAACAGACAAACAAAACAAGAATGAGAACACGAAAGGTTGCCACTTTGGAACTGTCAGTGGCAAAACAATTTGCAACTTGCTGTTTTAAACGAAAAAAACTAAAAATATTGCATGCTCGGTTAGACTAAGCCAAATTACCATGTTCCCGAATTCGTTTCATATTCGAAAGCGGAAAACGATCCATCTTCTTTTCGGAATATCAGCTCCCTCATGTAACCTAAAAGAGAATCGATTTACATTTAAAAGTAAACATTAAATTCAATAAACATATTTACGAGATGAATGTGCCTAGAAAAGGAAAAAAAATAAGTTGGACTTCTATTGTTATTATGTTTAACAACACAATAATATATAACGGTTTAACTAGAGTTTAGTTTACCTGTGATTATGTGGGTCAAAGCTTTTTCTTCAAAATCATTCGACAGCTGTTCCGTGATTTTCATATATTTAGTTATAAACACATCTGGAGCAAAGTTAATCATGTTTTGTTCTCCGCATCCATGTGGTTTTTGTATTAGGTGCTGCAAGCCAGTTCTTGTAGGTACAAGAATATCACCTGATGTAAAAGTAATATAACATAAACAATGTAATGACTGATTTATATTCAAACCTTTCAAATATCTTTTATACATTGCGACTTCAGAAAAATAATTTTCACGTATATGATATATAAGTAGCGGTACGGTAACTAGCGACGTTACTGTTAACAAGTATGCTGACTTGGCTTGAGCCCGGTAACGGAGAGTCAATTTAAGACCACATACTTTCATTTTGAATAGCTGTTTCTAAGTAATTTTTCGAAAAATCCAAATATTACGTAAGGTGAATAGAAAAAGGACTAAAGGCTTGTAACAGTAATCATGCAACAAGAGTTCATCAAATTTACAAAATACAGACTAAAATCAAACCTGGTAGTAAGAATAATTCAAACAAATTTACAAAATAAAAAAGCAACATATGCATTATCAGGAATCGCCACACTAAAAAAAACACAGCCTCCCCACGCAGCGAAAAAGAAGAGAGGAAGATAGAGAGAGCGCATGTTTTATATATGTATGTCAATTCAAACAGGACGCCACAAACAATTAATAAACAAGAGAACCTTTGGGGATACCGCCTTGGAACGGTCAGTGGCAAAACAAATTTCCACTGGGGGTTTAAACCAGGTTCTAGGGTGCACCAACCTCACACTTGCCCCAACAGGTTCTCGTATCACAAAACAAGTACAAATTGTCTCGGTGAAATAACTCCAACCCACCCATCAGCTCAACAATGTTGCATGCAAAAGCATACAAACATATAAACATAAGAATTTAATAGCATTGCAAAGCCAAAGGGCGGGTACTCAATGATCTTTCCGAGACCAGAGCACCTGGAGTAAAATCAGCAAGAACACGATGACAGGGATAAAAGAAACAAATCGAGCTTTTAGGTTCTTTTAAGAAAAGATTTCCCCATAAACTTTCATAAACTCTTACACCCCTGCCACCGTCGTGCAACCAAAGAGGTAAGCATAATGATCAACTATAGATGGGTTAATCACCAGGCCTGCAGATCGCTGTAAAATATCATGTTGGTAACCTTTCTTTTTAAATTTACAGATGGTTTTTACGAATAACCGAGAGAAATTAACATCGCCTTTTATCTTCTTAAGTTTATAAATTAAATCTCCATAAAAAACTGGCTGTGAAATTTCTTGTTGCAATAGTGATTTTAAACTGCAGCTGTATTTATGAATTAGATCTGGATATCGGCGATAAAACTTGCAAAAGGTGTTCCTTAATTTGTGATACCTATAACCTTGTTTTAAAAGTTTTTTCTGTAATGCAAAGATTACGTTCATTGAAATCATTCACATCGTTGCAAGCTCTTGAAAAGCGAACAAGCTGTGAGATATAAACCCCGTAAGAAGTTGCACGAGGAACATCGCCGTCTAGAAACGGAAAATTTACTATATTAAAATTTAAATCATCTCTTTTATCATAAAATCGCCTTTACTGGTGTTATTAAATAATTGATCCATTTTACATCGACTAGGTCTTTTATAAAAATACACTCAACAAAAGTTCTAATTGGTAATTTGTGTCCGTAATTTTTATAAGAAAGATATTGAATTTAATCTTTGTTTATGATCATATGCCAATGACAGTCTTCAACGTAAGTTTTAATCTTGTGATTGACTTTGGAACAGTTTGGCAAGTGGTATCCTTAATTTTGCTAAAAATGCCTTTCTTAAAAAATGTCAAGCAAACAGAAATATGCTCTTTATTCCTTGTTTTGTTTCCTTATTAGTAGGAAAAACAGAAAACATGATTAATCAATAGCATATTTGTTTGTTTAAATACACCCCTTTCAATTTATCAAATTTTAAAATTACCTCCCTTTCAATTAAAGACTGTTCTAATTTGACCCACTATTACTATGTTCTTCAAAAATCAGACTGAATTAATACTGCTTAAAATAGAGTGCTAATATATATTGAACACTATTAACTATTAATGAAAATTACTATGTTCTTCAAAAATCAGACTGAATTAATACTGCTTAAAATAGAGTGCTAATATTTATTAAACACTATTAATATTAATGAAAATTACTATGTTCTTCAAAAATCAGACTGAATTAAAACTGCTTAAAATAGAGTGCTAATATAATAGTTGGGTTTACAATAAGTAATGGGAAAGTACATGCAAACTGGAGTTTTTTATTATGTACCAAACAGTACTATTTTTATGATTTTGGGAATTTGGCAACGTGCTCTTAACATGAATTAATGTAATTAAAATAAATTCCGGGAGGACTGTTTTCAAAACTCAACATATCAAAAGAGGGGGAAACACGACTTAAATAAGTAAAAGACAGAGAAAACCAGACAGGAAGAAGTTACTCAGCGCTCCCCGAGAGTCAAGGCCGGGTACAACCTTTCGTGACGGAGAGAGCTGAGCACCAACTTCCTTTCATCACATGACAGAAGCCATAGGTGGTGCACGGTCAAAAATCCACCACATCCAACCATCTCGGCCTGCGAAGAGATAGATGGATCCGGCGAACCAGACCACGAAAATAACCCGATAACGCACGTGCTTATTAATGTTTGGAAGGTTTATGGGGAAATCTTTTCTTACAAGAACATAGAAGCTCGATTTGTTTCTTTTATTCCTGTCATTGTGTTCTTGCTGATTATACTCCAGGTGCTCTGGTCTCGGTAAGATCATTGCGTATCCGCCCTTTGTCTTTGCAATGCTATTCACTTCTTATGTTTATATGTTTGTATGCTTTTTGCATGCAACATTGTTGAGCTGATGGGTGGGTTGGAGTTGTTTCACCAAGACAACTTGTACTTGTTTTGTGATACGATAACCTGTTGGGGTAAGTGTGAGGTTGGTGCACCCTAGAACCTGGTTTAAACCCCCAGTGGCAATTTGTTTTGCCACTGACCGTTCCAAGGCGGTAACCCCTCTGGTTCTCACTTTCGTTATGTGTTTGTGGCGTCCAATTTGAAACTGATTATTGTAATACCATGCTATCTTTTCCTCTCTACTTTTTGGCTGTGCGGGGAGGCTGTGTATGCTGGATTTGGCCATTCGTGATATGCATATTTAATATTTTTTCCATTCTGAGACTGTTTAAATATTCCATAAGTGATACTTTTGTTAAAGATTTCTACACAGAGAATAAGTCTTTGAACTTTTGTTGATAAAGTTTGCTATTTAATATTTAGACAATTGTGTGAATCCCAATTTTTGAATAAACCAGTTTTTAAAAGAATTGTTTAAGCAGCATGTATCCAGGAAAACGTATTTTAAGATATTAGCGTTTAAGTTGCACGTTTATTTATAAAAAAAATATTGGTACATTATTACCGAGAGTTTACTTGTTTGCGCATTTTCAAAGGTATAAATGCAAGATCAAAAAGATATTTTTCCTTTACGGTCCAATTTGTAAAGGGAAGCAACCAGTTCGCCGTATAGCATTTTATCAGTTATCGAGTTTTCATTTTTAATATGCGTTTAAGAAAACAAAGTGGTATTCTCTTTCAAACTACTGCGCACATTTCTATACCGGTAACTGAAACTAATCGAGTCATAATTAAATTATGCTAGTCAAGACCTCCTAAACGTGCTACTGTAGCTCTAGCGTAAATGTGGGGCTTTGGTATTATATTTTCCTGAATTGTGGTAAATGTTCATGAGAAACAACATGCATCTACAGATTTTAGATAGATTTATTTCGGCATAGGAAACATACAATGGTTTACATAATTTTTATACATATGAACAATAAAAATAAGTATTACCAACAAATAACAATCATATAAAATGTTTAGAAGCAGAGATAACCACGGAATGCTTCAAATACCAAGGATAACGCAATAACGTGCAAGCACTTATTTCTACCTTTCCAAACATTAAGATGCAGACAAAACATTTAAACATTTACATAATAATTGTCCTTACGATAACCGGTTGACAAACAGTGCAAGCAACCAATCAGAGTATCGCGCTGATAAACCTTTTTATTGTCCGCCATTTTGTACGTCAAAACTTACCAAGCTGTCTGACATCAAACTTTCGTAATTATTTCAAGATATTCACAAGAAATAACAAAGAACACTTTTTACCGAACAATGTCAACTTCCCTTGGACGCAAAATAAGGGGCTTAACACTTCCATCCTATGATCGACTTTACCGCGGGTTAACGAATTTAAAAGCATTATGGAATCAATGTTTAACTTTATCTTAAACGATTGTCAATTAAATAAAACTTATTAGACAATGCATTGCTTATAATCCTCTTCTTATTATCATTATAACTCCATTGTGCAAAGGGAAGTTTTGCAGAAATGTTGGCTGAATCCTTAACTGCGTGTAGACCCTGATCAGACGATGGGAATCTAAGCGATATTTTAGTTGTTCTTTCACTTAAATTGTATTGGAACCAAGCAGCAGTATCAGCAGAGATATGTTAAAGATGATACTGAAATAAGTATAATCCATTGGACATACAGAATAGGACGTCCATGCAAATGGACGAACCGTGGATTACCGGTAGATTGAGTCAAACTAGGCTTTACTTTTGATAATAGTTTTTCATAATTAAAAATTTATTATACTTGAAAATGTTTTCGGGATCACTGAAAAACCACTGGAATGGATAACATCATACCTTCAAGATAGAAAACAGACAGTGTACATTAACGGTGTGCTGTCAGACCGGGTCACACTGAATTTTAGTGTCCCACAGGGGTCTGTTTTAGGGCCGAAATTTTATACTATGTACACTAAACCACTTGGTGCCATCTGCAAAGATCATGGGCTGCAGTACCATCTCTACGCCGATGACTCACAGCTGTATCTATCTTTCAAACCATTAGATGACATCTCTAAGGAAGAAACATTACAACGCATTCAATCGTGCCTTCGAGACATAATATCGTGGATGAATGTTAACATGCTAAAACTTAACACTGATAAAACAGAAGTCATCATGTTCTCATCTCCATATAACTCCAAACACATTGAAGATCTATCGATAACAGTGGGTGACTCTAAAATTAATCAATCGGTTAATGTTAGAAATTTAGGTGCCATCTTTGATTCAAACATGAACATGGAAGATCACGTTAATTCAGTATGCAGATCATGTTATGCACATCTTAGACAAATAGGCAGAATTCGGAAATATCTGACAATTGATGCATCTAAACAGCTTGTGACTTCATTGGTTATCTCGCGCCTAGATTACTGCAATGCACTATTGTATGGAGTACCTCAAACATTAATCAACAAACTGCAGATCGTTCAAAATACAGCTGCCCGCATCATCTCCAGAACCTCGCGGTACGATCATATTACACCTGTACTTAAAGAATTACACTGGCTTCCAGTGCAATACAGAATCCAATTTAAAATTTTAACACATACCTACAAAGCTTTAAACGGAAAATCGCCGGAATATATGGAAGAAATGTTATGTGTTTACAAACCACGAAGGAATCTACGATCTCAGAACAAAGCACTTACTTTAGTGATACCAAAAAGTAAAACTGTAACCTACGGCGACCGACGATTTGAATATGCAGCTCCGAAACTGTGGAACGATCTACCGTCCAATGTGAGAGACTCAAGCTCATTGTGTTCTTTCAAACGTGCACTTAAAACACACTATTTCAAACAAGCTTATGAATATTATTTTTATCATGAATAACCAGACAGTGATTTTGGAAGTCTGTGTGTCCCACACTGTCCAGATCAGTAACCAGTCGAGCTTCTAGCTCACTGGGGTCAAGAATCAAGAAGAGTCCGGGACGGGACATCGGGCTTCTTGCTCGCGGGGGTGTCCCGTGCGGTCGCGCTGTGCCAAGACTCAAGAAAGTTAAGTATACAATGACGACTTCTTGTTGTCATAGTATATTTTCAGGTTATCCCTCCATGTGCAGAGGACCTTCGTAGTGGGTTGGGGGGAGTGTGGTGGCGGGTCTGGGCGGGTGTCGCGGTCGGTCCCGGGCGGTGTGGTACGGAACGGGATGGGGATGGGACTTACCAAATCGTCTTCTTGATATAAATAATAATTTTACAATCTGTTTTAATTCTGTTAAGATCTTTTAGGACGGTTACATATCCAGTGTAAACTGTTTTAGACTTTCGATTTAATATATAAATGCAATTTAGATCATGATTATAAAATTTATTATTTTAAATTAAGTATCTAAGAAGTTTCGCTAGAATATTTTTATTGTATGATATTGATATTTAATTATTTTAATTTCAGACAACTAGATTAATACCACATTTTAATTTATTATTTTATATTCTTATTCTTAGTATGTCATACATTTATTGTTTAAATACTGTTTTAGGATTTTAATGAAATTGCTTGTAATTATTTATCAGTTTAGATCATTGTAAAGCGCCTTTGAACGTGTATATGAAAAGGGCGCTATATAAGTTTGGTAATTAATAATAATAATAATAATAATAATAATTATATTAGCATCAAGAAGAGGGCATGATTTTTGTGGGATATTATACTGTGTTAGTTTGGTCATAACATTCATTTTAAGGGAGGTGGATGGGAGCTTTTGTCAGCTTTTGATTTATGTGTTATAACTTTTAATAAAGTGTCCGTTCATATGATCTAAATATTTTTATACATTACCATTTTCAGAATGTAATATACATATTAATTTTTCAAACGTGTGTTTATATTAATATTCATCTAGAGTTTAAACATGGCGACTCTTCGACGTTTTGACCTGATACACTTTCTGATACACTTTCCCTCTTAATTTAATTGTGGTTTAGTCTTATTCGTTATTTTCAAAATATCTAAGCAACAGCTTGATATTAAAGCTTAAGTATTTTATTTCTTTTGTGATGGCAAGCTGTTTTTAAAGTAATTTAATAAAACTTAATGTTCGCGAGTGTACCGGCTTGGGAAACCATTTGTTATGGCGGACATAGGAAGAAAAGTTCCCCAAGAAAATCGGTGCCGTAGCGTAAGGTTAATTACTCTAGCTACAAATACCATCATAAAGCTGTTATCTATTATTTCTAGGCTTTTAAGGCATCGCCACACTCCTCCCAATCCTATTCATCGATAAAATAAAAATCATCAAATCTCAGTAATGACAAAATGCCATTCAATGAAAATTTGTAAAAATGAAGGTTACTAATGTATCTTTATTTTGCATACAGTAAGACAAAATAGAAAAGTAAAGAAACAAAGCTTGACCTAAAAATTCCTTGAATTCTATTTACATAAATTCACAAAAACTAGGCGATGCAGAACATAACTTTAAATTTCCTCGTGAGCGCAATGATACTGACAAGAAAATGTTGTGTACATAGTAAAAAACGTTCAACTATTAAAAGAGAAATCAGTGATTGTCATCCGTTTACGCGACCAGGAAATTGAAGGTCAAACTTACTTTTACTAATATCTTGCAAAGTTTACATAAGTAAATCATGAGGACACAATAAATTGTTGTCAGTATCATATAACTCATGTGGGCATTTAAAATGATGTTTTGTGTTCTTTAGTTTTTGTGAATTTATGTAAATAGAAGTTGAGGGAATTTTCAGATCTCGCTATTTTTCTTTACTTTTCTAATATGTCTTACCATCTGTAAAATAAAGATACATTAATAACATACACTTGTGCAAAGTTTCATTTAACAGCATTTTGTGGTTATTGAGATTTTGATAATTTGCTTTTTATCGATGAATAGAATTGGGAGGAGTGTGGCAGGCCCTTAACATGTGCATGAATTCCATACATAACATAGATAATAGTAACAGAATAATGTGTTCTAAGTTCTAAAATATTGTAAAGTGAATATTTAATTATATGAGAACATTTTTTTTATTTTTTAAATATGTGAGAAAGCACGTCATACGATGATTCCCAAAAACGAACACAGAAGAGCTTAACGAAGCGAGTAGCGGATGGCTTTGTGACGTATTTCTGTAATACATTATCCAATTATTATATTGGGTTGCAGATGACGATGAGCATACTGGAATCAGTAATTAAATTGCAACATAATCAAATAACAACCGATTACAAAACGTAAAAGTATTTTAAAATTATATACCTGTTATTGTCATATGTATCAGTTTCGTGTTCGGAATCATATTTGGATAATCTTCCAGATTAATAGTCTCACGGTATGACGCGTCACCTGGCCGCGAGATGATAAGTCGTTGATGGTTTGTTGTTCGACGAATACCTTGTTGCTGTGAAACAATAAATATTGGTTTTCATTCTGAGGGATACGCACACTAAAGAAAATCTAAAAATAGATTATTATCTAAAGAGAATCGTAGGAGATTAGACATAATACAACGGGCTCGGGTTTCACACGGGCTATATAAAAATGGTTAGAAAAGTGATAAAAATGTTATAGAGTTTCTAAGCTGGTGGCTCGGTATTTTTGCATATTAAATCTGAGTGCAGAACTGAAAAAGGTTTTTGAAATATGTCTACCGAATGCTGAGAAAATTATCATTTGGGGCTTTTCAAAAAAAAAGCAAGTGAAGTAATCAAATAGTCAAGAATTTAAAAAAAAGTCTAAACTGGTTGCTCAATATGTTTGTAAAGTCTTGGCATTGATCGAAATGTAGGCTTATATTCTTCCTTAACATGTGCATGAATTTCATACATCTACTAACATGTGACGTAATAAACTTTTATGAAGCATTATTGACTTACATTAAATAAAATACAGAACAATTAGAGTATGTGCTTAAAACAAATTTTATAACTGTTTCTTTGGTGCACACAAGAACCTGGTTTAAACCCCCAATGGCGAATTAATTTGCCACTTACCGTTCCAAGGCGGTAACCCCGAGAGGGTTCTCTTTTTCGTTAATTGTTAGTGCGCTTTATTTGGATTTAACATTCTTATAAACACATGCTCTCTTTTCCTCTCTTCTTGTTTGCTGCCTGGGGGCCTTGTTTTGTGAGTGTGGCGATTCCTGATATGCATATTTCATTTTTTATTACTTAAATATGTATTTCTGTTACAATACATGTTGAAACATCCAAAATAAGTGGTTTACAACTTGTGATATCGCATAAAGATAGTAAATTCTATATTTTCAGAAATTGTGTTGTCGCATTCCTGAATAACACATACTTGCAGTGTATTCAATAATGTTTCGCTCCGGTCATTCCTTTTTTCACAAATGAACAAAACATGACATAGCTTTCGAGGAAAACATGCAGCTGTTCTAGTAGTCATGTCAGAGATATGTTGACAGAATATTTCAATGTCTGCATGATGTCACACACATGATAAATTTTGATGGTATTTTCTCAAGGGAGCTGAATACAAATGTAATTTCAACTTAGAAACATTAAACTAAATGATACACCATACATTTTTAGATTGTTTTAACAATATGAAAATAAGTGGAAAAAGCATATCAAGAATCGCCACACTCACAAAATACAGCCACTTCACGCAGCGAAAAACAAGTTAAAATGGAAAAGAGAGTATGTTTTTAGTTAGTTTAAACATATTTTATTGCCAATATTTAAAGCAAATTGGTTTGGGCCACAAGTGCTTAACACGTTATAAAAATGGCCCTCACCATATACAGATATGACAATTTTAACATGGCAGTATGATCCAATAAAATAGAATATAATGTGACATTACTTAACAAACATTTTATAGTTTCCTTAAAACATGTCATGAAATATCAAATGTTCTGCCCCGCCGCACCGCACGACCCAGCAACACACGCATTCAATTTCGTTTAATTTAATATATATGACGTATCTAATTACTGAAAATTTTGGATCTTTAATATACTTCTGCACAGAGTCAAATAAGATTTGTTATCTTCAACGGAGAGTTCATTTTTTACTCCAACCGGATGGAGATGATGTGGTTCTCGAAATAAAATAATACGTTGACCGCGATAGTTTGAACATTTAAAAAAGAAGTGTTCTGCATCTTCCACTCCTGCCCCACATTGACATAAGTTGCTATCTTTTAGATAATTGTTAAATAAATAATTGTTTAGGTTGCTACAACCGTTTCTTATACGCGCATGGTATACTGAAAGCATTCTGGACCCCGTAAAATAGTAATCAGGAACGGCGTTGCTTTCAAACAATGAGTTTTTTAAAATGTTCTTAAAATTACTAGATTATTATTACTAATTAATGGAAGGACTATTTTTTATCTCTGGTTGCAATGAGTTCCACAAAGAAGTTGCCGACGGAATGAACGAATTCGAATAAAGAGTTGTTCTTCTTGGAATAGTTGCATAATTATCCGCGTTTCGTAAATGATATTGGTTTTCATCTCCGACGTATCGCGGAAAGTTAATAGCAAAATCTTCAGGTACCATATTGTTTCTCACTTTAGGACTAATTTTTGGTAAGTGCGCCTGTTGGCTAACGACATCCATCCTGCTCCTTTGATAAGTTTTTCAATGAAAACTGAGCGAGTCAAGCCTGTAACGATTCGCGCAGCTTCGTACTGTAATTGCTCTAATTTTGTTTTCTCGTATTCTGCACAACTGTCCCAGACTACAGATGCGTATTCTAAGATAGGGCGCATATACGAAATGTAGATTTGGTTTAGAGTTTGTCGGTTTACTTTGAATTTTATAGCTCGCATTAATCCTAGAACTTTAGATGCTGATTAAGAAATATATTCTATATGATTGTGCCATTTTCCATCGTTATTAAAAATTACGCCGAGGTGTTTATGACTGTTCATTAAGGATAACTGAGTTCTGTTAAAGATGAGACTAGGTGGGTTTATTGATTTGTTTGTTGAAAAAAATAATACCTCTGTTTTGTCAGGATTGAATGTTACAATCCATCGTTTTGACCATTGTGATATTTGTTGTAAGTCGTGATAAAGAATTCCCTCTAAGTCTAATAATGATGAAGTTGTTTGAGCCAAAGAAGTGTCGTCTGCGAAAAGACGTGTTACACTTAATAGATTATCTGCAATGTCGTTAATATAAAGAGTATGTTTTTTATAAGTTTGTCAAATTCAAATAAGAAACCGCAAACAATAAACGAAAAAGAGAACCATTGGGGTTAATGTCTTGGAACTGTCGGTGGCACAAATGCATTGCAAAGCCGAAGGGGTTGGAACTCAATGATCTTACCGAGACCAGAGTCAAATCAGCAAGAACACGATGACAGGGATAAAAGAACTAAATCGAGCTTCTAGAATCTTATACAAGATTTCCCTATAAACCTCCATACTTCATTAACTTTTAAACACCTGCCTCCATCGTGCAACCAAAGAGGTAAGCATAATAATCAACTGTAGATGGGTTTATCACCAGGCAGGCAGAGCGCTGTAGAATATCACATTGGAAACCTTTTCTTTTGCAATTTAGGTGATTTTTACAAATATCTTGTAGAAATCAACATTGCATTTAGTCATAACTGAAACATGTTCAACTGCAGTTATATGAAATTCTCAAAAAGTGTTAAAATAACAATGCGATAAAGGATAATGTTTTTTAATGCAAACTTCTGCAAATTTTGATATTTATGAATTAACATTGATGTTGCTCTAAGAAGGGTGTTTAATAGCATACACTAGTCAAAAGTTCCAAGTGCACACTTGATAAATTTTGATTTTTTTTCAACTATTTGATTGAATCATTCAAAATATAGAAAATTGCAATGAAAGAATATCAATTTCCTATTAAAGCATGCAAACAAATTTGAAAATGCTTAACGCCATAGAAAAATAATAACATGTTTAGCACCCTGGTATACAGAAAGCAATTCTCAAGCAAAAAACATCATCGCATCCCCTACAGTTGTGATTATTTTTTTCATCTTTGTATCATTAAATTTGATGAATTCTTAAGGAAATGTTGTGGTTTGCAATTCTATTGCACCGAAATAACTTCGTAATGGTCAACAAATTCTTCTCTATTTTAACCATAACGTGTTCACGCATATTTGAAGGAGAAATGTCTTTTTTTTTCTCGCAACTGTTGTGTGCAAAACGTTTCTAAGTGGCTTAGAAATTTCGGATGAAGCGAATATTTGTAATACACTGTGTAGATATGTGACAGCCTTTTAAAGAAAACAAAGTTTATTCATTTCGATAAAACAGACCAGTAATTCAAAAACGTTATTTTTTAATATTAATATTTCTGACCAAATTTAAATTAACGTCATTTTCGAATAAGCCGATTTTGAAGTTAAGTTAACTTATCTGAATTTTAATTTAAAATAATTGATAAGAAGGCAATTATCAAACAAATGTTATGATATTATTTTCCTGTTCACGTTCTTTAACGTAAAGATTTAATGACATAGGAGAGTAACGTCAACATTCAACGTAAGCAACGTTATCAATATAGAAAATAAAATCATTCGTATTTGATTATAATTATAAATTATTTCTTTTGCAAGTTAATTTTACTTTGAGATATTCAAAATTGAAAAGTGTGTATTAGAATATTTGACAAGTGTAATTCTATTCATTTCCATTGTTAGTAATAGGGTTGTCGGTGAATGACGTCATGGTGGAATGGCATTCATGGAATCATGCAATTACCTATGATTTTCAATTACGTATTTTGAATAAAATTATACACTAACATGTTTTGAATTAGTTTAGTTTATTAAAATAATGTTTATTCTTATTGAAATAAGTACGGAATGATTTTTAGAAAATCGATTTTCCCGATATTGTCAATTAAAGAGCGTAGAAGATACGATTGAACTCGGAGGCCACCGCCATTTTGAACAGAAAGCGTGTTGAGTGACTTCCTTATTTGGAATGTCACATGATCATTTCCGAGTATTTTTAGCAGCTGATTTTACCAGAAGGAGGACGAAAGTATGACCTTCCTATCGATATACGGCAAGTTGGAATGTTTTGGATTTTTTAAAATTATTTTTTACTGAAAATAGGTGAACTTTGAACAACAATAGAGGCATGATTCGTAAGTAAAACTTTACAAAACGGAACATAGTATTCTTAGCTCTATTAAATTCATATTGCACTGAAAATGTTTGAAATTTAGGCTTTTGCTCTACCTTCGCCGTCCGATGGAAGTTGACCTCCGAAACTGAAAGAAGACTCGGCAATGAATTGTCATACGAATTCGCGACTTGTTTTTTTTTTATAAATGATCGACTATACAGATTGATATGTTATTCATTTTATTAATTATATCGATCAATTTATCAACATTCATTATAAGAGAAGATAATATTATAATTTGAAAGTCTATTTAATGGAATTTTGAGTTAAAGATTGCATTTTTGTGTTGCATGCCTAAATCAACATCATGCATACTGAACTGAGTCTGAGATCTGAGTGAGAGTTTGGTGACACATACTAACACGGAAACACATAAAGGTAGATATAATTATAATTTTATTTCCTTGTTCTTGAATTGATTATTTTGCTTAAAAAATCGATTTCTGTGTCAGTGACATCCAAGTCATTGGAAGTGAACCTATGCAAAACTAATCAATCTAGAAACTCCTTCTTTACAAAGACTACCGTAGAGTGGAATAACTTTGATAATAATAGTGTGTGCAGAGACAGTCGAGCATTTAGACCATTCATCGGGACTAGTGTAAATTCTCATCTCTCTCCAGCTGCACGCATGCCGATCTGAATTTCTATGTCTGCATAAAGGGTTCAACAACAATAATATTAAAAGAATGATAGTGATTCTGCCAAAATATCTGTTGTATCCCTGCCCATAGTTTCCTTCATTCTATCTTTATATGAACATTTACTTGCTCTATTGTTCATTTTATAATGGTATATTTTGTTTTTAAACTGTCTGTCGGTACATATCTGTTGTAAAATACTGCACTTTTTATACTCAACAAGGCCCATCATTTCCAGACTGGTTCAATATCATCTACGATAATGACCCTGCGATTTATACCTATCACAACCTACCAGACTTTGAAAAGACCTGTATTACCTACTTTAACTAAGGATAAAAATAAACTATGTGTATATAAGTCAAATATCTCGCTTTGCATAGATTGTCCTGCAATCGATTAACATTGCACTATGATGAGCTTTTTTGTTAATTGTTTGTGGTGTCTTTTTTGAAACTGATCATTTTATTAACTATGCTCTATCCCTCTCTCTTCTTCTTGAATGTGTGGGGAGGCTGTTTTTTCTGAATGTGGCAATTCCTGATAAGCATATTGCAATCTTTTTCTAACTTTGAAGTTGTTGATATATCTATAAGCCAAAGTTTCAGTATTAACCCTTTCCTCCATATATAAACCTTTTTAAGCATGTGTGACCGGTGTAGATCCAGATAAGCTGTGCCGTCTTATCAGGATCTGCACTGGTCACATTTTGGTCAGAAATATCCTAATGAATCATAAAGCGAACAGTTAAAATCCTGATCAGACGGCACAGATGTGCCGGCTGATCTGGATAACTGATCTGGATCTTCATTGTTCGCCCACGCAATAAAGGTGTATCTATGGAGGAAAGGGTTAAGGACATTTTATTGATTTTACTACCAACACTTTCTAAGTTTTTAAGAAAGATGTAGAAATGCACATGTCTTCAATTAAGCGCAGTAATGAAAGCTTTTCTTTTGAACTCAAACACATTAGTCGAGTAACTCTTGTGATAGAAGCGATGGAAAAGAAAAATACAATTTTGATATTTTCCAATTTATTTAAATTCCTACATAGACATACATACAATGAACAAATACATCATTCTGATGTTCTGAAAAACCCTTTAATTTGATGTATTACTTTCAATAATTTTTTATGCATATAGTTGCCGCTTTGTCCGTCACATTTTTGTCCATATGATAGTTCAAAAACTAAAACACCTATTAATCTGAAGCTTTACAAGTGCATAGATCTCCATGAGGAGAAGTGCAGTGTACAAGAAACACAACTTCCCATTGCATATCTTTGGAGATATGGTCCTTTGTTAAAATATTAGTACAAGACTAATAAGCACAAAAAAACGTCGGAAAAAAGTGGAAATATTTTTTTTTTCAAAATACAATCTTTCATTAACTATTACAGATACAGGCATGTTTTAATCACCATTTTGTTGCATTTTCTAAGACCTTTAATTTGATATGCAACATTCTACAAGTTTTGATAATTTAAAAAAAGTACTAGGTCAATAAGCACAAATAATGTTAGAAAATATTTTCAAAAATTCAATAATTCGTTAACTTTAACAGCTACAGATATGTTTATACACCATTTTGTGCAATTTAAAAAAAAAAATTAAAAAATCACCGACACCCGTAAAATGTTATACCAACGGTTCAGTGACACAAAATTAATATTATAGGCCAAGTGAAGTGTCGGTTAAATTCATTTGAAAAATGAATAGCTAAAACATCTGACAACAATCATATTTGCTGCTTGAAGTTATTTTATTGGTGATTTTATTCCACATCAAGGTTTATACTGGAAAATATTAAATTTTAAGTTGCACTATACACGAATGACACTTTTTAAATCGCCCCGAAGTTAAAACAAATCATAGCTTGGGAAAGTAGTATTTTGTTCTGATATTTAATGATGCAACGGATTTGCATGGTCAGGCGCTTTCGCCGTACTGTAGGAGTTCAATTCAGGATATTAGCAATATAATTCACAGTAGCTTTCTCAATCGGTAGGTGTTCGGAATTGCATTGCTATTCGATGTTGCTGTATGGATAATGTAAAGGATGTAAGCTTTTCTATAATATAAAGATTCAAAAGTATGAATGTAAACAAATCGTCAGAAGACAAAACGTGTAACAATTATCATAAATGTATTGGTCTACTTACATGCACAGTAACTTCTCTCTCTACAAAATCAACAGCGGATGTGAAGAAAAAACTCCCAGCTTTTGCTCGAACAGTTATTCGCAACGTGCCAGCTTGTTTCGGCATGATTTTTACAAAAGTAGAATGGCCTTGTCCGTTTTCTACCTAGAACAAAACACACACACAACACCTTCAGGAACATCTATTGTGTTATTTGTAAACGCTTTTTGTTAGAATCATAGAAATACATGATTGAAGACATAAACGTAAAACATACATACATGTCAATGCTACTTTTCTCCAGGAGCTCTGGTTTTGGTAAGATCATTGAGTACCCGCCCTTTGGCTTTGCAATGCTATTAAATTCTTATGTTTTATATGTTTGTGTGCTTTTCCATGCAACATTTGTTGTGCCGATTAGTGGGTTGGAGTTGTTTCACCAAGACAACTTGTATTTGTTTTGTGATATGAGAACCTGTTGGGGCAAGTGTGAGGTTGGTGCACCTTAGAACATGGTTTAAACCCCCAGTGGCAATTTGATTTGCCACTGACCGTTCCAAGGCGGTAACCCCTCTCTTCTTCTTGACTGTGTGGGGAGGCTTTTTTCTGAATGTGGCGATTCCTGATATGCATATTTCACCTTTTTTAGTGTCTGCAATACTGCCTGCACTACTTAACTTACGTTGATCTGTCACTCAAACATTTTTAAACCGACATATGCATACCATCTTTTGGAATGGATCAAAATTGATGTAAATATTGTTGCGCTTAACCCGGGACTAGGCAGTGTGGGCAGTTTTGTGCATTTCTAATACCGTCCATGGACAGGCTCAATCAACCCGAGCCTGCAATATTTTCATATTTGTCAATTTCGGTGGGTTTCAAAATTTCCTTTTCATCATTTTCAATATCACAGTCATGACAGTAGCGTTTTACGTGTCGTGTAACGGCTGCAAAATTTCTACCGGTATTTTATCATTCCTGTTATAATTCATCTCCTTTAAAGGCCATTGTAAAATATACTTATTTACTATGTTAAAAGTACACTTAACAACTTTTCTAACTTTAAGTATACACCGTCTAACTGGAGCATTATTGGCTTGATATTTGAACTATTGCTCTAAAATTTCAATAAAACATACACACACAGAAAACAAATTCACATCAGGAAATAAAGAGTATGACAACCCACGGATTGTTTAACTGCAATACACATTAATCTTATTGAGCTAATACAGTTCTGAATGAATCCTTTGGGGAATCTTAAGCCCATTCCTGAAGAGGCGAATCTCCTAGTTGCCGAAGATTGCATATCATACTAGCGTTTTTGATGGATTAACATTGTACTGTTTATTAGTATTAATTTTGTTTTGCGCCTGTTCATGAACAGTAATGGAAATGCATATTACTGCCCTCGGGTTGAGCGCAAAACAAATATTTACGCTAATAAACAGTACAATGTTGATCCATCAAAAACGAAAGTATGAATATTCAGTGAACTATTTATTTTTCAGATTAATGCGACTTCATGTAAACTGTGTATGGTGCACAGATAAAAGAATTGATTTCTCTAAACGAGAACTGAACGGTCGATGTCAAAAGTCCTAATAACATATGATATTTGAATCAAATATTTCATGTAAGTAAAAAACATGAAATCTATTTACAGTATAAAATATTTACATTTTTTATCCATTTCGGATAGTACTGTGCCTAGGACATTTGTTATTTGACAAATTAAACGGTTTATGGAATGTTATTTGGTAAACAGTATCTAAGCGTACAATAACCCGAAACGGAAGTTCCAAAACTGCAAGTCCGCGATTAGTTAGTTGCTAAATAACAATAGTTTGATAATGTTTACTCAAAAGGCTATAAGGTATTCACTTTCAAAAGCGTCAAATAATCAAAAACATGTTACTAGTACTTTGAGTCCGCATATTTCATTGCTTAAATAGTTTTTATGTATGTATGAGTTAATATGAAAGAATGTATTGTTTTCCTAACTGTTAACTTCTTTGAAACTTGCATGATTAACACTGAGAAATCGGCAATCATGCACTTAACATGAGAAGACTATAAGCCTAATTGCAACATTTCAGTGATAAAATGCATATAAATGTGCATCCGACATTGGTCTGATAAACTAAAACGTTTTTCATTTTTAATACGAGTCTTTCTTTAGTCATTCGAAACAAACGAATATGAGGTTAGTTGTTGCCAAAAATCAAGACGTGTAAACTTGCAAAGTCTTTTTCTGAATAGAACTGAATACATGTACATCTTTCATTTGTAGATGTAGGCGTATCGGTTGTACTTTCCGTATTTTCGTTTTACAATTAACATTTGACAATAATTTTGTTAATAAACCTTTTGGTAGTCGAACTTCGATCGCTCGACATAGAGATCATAAAATCAAATCATCCGATTTTATGATGAAATCCATATTGAGCCCAATCGTTACCATGCAAAAACGGCAAAGTCGCGTAGGATCCCGGAATATCCGGTAAGTATTTTGTTGATTTTTGTGAGAAAATCGTTGTTTTTGTAGACTTGTAAATATTTAGGGTAAACAACCTATTGCAGGGTGATCTCCTTGGAATCGGCGTTAATGTTCATTGGTCGATTTCCTCCTCATTTCTGCCGTTTTCTCAATACTAGTAATTCGGCGAAACCTCCGAAATGCTGTCGATGCATCTGAACTCATTTCACTATTATAATTATAATAAAAAATTGGAATCGGCCATTAAATAACCTCAACGATTACTTCTATAAATCGTTTTTCAATATCAGCCACCAAATCAGCAAGCTTCGCTGATAAGTTTTATTTAGTTCATCAACGCGCTGCGGAGAACATTTTATCAAACATAATTAGCTGTATTAACCTTTGCCGCTTTACACAACTACTATCGTCTGATCCGTATATAAACAAACTGCTTACGACCGCGAAGCAAAACCATCACTATTAATGCGCGAAGTTAAGAATGATCAGCATTTTCCGATTTGTTCAATATTTTTTACTATTTATGTTTTATTTTGTCGATCAGTGTCATAAACGTTAAGAGAAATCAATAAATTATCAACATCATAATTAGTATGTACAGTATGAATCTTAAATTCGTTTTGCTCATTGTTGCTTGTCCTGGTGTGCGTATTTAATATGAGATATTTGTCCTAGTAAAAACTATTTTATATGATATTAAGAATATTTCTATTTACCACAGTCGCAGCAGGAATTGGGTTTAAAGGATCATCTGATCTCTCTATCTCCATGTGTACCTGCAAAGTATCATTTCAATGTTTTTACTGATAAATTGACTCACAAAAAGTTGAAATAAATTCCTTATGAACAAACAAATACATTTTAGCAGGCTTAACGTCAGAACGCTCACACATATATAAAATTATTAGGAAACTAAAACAAAACCCTAACATTGGATTATAGTTTGAAGTTAAGAGTGTTTGCTCTTTTTCAAACATACACTGACTTCTTCATCTGAGAGTGATATTTTTACTGAACACACTCTACAAATTACAAAATTTAAAATCAGTGTTGAGCACAAGACAAAGAACCTACTATGTATTGGTTGCCTAAAATGCATAAAACATCGTACAAAGCAAGATTTATCGCAAACTCTAGTTCTTGTACAACAACAAAATTTTCCGTGCTCTTGACATCTTGTCTAACAGCTATAAAAGAACATGTAATTAGGTATTGCGAAACAGTTTTTGAAACAACTGGCAAAATTTTATTTTCAAATGACGTTTTGAGGAAACTTAAATCAAATAATTTTAGGCGTTCTGTTTGTCTACATATGATTTTTCTACTTAGTAAACTTCTCTCCCTCATAATTTAATAAGAGACAAGCTAAACGTTCTCACTGAAAAAACTTTTGCTAGAGAAGATAAAACATTAATCGCTTGTAATGAACATAGGGAATTCTTTATAGATGGTTCTTATTATAATTATACTTCGTGGACCTGTTAAGACCGTATCCAGGCGATCACATTTTTATTGAATAATATTTATTTGAGATTTGGTACCTCTATTTATAAACAAGTAATAGGCATTCCAATAGGTACTTTTTGTGAACACCTTGTTCCTGATCTATTTTTTTCATCTTACGGGGTTTATATCTCACAGCTTGTTCGCTTTTTAAGAGCTTGCAACGATGTAAATGATTTCTATGAACGTAAACTTTGCATTACAGAAAAACTTTTAAAACAAGGTTATCGGTATAACAAATAAAAAAAAAACACCTTTTGCAAGTTTTATCGCCGATACACAGATCTAATTCATAAATACATGTGCAGTTTAAAAATCACTATTGCAACAAAGTATTCAGAGCCAGTTTTTTTATGGAGATTTAATTTATAAACTTAAGAAGATACAAGGCAATGTTAATTTCTCCCAGTTATTCCTTAAACCATCTGTAAATTTAAAAAGAAAGGTTACCAACATGGTATTTTACAGCGCTCTGCAGGCCTGGTGATTAACCCATCTACAGTTGATCATTATGCTTACCTCTTTGGTTGCACGGCGGTGGCAGGAGTTTAAGAGTTTATGAAGGTTTATTGGGAATTTTTTTCTTTAAAGAACCTAGTAGCTCGATTTGTTTCTTTTATCCCTGTCATCGTGTTCTTGCTGATTCTACTCCGGGTGCTCTGGTCTCGGTAAGATCATTGAGTACCCGCCCTTTGGCTTTGCAATGCTATTAGCTTCTTATGTTTTATATGTTTACATGCAACATTTTGAGCCGATGGGTGTGTTAGAGTTATTTCACCAAGACAATTTGTACTTGTTTTGTGATATGAGAACCTGTTGGGGCAAGTGTGAGGTTGGTGCATAGTAGAACCTGGTTTGAAACCCCAGTGGTAATTTGTTTTACCACTGACCGTTCCAAGGCGGTAACCCCTCTAGTTCTCAAATTCGTTATTTGTTTGTTGCGTCCATTTTGAAACTGATTATTGTAATACCATGCTGTGTTTTCCTCTCTGCTTTTTGGCATTGTGGGGAGGCTGTGTATGCTGGATATGGCCATTCCTGATATGCATATTTCATTTTTTATCAAGATAGTGTCGTTAATTAACTGCTTCTTCGCATTATACAGTATTAAAGTTTTCCCGCATTACCTTCCTCAGGTCTGAGGGATCTTATCTGAAGCAGCACTGTTATTCTCTCTGGGTTTTTTTTTTATAACTCCACTGACATGATCTTATCAAGCGTTTACGAGGTTTTAATATCCAGCTAATGATAAATGTTGTTTTCTTATTAAACTATATGATTGAATCATTCCAGTTTTAAGTTTAATAAATTTCTAATAATTTTAGTTTTAGATTACTGATAAGTAGGCACTTATGAAACAAATGTAATACCAATATTTTCGTGTTAACATTCGTTAACATAAATATTTAATTTCGTTAGAGCGTAATTTTCAACGTAAAGCCTGGTTTACACTTCTCTGGTATACAGCCCTGGTGCGTCCTGGTTTGTAGATCGGGGCTACCCGGGACCACAACCGTAGCGACCCCGGGAACAACTGCATCGAATAGGGATAAGCCATGTTGAACCAGTGATCACCGGGGAGTGGCCCCGGCGATGTTTAAAATCTATTACAATAGGGACTCCCTGGGAGCGAAACCAATGCCGGTTTATTCCGGGGATATCTTGGACATCGCTGTAGCTCTTCAAGCATGATCTTTCTTGCCACCGTAAGACCACCGGGTGACACCGTAGTAAACCGACATGGACTGAGTCCAAGGTAGATTTACGGTGACTTCCCGGTTTGGCCATGGTGTGCCACGGAGTAAAGTGTTTGTAGTCCCAACTCGTGCCGGTCGAACTACGGTTTGGCACGGAAGCAGCCGGTGAATGCCGGTCTAATAATGGTTGATATTGCTACTGTACAAGCCTGTGGAGACCGATTCAACTTCAGAAGCCATATTTAGTCCAAACCGGGATCCACCGCGGCTGTATACCGCGACAATGTGAACTAGCTTCACGAACTCTTCCCGATTCATCCCGGTCCACCGGTTACAAATTACCCGGACACACCGAATCATACACCGGGACAGTGTTAAGCGGGCCTAAGCAACGTTATTAATCTAGAAAATATAATTATTCGAATTTTTTCTTATAATGATAAAATATGCATAAATGAGGCATTTCTTTTGCATAACAAATATCATCATAGTGTATTTATAAAAAAAATGTGCCAGTTAAGAAAGAGCATGTTGACGGCACTTTTGCGGTCTTCAGTCATCAACAGTTACATAGTTATAAAGTGTTGGTGTGAGTTTTTAGATTGTCCTGTGTTGGTGAACATGGGACAAACATTGAACAGGGCTTTTCTCCGATGGCAGGGGCCGTTATTGGGCGCCTTCTACTCAGAAAATTTCTTTAAAATCATGCAGTTTTCCTTAAAAAGTAACTTTACATCAGGTTGTTTTATTACACCTTAGACAAAAAACTGAAATATGCATATCAGGAATGGCCACATCCAGCATACACAGCCTCCCCACACAGCCAAAAAGTAGAGAGGAAAAGAGAACATGGTATTACAAAAATCAGTTTCAAACTGGACGCCACAAACAAATAACGGAAGTGAGAACCGGAGGGGTTACCGCCTTGGAACGGTCAGTGGCAAAACAAATTGCCACTGGGGGTTTAAACCAGGTTCTAGGGTGCACCAACCTCACACTTGCCCCAACAGGTTCTCGAATCACAAAACAAGTACAAATTGTCTTGGTGAAATAACTCCAACAAGAAATCATGCTATTTCACCCTAAATCATAGGGCATAGGCCCCACCCTAGGCATTAAAAAAAGCCCTGAACAAGTCTATGCTGACGTGGATTACGTAATATGTAAAATACGCATGGTTTTCAAATATTAAAATATGGTTTGGTCATATTTAAAGTTTTTTTAATTATGATAATTTTATTTTAAATTATTCAAGATTTAATGTGCAGTTAGAACTTTTGACAAGTGTAGACCCCTCATAATGAATTCAGTACACTTTAAACATGCACACTTGAAAGAGGACCTCAGAAAAAAATGGCTAGGTAATTCTACAAATTAATGTAGAAATGGGCTTATGAGTAAACATTATCATAAACATTGGTCAAGATCCACACTTCGGTGAGAGATTTATTAGCCCCCTAATTGATCAAATGCTCATAGTGAAAAGTGTCCGAATATCTGAGTGAAGCACAAAACTGCTAGACTGAGTGTACAGTTCCTTTTGTCTTTCAGTTACCTGAAGATCTAGTCAAATCTGTTGTTTCTTCAAAATAATTCGTGTTCATTTTACTTCCGCGTTTAAAACAATCTTACATTTGAAAAGAAAGATATTTGTAAATACCTACCTGTGTTCTTGACCCTAAATGGTTGAAGACAGTTATTTGAAGCAAAAATTCTTCTCCAAGAATAACTGACTGAGGCAATTCGATCGTCAAAAAGAAGTTTTTAAATACAGTTATCTGCAACATGTAAGAAAAGGCATCGTTTTGAAATTTAGATAAAACATTATTTATGCTTCTTGTGATTCAGACGTCCAAGAAAAAATGCGTACTTTATCCTGGTGCACGAATAATACACAGAAACATACACTCAACAAAAGTTCTAATTGGTCATTCGTTGTATATGTTTACAATTTGTGCTAGTTTCGTTTCTTCCCTACGTCAAGAGAGGTTGTGGAAAGAACTGTTTTGTCTAGAAATCAATTATTTAATGTCTTTTTAATCTTTATTGATTGTTTTCTTAAACAATTCCAAACCATTTACTTACAGCGCGGGGTCAAAATTCGAACAAATGTGCTATTGATTTATCATGGTTTCTGTTTTTCCTACTAATGAGGGGTCTAATAAAACAAAACAAGGAATATAGAGAAAATTTCTGTGTGCTAGACATGTTTATGCAAGAAATGCATTTATAGCAAATTTAAGAATAACTCTTGCCAAACTGTTCCAAAGTCAAATATTACAAGATTAAAGCTTAAGTTAAAGACTGATGTTGGCGTATAATCATAAATAAAGAGTGAATTTAATGTCTTTCTAATAAAAATATACGGACAAAAAGTGACCAATTAAAACTTTTGTTGAGTGTACATATAATATAAACGACATGAATGTCATGAACGGAACAACGACCACGCAATTTCCTTGTGATGTAACCATTAGTCTGACTCCAATAAGACATTGACTTTCGTTTTCATATTTAAAACCTCATTATCAGAAGTTTTTTTTTCGAAATGTTGCCTTCATTACCTTGTATAAATGTTATCATTTAATCCAATTAGGTGAGGCGTTAGAAGGTCTCTTAAGGTTGAATAGAAATATCATGTAAAAGGTGTAATATATGTTTGAAGTGTTGAAAAGAACAACAACTTTGATCTTGCTTTAACACGCGTTTTCTTTCACTAAAGTATTAAACGAGTAAACGATTACCTTTGTTTTTACATCAGGAATCCCAAATCCAGTAGCTTTATTTGTCGCAAAAGCGGAAATTACCCATGTGGTAAGTGAGTCCGGAACTGTATTTGCTACATTTATGCTGCCACCCGCCCTACAAAATTAGTTTTGTTATTGATTCTTTCAGAAAGAATTAAGCCAAAAAACGTCTCGTAGTGAAGAAAAAATACTGCATACTGAGTTATGGCCCTTTGTTAATTTCAGTAATGAGATTTTGTGGCATCAACTCCTCAAAGTGCACAATGTACCCATTTATTTAAAAATAATTTAAAAATAAAATTGTCACCTATCAAATCTCATATTCTTAAAAAATATAACATTTCCACGCCTATAAAACTAAACGACGGAAGACGCAGATCGTATCCTTTTATATACAAGTGTAATTTAAAGAGGTGTAGGTGCTGTAGTTTTTTAAAATGTAGCTCGACTATAAAATCAACTGTTAATGGAAGAACTTTTTCAGTAAATATTAATTCAGATATTGATTGACAAACAGATAATATAATTTATGTTTTAACTTGAAACGCTTTAAATTGTGGCATTCAATATGTAGGACAGACGGGACGCCCTTTAAAAATACGTTTTAGTCAGCACTGTTCTAAAATACGAAACAATAATAAAATCAATACATATTTATATAAACATTTTAAACAATCAGGCCACACTTTAAAACACGTTAGTATTCAACCTGTGGAAAAAATTATATTTGATAACAGTGCTTCAAGAGCATTTAAAATTTGAGCAAGACTTGTTTCAGAAGATAATTGGATAAAAAAACTACAAACTCCTTATCCACTTGGTTTAAATGATAATATTTATCAAGAAGGCAACATTTAAAAAAACCCTGATTTTGACATTTTTGGATTGCTTCAAATACGAAAACAAAAATCGAGGTCACATGGGATAAGGACTAATGGTAACATCAAAAGAAAATCACGTGTTCATTGTTCTATTCATGACCTTCAAAATATTTTAAAACATTCTGGAAGACATGCTATGCTGTCGCGTTTAGCTTCTCTTTCTATTTCAAGTTTACAAAAAGTGGATAAGGAAGCCGATGATATTGTTATTAGAACTCATCCACTTTAAGAGGTTGCAAGCCTTACTCAGTGTTACACTCGGCATGTTCTAAGACCACATATTGACTTGGAAACTGATCACCAAAGACATTTCCTTAAAATTTCATTTTTAAATAAAGGCATAGATTTTATTGACCTTCCAAGTATATTTAAAGATAAAACTGTTGAATCGGCTATACCTAATTATTTCAAGAACACTGAAACACCTATCGTTTGTTATAAATATAACAAGCCTATTAGAAACACAATTTTCAATTACAACAAAATTACCTCGGATTTACAGATTGTTGAAAACACACCATTATCTTGAGACTGTTCTAATTCAAAATTTTGCTATCAACCTGCCGGTCATATCGTTACAGGGGATCTAAATGTTATCAAAGACTTTAGAATCCGCAATTTAATTTAAAAAGGTCCAAAATACAGAATTCCATCGGACATCGACTTTAATACCTGTCGTGCGGAAATTGCAGAGTCTTTAAACTCTTTTTGCAATAAATGGTGTAAACGAGAACATGCTGAGCCCAATGCTCTTTCAAACTGGAAAAAACAAATATTCAAAATAATTGACACTCGTATATCCTTCTATAAAAGAAACATAGCTTTACTACCACCTCGACCTCGTTTTAACTTTCGTCATTTGAAAAAAGGTATTCAAGATTTTCACAACAAATTTGTTTTAACACCTGCTGATAAGGCTTCAAATAATGTTATTATAGTGTGACGTATACACTATATAAATGTTCAAACTGAAGAGCTTAATAGCACTAATGCTTATACACTGACTTCTTCATCTGAGAGTGATATTGTTACTGCACACACTCTACAAATTACAAAATTTAGAATCAGTGTTGAGCCTAAACAAGACAAAGTGCCTACTATGTATTGGTTGCCTAAAATGCACAAAACACCGTACAAAGCAAGATTTATCGCTAACTCTAGTTCTTGTACTACAACAAAGTTATCCGTGCTCTTAACATCTTGTCTTACAGCTATAAAAGAACATGTAATTAGGTATTGCGAAAACGTTTTTGAAACTACTGGCAAAAAATTTATTTTGGTCTATAAAAAATTCAAATGACGTTTTGAAGAAACTTAAATCAAATAATTTTCAGGCGTTCTGTTTGTCTACATATACTCAGCAAAAATAAAAAGTACCCACTTTTCTACCTGTGATTTTGTAAAACTAGAAAAATAAAATAGAAAATATCTTCTTTGAACAGATCTGCATTTCTGTAATCATTACAAAGAAATAAAATGTTCTTAAAATCTGCAGTCACGACTAAGTTATCTTTCCCTTTGCTATTATTGGGGTTTAAGGAAGAAGTAAGTGATTCTAAACAATATTCACATTTGTTGGAATTAAATCAATTTTTCCAGTTCTTGATGTCAATAAAATCACAAAAAATCATTAATAAAACAACTCGTCCTCTATAAAAAAAACGCTAGAAATCCCAAACATTTCCTATTACCTCCCTTTGAATTGAATATATAGGGGTTTTTAATCCATCATTAATTGTTGTCTGATGGGCATTTGCTCAGGTGTAGGTGTGGAAGATTATGTTCACGAACAATTAAACTTAAAAACAACTGAGATTAATTAATAAAACACCTTTTGAAGTGTTCGTAATTAAATGAAAATATGTGAATGAGAATATAAGCATAAAAAGTGGGTACTTTCTATTTTTGCTGAGTATATGATTTTTCTACCTTGTATACTTCTCTCCCTCATAATTTAATAAGAGACAAGCTAACCAGTCTCATTGAAAAAACTTTTGCTAGAGAAAATAAAACATTTATTGCTTGTAATGAACATAGGGCATTCTTTACAGATGGTTCTTATGATAATTATACTTCATGGACCTGTCAAGACCTTATCAAGGCGCTCACATTTTTATTGGATAATATTTATTTGAGATTTGGTACCTCTATTTATAAACAAGTAATAGGCATTCCAATGGGTACTAATTGTGCACCCCTTGTTGCTGATCTGTTTTTATACTGTTATGAAAGAGATTTCATGTTATCTCTTTCTACCCAACGTCAAGATGATATTATTACAGCTTTTAACAACACCTCGAGGTACCTTGATGATTTATTAAATATAGATAATAACCATTTTCCATCACTGGTTAATAAGATTTATCCTAAAGAACTACAGCTTAACAAAGCGAACACTTCAGAAAAGCAAGCAAACTTCCTTGATTTAAATCTATCCATTGAAAATGGTTACGTCACTACTAAAATTTATGATAAAAGAGATGATTTTAATTTTAATATAGTAAATTTTCCGTTTCTAGACGGCGATGTTCCTCGTGCAACTTCTACGGGGTTTATATCTCACAGCTTGTTCGCTTTTTAAGAGCTTGCAACGATGTGAATGATTTCAATGAACGTAATCTTTGCATTACAGAAAAAACTTTTAAAACAAGGTTATCGGTATCACAAATTAAGGAAAACCTTTTGCAAGTTTTATCGCCGATATCCAGATCTAATTCATAAATACAGCTGCAGTTTAAAATCACTATTGCAACAAGGAGTTTCACAGCCAGTTTTTTTATGGAGATTTCATTTATAAACTTAAGAAGATAAAAGGCGATGTTAGTTTCTCCCGGTTATTCGTAAAAACCATCTGTAAATTTAAAAAGAAAGGTTACCAACATGATATTTTACAGCGCTCTGCAGGCCTGGTGATTAACCCATCTACAGTTGATCATTATGCTTGTCTGTTTGGTTGCACGACGGTGGCAGGGGTGTAAAAGTTTATGAAAGTTTATGGGGAAATCTTTTATTAAAAGAACCTAAAAGCTCGATTTGTTTCTTTTATCCCTGTCATCGTGTTCTTGCTGATTTTACTCCAGGTGCTCTGGTCTCGGAAAGATCATTGAGTACCCGCCCTTTGGCTTTGCAATGCTATTAAATTCTTATGTTTATATGTTTGTATGCTTTTGCATGCAACATTGTTGAGCTGATGGGTGGGTTGGAGTTATTTCACCAAGACAATTTGTACTTGTTTTGTGATACGAGAACCTGGTGGGGCAAGTGTGAGGTTGGTGCACCCTAGAACCTGGTTTAAACCCCCAGTGGCAATTTGTTTTGCCACTGACCGTTCCAAGGCGGTATCCCCAAGGGTTCTCTTGTTTATTAATTGTTTGTGGCTCTCTCTCTCTTCCTCTCTTCTTTTTCGCTGCGTGGGGAGGCTGTGTTTTTTGAGTGTGGCAATTCCTGATATGCATATGTTGCTTTTTCATTTACTATTTGACCAATTTCTTTGGAGCTTTCACACACGATCAAGTTGGATGTGTAAAGAAAATATTTTTTCTTGAGGCCAATTTTACCAGAGTTATGGCCCTTCGTTAATTTCACTTACAAAATTTTGTGGCATCAAATGCACATTTTCTTTTTGGCTGATTTCTTTTAAGCTTGCAAAGATGATTATACATAAAGTGAAAATTGTTGTAAAAGACACTGTTTTGCAACCATTTTCACCAGAGTTATGGCCCTTTGTTTATGCTAGTCATTAAATGTAGTGGGACTTACTCCTCATTTACTAAACAAGATTACTAAATGTTGTTAATACATGGTACACAATTTTGTTTTGTTATTTTGTTGTTGTTGCAGCAGTGGGGGCATCAGCGTCCCTAGGAAATATTCTAGTTTTAAATCAGGTTCTATGTTGCAACAAACGCACTTGCCTTATCAGGTTCTCAAACAATTCGTTTCGATGAATCAGCTCCGACCCAATCAACATCTTGACAATGTTTCACGCAAAAGCACATACTTTTGAAAAACATTAGAAGGCAGTAGAATTATCAAACACAAATGTTGCTATTTTATAGCGTTACTGAGTACAGAGCCCGCTGAGTCAATCAGCAAGAACATAACGGAATGTATAAAAGAAACAGGTATCTAGGCTCTTTACCATTTCCATATAAACCTTCAACAGATCTATCTGTTTCTTTTTATTCCTGTCATCGTGTTCTTGCTAAATTGACTCAGGGGTCTCTGGTCTTGATAAGGTCATTAAATACAAACGTCTGTGCTCGACAATTCTACTGGCTTCTAATGTTTTACATTATTTATTTACAACTGATTATTTAACGACTAACGTGGAAAGATCCACATTGCCTCTCAATTTGGTTTGCTAAAAAAATCAAATTTCCGTGGATAACTTGCCAGGAAATACATTGATAAGGAAGTTATTATAATATGCACCTGTATTTCAATTAACATTGGGTATTCAGTCAAAGGTGTAAGATTAAAGGCAGAAATGTGCTTTGAAGGTCGTTGAACACGACATTTGCGTAATAGTACGTTTAATTATTTCGGCCAGTTTTAATATAGATGTTTTCAATCTCCTAACGAACACAGATTTGGATGTTGTTCAATAACCCCCAAGGATATACTTCCTGCTTTTTAAAGTTTGCCTTTGACATTGTATGTGATATGAACGATTTATATTTTCATATACCCTATTAAATTTCAAATCTGTTTAGTTCCGCCCATTATGTTTTCGTTTATGGCAAACCCATTATTTTATCTGGGAACCATACGCCGCTTAACATGTATAGTATTAATCTGAAAATACCGCATTTATGGTTTCATGTTCACCGCCATATCGAGGGCTTAGTGCGAAACTATTCTATCTGACATTTTTTTCCAAAAATCATGTTTTTGCAGAAAAGGATACACCAAGACATGATACATGTCCTGTAAAAAGGATTAAATGATTTTCTAAAAAAAATGACTTTGGAAAGAGAAATTGGTCATAATATTCTATCTGACTTTTGGTTTTTTGTTTAGTGCGAAACTATACTATGTGACATTTTTGTTAATAAAACCAAAAAATATTTTGCTTATGATTATTGATATTGTCCTTGGCATATGAAAAGTAATGTAAAAGTAAATAAATTAAAAAGAAATCTTCAAGAAACCTGATTTTTAGAACTTTAACAGAAGCAGTTGCTTCCTAGTTGTTAATTTTAGCACAAATGATTTGTTTTGCAATGTTTTAAATAGGTAGAAAGGTTAAATTAATTGCATAATGAGAAAGCAAGTGTCATAAAAGTACTCCTGGTTCAATATGAATACGTAATCTAATATTTATATACATGAAAGAATTAACAATGGTAGTATGGTAGAGAAGACACTCATTTAAGAATAAGCCTTATGTATGTCTGTCTATTAAAGTTACATTTACCAATCAATGAAACTTCAGCTAAAGTACTCATATTGTAGTAAAAATGAGTATTTTCTAGATAAACAGTACTGAAAATCCTGAAATGAACAATTTTGCCTATCCTGCTCCGGTTGGTTTCCTGTATCAGCTTATCACTTTTAACCACCCCAATTCCAATCCGATTCCACTTCAATGGCATTCCGATTCTTTTGACCCTAATGATTTGCTCCCAATGATCGTTGCACCCCACTCCATTCCTTTTTTGTTACTATTTCATATATTTTCACTTTCTTTTTATTGATATTTAAATTGGTCTACCGGTATATTCTGAAGGAAATGCATTTAATTATTTTCATATTTTGAAATAGTATTAACTGACCTTCATTACTGCAATACTGAAGTGACTGGATTTGCAATAAAATGTTTTAATGATTTTTTTACAAACTGTTTTGTAAATTAATAAAACCAAAACTGATTTATAATTTCTTGTGCGTTCATATTTTTTTTTCCATTCCATGGAATTTTGTTTGTGTTTTATAGGCATTTCATTTATAAATATGACAAGGTGTTTTAACCATTTTCTCCATAAATACGCATTTTTATGCATGTGCAACCAGTGTAGATCCAGATCAGCCGGCACATCCATGCCTTATGATCAGGATCTGCACTGGTCGCATTTTGGTAGAAAATAATTTAATGAATCAAAAAGCGAACAGTTTAGATCCTGATCAGACGACACGGATGTGCCGGGTGATTTGGATCTAAACTGTTCGCCCTTGCAATAAAGCTTTATTTATGGAGGAAAGGGTTAAAAAAGAAATCTGAATAGTCATGCATCTAAATATTTTGCCGAGATACTTCTTGAATCAAAATATTTAATTAGTGTTACATTAGTTTCAAATTATTACCATTGATAACAGAAAAGCACTTACTTTTTCCAAAATTTATGTTTGTTTTCATAAAAGAACAGGTAGAAGTGGAAAAAGGTTTTGAAGAGCTAGTACAAATAACAGATAAGCTGCTAATAGTCGCAGTAGGCTCTGATCCAGTCAAAAGTCTCCAGTCTTTCGGTGTCTAGCAGTCCAAGCACTGATACCGAGGTTGTTTAGGAGCCCGTGTATTATTTTTAATTATTTTCTATGTAAAAGTAAAAAAATATCCAACACAAAAGCAAGCATGTTAAGTTAAATTATTTACATGTCAGTTATTTTTAATTTAAAGAGATAAATAGTGATTTAATAATCATTATAATTTTATTATCTCATGTGATTGAGGTGATAGTTTGTTTATGTTACTGAATGCATGAGGAAAGAAATAAAATCAAGGACAAAAAAGTGTAAGAGACCCATTTTTCAAATAGTTAACATCAGTGGAGAACCACAGTACTGTCATATTTAAATAATATGATATTTAGTTATATCATATAAAAGTACAAGTTAGATGATAATAGATAATGCTGATGAAAGGTAAATGGAACTTTACTCAGTGGATATGACAGGCATAAACTGCATTTGCATTAGTGTAAATCCAGATGAGCATGCACATACAGGCAGTATGATCAGGATCTAAAGACTAAATTGCTTTTAGATTCATTAGCTTATTCCGACTAAAAAGCCAACCGTGTATACCTAGATGTGACATCATTGATATGTAGTCTGATCTGGTTCTACAGTGGTAGGACATGGGATATAAGGCATGGATCGGCTTGGGCTGTCAGAACAGGGAGAAGTTTTTCCAAATATTGGGATAAGTTACCTTTGACTTAAGCTTTTTGTATGAAATATATAGGGAAAAACTTCTCCCTTGGGAGAAGTTTGTGACATCAGGAGACTATTTCTCCCAAGTCTTCCTCTATTGAAATGTGAAAGATCTAAAAAAAATCATGTGGTATTGAGCATATTATACATTAATGTTCGGATTTGAATTATAAACAAAAGATTGTTATAAAAATGAAATAAATGCTAATAAAAAAAAATTTGCTTTATATTTACTTTACTTATATAAAACTTTTCATTTAAAAACAACATGATAACATCTTATCACATTTTTTATGGTAATAATTTGTCAAAAAATACTGTAAATACATCACATCAGTGTTACATAGAATAGGTTCGCACTGAAAAAACATGACATGCCACTTGAAATTTCAGTGCGAAACTATTCTATGTGACATATTTTCAAATTATTGCAGAAATATAATTAACTAACTCAGATTTATATAAAATAATTCAATCACTTGTTAAAAGAAAGAATTTTATTTTTCACATAGAATAGTTTCGCACTAAGATTTATAGTCCAGTAGACCCATTTTTCAGCGCAAAAGTATTCTATTTGACATTTTCAGCAAAATAACTTTTTTCTTAAAATATTTTTTTTTGAAAATTTACACCTGGTTATATGTAAAAATAAAATATGAAAAACATTTGTGGATAACTTTAATTTTTATTTAGTTTTAACAAAATTAAACAGTTTTTTGCTTCTCCTGAAAAGTTTTCTTAAATGCAGATAGAATTGTTTCGCACTAAGCCCTCGATATGCATACGATCCTTTAAAATGTATCGAAGTTGAACTTTTTATAGGTGTAACTATTACGGGGCTAGGCGGCGTGTGCAGTAATATGCATTTCCATTACCGCTCAATCAAACCGAGCATGCATGTTTTTGTATTTGTCTTGTCAGGTATATTTCAAAGTTTCATTTTCATCTATTTTAGGAAAAAGACAAAAATGAAGAAAACTTGCTTGCTTTTTTAGTTGTTTTTCTGTTCAGCTTCGAGTTGGGTTTAAATTTATATCACCAAGACAACCTGTACTTGAGTATTTTTAGAAAACCTGTTAAACTAGTGTGAGGTTGGTGCAATTTTGTTTTAACACTGACCGTTCCAAGGCGGTAACCCAAAAGTTATTTTCGTGAATTGTTTGTGATTTCGCATTTAAAATTTAAAGTCTTATTTACCCGTGCTCTTATTTTTTCTGTCACATTTTTGGTTGCGTAAGGAAGCTGGCTGAGTGTGACTATTATTCCTTATGTGCGTATTTCACTTTGAGTTTGTCAAGGATATCTTTTGTTGACACACGATTGAAAATGGTTAGATTTGGAAAACCCTTTTTAAATGATAATAGTTAACAAGGGATGTAAACGAACGTTCGAACATTCGAACGTCCGAATAAGGTTTCGAACATTCAAATGCATTTGAAGCATTCGAATGTTCGTGAATATTCGACAATAAACAACAAGAAGGTTTGGTATTAATTTGACACCGAAACCGTCAAGATATTTGATTTTTCGTTTACAAAGTACATGGAGAAAATAACATGTCTGTATGTTGATTTTTGCGCAATCGTGTTTTTGTAACATACGGCTAAATGTAAAGTGCGGATCCCAACAAATTGTGTGCACGCGCATAATCAAATTTGAAAGTTAGTGCATAATAGATGTACTAGAACAAGAAGGTGATAAAATAACAAGTAGGTCTAATAATATTGAATATTGTATTATTTACTGCATAGTGCAACGGTGATTTATTTAATAAGTCAAAAAAAGCCATACAGTAATGAAACTTAAGTTATTCACACCAAATGTAATGTCAATTTGAGAATATATTGTGAAAACTTGTGACACGCGAAACATCAGATTTAGGACCCATTTAAGGCACATCGTTTACTTAACACATGTCATTTAGCATACGTAAGAGCTACAAAGGTCCCGTTTGGAGACAGAATGCTTGGGTACCAGGAAACTGTCAATGAGTCATCACACAATGCCTCATCTTTAGTGTATATTTTTCTTTTTACATCGAAGAAATCATATTTTCGCAAAACTTTCTACCGAATACATCTTATCAGCTATTCACTCGCAGTTATCCCAGCTTCATTTTCATCCGACGTTAGAAGCAATGTCACGGTCAATAACATTGTATAAAATAGTGAAATGTCCTTGTTTGTTCTGAACGTCCTATCATTGCGTTTTACATGCTTTGCAGTATTTTGCCTTAAATGTATCATTCTGTTTATTTATAGACAATATATATTCATATAAAATAAAATGATATTTTCCTCTTACAGAAAAACACGAAGTTTTTATTCTTTGATGGTTTACTAAAAGAATTAAAAAGCTATAGAGGTAGATCCGTAAACAGTCTTATTCTCCGATAAATAAACTCACTATTAAGTTTTTGGAATACTCGGATATTATCGGAAAAATTAATTTCAATGACAATTTCATACTTTCGGGATACTTGGAGGGTTTACCGATAAAAACAGGACTGGTCGTTTCGTGGTTTATGTAATTGCTTGTTAATGATTCGAATGTTCGAATGCAAACTGATTAGAACATTCGAATGGTAAAAAATGTGGAAAATGCCATCTCTATCTAAATTAACTAAAATTATTAATTACAATATACACCGACGACCTAGCTTTTTAAAAATTGATCCTATTAAAAAAACTAAAACAACTTGGAATTAATTGACCCATGTTAAAATAGAATAGCCGCTTTAGTTATTATTCAATTTGTCTAAAAGGTACATAAAGTATATCTAATTTGTAATTAATAAACAGTAATAATATTACTTTGTTTTGTAATTGAAATATGCATATCAGGAATGACTGCATCCAGAAGACACAGCCTCCCTAAACAGCCAATTATTTTCAAACAAGCTTCAGTATTCTTTCACTGACACTAATACGTTAATAACTAGCGCGAATATTGGAAAAAAATAATTCGCTTGTTAAAAATTAAAGTGCTATAATAGTAATCCATAGTAAATAATAATAATAACTCATATTAGTTTTCGGACTCTAAAATAGCAAACACGTAATGATTACTTTATCTCAATTTCAACATTCAATAACCAGACCTCAAATAACCAAGACCCCAAGAATTCCGCATGTGTCTGCGAAAACAGATTCAAAATTAGAACAAATAAATATTACTTTGGATGAAATAATCGATGTTCTAAATTATAGGACTATAAAACAAGGTCAAAAGGTAAAATAAGCCATATAATTTATAAGGAAACATCCTATATTATTTCTCGTCCAGTGTTTATTATGTTAAGAAAGGTGAAATATGGATATCAGGAGTCGCCTCATTCAGACAAAAACAACAGCCTCCCAACACAGTCAAGAAGAAGAGAGAGGGAGAAAGCATGGTCAATAAAACGATCTGTTTAAAAAAATGATCACTAAATAATAAACAAAAATAAGAACCCGAGGGGTTACCGCCTTGGAACGGTCAGTGGCAAATCAAATGGCCACTGGGGGTTTAAACCAGGTTCTAGGGTGCACCAACCTCACACTTGCCCCAACAGGTTCTCATATCAGAAAACAAGTACAAGTTGTCTTAGTGAAACAACTATAACCCACTTATCGGCTCAACAATGTTGCATGGAAAGCACACAAACATATAAAACATGAGGAGCTAATTACATTGCAAAGCCAAAGGGCGGGCACTCAGTGATCTTACCGAGACCAGACCTGGAGTAAAATCAGCAAGAACACGATAACAGGGATAAAAGAAACAAATCGAGCTTCTAGGTTTTTTTAAGAAAAAGATTTCCAGTTTGCATGTAAAATTGTTAAGCTGTTGGTTGAGTTAGATTTATTTCACCAAGACAACCTGCACTTGTTTATATACCTCATTGAAGGTTCCATGTTCACCGCCATATGCATACCATCGTTTGGGATGGATCGAAATTGTACTATTTAATGGTGTAATTACTGAGTTGCGCTCAACCCGGGGCTAGGCGGCGTGGGCAGTAATAAGCATTTCCATTACTGCCCATGAACAGGCTCAATCAAACCGAGCCTGCAGTACTTTCATATTTGTCGTGTTCGGTGGCTTTCAAAGTTCCCTTTTCATCTATTTTAATATGAGAACCTGTTAGGGCAAGTGCACCCTAGAATCTGTTTTAAACCACCAGTAACATATTGTTTCAAGGCGATAACCGCAAGGGTTCTCTTGCATTTGTTTTAAATTGTTACTGACAGTCATTTCAGATTTCTAATACCTAAGGAAAATATACCAAACAAATTAGGCCACTGCACAATCATCGGATCCCAAGCCCCGAAATGTGTGAAAGCATGAGATTCGACAATTTTTAAAAATGAATAGTTCACAATTTAAAAATGGTTAAAATCAAAGTAGATTATTCATTAACTTTTGTCAAACATAAATGACTCGATGAAAATGTTAAACATTAGTAATTTCAAAAGCCTGATATCTACAAACACGCGTTTTACACGAGTCGTTTGATAAAAATGATAAAATGAAAAAAAAAACTAGGCACTAAAGCTTGCATTGATAAAGAGCTATTTTATACGTATTTTTTAAATTAAATATACATATTTTATGTTAAATACCAAACAAAGTATTGAATACCATTCGTTAATGCCTAAAAATTCTTTAAAGGCGCTTTATTCTATCTAGCATTAAGTTGTTAAGGTAACATTTTCATTTTAAAGAGCCTCAAACTGTGGATGTTTATACAATAATACTGAAAAAACAGAAAAGTGACATAGCGTGAACTTAAATCGGTTATTGCGTTGTGTACATTTAAATTTATTGGTCCACTTACCCGGTTTTGTACTCTTCCCAAAGCCATGTTTCTGGAAATTTGTTTCTGACGATTTCGTTCAGTTGCAGAGCTGAAAGGGAACGACAGTGCGTACGTGTCTTACACTTTCTTGGTAAATGTGCTTCAATCACGGGAATGTCTGGTCTAGTGTAAGATGTATGAGCCTTGGAACTAGAGTTCAGTTCTTATACCAAATACCAAAGTCGAAAAAGTGATGTGATCGGCAACTGGATATCTTGATTACTAATTGCTTGCGGTTACTTCTATTTCAACTTGTTTATAATAGATATATATGCTCTCGCTCGCTTCTCTAATTTCTAATTTATTTTTCGAGAGAGCAAACTTTCGCAATTTGCCTGAGAACGGCATGCGTATTTCACTTTTTTATCTGCATGTAATTTGAAAATTAACAGTCTCAAATGATCGTCTTATATGATTAAATGGTTCTTGTTCGTGTTCTGCAGACATTGTTATCACTTGCATCTATATAATATTATCCTTGCCTTAGGCTAAACGTCCACCGGGTTTCATATTTCTCTCGTTTAATGCTGTATGCATTTATTAAATATGTTTTTAAAGGGATGCTTCCTATCTAGTCTGCATGACATGGTGTGTGTTTTATGTATTTAGTATCCTAGTTCCATAAAACAAATAGAAATCGACTTACTTTCCTGGTGATCGAGTGGATTAGAAGTAGTACTATAACCGTCAGTCACACCGCCGAAGTAAGCTAAAACGTTATTATAGAATTTTAAATCATGATGTACGGTGAGCAAGAAAATAAAAGAAACGACAGAAAAGTCAAATTTAAAATGAGTTAAATCAGCGACTTATAACGACCAATGTTTTTAAACTTAGGAAGAAGAATACATGTAGCGAAGGTTTTACTGAAATGCACACAATAAATAAAATACTTTCGATTTTTTATTTAATTTTGTCTTTAAACAATTCTTTCACGAGCCATACAAGTGTGACATCACCATTGATGTACTTAAAATAGTCGCCGTGTTCTTGCATAAACATTCTATAATTAAGGGGTAGCTAAGACATGTTTACTACTTAAAGCCAGACTTTGGGTCATTGAATTTTCAATTGTAATTAAATGCAAATTTATAACTAATGTCTACTTAATTAAATGTAATGTGTAGTGTGATGTATGTTAAATTACATGTATTTTTACTTAACGAATGGTATCATGAAAAAGTGTATAGTTACCAATTACGTTTTAACTACATTTTTATAACATTCTATCGTGTAAGTCCCTAACACCGCGAAGAACCTCGCACCGCGGACATATTTGTTTATACTGTAGTCTCGTGAGATTTTATCGCACGCTCGTGATTATGACGTCACGATTACTACGAAAACTACTCTAGTGTGTCTGATGTCAAACTTAACCAAATGCGCTCTTAACAGTTAAATATTTCAAATTACATTTTGACTTACACGAATTTGTTAAATGTTACTTATCCTTTTTAATTTCATAGAAACCACACAAATGACCCAAATAAAGTCATGTAAAGCCTGCTTTCTTACTCCGTCTGCTTTTTTGACAGTTTATAAATAAACGGCGCGTGATATCATAGACGAAATTATCAGGCCAAATAATTGTTTGATACTGTAGTTTCATGTACCTTATACCTTAAGTGATTGTTTTTCTTTTTCAATTTTAGCCATATCCAATACCGGTCAGGAAAAAGAAGGTAACTCCCAATCAGCTCTTATTTATGACTACAAAACTTTAAAGAAGAAGGAATGCCTGTTCTAAGGGCCTCTAAGATATTTATGGTCCCCGAAAATACACTTAGAGACAGAGCGCTGGGAAAGGTGGACCCAGAGACTGTTGTAATAATTTGAAAAAGCAAAAATTGCTAACACTTTCAAGACCATGGCAGACTTCGGTTATGGTAATACTCGACAAAACTGCTTGGATGTTGCATCAGACTATGCTTTTCAGCTTGGCAAACACCCTTAAGGTAAACCAAATTCCATGAAGTGGATAAAGGGGTGCCTTAAGCGTTGGCCTGAAATGAAAGTACTTAAACTTTGGGCACTGGAACATGTTCGTGCAAAAGTGTCAAAAAAGAGTTGTAATGGCATACTTCGACAACCTTAAACACAAACCTCCCTACATTGTTGCCAGTGCAGATTATTGTGCACAGGCTGTCACCTCCGGAAAGGGTTAGACTGTTACAATCATTGGTGCTGAAAGCGCAGGCGGAATGGCAATTCCGCCATGATATTTTTTTCCGGGCAAAAGAATGAATGCCGATTTGTTGAAAGGAGCATCACCAGGGTCCAGTTGTACCGTTTCAGAGACCAGTTGGTCTTATACTGAAGCATTCCGCCAGTACTTGACAGGACACTGTCTGAAATGTGTCCAGTGTCACAAGGTCATTCGCAAAACATCAGCTGCAAATACCAAGTACAACCTTTGTTAAATTGCAGGTAAGGTGTACACCAATGATTTATGCTCTGAAAACATCAGGCTCCATTCACGAAAACTGGAATCTACCCTGTTGAGGGTGGTATCTTGGTTGGAAATGACAATGACATCTTCGAGAAAGCTGAGCAAAAACTTTAGGCTGTCAAATGTGAGAAAACCAGAAAAAGCTAGAAAAGCTGTAAGTTAGCTTGTGTCAGGAAAAGAACTTACCAGTGACCCAGTTATCAGGTCAATTGAACAGCATGAAAATGAACAAAAAAGGCGAATAAGAAAAGAAAGAAGCCAGTGAAACTCGAAGAAAAATCGCCTATGGTTAAATCATCGCTGCGGTTAAGTCAAAGCCAAAGCCCGGTCCATCATATATCAACTTGGCATTGCACAGTTCTGTCGAAAGTACTGATGGAAGTGACAATGAGAAAGAGAAATGCTGTCATTGTGGTCTTTTTAAACCAAAAGAACTTTCCAACTGTGTGTCACTTACCTTTATAAAATGGGCCCAATGCGAGGGTCTTCACTACACGCATTGAACACACTTGGTATATTGTACACCTACATGTACCAGAGTGACAAGGCGTGATGGAAAGATTTTATGTCCCCACTGTAGGGATACAGAGGTGTAATGAGTCATTAAACTGTTTTTTTTTTGTTAGTGGTGTCTCTTTTGAAACTGATCATTTTATTAACCATGCTCTCTCCCTCTCTTCTTCTTGACTGTGTGTGGAGGCTGTTTTTTCTGAATGTGGCGATTCCTGATATGCATATTTCACCTTTTTCAAAATTTTAAAGTTTGATGTTTTAGACAATTTCCTTGTTGTCGGATACGAACAACCATTAATTAATATTGGTCTTGGCCTAAGTAAAAATGATTTTTGTAGTGACGTTATAACCGCGGAACTACATACAAGATGGTGGCCCAACGAGTGTTATGCTAGATATTTTTAAAAACTTGAAATGAATATGTAAATGAAACATTCTTTGATAAATTGGATTTTATGGAGAAATAAATTACTTCCAAGTAAGTTTTTTTTTAATTTCCTTAGTTTTGTTTGAGTAGCTTTGCATTTTATATTGATATCGCGATGGTTCTTCGAGGGTATATATCTACAATAAATATTTCTGAAAATTATTGGTCTTCCCTGTCATATATCATAAGTGCCACGATATAAAGCAATAATCCTTAACTGAGCAGTGTATTGTCTCCGATTCTCAATCATGACTAATTAAAAAAGGATTAGCTCAATTAAAAACTTGACAACTGATTAACAGCTTACTATGATGTTTTGTGAAATAATCATTACATTCTTTAATTCGAAAACGCTGAGACCCACACTATTTAGTTATATTATTAATAGTGAAAAAGAAAAAAAGCATGTCCTTGTCTGTCTAGGAAAATGGTTTAAAGCATTTCATCTTGCCCAAAAATTTAAATGGAAATTTTAAAATAGATGAAAAGGGAACTTTGAAAGCCACCAAACACGACAAATATGAAAGTACTGCAGGCTCGGTTTGATTGAGCCTGTTCATGGGCAGTAATGGAACTGCTTATTACTGCCCACGCCGCCTAGACCCGGGTTGAGCGCAACTCAGTAATTACACCATTAAATAGTACAATTTCGATCCATCCCAAACGATGGTATGCATATGGCGGTGAACATGGAACCTTCAATGAGGTATTTTCAGATTAATACCATTCCATGTTCAGCGGCGTATGGTCCCCAGATAAAAGTATGGGTTTGCCCTAAACGAGAAAACAATAGAATAGAATTTTGACAGGGGATCTTAGAATACAAATCCTGCATATCACAGACTACGCCAAAGGCAAAATTTAAAAAGCAGGAAGTATATCCTTGGGGGTGATTGGACAATATCCAAATATATATTGGCTGGGATATTGAAACCACCTATCTATAAACTGGCCGAAAAATTAAAACAAAGGAATTTTAGAAGTACTATAAACATAGTTCATAAGTATCGTGCTCAACGACCTTCAAAGTACGTAACTGATAACAGCACTGATTGAATGTAAGGAAAAATAACAACCATTTCCAGCTTTATCGAAATTGGAAGTCAACATGATTCACTGTATATTAACCGATTGTATCATATGCCGGATATAACAAGGTGATTGCATGGCTGCGATATAAACAATTCGTAAATAACACATTGAAAACGGAATTATTAGGATCATTTTAAGTACATTCAACAAAAACAAGTACGTTATATTTTGTATAGCCCTTATTGGTTGAAATACCATTTGTTTTGCGCATATATAGGGATAATAACTTGCAAAATTGCATTAAATCACAAGGTCTGGCAAATGACCCACATCGTTGTATCAAAATACTGTTATTAATCTACAAATAAACGCTCAGATGCACGAATACATACTAGTTATATGACTCTATGACATTAATATAACGATTATTACATTACAATTTTGCTTTAAATGCATAGATAGTGTAAATTTTTCTTTAAATGTTTGAGGGGTGTGTTTCGTAATGACTGTATCATCTATAACATTATCATACTATCATTTCTAGCAAACACGTATTTCTATTGTATCATTTAGTGCGATCTTCGTTGGATGATTTTGTAATAATCTGTATCACTTATGGCGATGCACATTTGCTAATTTTTACTAAGTTTATGCTTTTAGGTAAGATGAAGGAGTTCGTCTACATATATTTTCTATACAAATCGGGTATATTTGGAAAAAAAATATATCATGGCGTACAAAAACACGAAGAGAAGGACTTTAAAATAATAAAACAGAATGATACAACAACAGTGACTATAGTTTATTGTTAGTTTGGAGGCTTGTATAAAAACTAAACTGTCGGGCCCAACGCATCTGGGCGACCGTTAAATTTTTCATACAAACCGCGAAATAAACAATAAGCTGTTTATGTAACTGATAAATTGGCATCACATAGTTTACACAAATCAGTTCTCAAAACAGTATTTTAATGGCTAGTATAAATGTATTATGAACAAATGTTACATTAGAAAGCAATTCGTAATTACTCTCCTTTTTGCTCTTTATTCCGCTCTACTTTTTGGCTGTGCGGGGAGGCTGTGTATGCTGGATGTGGCCATTCCTGATATGCATATTTCATTTTTTTAAATTGAAATCAGCATGGGAACATATCTGACTCTCAAGGAAAGACCTTTGTGATAGTCAATCCTTGGGCGGAAAACAAGGCATTGATTCCTTTGCTAAAGTTCCATTTGACCCTTTACTCCTTGGGATACAATGGTTGATCTGAAAGTTCGTAGAATGGTGCTATAACTTGACAACTAACAAGCGCAGACATTTAAAATTTTAATATGATATAGCCCGATATCTCGTGAACAAAATCTGAAAAAAATCATAACAATATCATAACAAATATTAAATCTATATAAGAAATAGCAAATACAATAAATTTGACCCGGAGCACCCCGGGGTTACATAAACGACGTCGAAATCGACGTCGCGTCGACGTCTCCCAACCGCAACAAGCGCAGATGTCATAGGATTTACTACAACTTTTCAATAAAGTCACCCTGAAACTGTATACATCTCTGATATCTGTGCATCCACGCAGAGAACACGTTCCGGTACCAAGTCTCGTTGAAGTCGGCGATAATCTCGTGCAACGCCTGTCGCAGTTCCGGTAGGCCGCTGTAACGGTTACCTCGCAATCTGGACTTCACATGCAGAGAAAATTGCATAACAGTCATTTTACCACGTACTTGAGATATTCCACACGGTTCCGAAGGCGATTCCCGTTCTATCACCTGCATCTCTAATAGTGCGCGGACGGTTTTCTTCAATGAACGTCTTCACTGACGCCACTAACGTCGGCGTAATAACGGATGTTCTCCCTGAACGTGCATCATCGCTTATGTATGATCTGCCATCCTTAAAGCGTTTAACCCTTTCGCTGCCGTAACGTTATTAAAAGATGCCAAATGTTTTATGACGTCGCAGCTATAATGCGACGACGATTATTATTCGCGCGTTAAACGTTAATTGATAACTTGTTGTTTTTGCCACTGTACTAATTTGACCACTGGCATTAAAACTGTGGTTTGCTATTTGGCGCCTATTAATTTTCAAGTTGCAGCGATCTGTTGCTGAATGAAGGAAGGTTTGCGCCATCTTGAAAACGCTGTTCGAGGACATATTAGCAAAAGCATAATTATAAAGCAATGAAATGCACACAAGTCCATATGACTTGGATGTCGGACCATAATATTTAGCGTTGTTATTTATTTTAAGAAATTAGATGTCCTTTTATCATGCGCGGTTATGTAACAGTGTACGTCGAAAATCTGAGTACCTTTTCTTAAAGGCGTGTGACAACGCGGAAATGTAACCACATCTTTTTTTATAGACACTTGTTCAAACGTAAAGTTCTCGCATTTAGTACACAAATTTTGAGTAATATAAGTACGATGGGTCTAGACGAAAATACCTTTAAAAACAAAACTGAAGAAAAGAGAACATGATTTTAGAAGAAAAAGCAATAAAATCATTGAAAAGAAAAAAGGAGCACAACCTTGCTTCAATTCTCAACATTTTCGGGTCACTTTACCGAAGAAGTTCATCGTAACGATGCAATGTTCAGACTAACGCTTTACACCCAATAAAAGAAAAATTTAAGCCCGTCTTACAACAACAAAGGTGCTATCTAAAAATTAAACTATCGACGGAGATCTAAATATATAAATGAAGTATTTACCTTCCCGTGTTCTCACACGCCGCCATCATGAAAAGGTTCTCTGAGGTACACTATTATCGTACAGTGCCTCATAATTTCACCAAAAACACATGTCTTCAAGGATATTTGTTTTATTTTTTCTGTTAATTGCTTAATTTATGAAATTATGATGATGGTAATGATGACGATGACGATGATGATGATACAAAGTTTTTCTAAAGTGGTTTGTGGCGTGCTGTCTCTTAATTTATCTTCGGCGGGTGCGATTGGGCATATACATGTATTTGGGTGTTTTTTCATATATTCTATGCTTTAGGAACTTCATGCTGATCGACAAATTAATTCAGATTTGATGTATAAAAACAACATACTATAATATTTTGGTTACATGTATGTATATTTTTACATGATAAACATACTTTTGAGCATGATAGTATTTCTTAATTTCGCTAAAAGTAATGATGTTATGTTCATTAAAATTAAATTATTCTGACATATTTTCGCTTTGAATTGTGAAAGAAACTGCCATAAATTTTGTTTCAAACATTTACTGTGTATATTTTTAGGTCAGACCTTATATGTTTCGTCTTACAAAAACTCCTGACTGTATTTTTTTCTAAAATGAAAAAAAAATATCATTTTCCGATTTTTTTTTATTACGACCGTACCCATTTGGTATTAAAACCTAAAAAAGCGAGTGAATGAGAATGAATCAAACGATGGAATCAAAAGTTTTCCGAATTGTGCTGACTAGTTTCTTTTACACAATTTAAAATCCATTTTTTAAAAACAATCCAAGTAAACCGTTCACTTTTATCATGGTAGCCCCTATGGCGCTGTAAACGTTTTTCAAGCAACGTTTTTAGGCTCAATTTCGGGGCCGAAAAAGGTATTCTTGAAATAATGAATCCATTGGTTCAACTTTTAGTCGCTACATCCTCGAGGAAAACATTTTAAAAACTATATCTGGTTCCCATGATGGCGCATTTTAGGCAGACAAGACTGAGATCGACAGCGCCAAGTCATTAAAGACCTATGAAAGCGAATTTATGCTTATATTCTAGTGTTAATAAGTTATTTTTTTTATTTAAAAGTGAAAAGTTTGCTTTACAAAAATATTGTGTTTAGTGAAAAAGCTGGGACAGATGTTACAAGGCTTGAAGATTACTTGTGGCTGTATACATGAACAGACGCCTCAATCACACAATTGCAGCATAAAAATATTTAAAAAAAAAACATTTACAAATTTTATCCTGTAATATATTGTTTTGTCAGTAGTAAGAGGTAATCTAAATAAAGCAAACTTGTACAAAAGAGGTTTGAACGTTGATTGTAAATGACAGTCACATCTTTATCTTTTTTTTTATATTTCGACCTACCGTACTAATTTTTCAAGAAAATTCTTGTAAGACTAAAAATAAGAAAGGTGTCGCCTTATGAACAAATTTAAAGATATATATGTAAATTATCTGATTCTGTAAGGAATCATTACCAAATAGTAATTTAAAAATTAAATACATTTATATTTATATCATGGTTACGTAAAGAATCAAAAAGTAAGATTCTACTTTGAAATCGGGACAATCAAAGAAGAAATAAGAAGCTAAGTTACAGTTGCAACACTGTACGAGATAATAGCTAAGCCGATGGAGAAAATGTTTTATTTTGTTACATTTATCAAGTTCTTTTAAAGATTTTCTTTTAAAACATTCAATATTGATAACTCGGATTTATGACGTAAGCTTCGAATGTCAAAAAAGCTAATCTAGTTCCCGACTTCCCTATAATAGTTTGCGTTGCTATCAAGGAGCGAAGAGCCACCCCAGTTGTCAGTTTGTTACAGCGCACATGCTTATAGGGCACATCGATCTAAAAACAACAGACAAATGTGGAACTGGCTTATATGCTCTACAAAAATAAATGACTGCCTCCACCGTCCGACTAGTTCCTGGCCTGCACGTTACCGAGCTACAAAAATGTTGTAAAGCCGAGATTGTGATTTGCTCATAATAAATGCGAACACCAAATACATCGTTTGTAATATAAATCGTATAAGGTTTAATTAGGTAGTCGTCATTTTCAACCCTTATTTGGAATCGCCAAACATTTATATGTTACCATACATTTTCGCCGAGGATTCCTGATGTTAAAAGTTACAACAATCAACAACAAAAAAAATAAGATAACATGGTAAGAAATCCACAAAAACCTAGTCGAATCGTTCTTAATTCGAAACGTTTGGTATTTTGTGAAAGTTAAATCATAAGGAAGAATCCAAGGTTTGAGAACTTAAAACATTCTTTTAATCCTCTCTTCTTAGATATTGTAAGCGGCAAACAACTTGGACGAATTCAAGAACTCGTGCGTAAAGTCTTTTACATCATACATCAATTTGTCTAAATATCTCCCTTAACAGATTTGGGCACATAAAACTGGGTGAAAGACGCGAGTCCAAGGTATAGGTTGTATTAAGGTAAATAACTCAGTATTCCTCCGTGGTCCATTCGAATGAAGTCCGTTTTAATATATGCTATTTTTTATCTTCACCTGGGGGCCTCCTAACCGTTAGAAATCGACCTGTTTGTGACTTGTTTGCAGGAATTACATATCATGAAAATAAATTAAAGCAATGTCATGCCTATATCTCGTTTGGTAGAGGCGTACTAGTTCCGGAAGAGCGGATGTATATTTTTGGCACCTTATTTTCGATACCGCGTTTAAAATAGGGTCTGTTCGGTTAGAGATCAGTAATTTTCTTACAAGTAAGTTAACCCCCTCCCCCCATTTGCTGTGTGTTTTTGAATAGATGAAATGTAGATCTTCACAGCCATATATGGTTGTCTAGAAATTAAGATGATAGAAACATGTTAAATGTGCATTGAATATTGGGAATTTAACATTGGGGTCTATAGGAAATGGATTTACTTTGTTCAACCTATATCCATGTTTGCGAAATAACGCAACCTTGAGTGACAATTTAAAAGACGTAGTTACGTCAATATATCTGCACGAGCTTTGGCGTTATTATTTCATTTCTATATTACGTATATAAGGCTGATTATACGGTTCTTAAGTGTTGAAGTTCCTGTGTGGACTTTGTTTATCTTAAACGAGTTAACGGGAAGTTGAATATATATTCCTTGCGGTTGACTTTTTCAAGACTGCATAGGAAAGACACAGTTTTGAGGGAAACATAGTTTTGCTATTGAAACATTTAAAATAATGCTATATTTCTAATTTCGTATCCCATCTGCGCGTACTTGACCATGATCATTACTCGCACTGGTTTTTCATAAAAGTGATACAACTGATATTTTATATGGCAATTCATGGGAATTTCTGTTTTAATTAATTCGTTTCCAACGTAACGTCAAAATAATGTTAACGTACGTTAATGGCGGGAAATCTTTGCATATAACGAGATTGACTTATTCTGACGTCACGTAAATGAGTCGAAAATGTGTATAAACAACTGTAATGGGGTGAAATTGGTTTAATAGGTAAAAGACAGAAAGAAAACTGAGTATAAATACGGACTGCCAAAATTGGCCCAGATTGGCCCGTCGGCACTGAACGTAGTTTATAAGATTGGCCCAGATTGGCCCATCGGCACAGAAGTGGTTAAACCACTTGAAAACAGTAGCTTTCTTTATATATTTAGTGTGTTGAGTATGGTGGCTGATTTATGCCATTTCGTTTTTTCGTTATTTCGCCGCGAAATAACGCCAAGCGAAAAGACGAAATATCGAAAAAACGCCACGCGAAAAGACGAAATAACGAAAGAACGCCACGCGAAAAGACGAAATAACGAAAGAACGCCACGCGAAATAACGAAAAAACGCTATTTTTTGCGCGAAAAAACGAAAAGTCGCCGTGCAAAAAAAACGCCAATTTAACTGCACAAAATAGCGTTCTTTCTAGCTTCGCCTGGCGTTTTTTTCGTTATTTCGCTTGGCGTCTTTTCGTTATTTCGCTTGGCGTCTTTTCGCTCGGCGTTATTTCGTTATTTCGCCTGTCGTTTTTTCGTTATTTCGTATTTTCGCGTGGCGTCATTTCGTTATTTCGCTTGGCGTTTTATCGTTATTTCGTATTTTCGCGTGGCGTCTTTTCGTTATTTCGCTCGGCGTCTTTTCGCTCGGCGTTTTTTCGCGTGGCGTTTTTTTCGCTTGGCGTCTTTTCGTTATTTCGCTTGGCGTCTTTTCGCTTGGAATGCAAGTTTCTGGCAATGACTCAAAGTGCAATGCACAAGAACCGTAACTCTTCCTTCTTTCGTTTTTTAGTTATTGCCCTTTGAATTATTTTACCGAGCATTTCTGTCCCATAGGTTCAAATGACTCCAAACTTGGTATGCATGTTTCTTGCAATGACTCGAAGTGCACTGCACAAGAACCGTAACTCTACCTTGTTCCGTTTTTGAATTAATTTTCTTACATTTTTATACAGCATTTCTTGTTAGGAGCGTAACGATGTCACAATATGTTCAAATGACTCCAAACTTGGTATGCATGTTTCATAAAAGCAGTGTTAGGTATGCTTTGCGACAATATTGCTCATATTTTGTCCCATTAATGTCGTTAAATTATTCCCCTTTGATTGACTTTATAGAGCATTTCTTGTCATTCTTTTAAATTATTCCCCTTGATTGATTTAGTGCCAAGGGCATAACTTGTTGTGCATGTTTCTTGCAATCAGACAATTAAAAGGTTATTTTATATGTGAATTTGGTGCAAACACATTGCTAATAACTGTACATCAATAAACTAACACAAATTTCGTTAGGCGACACATCTGACTCGCGGAGCTCTAGTTTATTTTATTTGTTAATCAACTCAAACCAACAAATGCTTTTGTTGTTGGGATTGGGTGGGAATTCAGGCACCTTTCCATCACATCCACCTGTATTTCTTTTGTTTGACCTTTATTTCTCAAAACTCGCACCAATCCAAACTTTTTGGTGGTGGTTGGGAAAAATCGTTGGTGCCGCCTCTGCCCTTCCATTTCTATCCCCCGCCGCGTAGCGGTAGGGGGTATAGGAACGGTCTTCGTCTGTCCGTCTGTCTGTCCGTCCCTCCTTTCGTCCGTGAATAATTGTTTTTACCCATATGTCCAGCTTTACTGTTGCTACACTTTGCGCATGTCAACCGGAAGGCGAAAAGACGAAAAAACGCCAAGCGAAATAACGCCACGCGAAATAACGAAAAAACGCCGAGCGAAAAGACGCCAAGCGAAATAACGAAAAGACGCAACGCGAAAAGACGAAAGAACGAAAAAACGCCATGCGAAATAACGAAAAGACGCCACGCGAAAAGACGAAATAACGAAAAAAACGCAACGCGAAAATACGAAATAACGAAAAAACGCCAAGCGAAATAACGAAAAGACGCCTCGCGAAAAGACGAAATAACGAAAAAACGCCACGCGAAAATACGAAATAACGAAAAGACGCCACGCGAAAAGACGAAATAACGAAAAAACGCCACGCGAAAATACGAAATAACGAAAAAAACGCCAAGCAAAATAACGAAAAGACGCCACGCGAAAAGACGAAATAACGAAAAAACGCCACGCGAAAAAACGAAATAGCGCAAAAACGCCACGCGAAAATACGAAATAACGAATAAACGCCAAGCGAAATAACGAAAAGACGCCACGCGAAAAGACGAAATAACGAAAAAACGCCACGCGAAAATACGAAATTATTACGAAAAAACGCCAGGCGAAATAACGAAAAGACGCCACGCGAAAAGACGAAATAACGAAAAAACGCCACGCGAAAAGACGAAATAACGAAAGAACGCCACGCGAAAATACGAAATAACGAAAAAACGCCAAGCGAAATAACGAAAAGAGACCACGCGAAAAGACGAAATAACGAAAAAACGCCACGCGAAAAGACGAAAAAAGAAAAAACAGCCACGCGAAACAACGAAACAACGCCAGGCGAAATAACGAAATAACGCCGAGCAAAAAGACGCCAAGCGAAATAACGAAAAGACGCCAAGCGAAATAACGAAACAACGCCAGGCAAAGCTAGAAAGAACGCTATTTTGTACAGTTAAATTGGCGTTTTATCTCACGGCGACTTTTCGTTATTTCGCGCAAAAATAGCGTTTTTTCGTTATTTCGCGTGACGTTATTTCGTTATTTCGTCTTTTCGCGTGGCGTTTTTTTCGTTATTTCGTCTTTTCGCATGGCGTTTTTTCGTTATTTCGTCTTTTCGCTTGGCGTTATTTCGCGGCGAAATAACGAAAAAACGAAATGGCATAAATCAGCCACCATAGTTGAGCCCTCTGCATAGTATTATACGTTTCTGTGACTGAATATCCTAAATTGAAGCAAAATTTTACTGCCGCTCGCGATTCTTCATTTTCTGGAAGTACCATAATGGACGTTGTGGGTGAACGATGCGCGTCACTCAAATGTACATTGAATGCGTTGTATACATCGCATGACGTCAGAATCAACGTGAACAAAATTAGTTGACGTCACGTCAATAGCAGACAATATTTCGCGGAATTTCGCAAAACAACAAGGGTCAAAGTCGTGCCAGGTGATACTTACATTGCTTTAAAATATGGCGTGCTCCGGGGTAACGTTTGGAGGTGATTATAAATATTCATAAAAATTAAACTAACTGTTCGATTTTAAAAAAAATTGGTTAAAATATTTAAAATAAATGGAAAAATATTTGTTTAAAATTTGAAGCGCATATCTCGTCATATTTAGAAGTTATAGCACCATTCTACGAACTTTCTGATCAACCCTCGTATGTACCACGTTGTTTTTGCTGTACACTGTTTGCTATTACATTTATTAGAATATTTCTGAAAACAAGTGACCATTGTATATTCCGATCAAATGACATGGATGTTTCAGCTGACGATGATCTACGTTGGTCGTGCATTGAGTGAAGAGTTTATCATCAGCTTAAAATATCAGTATTTAAAAAACTTGTTTTGCCTCAGAATGTGTATATCACGCCTACCTGCATATGTATTTATAATTGTGAACCTTGAGTTTCGAAACTATTACTTGTATAAAACCCTAGACTGTGTTTATCAAATCCAAAACATTTTGGGACGACATTAATTATCGCTTGTTGTAAATTGTAGTTCTCAGAACTGGGTTTTAACTTATGAAGTCAGCTAGTTGTTTTGTGTCGCCGAAGTATATAAAGGCACCGAGGCCTTTATATTTCATAACGTATCACATATCTCTGTAAGTACATGTTTTTACATCAAGCCGTTGTTCTTAAATCCGAAAAATATACTAAAATCATCTTTAAAAAATCGCCGTAACTGATACACATAGATCACTAGAAACATACACATGACTGAGTTTACATGTTCAATAAATGATACAATCTGGGTCGAAGCTACATGCATGTTTGTTCTAATGTTTTGATGTTTAATTGATCAGCTATAGTAGTATTATTATTGTAAGAATAACAAGGATATGTTTCATCATCGCTAGCATGAGAATACCTCTCAAAACCTGTTAAAATATAAGCATTTACTCTGATTTTATAACAGTACACAGTGCAAACGGTACTTTGTGTGCGAGATTTAAGCGATTTTTTAAAAGTGTGTTGCATAAAAAAGGTAACAACGTCTTTCATAACAAGTGCTACGAGAATAGCCTGTTGAACATGTTTTTGTCGACTGGATTTCTCATTACAGTACATACAAAATCTCCTCATTTTTGAACTGTTTAGTAATACTATGTTTTTGTGACAATCGGTGCGCTATATCTGGTAGATGATACAATCGGTTTATATACAGTGTGATTGGCATAAGTGAAATGTATTTAGGGCGAACCGCTGCTAGCCTACTGAACAAAAAGTTATTAACTTTGATATTTAACGATGCAACAGTGTAAACCATGAACGGCAGCCTTTCAAAGAAATAAAATAATACTTATTTATTACCCATGTAAATTTAAAAGTGAATGATGTGGATGTGTGGGTTTACTTGAATAACAAATATTTAAGTTCTTGAATTAGATAAAAGGGTGAAATATGCATATCAGGAATCACCACATTCAGAAAAAAACAGCCTCCCCACACAGTCAAGAAGAGGAAAGGGAGAGAGCATGGTTAATAAAATGATCAGTTTCGAATGAGACAACAATAACAATTAACAAAAATGAGAACCCGATGGGTAAGGGAAATAGCATGTAGTAGCATGTAATTGAAATGTAATTATTTTTTTTTTAAATTATTTGCAATATGTTTGATTAAATCTGTGAACTAAGAAATTTTATAGTTGTCTTTGAAGAATCCACCTTGTAGTTGTAATCTTATAAGTTACAATAAAAAGTAAATGGCCCAAGTCTGCTATAAACATTACAATATGATTTGTTTTAAGGATGCAATGTAAGGGTTGAATAAACCCTTACCATCGTGAAACCCAATATCTTTATATAACCTTAATGTTTAACGCGGTTCTATGACTGAAACCCATGACCACCACTTGCGACCTGGACCTTGAGTCATCCTGGTTGAAATATAGGTTCTGTTAATTGTCTCTATGAGGTATACATTTGACTTAAGTTTATAAATTCTATTGAAGTTATGGAGCGCACACAATGCTATATTGTTGAAAAATTTAAACACCACTAGTGTCATTGACCTTATGCTGACTAGGTTGTGACATTGGTTCTGCACATCGCCTTGAAAGGTAAAACAAATGCCCAAAGTTTCCTGAAATTCCGACCAAGGGTTTAGAAGATATCGTCCGGACATTTTCTTGATGGGCTGGACATTTGACCAAAGTTTCATGACATTCCCTTCATGGGTTTTGAAGATATGGACCGGGCACGAAATACACGTTTTAAATCTTTAAAGATCACTGATAACCTTGATATTGATACATAGGGCTTGGCACATCGTCTTGATAGGGTGAACATTTATCTGCATTTTCATGAAATTCCTTCCAGGGGTTGAGACGTTTTTTGGCCGAATACGAAATCTGCACGCAAGCATATGGACGGAAGGACGGACGGATGAAGACCATTACTATACCCCCTACCGTTACGAGGAGGAGAATAATTAATGTAGGGGACACATCCGCAATAAAGCACCCGCGTACAAGGCTTAAAACCCTCATGTAGAAACCATACGGACCCGTTTTCAGCGATAATTGCATATAAATGATGATGTTCGAAAATTTGACTTGGTACTTTCGCTCCCAGCTAGAGACACTATCATTTGTTATAGAAAGGGATCGCAGCCGCCATTTAAACAACGGATATCCAGTACCGTGACTGTTTTTTACTCAACTTTCTGATTATTTAAGACTTCGAGACCTTTGTCATAAAATGTGTCTATAAATAAATGTAACCTACCTTCAAGTGGAAGTGCTGTAATAAAAATAACTATTACTGCATTTTCACAATGACACACTTTATATTAGTGATCATTCGTTCTACAATTGGATAATGTAAAAACCGTAACACAAATACTATTAATACATAAGTCTTTTGTTGTTGTTTTTTTAATTATTTATAATAAATACATGTAATAAGTTTAAAATTCATCATATCCATCATATTGCTGTTTGTACACAATCTTTAGTATGCTGGCTGATTTTAATTAAAAAAGCAATATATGCATATCAGGAATCGCTACACTCAAAAAAAACACAGCCTCCCCATGCAGCGAAAAAGAAGAGAGGAAGAGAGAGCGCGCATGTTTTATATACGTATGTCAATTAAAATAGGACGCCACAAACAATAAACGAAGAAGAGAACCTTTGGGGATACCGCCTTGGAACGGTCAGTGGCAAAACAAATTGCCACTGGGGGTTTAAACCAGGTTCTAGGGTGCACCAACCTCACACTTACCCCAACAGGTTCTCGTATCACAAAACAAGTACAAATTGTCTTTGTGAAATAACTCCAACCCACCCATCAGCTCAACAATGTTGCATGCAAAAGCATACAAACATATAAACATAAGAATTTAATAGCATTGCACAGCCAAAGGACGGGTACTCAATGATCTTTCCGAGACCTTCTTTTTAAGAAGCTTATAGCATTGTATTTTAACTAAATCTGAGTCCATCAAGATACTTTTCTGTTGACTCAAGATGGAAAATGGTTATCATCTACAATTTATACGAATCTTCAAGGGACCTTGAGATGTTGCTAAAAGCTGTATTAACGCCATATTTAATATGTATGTTCAGTAGAAATAGATAACATAAGGTGTCTTTCATAGCAGTAAAAACAGACGAGCGACGAGGGGTAAATAGTAATCATAGGGGTACCTTTTACTTGTTTATAAATAGAGGTACCAGATCTAACAAAAATATTACCAAGTAAAAAAAGAAAGCGAATCGATCCAGTCTTGAGAAGTCCTTAAAGTTTAATTAAACTGACTGCAAATGAAAACGCAATACTTAAGTTTTTGGAATATTTTGATGTATGTATAAGTTTAATAAATTGGAAAAGGGAAAGTATTTAAAATCAATAAGTAACCAATCACTCCATTATTGGTCCACATATGTTTAAAACTTTCTCTTCTACAGCAACCATGTACAAACGCACGAAATGTTCGTTTTGACATGTAGACATGCATGAACAACCTCAAACAAGTCCATTTGTTAACTTTCACTTACTTCTACACAAATCCTATGTTCAGTTTTCAAGTTTTACTCTATACAAATGTGGTAATGCCAAGGCTTTCAAACAACCAACGACTTGAGATTTTGGGCATGATCCAAGAAGGGATGGCTCGACGTGAAATCGCTGGTCGGACGCGTTGTCCTCCGTCGACAATTACTCGTTTGGCCCAACTAAATCTTATTGATTTTAAAACACATCGACCTTTTCCAAATTAATAAACTGTTACACACATAAAAATGTTCAAAAAAAGGTTTGCGTTTTCATTGGCAGTCAGTATATCATAAGAACCATCTGTAAGAAACGCTATGTTCATTACAGCCGATTAAGGTCTGATTGCAGATATTGTGGTATCTTTTGAATTTATATTCTTATAACAACATTATCTTTTTTCCCTCTTTACTGCTTCGCTGCGTGGGGAGGCAGTGTTTTCTGAGTGTGGTGATTCCCCTTATACATATTTCACTTTTTTGCAAACGTTGTTTTTATACATGAAAAGCGGAAAGTATACTGTATCCTTGCATGACTGAACAATATCTGAAGAAACGTCGAAGCTTTAGTTCTTTGAGGCCAATTAAAGTATTAAAATACTTACATGCCAACAGTTGCATCACTTCAGGACAGTCTTTTACAAATATAAAACGCTTTCCGTAACAACCCGAACCACCTGTGCTAGTACGATGATAGTAAATATTTTCTGCAAATGTATTTAATTAAATAAATAATTTAATAATTAATCAAAAACATGAAATAGTGACATACTAAAAAGAACTTTTAAAACTACCGAACACGATAAATATAAAAAAATCATATAATTGTCACAGCCGCAATGCCCCGGGATTAGTGCTATTTTATGTTTACACAAATATAGATAGGTTCATGCCCGACGGAATTCAAATAGATGAAAAGGGAACTTTGAAAGCCACCGAACACAAATATGAAAATATTGGAGGCTCGGTTTGATTGAGAATCTTCATGGGCAGTAATGGAAATGCATATTTTTGCATAGGCCGCCTTGCCCCGAGTCCAATGCAACTCAATATTTACACCAATAAACAGTACAATATCGATTTATCCAAAACGATCCTATGCATATGGCGGCGAACTTGTAACATCAAATGCGGTATTTTCATATAAAAACTCTTCAGCGACGTAGTTAAGCAGATGATTTTAGTTTCTCGTGAACTTTCTTTCTTGGAAAGGTTGTACCAGGTGTCAATATATACGATCAATTTCAAATAAATTATAGTAATAAAATTTGGAGAAAATATTTTACGCTGCAATAACTATGATCTCAAAAACACAACGCGATTATTGTCTATATACCCTAGCATCAGGTATGGATATTACTAGTACTTACCAAGCAATGTCGTCACATATCCTGGGTTTGCTGTTAAAGATGGATAAAACAGATATTGATTGGAGGCTATCAAAATGTGAAACGAACTGCCGATATAAATACAAACATAATCATTTTAGCGTGTTCATATCAGAATTGAATTCAATTCAACATCAGAAGTCTTCCTGATATGCATATTTTACTTTTTTATAACCAAGGTTTTTTTATCAGTGCTGTGTGGTGGTCGTAAAACGTCTCCGGGTACTTTCGATTAGTACTGTTTCGTTTCATCCCTCAGGGATTGTATTTTACAGTCGTTTTTTTATATCCACACGCATCTAAATACTCTTATATTACAAACATGCTCTCTTCCTCTCTTCTTTGTCGCTGCTCGGGGAGGCTGTTTTTGTGAGTTACTGATATGCAAATTTCACTTTTTTATAACCTTATGATGTAAAGACCATTTATACAATACGAGGTTTGATCGATTCAAACCTTCAACGCAATTTGTCCAGATTACTCCACACGAAGACAAAAAATGTATAATGTACTTTCGAATTTTGTTTATTTGATTTTTTCTATTAAAATGAATGTATACTGAACCAAAAAAGAAACTTTCGCAAAGTATGTGCCAGTTGTTCAAGGGTACCACTTAGATGTACACACATACATCCCATGTTGCTCGTGTCAATATACAGTATTTACAAAATCATAACGTTGATTTCATCGACGACTGGCCCTCAAAAAGTCCGGATTTGAACCCAATTGAACATCTTTAGTATAATCTGTATAGACGCGTACATTTGTACGTCGACGTCCGAACCCTCCCAACAACATCAACGACCTTCGAGCAGCATTGCTTGAAAATTGGAATAATATTCCACAGGCTGACATAAACAAACTTGTGCTCATTGAGACGTCGCTGTCAGGCAGTCAGCATCGCACACGGCGGTCACACAGCCTACTGATTGTTAACTTTAGAAACGCCCCCTACCTTATTTTAATTCTAAATTAAACAATCAATCTGATCCTTTCCTCCAACATGACAATTTTAAAAGAACCACAATAAATTAATTTACAAAAATGTTAGTTTTCAGCCAAAAGGTTTGAAACTGTACTAACATATCTACAATCAAACTTGGCGAAAGTTTCTCTTTTGGTTCAGTATATATCGCTGTGTCTAAAAGAGGTATAACTTTGCATACGGAACAAATATATATTTATGTTTTACATGTATGATGTATGTGAATTGTATCCATTATTAAATCTGTGGTATCACTTACCATTGTAAAGTTGTAACAGTATTGGAATATCTGAAATAAAAAAAAATATAATAATGCTTACACCAATACAGCATAGAAAAGCATGCAATGCTATAATAAGACATTGGCTAGTTTTACCATACATGGGCATTTTACAATTATAGTGCCGAAGCTATCTCAAACATGAACCTGATATCCAACCGTAAATTTTGTTATTAAATATACATGGAGGTGAAAAGGGATTTTGAAAGCAATCAAACACGACAGCTCTGAACAGGTTGCAGCCTCAGTTTGACTGAGGTTCATGGTAAGTTAAAATTCATAAATTTGTTGACGCTGTCTAGCCTCAGTTTCAACACAACTCTTGTTGACAGAAGCTATCAGTATAAATTATAGTCTTAAGTTTGCATAACTTTTATTGTGAACAACATCTCTGTGATAACAAAAAGATTGGCGGAACTAAATGTATCAAATACTTTATTAGAGGGTTTTTATATTAAAAACCCAACCTAATTCTAGGACGACAAAGACAACAATACAAGTATGGAATATATATCAACATTATTTAACAATATCCTACGCTATATAGCTGGGATATGAAACTACCCTTACACACACATGCCGAAATATTGAAACAAAAGAAATCTACTAGTTATTTACATAAATATCGTGCTTAACGACCTTCGACGGACTGAAACATTGCAATCGATGACCACTTATAAATGCATAATACTGCCCACTTAGCCCAATGTTGAGCGCAACTCAAATACAATGTTTCAGATAAATAAATAAAAGAAAACATATACCTTTAATGATTTCATATAAGTCCGGCCGATCTGAAAATTATAAAATATCAGGCATTATTAGTACAAAATTAAAACTAAAATAAATTGCTTTGAAAACATTTTGCTTAAACTTACCTAAGTGTATTTATATTTGGCAAAAACCAAGTAACAGGGCTATCCGCAAGTTGTAGAAAGGAGAAACCCAAGCGACGGAATCGTGTGTAATTAATAATGAAAAAGAAACAAAATACAATGTTTTTGTTCACTTAAACGGCCAAAGTAAGTTATGATTATTTTTCTCTTTTTTGCAAATTGATAGCTAAACGAAAAATCGAAGTACACCGTCTATATACAGAATTTGTTGGTTACTTGCAAAGCTTTACATATTAATTTGATTCATATCCGAATTCCAGTCGCGAAAAAACACAATTTCCTGTACATTATTTTTGTAACATTATCTGACTATAAATGCATGAAGAGTATTTAAATGCATTTTGCTGTCCAACTTGCATGTTGTATAATTCGAAATTCTTGCTTTCAAAGTGTATTGTTTCAATGTTAAAGACTTCTTTAAATATCATAATCATTGGCGTGACTGTAATGTTGAGAAGTCGTTTTGTAAAACTATGTCGATTTTTCAGCCGTATCGCACAATTTCCATAGAAAAACGATAGTTCTTTCATTTTGTAACGATTTCTTCCTGCTCGGTTCATATTTTAGGTGTACTTTCTGACTTTATGATGCGCACATGGTTTCTTATGGCCTGCTCTTTCCAATTGTTTAAACATGCTTAAAAATAGACCGGTGACATCACGAGACATACTAAAGTCCATTCGCGATGCTACGATTCGCGATGCTACGAGTTGCGCTAAAGCAGGGGCTAGGCGGCGTGAGCAGTAATATGCATTTCCATTACTGCCCATGAACAGGCTCAGTCAAACCGAGCCTGCTTTATTTTTTATATTTTTCGTGTTCGTCGGTTTTCGAAGTTCCCTTTTCATCTACTTTATTAAATATAAAAGAGTGCTATCGAACGAAATGCAATTTAAAGAAAAATGTAGTGTAAAGAATAGTTTCGAGAGTCCATTAGGCTTATTTACAGTGAAATAAACATGCGATTTAGCGAATTTTTATCAGGCAGGTAATTTTTTAGACCTCTGCGAGCGATAACCGTTCTTGTATTGTTGAGCAATTATGGACTCAAGTAGTTGTGACATGATATTCTGTCAAAAAAGTGAAATATGCATATCAGGAATGGCCACATCCAGCAGACACAGCCTCCCCACACAGCAAAAGGGTAAAGAGGAAAATAGAGCATGGTTTTACAATTATCAGTTTCAAAATGGACGCCACAAACAATTAACGAGTTAGAACCAGAGGGGTTACCGCCTTGGAACGGTCAGTTGCAAAATAATTTGCTACTGTGGGTTTAAACCGGGTTATAGGGTGCACCAACCTCACACTTGACCCAACAGGTTCTCATATCACAAAACAAGTACAAGTTGTCTTGGTGAAATAACTCCAACCCACCCATCGGCTCAACAATGTTGCGTGCAAAAGCGCACAAACATATAGAACATAAGAAGTTTAATAAAATGCAAAGCCAAAGATCGGGTACTCAATCATCTTACCGAGACCAGAGCTCCTGGAGAAAATTTAGTAAGAACACGTTGACAGGGTTAAAAGAAACGAATCGAGCTTCTATGTTCTTTTAAGAAAAGATTTCCCCATAAACCTTCATAAACTCTTTAACCCCTGCCACCATCGTGCAACCAAAGAGGTAAGCATAATAATCAACTGTAGATAGGTTAATCACCAGGCCTGCAGAGCGCTGTAAAATATCATGTTGGTAACCTTTCTTTTTTTAATTTACGGTTGGTTTTTACGAATAACCGGGAGAAATTGACATTGACCTTTATCTTCTTAAGTTTGTAAATAAAATCTCCATAAAAAACCGGCTGTGAAATATCTTGTTGCTATAAGTGATTTTAAACTGCACCTGTATTTATGAATTAGATTTAAGTATCGGCGATAAAACTTGCAAAAGGTCTTAATTAATTTGTGATACCGATATTTTTTTTTAAAGTTTTTCTGTAATGCACAGATTACACGTTTATTGAAATCATTCCAATCGTTGCAAGTTCTTGAAAAGCGAACAAGCTGTGAGATATAAACCCGCGCTTATAGTTAAAGAAAATGTTCATAAGCGTATGATCTTTGAAAGTTGAAATTTATTTTTTTTCGAGTTTCTTTAGGGTGTGGTATTTTTAACTAAATAAGAATCTTAAACACCCAATGTAAAAGAGAGTAACTGGCTTAGTAACAGTAACGACAGCTGATCGGAAAATAAGGAATATTGATATGATCGTGTTCTGTTTATATAATGTTCTTCTAGAATTAAAGATTTTGCACAATGAACATTATTATGATTACATTTAAATTGAAATCAGCTCTTTTATCATATATTTTAGTAGTGACGTAACCTGTTTCAATGGACAGATTAAGATCAAGAAAGTCAACAGTTAAAATTGTATAGAATCTGAAACCATAGCGCTCGAGTACAGGTATCACTGGTCCAATTTTCCGTTACTCCAACTGAACTTATTTCTCCCCTTTTTAAAACATGTGCGACTATCTTGGAAGAAAGGTGCTGACAGGAATGGCGTCATCAACGTAAATGGTCTGAAACAGTTATTGCACAAGGAATTGGCCCAAACCCATATACACATCATCCAAACACACGTTAATCAAATAAAGGCGTTATCTGACTGTTATTCAAGCTAGAGGTGGTCATACAAAACAAAACTTGAATGTAATGTAACTTTTGATTTTGACACCTGTCTTAAATTTCAATCAGATTGAATGGTTTTTATGACTGTTTTCAATTAATATTGTTGAAATTCAATGGTAATTAAATGAATTGCGTGGTAAATGATGCCTTTGTGTTCAATTTTAAGGTTTAACAATTTTATCGTATCATGTATTCCTTCTGACTAAACTTTTTTCTCCCAGTTTATAACGACATTAGCGATTTGCACCGGTATCAACAACTAAAACTAACAAAAATGCGATACTACGAAAATTGCGATATAACGAACAATCGGTTTAGTCCGCTGCTTATTCGTAGAATCGCGAATGGACTGTATATGTTACCAGTAATTGATACAACTCTTAACAACAACCGCTAACATGGGTAGTGTTTATTATAACGTATGGAGACCTGCTTCTAAATTAAAGCTATTTACAACTCCTGGTAATTATTAAATAACATTAAACTCAAACTAAGCACTAGTTTCGCGAAGTTTGCAAAGGCAAAATCACTGATTCAGAAATCAATTCATTAAACCAATGTCTAATAAACAACTTTCCAAAATCTCGTTGAATACACATAGATTGCACTTTTTTATTTTTGAAAAATCAAAACCAGTATTGAGACATGAGTAAAGCCAAAAACACGTTTTTACCATCTATTTCATTATTTCTGCATTGCTGAGGCGCATATTTTGCAAACTAAATTGTTGTGAACTAGCTAGCAAACGCTGCAATTTAAAACTGTAACATCAGGGATACGAGAAATTGTGATATTACTATTCAAATTGCCGCGTCGGCTAAACAGTTTTGTAAGCGAAATATGAGGTATGTAGTAAAAATAATGAAAACAGTGAAATATGCGTACATGTATCAGGAATGGCCACATCCAGCAGTCTCGGCCTCCACAAACAAACACAAAGTCGAGAGGAGAAAAGAACATGGTATTACTATAATCCGTTTCTAAAAAGACGCCATAAACAATAAAAGAAAGCGGAAAAGGTGAAACGTCTTTTGATATATTGAGGTCTTAAACATTTAAACACATATAGTATGTTTTATGTTTCAAAAGTTTAAATCTTTGAGGATATATTGGAAATACCGGTATTTAGTTTTTAAGAAACTGGAATAAAAATATGGGCCGTAATAATAAATGCAAAAATCTAATATTACTTTCGCGAAGTGCACTAGAGTAGTACTCTGTCTAGTCTACCTCTTTCACAAACCAAATTATAATAAACAACTGTGCAATAACATATATATGAAGACTCTTCTCCGACTTTTGATTGAATGCCAATGTACCCTTACTGCAGTGCTCTTCACCAATGACTTGTTTTTTCATCTATCTGTAATGACGGATCGTTTTAAGTGGAATGCGAGAAGACTGCTTTATAAACCTAGAATTTTCACAAACGTAGAACTCAGAGACAAATAGAATACGACAAGGTGAATAGCATTTGCTGGAGTTAGGGAGGGGGGTATTGGGTCGGGAAGTGGGCCGTATAATCCCATACCACATGCCATAAAAAGTAAAAAATAAAGAATTTGCAGTACTAGAAAAAAGTTTGCTGGGGTGAGGAACCTTACCGCGCCAACAACCAGTTGAATAATTATTCTGTTCTGATTTTAGATTAAAAAGAAAGGCCCCACAATGCGACACATCCAAGTTTTCTTGGAAATGTATTTATTGGGAAAGGTATTGATGCAAACAAATTATCTAAGTTGATAACTGCAGAAAATGGCACTTCGAAAACGTATAAAGTAATAATAATCTGTTAAGAAAAGTCTATTATAGTTACATGTTTAATACAAATGATAACTGTTTAACAAAATTAATATATTGGGTGAAGTATTGGTGGGGTTCAGTCACCAACCTCGATCCATCGCACCATTCAATAAAGTTGACTGTTTTAATTAACATAATTATTAAAGAAATAAAAATAATAAAACGTTTGTTTTTGATTGATATGTGGGCTGGTCGAGGGATTTCAAGGATGATGACAAAGGCGTTTTCGTAGTTTTTTTTTTGTTTTAAATTTATTTATTGTGTGCTTTATACTTCAGGCTCTTGTTTGACTGGATTGACCACGCAAACCTATGTAACCAGGGTAGGGTTTCAAGACAAACCACTTGTCGATTTTTTAGAATTTATGTAATCATACATAAATAGCCTAAAACATAAAGAATAAATATTTACATTCATGAAATAGACAAGATAAAAAATCACAGAATTGCAACGAAATCAAACAGATTACTTCAGCAATTCACAAATAGCTGTTCTATTGGTAAAACAATAAATAAATTCTTACCAGGATCTAGGGTATAGTTTTAATCAAACCTTAAGTAATGAATACACTAAATATGCAATCAATTGGTATACTTATGGAATAAGATCTATTACAATAACAGATAAACTGCAAGTTTAATCTGATCTGTATTCCACAAAGGTAAGAGTCGGAGTGCCGGGAAAATAGACGGAAAAGAGAAACAAAGAGGGTTTCGCGGGGTTTGGGAATTCATGCGTGTTTTTTTTGTTATTGTGAAATCGCTCACCAACCACTCACTCACTGAACCACACAATACAAGATACGTCACTGCCTACCTGGAATACAGTTAGGCAGTTGAATACACATACACGGTGAGTGAACGATCACAAACATTGACGTAAAACGCAAGCTGGCATAAACTATTGCCTGGATTACACCTAAATGCAATAACGTGTGTATAGCTTTTTACCGTAATCTAATGTTCCTACTACTTGTTAAAGTTAATTAATTTCATATAATTTTAAAAAATTGTCAACTTTAAATAATACATACGTGGAGGTGATGTGGGTGGAGGTGATGTGGTTAAAGGCCCTAAAAATAAATTTCTATACATATCGTTTTCCATTCATATGACTGGTTAACAGTTAACGTAGCGATAAATTTATAGAAACATGTAAGTTCTTTATTAGTTGGAAGCTTGTGTTTATGTGTTTGTGTTGATTTCTAAATCTTGTATTTAACTAGCTATTAAACAACGTATAACAATCTTAAATTTATGAAAAGCAGTTAAATTTTTCCATGTAATTAAAAGTTTTATAGTTTTTGCAAATCGATTTTTTATCAATTAAATGGAAGTTATTAACCTGAGATGACTTACGAGTTCATATCAATGAACAACATCGTACTAATATCGAATAAATAAATTTGTAAAAGATCAAAATACTTTGTGCCGTGGTTGGAATCGTTGTATATACTGCAGACGTTCCTGTTATGTATAAAATATTTTAAGCTTTATGACAATGAAATAGCATCAACATTTAAAAGCAAATTTATTTCGATTAATGGCATAAATAATGTTAAACGGTATAAGTATCGCGTTTTCAAAGTTTCAACATGTATCTTCCTTGCATCCTTTTGATATGTTTTAGCATCAAATTGTTAAATCAAACGCGGACGGCAATCAACACTGTTTAAGACTTATAATTGTTTGCATGGTTCGAATGACGAATGTAAAACGTCTCCTCGTACAGTTTGGCAATATTTAAAATAATTAATTTTAACATGAATTTGACTCATATATAATTATATAAACATAAAAATGTCTTTAAAAGCGTTATATTTACCTGGAATCATTTGAGCCGAACCTGTAAATGCAAAAGCAGAATATATTTAGAAAGTTCTATCGATGTTTAAATATAGTCGCCTATGCAGTTCACTTATTGATATTGATGTCCAAAGAAGGAAATTAAGTCAAATTCTCATTAATGCTAAATAACACAAGACGAAATAGCTAAAATTGAAAAGGTACTAAGTTCTAATTAATCAAAATCGATAAATTAGAGAAGCTATAATGAAATAAAATATAAAATGTAACAAACAAATATTATTCCAAATAACATGATTTATAATATTGTTTACCCTTATAGTTAATGAATACAAATCAATGTCAAATCGGTAGGTGGTTTTCAATCAAGTTCCACGCCATTACAATATTGTTAAGACCTCCTATTTCGTGTTAAGCAGAATTCTGTTTGCTAAGTTGAACCAACCAATGAGCGTAATAAATAACAGTTCCTGTTTAATGTAGTACTACTTAAACATTAACCCTATTGTGATTTTCAGCGGTTTCATTATATCACATCATAATGTCTAATAATGCCATTTTTAATATTTCTACTGTAACAATCATAAATATGATACGTAAGTATTAACATAAATTGGTAAAAAGACCCGTCAGAGTCGACATCTTCGTCATTTCTGTACGTATAATAATACCCCGTTTTGTCAAAATGTAGATGTGTTTTTCGTGTAGCATTTATTCAGGCAACGTCTGGTGTCTTTGCACATATTAGATTTAATCATGCTTCATAAACATAAATACATGTACCTACATTGCATAGGTATGTGATCGTTATTGTACATCAGGAGGCTGTTTATAGATGTCCTTTTAGGAGTGAGGAGGTCTGTCAGAATAATATTTTCGTTTATCTGAAAGATATGATATTTACAACAAATTTAAATATGCATGTCATTTACAGCAACTACCCCCCTCCCCCCGACGCCGAAAACAAAAAAAAGTCCAAATGAATAGAGGAAAAGGGAGCAGGGGTTTATGAAAAGATCGATTTCAAATAACACACCACAAACAATTAACGAAAAAGAGAACCGTTGGGGTAACCACATTAGAACGGTAAGCGGCAAATAATTTGCTTCTTTCGGTTTAAACCATGTTGCACCAACCTCACACTTCGTCCAAGTCTTAGTGCAATAATTTTAACAATATTGTTGCACAGAAAAGCACAGAAACATTAAAAACATAAGATGCTTATAGACCTGTGAAGCAAAATGGCGGATACACAATGATCTAACCGAGACCAGAGCACCTGATGTCAACGCAGCAAGAACACGATAACAGGATACAAATATGATGTGTAATAAAGATATAAGTCATTTATAAGAATTGAATAAATGAAAACATCACTTTCATTATAAGTGTTTGTGTAGAAGCTAGTCAAACACTATTACATTTATTCAGGAATGGCAAACACAGTCACATTATTGATGATAAATGATATTGCCTCTACCTGGAAGCGAACCCGCAGCGTCACTGCGACAGCGCGTAGCCCTGCAATTCCGACGACGCAACCAAGAGATTTGTAATACCACACACACGGGCATTACAATAACACACAAACTGACATAATCAACAACAGTAATACAATAAATAGAACATGATGTAACATGTTATAAAACGCATAACAAACTGAAACTTTAACAAACTTTAGGAAGTAGTATATAAATAGCTCGTCCTGGCTAACTTTCTGCATAACAGGTTTGAGCCAACATTTAAGTTTTATTAACCAACTTCCTTTTCCAAAAAACAATCGGTTCCTTGTGGCTATGCGCTGTTGTCGTATAGGTTCGATTTCCAGTGTAGGCAAATATTAAATTAAGAATTCACAGTTTAAAGGTTATCTTTATTAAATCGATACTGGGGTGACATGATGAAGGTAAGTCGTGTCAATGTTAACCGCGAAATTTCTGTTTTGGGGTTGAGGGTTTTTCCCCGGCTAGCTCGGTCGGTAACGTGCTCGGAGGTTTTAACCCTTCGGACCGTTTCTCTTTGTAGGCATAAATATAATTTATTCCAAAAGTAGTACCTCATTTGTAACACATGTTTGACTTTTACAGATTATGACTAGAGATGTGTCCATAGGACACGGATGCCCCCGCTATGCACTGTTTTCATACACTCAAGTGCAATTATGGTAATAATAGCATTTCAAAGACAGTGATGTTCATGTAATTATAAGAATATGCATAAACTTGAAGATCAAGTTAATTATTTGTGGCACTGTTGTCTTCTCATTACGGAAATGTCTGTGAAGAAGTTGGTGGTAATGCAATGCAATGTCATAGTGAACATTTGTGCCAAGTTATTTTGAAATCCTTTCATTCATAAAGACGTTATTGCACGCAACACACCGCATTGTCATGGTAAACATTTGTGCCAAAGTATTTTGAAAACCCTCTATTCAAAACAAAGTTATGGACCGGACAAGAAAATTCTATTTTTTATCAGTGACCTTGACCTTGGACCTACAGGCATGGACATGGTACACGACTCACCACCTTGTCATTGTGAACATTTCTGCCAAGTTATTTTGAAATAACTCTATTCCTAACGTAGTCACAACCCTTACAAGAAAATTCTATTTAAGTAACAGTGACCTTGACCTTGGACCTACAGGCATTGGCATGGTATGGGACACACCACCTTGTCATGATGAACATTTGTGTCAAGTTATTTTGGAATTACTCTAATGTAAAATAATGTAAATGGAAGTATCAAAGGGTCATAACTTCTGAACGGAACAGGTAAGAGCGAAACCCCATCTTTATGCACAACTACATATCAGGCCAAGCATTGTGGTAAAGTTTTATTAAATTCCCACCAGTAGTGTAGGAGGAGTTGCGTTCACGAGAATATCGAACGGACTGACGGACGGACGAACGGACAGACGGACGGACGAACGGACGGACAGGAGCAACTCTTAATGCCCGTCGCCATTTCAAGGCGTGGGCATAAAAAGGGAACTTCGAAAGCCACAAACACGGCAAATGTGAAAATAATGCAGGCTCCGTTTGATTGAGCCTGTTCATTGGCAGTAACAGAAATTCATATTACTGCCACGCCGTCTAGCCCCGAGTTGATCCCAATTAAATATTTACTTCAATAAACAGTACAATATTTACATCAATAAACAGTACAACTTTGATCCATCCCAAGGATGGAAAATGTAAAATTTTGGTGAAACTTAAATTCATGACTGCATATCGAATTCGCATTGAAAGCGAAGTAACATAAATAAAATGTAGATGTCTTAAAAAGAAGACTGTTTCATCTATTTTTATAAAATTTATCCCTTTACAGCTTTTTGATGTATAATAAACAAATTATGATCTGTCTACGAATATTCAAAATTATTCGTTGATACCGAAGAAAGAAAACATATAGGCAATTTAAATTTATAGCACTAACATCAGGTTGCCATATATATGTCGTTTATGTGGAGCATATGTTTTGACAAAAATGTATATTTGAATTTTTTGCAAAAATGTATATTTGAAGTACATTATCAAATAACGAAAGAAATTATTCTCAGCACGTGTTCATTAAAAGGTGAAATATGCATATCAGGAATTGCCACATTCAGAAAAAAACAGCCTCCCCACACAGTCAAGAAGAAGAGAGGGGGAGAGAGCATGGTTAATAAAATAATCAGTTTCAAAAAGGACGCCACTAACAAAAAACAAAAATGAGAACCCGAGGGGTTACCGCCTTGGAACGGTCAGTGGCAAATCAAATTGCCACTGGAGGTTTAAACCAGGTTCTAGGGTGCACCAACCTCACACTTGCCCCAACAGGTTCTCGTATCACAAGACAAGTACAAATTGTCTTGGTGAAATAACTCCAACCCACCCATCAGCTCAACAATGTTGTATGCAAAAGCATACAAACATAAAAACATAAGAAGCTAATAGCATTGCAAAGCCAAAGGGCGGGTACTCAATGATCTTTCCGAGACCAGAGCATCTGGAGTAAAATCAGCAAGAACACGATGACAGGGATAAAAGAAACAAATCGAGCTTCTAGGTTCTTTTAAGAAAAGATTTCCCCATTAACCTTCATAAACTCTTAAACCCCTGCCACCGTCGTGCAATCAAAGAGGTAAGCATAATGATCAACTGTAGAAGGGTTAATCACTAGGCCTGCAGAGCGCTGTAAAATATCATGTTGGTAACCTTTCTTTTTAAATTTACAGATGGTTTTTACGAATAACCGGGAGAAATTAACACTGCCTTTTATCTTTTTAAGTTTATAAATTAAATCTCCATAAAAAACTGGTTGTGAAATACCTTGTTGCAAAAGTGATTTTAAACTGCATTTGTATTTATGAATTAAATCTGGGTATCGGCGATAAAACTTGCAAAAGGTTTTCCTTAATTTGTGATACCGATAACCTTGTTTTAAAAGTTTTTCTGTAATGCAAAGATTACGTTCATTGAAATCATTAACATTGTTGCAAGCTCTTGAAAAGCGAACAAGCTGTGAGATATAAACCCCATAAGATGTTGCACGGGGAACATTAAGACTGTTCTGAAAAAAAAAGTAAGAGCCATTTTCATTTGTTTGAAAAGTCGGCGAACCTGGCGAAGATATAGACTTGGGTTGCATAGAACATAATTACCGCTCTGATTGGGACAATAAAGAATGCTATAGCAAACATATAAAGTTAGGAACAATAAACTGTGGACAATTTTTTTTACTTTTTTTTATATTTTTGTTACGTTGTTTGTTAACTTTATAAGCTATGAAGACAACATGCGACCGTTAGACCGACTCCATTATTGTGCATCCTATGTCGGTATTTCTATCATAGCACATGGCAACCGCTTGTTGTAATGAATGTGTACATGCTTGGAAGGTTATATTCTAATTAAGAAAGAATCTGAACTTCCACACGTTTACTTTATAGGGGTTTACTTAACTGCTCTGTATATTAAACTGGTGCCAAGACTTATGACCAGCCTCTGGCGTATTCTCCAATCTGTAATGACCTGACCCATGATTACTAGATAGTTTTACACAATCCAGCTCCATGTAACAAATGGAAATTCAAAATGAGTGTGTTGATTGTTTTAAACGTGTTATTTGAAAAGTGAGCCAAAACGGCGTATGTACATTTTGCTACGGCCCAGAGGATGTTATTCCCGAACTACCGTCAAAATATCGTCATTTTGTTCAGTGTATATAACCAAAATGGTTTTATTTACTTTTAACATGTTAAGTACATGTTATTGGATGTTTCCTCTAATTTAAACTGTGATCTACTTGCTTGCATACCTTAATGTCAGTTACAAAAGTCTGCCTTGTTAAATCGATTAAACTATTTTTTATCTGGAGGCCTGTTTATCAATATGTAGATATATCTTTATTGTGACACTTCCCGGAATAGTCATTTTCAAACGACTAAACAGCGATTTGATCAAACAACTCTAATCAATATTTTTAATTACGAGTATAAGTAGAGATTAAATAGTTCTTACATTTACATTCGTTGATCTTTTAAGCACATCTCGTTGTACGATATAGAGTGCCTGAAATAAAAAAAGCAAAATATCAAAATATATAAACAATGCATTTAGTGTTAAAAGAAATCTATGACTAAATGTGTCCTTGGACCGATGCCTCCATTGCTGCAACATAATTTTTAATAACAAAGGGCCATAACTCTGGTAAAAATGGTCGCATGAAAATATCATTTCTTTTCAATCATCTACACATCCTGCTCGATCATATGTTCAAGGGTTACCAACATGATATTTTACAGCGCTCTGCAGGCCTGGCGATTAACCCATCTACAGTTGATCATTATGCTAACCTCTTTGGTTGCACGACGGTGGCAGGGGTTTAAGAGTTTATAAATGTTGATAGGAAAATCTGTTTTTAAAATAACCTAGATGTTCGATTTGTTTCTTTTATCCCTGTCATCGTGTTCTTGCTGATTTTACTCCAGGTACTATTGTCTCGGTACGATGATTGAGTACCCGCCCCTTGTGCTTTTCAATGCAATTAGATTCTTATGTTTTATATGTTTGTTTGCTTTTGTATGCAAAAGTGTTGAGCTGATGGATGGGTTGGAGTTACTTCACTTAGACAACTTGTACTTGTTTTGGAATACGAGAACCTGTTGGGGCAAGTGTGAGGTTGTGAGGTTGATACACCTTAGAATCTGGTTTAAACCCCCAGTGGAAATTTGTTTTGCCACTGATTGTTCCAAGGCGGTATCCCCAAAGGTTCTCTTCTTCGTTAATTGTTTTTGGCATCTTATTTGAGTTGAAATAATTATAACAAACATGCTCTCTATCTTTTCCTCTCTTTTTTTGCTGCGTATGGAGGCTGCGTTTTGTGAGTGTGGCGACTCTTAATAAGCATATTTCACTTTTTATCATACCCTCAACTCATAGTAAATCCCTTTTTGTAGCAATAGTTTAAGAAAAAAAAACACTGGAATGGACAAAACAAATGATAAAATAAATACCTGCGTTGTCTTTAAGCTTCTTTTTATATTATGGTTTACTTGGCCAACTTTCCAGAGAGATTCAGATATCTGTAGTAAATTGGTTTTATAATAAAAACAAAAGCACATTTACTCATTTAAAAATATTTTTAAATACCAAATAAAATCATATTTAAGATATTATGTATGATTAAAAGGCAAAAACATGAACCACTCATTATAGCACTGACGACATGCCGAGATTAAAAAGTGTGAACAATAACTTTTCTAAAATGATATTGTAATTTGCAAAAATATTTTGATTTAATCTTAATTACAGAAAAAAACTTTTCAAACAGGGTTATCGGTATCACAAATTAAGGAAACTCTTTTGCAAGTTTTATCGCCAATACCCAGATCTAATTCCTAAATACAGGTGCCGTTTCTAATCACTATGGCAAAAAGGTATTTCACAGCCGGTTTTTACGGAGATTTAATTTACAAACTTAAGAAGATAAAAGCCAATTTTAACTTCTCCCGGTTATTCGTAAAAACCATCTGTAAATTTAAAAAGAAAGGTTAGCAACATGATATTTTACAGCGCTCTGCATGCCTGGTGATAACCCATCTACAGTTGATCATTATGCTTACCTCTTTGGTTGCACGACGGTGAAAACGGTTAATGTGATTATGAAATAGGGTGAACTAATCATATGAAGGTTTATGGGGAAATATTTTCTTGAAAGAACCTAGAAGCTCGATTTGTTTCTTTTAGCCCCGTCATCGTGTTCTTGCTGATTTTACTCCAGGTGCTCTTGTCTCGGAAAGATGATTGAGTACCCGCCATTTGGCTTTGCATTGCTATTAGCTTCTTTTGTTTTATATGTTTGTGTGCTTTTGCATGCAACATTTTTGAGGCGATGGGTGGGTTGGAGTTATTTCACTTAGACAACTTGTACTCGTTTTGTGATATGAGAACCTGTTGGGGCAAGTGTGAGGTTGGTGCACCCTAGAACCTGGTTTTAACCCCCAGTTGCAATTTGTTTTGCCACTGACCGTTCCAGGCGGTATCCCCATAGGTTCTCTTCTTCGTTAATTGTTTGTGGCGTCCTATCTGAAATGACATACTTATAAAAAAACATGATCTATTTCTTCCGCTCTTCTTTTTCGCTGCGTGGGGTATGTGGCGATTCCTGATATGCATATATTACTTTTTTGATAATGAACTTGTATTATGTTTGTCTCAGCTCGATCAGTTTCTTTATCCCTGTCATCGTGTTCTTGCTGATTTGACTGCAGCTGCTCTGTTCTCGGAAAGATCATTCAGTACCCGCCGTTTTGCTTTTCAATGCTTTAAGGTTCTTATGCCTTTGTGTGTTTGCATGCAACATTGCCGAATAGATGGGTGGATTTGAGTTATTTCACCAAGACAACTGGTACTTGTTAATAACTATGAGATCCTTTGGGGCACGTGTGAGGTTGGTTTACTCTCAAACCTAGTTTGAACTCCCCAGTGACGTGTTAATTCGCCGGTCTAAGACGGTACCCAAATGATTATCTTTATCGTTATTTGTTTGTGTTGTCTATTTTATAGATGATTGTCTTATAAAATAATGCTCTTTTTCTTTTTTACTTTCTGGCTGCGTGAGGAGTCTGTTTTTGTTGTTGTGGCAATTCCTGATCTTGATATTTCATTTTTTTCTAATTGTAATGTAAGCTTTTAACTTACATTTTTGACGATTAAATAATGATGAAAAGAATATCTTTTTTTTATTATCACTTTTTATTTCGAATTTTCGAATTAGTGTTCTTTATCAAGAACATACAGAACTTTTTAAAGATTATTTGAAAAGATCATCAATCGTTAACAAGTCAATCGAAATTCTACTGATTTACCTGATCAACAGAAATGTCATTTTCCTGTCCAAATATTCTATTCCTTTCATCTTCCGCAAGTATATATACTGTTGATCGAGGACTAGCCTTGATGGTCATGAGAACTCCATCTCCTGGTTTGAAAGACGTACCATTGACAGCAACTGTGATCTGAAAGTAAAAATATCCACTTAACCAGCCCTTTAGTACTAGGGACATATAGTTAACGTGATGCAGTCTTAATGCCTCTCGTCATTTTTTTAAATTTGAATCACTATATAATTAAAACAGGGAGACTTTGATTCAAAGTATGAATAGGCAATAATCAAACCTCATTACCAAGAAGAAAAAGAAACCTTGTTTTCGGGACAGAGTAGAATTGTATTGTTTCTGCAATATGTGTAAGCAGATAGCCCATAAAGCAAAGGTTTAGATTGATACAAGGTAAACTTAAATTAAACCCCAAATGGCAACTAAGAATTGTTCAATTTTACAGCCTATTTAGTTTTCTCTATCATTAACTTTGTCGTGTCGTGTTGTTAAATGACTTTTAAATTATCTTAAGCTCTCTCCGCGGTTCACTATTGTTTTTCTATATCTCTCTCAAGTACTAAACCAAGATAAAATTAGTGTCGTAATGCATCGTTTTGAAGCTTAGATTTTGAATGACGCGTAAATATTTTATTTAAATACTGGTCATACGTAATATATAAGCATTCCATTATTACTGTCAACATTATTTCACAATGTGACGCTTATCATGGCATTGTGTTTATCTAAAACTATCTCATAGAAGTTTCCGTTTTAATAATTTCTGTAATGTAATTAATTGTGGCATTAGTCGCAACTATCTGCATATTCATCATAATAGTCCTTTAAGAAAAACATGAATCAAGAATCGCCTCACTCATAAACACCCCCCCCCCCCCTCCCAATGCAGCGAAAAAAAAAGAGAGGAAAAGAGACCATGTGTTTAAAAGAATATCCATTTAAAATAAGACACCACAAACAATTAACGAAAAAATAACCTTTGTGGTTACCGCTTTGAAAAGCTCAGTGGCAAAACACTAGGGATTTAAATCACGATCTTAAAATGCTTCAGAAAACGCAAGCACTTTTTCAATTTATCAAAATTGTGACATTTCTTTATACATTTTTTCTCAACAACGCGTTCTTCCTATCTTGGATGTTCTAAACAGACAATAATTACAATTAAAATTTAATTTAAAAATTTGCTTCTTTTTCATTATTGTTTGGTGTGCCATATTTGAAATAAACCAATATATAAATTCATGCAACCTTCTCTTTTGCATTTAAATCGTGAAAATAGATTATATTTTCGTTTCCATTTATTATTTAGTAACAATTTTTTAAATGCATGAACCCGAGAGCGTTGGTGGTTTTGACTTAAATCATCTTACTATTGGGTATTTCTACTGAATATGAAAAACCTCCAAATCAAGTTTGATTTGTCTATGGTCAACAACCTCTGCTTTTTTAGACTGAAAAAAAATTGTTTAAGTTCATTTTCATCTTAACTTCTGATCTTTTCGACCTTTGGTCATCCAATGAAAATAAACAATTTGCAACTTCGTGACAATGAATGTGGATATGACCATTCTTCATTTTTCTATACTGTACTGCAAGAACGTAATTGTCCAGGAGGCTGTCCTGACTTTTAAGTGTTTGAGCCAAGATAGTTATACCGAACAACGTTCATATTTTTATTATAATTTTATTTGTAAGCAATGCGCTTTTTTCCTTGACAATACTTTATTTTTCATAACAACTTTCTATAAGTTAATCGAACAAGTCGAACACAGCGACAGTCTACAACACAACTAGTACACTAGACAATCAAATTTTTCAAACAGTATTAAATCCTCTCGAACAATTATTTATTCAAAATTATATAAAAAATTAATTTATATAATTCTGCAATCAAATGTTTAAATTCCGTCACCACTATTGCCTTATTGCGATTATAAGTTAGGAAAAACAAATTCATTTAAAGGCTCACTACACTCCTCCTTGCACGTTCATTGATAATAAACAAAAATTATCAAAATCTCATTAACGTTAAAAGTTATTCAATGAAAAATGCTATTAAATGCACAAATGAACGCTACTTATGCGTCCTTATTATGCATATGGTTAGACGCGTTAGAACAGTTAAGAAAAATAGCGAGCTATTAAAATTCCCTAAAATTCTATTTGCGTAAATATACAAAAACTAAACATCACAAAACAACCTTTTCAATGTCAAAATGTTTTATATAATACTAACAACACTATATTGAATTCTTGTGACTTCCATATGTTAAAAAAAGTGAAATATGCATATCAGGAGTCGCAACACTCACAAAACATAGCCTCCCCACGCAGCGAAAAAGGAGAGCAGAAGAGACGGATATCGTTATATTTAAATATGTCTATTCAAATAAGACGCCACATACAATTAACGAAAAAGAGAACCCTTGGGGTTACCGCCTTAGAATGGCCATTGGCAAAACTAATTTCCATGGATATCTTATTGTCAGTATCATATTATGTGGGCATTTAAAACTATGTTTTGTGTTGTTTAGTTTTTGTAAACGTATGTAAAAAGAAAATAAGCGCATTTGGGGGGAGGGGGTCTAAACCAGGTTCTGTGGTTTGAGGGTGCACCAACCTCACACTTGCCCCCACAGGTACTCATATCACAAAACAAGTAGAAATTGTCTGGGTGAAATAATATAATATATTGAAATTAAAATCATCTCTTTTATCATATATTTTTGTAGTGACGTATCCATTTGAATAGAACTATTAAGATCAAGAAAGTTTGTTTGCTCACTGAAGTGTTTGCTTTCTTAAGTTGTGGTTCATAAGGATACATTTTGTTAAACAGAGATGGAAAATAGTTAAAATCTATATTCAACAAAACATCACGGTACCTCGAGGTGTTGTTCAAGGCTGTATTAATATACAATCTATATCAAATATAAAATCTTTTTTCATTACAGTATAAAACAGATCAGCAACAAGGGGTGCACAAAGAGTACCTATTGAAATGCCTTTTTCTTGATTATAAAAAGAGGTTCCAAATCTCACATAAATATTTTCCAATAAAAATGTGATCGCCTGGATAAGGTCTTGACAGGTCCATGAAGTATATCATAAGAACAATCTGTCAAGAAGGCCCTATGTTAATAACAAGTGATAAACGTTTTTGCATGCAACATTGTTGAGCTGATGGGTGGGTTGGAGTTATTTCACCAAGACAATTTGTACTTGTTTTGTGATACGAGAACCTGTTTGGGCAAGTGTGAGGTTGGTGCACCCTAGAACCTGCTTTTAACCCCCAGTGGCAATTTGTTTTGCCACTGGCCGTTCCAAGGCGGTAACCTCTCTGTTCTCACTTTCGTTATTTGTTTGTGGCGTGCATGTTGAAACTGATTATTGTAATACCGGATACCAGATGATCCGAATGTATCTGCGGATATTCGGATATTTGTTGAAGTCCCTAGTTTTTAGTTTTTAAGCTCAATACGTTCTTGTTTCAAGTTAATTATGAATTGAGTATTAAACGTTAAAAATGAGCATACGTTGTTTTTGCAAGGTGATCCACTGGCCAGAAGAACAATATGGTTTTGAAGTAGACTGCCATCTCGAGTTATAATCGTTGATTGTATTGAAGACAAAGGCACCATTTCCACAGTTATAGGAAGATCGAATTTTGTGGCCTTCGTATTCTGGAGCTGAACAGTTTCATTTCGCAGTAGAATACCTCTGGCGAATACCTAAATAAAATTACCAAAAAACATTTAAATAGAAAAACAACAAAAGCAATCAAACTATTAGTTAAGTATCAACAAACTGTTTTAAATGATAGCATTAAATGAAACTTATAAGTACTGCTGTAGTCAACTTACATAAAAGACGTTACTTATTGGTTTACCTCAAACAATATGGTGCCCTCAAGGTTTTGCAGTGTGGCTGCTTCTATTGTTACCTTTTCCCCAACCTGTAAATTTTAAACGAATAATTATGACACAATAAACACAAACACATTATGTACAGTAGAATTAAGTGTACAACACAAGTTGTTTGCTTGCTAAACGACGGAAGACGCAGATCGTATCCTTTTATTTACAAGTGTAATTTAAAGAGGTGTAGGTGCTGTAGTTTTTTAAAATGTAGCTCGACTATAAAATCAACTGTTAATGGAAGAACTTTTTCAGTAAATATTAATTCAGATATTGATTGACAAACAGATAATATAATTTATGTTTTAACTTGAAACGCTTTAAATTGTGGCATTCAATATGTAGGACAGACGGGACGCCCTTTAAAAACACGCTTTAGTCAGCACTGTTCTAAAATACGAAACAATAATAAAATCAATACATATTTATATAAACATTTTAAACAATCAGGCCACACTTTAAAACACGTTAGTATTCAACCTGTGGAAAAAATTATATTTGATAACAGTGCTTCAAGAGCATTTAAAATTAGAGCAAGACTTGTTTCAGAAGATAATTGGATAAAAAAACTACAAACTCCTTATCCACTTGGTTTAAATGATAATATTTATCAAGAAGGCAACATTTCAAAAACCCTGATTTTGACATTTTTGGATTGCTTCAAATACGAAAACGAAAATCGAGGTCACATGGGATAAGGACTAATGGTAACATCAAAAGAAAATCACGTGTCCATTGTTCTATTCATGACCTTCAAAATATTTTAAAACATTCTGGAAGACATGCTTTGCTGTCGCGTTTAGCTTCTCTTTCTATTTCAAGTTTACAAAAAGTGGATAAGGAAGCCGATGATATTGTTATTAGAACTCATCCACTTTATGAGGTTGCAAGCCTTACTCAGTGTTACACTCGGCATGTTCTAAGACCACATATTGACTTGGAATCTGATCACCAAAGACATTTCCTAAAAATTTCATTTTTAAATAAAGGCATAGATTTTATTGACCTTCCAAGTATATTTAAAGATAAAACTGTTGAATCGGCTATACCTAATTATTTCAAGAATACTGAAACACCCATCGTTTGTTATAAATATAACAAGCCTATTAGAAACACAATTTTCAATTACAACAAAATTACCTCGGATTTACAGATTGTTGAAAACACACCATTATCTTGAGACTGTTCTAATTCAAAATTTTGCTATCAACCTGCCGGTCATATCGTTACAGGGGATCTAAATGTTATCAAAGACTTTAGAATCCGCAATTTAATTTCAAAAGGTCCAAAATACAGAATTCCATCGGACATCGACTTTAATACCTGTCGTGCGGAAATTGCAGAGTCTTTAAACTCTTTTTGCAATAAATGGTGTAAACGAGAACATGCTGAGCCTAATGCTCTTTCAAACTGGAAAAAACAAATATTCAAAATAATTGACACTCGTATATCCTTCTATAAAAGAAACATAGCTTTACTAACACCTCCACCTCGTTTTAACTTTCGTCATTTGAAAAAAGGTATTCAAGATTTTCACGACAAATTTGTTTTAACACCTGCTGATAAGGCTTCAAATAATGTTATTATAGTGTGACATATACACTATATAAATGTTCAAACTGAAGAGCTTAATAGCACTAATGCTTATACACTGACTTCTTCATCTGAGAGTGATATTGTTACTGCACACACTCTACAAATTACAAAATTTAGAATCAGTGTTGAGCCTAAACAAGACAAAGTACCTACTATGTATTGGTTGCCTAAAATGCACAAAACACCGTACAAAGCAAGATTTATCGCTAACTCTAGTTCTTGGTACTACAACAAAGTTATCCGTGCTCTTAACATCTTGTCTTACAGCTATAAAAGAATATGTAATTAGGTATTGCGAAAAAGTTTTTGAAACTACTGGCAAAAATTTATTTTGGTCTATAAAAAATTCAAATGACGTTTTGAAGAAACTTAAATCAAATAATTTTCAGGCGTTCTGTTTGTCTACATATGATTTTTCTACCTTGTATACTTCTCTCCCTCATAATTTAATAAGAGACAAGCTAACCAGTCTCATTGAAAAAACTTTTGCTAGAGAAAATAAAACATTTATTGCTTGTAATGAACATAGGGCATTCTTTACAGATGGTTCTTATGATAATTATACTTCATGGTACTGTCAAGACCTTATCCAGGCGCTCACATTTTTATTGGATAATATTTATTTGAGATTTGGTACCTCTATTTATAAACAAGTAATAGGCATTCTAATGGGTACTAATTGTGCACCCCTTGTTGCTGATCTGTTTTTATACTGTTATGAAAAAGATTTCATGTTATCTCTTTCTACCGAACATCAAGATGATATTATTACAGCTTTTAACAACACCTCGAGGTACCTTGATGATTTATTAAATATAGATAATAACCATTTTCCATCACTGGTAAATAAGATTTATCCTAAAGAACTACAGCTTAACAAAGCGAACACTTCAGAAAAGCAAGCAAACTTCCTTGATTTAAATCTATCCATCGAAAATGGTTACGTCACTACTAAAATTTATGATAAAAGAGATGATTTTAATTTTAATATAGTAAATTTTCCGTTTCTAGACGGCGATGTTCCTCGTGCAACTTCTTACGGGGTTTATATCTCACAGCTTGTTCGCTTTTAAAGAGCTTGCAACGGTGTGAATGATTTCAATGAACGTAATCTTTGCATTACAGAAAAACTTTTAAAACAAGGTTATCGGTATCACAAATTAAGGAAAACCTTTTGCAAGTTTTATCGCCGATATCCAGATCTAATTCATAAATAAAGCTGCAGTTTAAAATCACTATTGCAACAAGGAATTTCACAGCCAGTTTTTTATGGAGATTTAATTTATAAACTTAAGAAGATAAAAGGCGATGTTAATTTCTCCCGGTTATTCGTAAAAATCATCTGTAAATTTAAAAAGAAAGGTTACCAACATGATATTTTACAGCGCTCTGCAGGCCTGGTGATTAACCCATCTACAGTTGATCATTATGCTTACCTCTTTGGTTGCACGACGGTGGCAGAGCTGTAAGAGTTTATGAAAGTTTATGGGGAAATCTTTTCTTAAAAGAACCTAAAAGCTCGATTTGTTTCTTTTATCCCTGTCATCGTGTTCTTGCTGATTTTACTCCAGGTGCTCTGGTCTCGGAAAGATCATTGAGTACCCGCCCTTTGGCTTTGCAATGCTATTAAATTCTTATGTTTATATGTTTGTATGCTTTTGCATGCAACATTGTTGAGCTGATGGGTGGGTTGGAGTTATTTCACCAAGACAATTTGTACTTGTTTTGTGATACGAGAACCTGTTGGGGCAAGTGTGAGGTTGGTGCACCCTAGAACCTGGTTTTAACCCCCAGTGGCAATTTATTTTGCCACTGACCGTTCCAAGGCGGTATCCCCAAGGGTTCTCTTGTTCATTAATTGTTTGTGGCGTCCTATTTGAATTGACATACATATATAAAACATGCGCTCTCTCTCTCTTCCTCTCTTCTTTTTCGCTGCGTGGGCAGGCTGTGTTTTTTGAGTGTGGCGATTCCTGATATGCATATGTTGCTTTTTTTTTGGAAACATTTGAAATTGAATATTAAGAAAAGTGAAATATGCATAACAGGAGAGAGAGAGAGAGAGAGAGAGAGAGAGAGAGAGAGAGAAAGAGAGAGAGTATGGTTAATAACATGATCAGCGATTACCGCCTTGGAAAGGTCAGTGGCAAAACCATTCGCTAATGGGTGATTTAACCACGTGCTAGGATGTACCAACCAGCTCTTGCCTAAGAGATACATTTACAAGACTGCAATTAATATATTTGACCGAGATCAGCTATTAATTTGAAATAGATGAAAAGAGAACTTTGAAAGCCTTCGAACACGACAAATATGAAATTATTGTAGGCTCTGTTTGATTGAGCCTGTTTATGGACAGTAATGGAAATGCATACGCCGCCTAGCCCCGGGTTGAGCGCAACTCAATATTTACAACAATAAACAGTACAATTTTGATCATCCCAAACGATGGTATGCATATGGCGGTGGACATGGAACCTTATATGCTGTACTTTCAGATTAATATCATTCAATGTTCTGCGCCGTGTGGTCCTCAGATACATGTAAAAGAATGGGTTTGCAATGGGGCGGAACAAAACAGTATATAATTTTGACAGGGGATCTTAGAATATAAATCCTGCATTTCAAAGACAATGACGAATTTGATGACCGGGTTGAGCGAAACTCAAATTATACACTAATACTAGAATATGTATAACGTCCAACCACCCCAAAAAGGGCGCAACTGACAAGAGCACCGAACAAATCCACACAGAGACCTTACACGGTCGCCACATAGCGCAAACTATGCTACTTTGATAATTAAAAGACGATATATAAATCTTTGAGCTATTACAGACTCGGTCTGAATCGGCAGTAATGAAAATGCATATAACTGTTCACGTCGCCTAGTCCGAAGTTAAGCGCAACTCAATTTTTATATTTAAATATGGTTCGTGCCGACGGCATTCAAATAGCGCATTAAGTAACGTACGAATGTACGAGGATTCTTTTTGACGGCCTTTACACGGAACAAACAACGCCACTGTTATGATTTAATAGATGAAAAAACACAACTTTAATAGTCATCGACATATTCGATGGGAGATGTGTACCTTTGTCCACATTCTTTGATTTTAAGCATACCCGTAGTTACCAATTTAAAATGTATGTACACTTTATCATAGAAATTGATGAACTGGAACATTGAAAATGAGCGAACACGACAAAGGATTGTCTTCTATTTGTTTGAAAAATCTTGCTAACTAAAAAAGCAAGGCAAAATTACGACCAACCGGCATGAGAAATCTTTCTATCGAAAAAGGATACGTCACTACTAAAATATATCATAAAATATATGATTTAAATTATAATATATTTAATTTTCCGTTTAAAGACGGCGATGTTCCTTGGAAAACATCTTAACGGGCTTATATCTCACAGCTTGTTCGCTTTTCTACAGCTTGCAACGGTGTTAAATTTTTTAGTGAAACTAATCTTTGCATTACAGAAAAACGTTTAAAACAAGGATATCGGTATCATAAATTGAACAAACCTTTTGCAGGTTTTATCGCCGGTACACAGATTGCATTCAAAAATACAGGTACAGTTTAAAATCACTTTTTAAACAAGGCATTTCACAGCCAGTTTTTATGGCGATTTAATTTTTAAACTTTAGAATTTAAAGACAGTGATAATTCTCCAGTTTAATTATAAAAAATCATTTGTAAATTCAAACAAAAGGGTTACCAAAATGATATTCTAAAATGCTCTGTAGGCCTGGTGAATAACCTGCCTACAGTTGATCTTTATGCTAACCACTTTGGTAGCAAGCACGACGGTGACAGGGTTTTAGAGTTTATTAAGGTTTATAAGGATATCTTTTTTTAAAAAAAAAGGAACATAGAAGCTCGATTTGTTTTTTATCCCTCTCATCGCGTTCTTGCTGGTTTGACTCCAGGAGCTCTGGTCTCGGTAAGATGATTGAGTAACCACTCTTAGGCTTCGCAATGCTATTAGCTTCTTATGTTATTTATGTTTGTGTGCTTTTGCATGCAACATTGTTGAGCTAATGGGTTGGTTGGAGTTATTTCACCAAGACAACTTGTACTCGTTTTGTGATATGATAACCTGTTGGGGCAAGTGTGAGGTTGGTGCACCCTAGAACCAGGTTAAAATCCCTTTGGCAAATTGTTTTGTCACTTAACGTTCCAAGGGTCCTCTTTTCCTTCATTGTTTGCTGCGTATTAAATAATATGATATACTTATAAAATGTCTCTTATAATCTCTCTTCTTTTTCTCTGCGTTGGGAGGCTGTGTTTTCGAGTGTGGCGATTCCTGGTATGCATATTTCATTTTTTAAAACTTTCTCCGCGTTGAGTCTATCATTAAGCGCAACCCCGTTGAGGAATGGAGGGTTTTTCTTGTCGGTTTGTCGTTATTTTGACAGCTTTGTCGAGAGGTGACATTTGTTTTAATGGACATTGCCTTTTCATGTGTGCAAACTTTTATCTATAGAGATAATTAGGATTGCCGGAATGATGTTCTCTATTATTTCCTGTTTTGTTACACAACCCATTTTACTCTAGAAATTGAAAAGACTCTGTAAATTGAAAAGCGTTATTCTCTTTCAAAGCACTACAATTGCATAAACATAACACGCATGTTCTTATCAATGTGTCATTATCCACAGTTTTCAGTTAGGTCGATCTTTAGAGGCGGAAAGGTTACCAGCTCTATTTGGGCTCAATTCCACATATTTCCGAGTTACACGTAATGAATGCGATGTTCTCAGTTGTATTACTGATGCTCTTGTTTTAATATGTTCTTATCCCACCCTTATGAAACTTTAATTATCAGTTTTATTGTAAAGTACTAATTATTATAATAATAAATGAACATTATTTTCATCATGATACTGATTTAAATATTTGATTTATAAGTGTAAAGACTGTTATAATAATAAAAATCTGTTATTATTATACATATTTTCAGAGTATTTTACCTTCAATCGTCTGAGTATGTTTTTATGGAATAAAAGTTGTTTTAAAACGCAAAAACAGTAATCGCCCTACTCAGATAAACTTACTTCATTTAAATGTGCCATGATCTATTTGGCATCATTTATATACGTAGAAAAGGGTTGCTTTAATTCGGACATAGATAATTCGGTTGAAGTTAGTATTGAATATTCTTAAAATCTAGTGGTTTGTGTTAGGAACCGATGGTATACAGATCTTTAGAACTTGATTTAATTTAACAGCTATTTGTGGACAACTTTAAATCATGTATGTTTTTGTCAGTGAATGTGCTTAATTCTTCAGTACTTTTCATTTAAAAAAATGAAATACGCATATCAGGAATGGCCACATCCAGCAAACACAGTCTCCCCACACAGCCAAAACGTCACACTTGCCCCAACAGGTTCACGTATCACAAAACACGTACAAGTTGTCTTGGTAAAATAACTCCAACCCACCCCAACAATGCTTCATGCAAAAGCACAAAAACATATTAAACATTAGAAGCTAATAGCATTGCAAAACCAAAAGGTGAATACTCAATAATCTACCGAGACCAGAGCTTATGTAGTAAAATCAGCACACGATGACAGGGATAAAAGAAACGAATCGAGCTTCTAGGTTCTTTTAAGAAAAGATTTCCCCATGAACCTTCATAAACTCTTTAACCCCTGCAACCGTCGTGAAACCAAAGAGGTAAGCGTATTGATCAACTGAGATGTGTTTTAAGATAAAAAATTGCTCAGGGAGACAGCCTATCGCAGATTCAAGACTAACTATCGATACCTAATAGAACAGTTAACTTATCAACAAAGATCCAGACTATACAATTTATGTCAAATTGTAAGCAAATATTATCTTGTACGTGAATATTGTTTGTACCGTTTTGCATCCCTTAAACAATGCCTAGCGTATTCAATCAGTTCATCTAAACATTTCTATATTCGATATCGATTTTTAGTGAAACAAAAATATGTTCAATGTGGTTTATCATTTCTATGTTTATGCTTTTGTATATGAGACACTTACTTTTGCGTAAACTTTATCTGCCGACAAACCAATCTGATTAACAACATCACCAGTAAAAGCATGGACTGTCACTTTGTCTTTTGAAGAACCATAGGAGAGCTGAAAACATCGTAATTCATGAAATAACAACATATATACTGAGTCAAAATGAAAACTTGACAAAAAAAACTATTGTTACATAAATGATGTTGAATGCAGTAATGTGATAACTAATAGTTTATCTTTGCTGATATCGGTTCAGGTTCTATTGGTTTAAAATTAAGCGTTGGATTTTGTTCATGTTCTATTTTAATTAAAAGGGGGGGAGGTGCAAAAACGGATATTTAAACAACTGTTTCTTATTTCTTTGCATGAGACGGCTTTAAATATTGTGTTTATTATTCAGTAAAAGCCATAAATTATTTAGAAAAAAGGAGAAAACATTGACCCCTGTGAAATCATAACACCATCTTTATCAAATGTCCAGGTATGTGCAAATGCCACAAATCAAATGAAAGATAAAACATACCATCACTGAGAAATGTTTTGAATTAACAAAAATGATTTTTTTTTATTTTTAAGTGTTTAAATATTATAGTAAATTTTGGAAAAAACAAAACCAAATAGAATCACATATTTTACATATCTCTGTGATGAAAAGGATATATATTCCTACGAATCAAAACATTTATCAGAATATATTTTGTTGACACACGATGTAAACTGCTTTATCAATGTTTAACAAATCGTTAAGGTACTTAAAGTTGTTGTTAAAGGTTTCATTATGTCATTTTTGGCGTTTGATAGACAGAAATAAGATAAAAAGTATTTCATATCAGTTTAAAAACAATGAGTTATTTATAAATAAGGTTACAAAATCTAACTCAAGCGTTATCACATAAGAAACACACTATTATGTTTAGACGACAAGTACATAAGTAAAAAATATAATAACCATCTGTATAAAGCTCTATAAAAGCTTGACTGGTTTTAGTAAAATTAACGTTCATATATACCTTCTCAGGTGTCTTAAGAACACAATAAATTTTATTATGAAATGAAATTTTATTAACGATTATATAGTGTTATATTAAATGACAATTGTCTGCAACATTAGTAAGCAATGTGACAAAATTGCGAGATTTTAATTTATTATTCATAATTTGCTCGAACTGTAGAACATTCTCAATGAAATTATACTTTTTTTGTATTTCCTGTTCTATAAATCTTTTACCTTTAACTAAGATTTTAACAATTAAAGCAAAGCAAAAAAACAAACAACAAAGGACAGCAATCGAAAGCTGGATATATTAATTTTAAGATAATCAAAAATTGGAAGAAATATACGTAAATGTTTTGTAACAAGAATCCTGTTAAGATTGTTATTTTAGCGCAAGTTGTACATGTTAGATTGTAATTAATTTTAGAAACTTACCTCAAAATCAATGCGATTAAAACTATTTTCAGTTGCAAATTTAAGCACACCATAACCGAGATCGTCAAAGTCTATCATAAATTCTGGTTTAGTTGATTTTGTTACATCAAGCCATTTTTGTGGTGGTTGACTTAAGGTGCAATCCTTGATACGAGCTTCTGTAACAGTAGCCACAACTCTAATAGATCCCCCTTTTCCGATATTTGTACCTTTACGGCGTACTTGTATCTGTAATTCATTTAAGGAATAAATTTCGTGTTTGATAAGTTCATCGAGTCTTGAACGTCATTAGGGCTGGTTAAAGTGTGTGGAGTCCGAAGGACTCCACGCGTGCTTTAACCAGCCCTAATGACGTTCAAGACTCGATGAACTTATCAAACACGAAATTTATTCCTTATATTTACACCTCATTTTATCATTTTGTTTCTTAATTTAATATAAAATATATACTTTTTACTAATTTCGAAATGTTGTTTAAAACATTTCTTACCCCGGGTTTGGCATTTGGACTGGTCCGCCTATTTACTCAAATAAAAAAAATCATACCACGACCAAAAATAGTTCCATGTTTATTGAACACATTCATCCGTTGTTTAAAACATTTTTATACAGAAAAAACTAATATTTCACAAAAACATCAAATTTGTATCACAGCAAGTACTATCTATGCGAGTAAATGATAGTCTAAGTAAAAACCGTTATTTTGGCGGGATGTTAGAAAAGACTAATGCGTTAAATTTTCAACCAATGATAATTCTAGAAAATGGAACGGTACGAGTTTACATCCGACCCTCACTGAATCGGATTTTTGGCGGCCATTTTCTTTCTCGCTTAAAACATAAAAACGGGGGTTCGGGGGCGGTAGCCCCAGATATAACATAAAACAGGAACACGAAACGAAAGAAACAACTGGATTTGATGTCATATAAGTAAACTTGTTTACTTCCGGTTTGAGGGGTATAAAAGCGACTAAAAATAAAAGTAATCTAAAAATAGCAACATTCCAGGAAGAGCTATCTAAAATTAGCAACAATTATAAAAATAGCGGGGATTTCATGACGTCACCAGGGCATTCCTTTACATCCGACCCTAAATGTACTCATTGCGCGGTGATAAGGCTAACGGTATTCATTGAAGATTGAAGTTCACTCGTCCCGTAAAGGATATTGAAGCAATGGAAATAAAGGTGTAAATATTAAACATTACTTTCAGATATAAGCAGGTAACACATCTAATTGAATAATATTTCAAATGGTTAATTATGTAAAGGTGAAATATGCATATCAGGAATCGCCACATTCAGAAAAAAACAGCCTCCCCACACAGTCAAGAAGAAGAGAGGGGGAGAGAGCATGGTTAATAAAATGATTAGTTTCAAAAAAGACACCACTAACAATAAACAAAAATGAGAACCCGAGGGGTTACCGCCTTGGAACGATCAGTGGCAAATCAAATTGGCACTGGGGGTTTAAACCAGGTTCTAGGTTGCACCAACCTCACACTTGCCCCAACAGGTTCTCATATCACAAAACAAGTACAAGTTGTCTTGGTGAAAAGAAATGTGTTGTCTTGGTGAAATTGTAAGTTATATTTATAATTTGAAACGAATGTATAATTATACATAAGGCCAATTAAACTAATACAAATACAAAACGAATAAGAAAAAAGAAAAAAAAAACAGAACTTACTGGTGTTTGATATGTGAATCCAGGAGAGAAATAATCTCTGTTATCTAGAATGATGAATGCTATATGGTCGTCCATATTCCCAGTTATATGAAGTTCTTTTTCCTTTGCCATGGTCAAAAATGTGGCATTGTCCGTGACCAACGCCCTTATGTGTATTTTGGAATTCATTAGTAGTTTCGATTTGATTTCAGCCATCGGTATTGTAAAGTTAGTAATGTTAATAAGCTGAAAATAAAAAAAAACATATTGTAAATATTGTCTGAAAATAAATTCATGGTACTAGACTTACAACAAAGAGAGTCTGATAACTTTCAATTTAAATATTTACATTCATTCTTATTCGTAAAGTTTGGATGGACAACCATTGTAATTCTGACTTATCAAAATGCGTGATAAAACATAAGCGAAAAACTTGTTTAATTTAGTGATCGCGTTTAAAAAGTTTCTTTTTTCTTATGAATAAAACAATAATCAATGTAAATGAACATTGCCTTAGATTGAAAATTTGCAATAAAGGGTCCACAACGTTCAGCGATAAAAAGAAAATTATAAAATCTTAATAACGGATAAATGCCGTTCGATGAAACTTTGCACAAATGAATGTAACTAATGTATCTTTATTTTGAGTATTTTAAGGCACGTTAGAACAGTAACGAAAAATAGAGAGATCTAAAAATTCCCTAATTTTCTATTTACCTTAATTCCCAAAAACTTAACAACACCAAATATCATTTTTAATGCTACATGAGTAATATGATACTGACAATAAAACCTCCATGGCAATCTGTTTGCCACTGATTGGCAGTAACCCCAGGGGTTTTCTTTTTCTTTTATTGTTTGTACGTCTTATTTGAATTCGACATACTGATAACAAGCATGCTCTCTATTCCTCTTTTCATTTTCGCTAAGTGGGTAGGCTGTGTTTTTTTGAGTGTGGAGATACCGAATATGCACATTTCACTTTTTACGTCCTCGTATCTTACACATGTTAACTCAATGAGATATTAGTAAAAGAGGGTTTGAACTTAAATTTCCTGGTGGCTTCCTTGCCGCGAAAATGGATGATAAATCTTAATTTTTCTTTTCGTATATGAAAGTTCTTTACAAAGTACACAACATTTTCTTGTCAATATCGTTATACCAATGTAGAAATGTATAATAATGGTTTGTAGTGTTTAGTTTCTGTGAATTTGTGTTAAAAGAATTCAATAAATGTTTAGGTCTAGATTTTTTCTTTACTATTCTAACTGTTCTTTACAGATGTAAAACGAAGAGACACTTAGTCTAATAATTATTTTAGCGGAAAAGTTTTATTGAACTGCATTATTCCGTTTCACAGATTTTGAAATGTTATTTTTTCAATCGATGGACGTGCAAGAAGGAGAGTAGTGGGCCCTTAACTGGCAGGACTTCAATTTAACATTTGATAATGTAAAGACTAAAGGATCAACATCCCTTGTTTTACCTATATTCGACAGTGACTATTTAACAAACCTGTTTAGAATGTTCGATAAAGTGAGCTGGTGATAATGGGTTGTAGATCTGCAAAGTGCAGTTTCCAGACACATAATCTCCGAATGTAAATCTGCAAAAAAATCATACATTGCGAAATTAAAAACAATGCAGCTACTTGAGGCATTCGGTAACCACTTGAATTTCTTAAAATGGAGATTGAACTAGGGTTTAAATGTTAAACAAATAGTTTCCGAAAAAGGTTGAATATTCATATCAGGAATTGCAACATCCCGAAAACACTGCCTTCCCACGCAGGTAAAGCAAATAAAAAAAATACGAGGAAATAAGGCCACAGGTTAATAAGAAACATTAGAAGCTAGTATCACCGTCAAGCAAAAAGATAAGAACTCTATGACCTAACAGCGATCAGAGCACCTTATACATTCCCAGTCCCAACGGTGGTCTGAATAGCGTGGTTTCACTTATATACATTTTCTGAGCAATAATGAAAACTTAAATTAAAAACTTTTCACAGTGATGATATATTTTTCTTTCATTTAATTTGTGCTATTTGCACATACCTCAACAGTTAATAAAACAGGAACTTTCAAGATGTTTTTTATTTTTGAAAAAGTCAAGGTTATCTCCCTTTTCCTAAATAATGATAAGATCGAAACTTCTAAACAAAAAGGCTAAAAAAGATTATTTGACTGTCAAATTCATGTACTCGTACATCCAGAAAAAATCACTCTTAAAAGCCCACCCTGCAAAGATAGAACAGAATCCTATTGAAAGCTCAATTCTGCAACCACGTATTTTTTTCTCTCTTTTTTCTATTTTTTAAACAGATAGATACAAACCGACAACTTCTAAGATAAATATACTGGTGATCAAATCCGTCCGGGAATTTACATTTACTGGCATTATTAATGGAAAAGTAATTTTTCCATGTTATTTTTGACAATTTGTTTTTGCTCAGTATCTTTATAATATATAAAAATGACGACACCTGTTTATCATATTGAGTTGAATAAAAGAGGCAATATTGAATAGATGGTGATATTAAGCTGTTGCGTAATTATATTGACCCAGAAGTAACTAGTATTTCGTGAATTCAAACTCCTAGAAATCCGCTTTGTCGAGTTTTACAATGTTTAATTAACATAATATTAGTATGTAATTAAAGGTTCTGTAATACCTTGCTTTCACTGAAACATCAAATGAGTTCACTGTGTCTTTAACTTCATCTGGAACAGTAACTGTTACTTCAAACCTCGGCAAAACTGAAAGGTATTAAATCGCGTTTATCAATTACACCAACTAATCAAAAATGTTTTACTGTTATCCTTATTCAAACTATATCTTTATGCTTTGAGATTGTCAGATAATATAAATGAAACTGATCGTCGATAAGAGCGACACTTGTTGTTTACTTAAACACATGGCTTTGTTTGAGATTATGAGCGTTATTTGTGTAGAAAGTAATATGCGATCAACCCAATCCTTAGCGGAATGTGCAAATATTAAACGCTTTACCGTTACGTTGCGTTATCGTTCCAAGGCGCTAACCTCTCGGGTTCTCATTTTTGTTAATTGTTAGTGGTTTCTCTTATGAAACTGATCATTTTATTAACCATGCTCTCTCCCTCTCTTCTTCTTGACTGTGTGGGGTATGCTGTTTTTTTTCTGAATGTGGCGATTCTTGATATTCATATTTCACCTTTTTTGCATTTTGTCCATTAAAAAGGGCATGTGTGACTTTTATCTTATTTCTTTTTCGTGGATGACTAAAATTTATAGTATGTTTTGTGTATACTACTCAAAGTTTGCTATGCACCAAGTTCCCCAATAGCATAGTGAAGTCTAGATTAGGGATGCATCGAGAAGGTCTTCCGTATATCTTGTATTTTTACAATTTAGGCTTCATAGAGGCATCCAATATTTGTAGATGCTCTAACTTACTTTCTGTTAAAAGAATATTTATGAACGAATTAATTGCAAAGCAAAATCTGAATACAAGAGTTCGACTAATTATGTATAAGTGATTTTCAAATCCCAGCATGTAAAGCTTTGGATATTGTTCCATCAATCTGAATGATATTTCGTCTGCTTTTTAAATTATGCATTACGCGTTCTTTGTTAAATGTAGGATTTATTTTCTCAAACCTTTGTTTGAGATTGTGAACACTGCTCATCAGGAATAGTCGTATGAAGACAACAAAGCCCCAACTCTGCAAAATGTACAAAAGGGGGAAACGAAAGCATATGCTTTTTAGCTGGACTGTTCGAAAAAAGGAGTTATCCTATTAACCCCTGCGTGGGCGTTAGCGTCGGCGTCCTTTGAACGCAACATGCACTTTGGTACATTTTTAATTTTCAAGATAGTTTTTTCACTTAAACTACTTGAGAAATAACATTGAGATTTGGCATATATATTCATTATCAAAATCCACATCATAACCAACAAGACCCATAATTATGTTACCAATATTTTTACGTTACGCCTTTTTTCATTTTTTGCTGTTGTCCCATCACTTCGAAACTACTTGAGATATTACTTTGAAGCTTCACTGTTCAGCATCAGTATCTGCATTATTATCAACATGACATATAACTCTACTAGAAATATTTCTGAAAGTTATGTCCCTTTTGCAGTAAACAAAATATGCAATGGGCCCATACTTTTGAAACAACATTTCAATATATGTATATATTATCTTAATCTTTACCTTAAAAAACAAAGACTCATAACTCTGCTACAATCGTTATTCACCTAATAACTTATATGTTATGTTAACATTTGTAATATGTAATGTTTTAATACGATTAATATTGAACATTTTGTAAATGTCCCCAATCATAAATTACCAACAAGTTTTTTAAGAATACTATAATTCCAAAAAATTCGAAGTTATTACCGTTTTCAGTTCAATATTTATGGTATATTAAGGGTTTATTTCTGTTATTTGACATCATTTGTTTCCTAAACAAATTACTTGTTAAACGTTCTCCTGATTGATCATAAATGTTTTACCATGATAGTTGTTCTTTTCATATTTCAATTGAATTTTATTGCGAATAAATCGAATAGTCTGGCGCACTGTTGTTTTCGGACGGCGTTTATCTTCTTGTTAATGTCAAAACTATATCACAAAAAATACAAAAAATAAGAATAATAATTGTTAATTATTGGAAAGATCAGTGGCAAACCACTGCACCTTCAAAATGATTCTCATATTGGCGATTTAATGCAATCCATCTACAATGTTACATGCAAAAGTAAGCGCACATACAAAACATATGTAGTTTAGGGCATGCCATGCAAAAAGATGGGTACTTGAAAACCTTGTCAATACCATGGAGTTAAATCAACAAGAACACACTCATGGCAGAAATATGGTTTTGCAATCATATTAACATTCTTCAGTTTAGAGAGTAAAGAAACAGTGGCCTCACTGACTGCAGTCTATGTTAACGCGTTGAACGGCAAGAGATTTAACATTCTAATTATATAGCTTTAAGTCTTAATTGAAGTTGTTAACAGATATAAAACGTAGAGTATCTAGGCAATAAAAATAGTTCTCTTTCCGCGGAATTTTCCTTTCATAACCTCTAAATCAAGCTTACTGTAAAACATATTGGATCATCTCATTATTATCAAAACAATTTTGAACGAGGACATTACAATATTTTCACTTCCCTGTCAGAGTTCTGTTTCAAATTGTTCTATATATGTTTTGTTTCAATACACTTATCAATTTTTCTAAGTATACACATTCGTATCGGGGCATTACTGACTTGCTTATTGAGTTTTTGCTCTGAAACTTGCAATAAACATGCAATAAATACTAACTGATTTATAAGTAAACACATATTTAAAATGACAGACAACAGACTAGTCACAATCATTTAGAATACTGGCAACCACAGAATACAAATTCACAGCATCAGTCAAGTACCCTTAAGACCACCATCATTTCATGGAGGTAATCAGTTCTGAACGACTCTGGGAAATCCTAGCCCTTTGCATACGCGCCTAGCAAGTTCAGACCACACCCAGATTTGTATTGCTTGAAGTTGTGGAAAGACAACAGGAAAAAAGGATTTGTCGCAGATATTCCTCAGAATTTAAGATTCCTTGGTTTAGAACTGCTGCATTCTTTGATATGCACGTGCATTATTGTAGTCCATAACTAAACAGTGTAAAATAAAGACTTTACTGTCATATGATAGGCAAAAATAAATCAATCACTTATTCGTATGAAGCCATTCAAATAAATCAATCACTTACAATGTAAGTAATATTCTAAACTGCGAACTCCTATTCCATTTGATTTTCTGTAATACACTTAACAACTTTTCTAAGTATGCACTATTTAACTCCCGATATTTCATACTTGTAAGAAATAAATGCAGCAGGAAAATCAAATAGATTATTTCGATAGGTTTTTATAGAGGGTGTAGTTTACGATTACCGTTACAATTTTTATATTTGGTGTCAGTATTTACCTGACACTTACATGTTCGAGCATTTTTGTTTTTAAAAGCGATAACTGTAATGGAGAAAAATATTTACGATTCAAATAACCAGTTACGTCAATATTGATGGCTTAAATACAATTTTATATGGAATATTCTTGGGTGTCAGGTAAAAATTTGAGTATATTGCGTACAATATAAAGTGTTAAACGAAAGAAAAATGCATATATTTCTAGTTCTTACTGGTTCCTTTCTAGTTCCTTTGATACTGATTGTTAATTTCAAGGGCGAAAGTCCATATCTCTGTAGTGTAGTGGCTAACTCTCTCGCCTCGCAAGCGGAGGGCCCCGGGTTCAATACTCAGGAGGAACACTCTTTTACGTAAAAGTTGATTTACGTAAAAGTTGGTAGATTTCGCTCTTGCAACAAGCCGTTATTATTAATATTTATCAAGTTTCAAAGACATTTATTCATCTTGAGTTCTAACTCTATAAGAGGTATTTTATTGAAACTGATTAACTGTAGATCAAGGCTTAATGTAAGGCATTGCTTCTGGTTTAAACCCCTGTGGCAATTTGATTTGCCATTGACTGTTCCAAGGCGGTAACCCCTCGGATTCTCATTTTTGTTAATTCTTTGTGGTGTCGTTTTTGAAACTGAACATTTTCTTAACCATGCTCTCTCTGACTGTGTGGGGAGGCTGTTTTTTCTGAATGTGGCAATTCCTGATATGCATATTTCACTTTTTAATCGACTTATTATCACCGTATAAAATTGTTGCAACAGCTTCAACATTTTTTGAAAGACATTTTCAATAAATTTAAGAGCTGTCATGATTCGGTCGCTTAATCTCTAGATCATACTAAGAGGGCTGGGAGTGTTCGTCAACAGCTATAACAAGTGAAATAAAATAACTAAACTGTGTCTTCTACGCCTCTCTATATTTCTTTCTTTCATATATACATGTATATATAAACTTTTTCCATCAACGCCGTCTATCTTTTTTAAAGATATTTCTTGTTAATATTACTCAGTTGATTTTTTCTGGTCAAAATTATTTTTCAAATGGAAACGCAAACCAAGAAGGACTTTCCGCCGTTGTGTAAGGCTTTTTGGATTTCACATGCATATCGCTACTCGCGTATTCGGTGCCTTATGTTGCTGCCGGTTTTGTTGCTAGTTGGTAGTGCCGAATTTGATTTCCCTGTGCACCAGTGTTTACTCGAGTTTAAGAGTTTATGTCGGTTAATGGGGAAATCTTTTATAAGAACCTAGAAGCTCGATTTGTTTCTTTTATCCCTTTCATCGTGTTCTTGCTGATTTGACTCCAGGAGCTCTGGTCTCTGTAAGGTTATTGTACCCACTCCTTTAGCATTGCAATGCTACGAGCTTCTTTGTTTTACATGTTTGTGAATTTTTGCATGCAACAATGTTGTGCTGATGGGTAGGTTGGAGTTTTTTCTCTAAGACAACTTGTACCATAGAAACTGGTTTAAAAAGTTTACATATTTCCCGATAGCACACAAAATAGTTAATCAATCAACAAGGTAAGGCGACTGAAATTTGTGTTCGTCGACGGATGAAGAGTTTGGTTACTTCTTTTTCAAAATTTAAACAATCATTTGATATTGATATAATAACCGAATTACTTAAAATACTAGTGACAACGCGCGAATATGCGACAGAACTCAGAATTGAGTACTGATCCTTGTGAATGACGTTATTACTTTTCGAGAATTACCTGGTTTCTAATAAAAACATCAAGGTTACAATCTAAATCGATAATCGTATGATATTGTTGTCCAAAATTGTTATTTTAACTTGTCATTGTAGTTTCGTTATAAAAACAACAAATTGAATATGTCCACGTATTTTAATTATTATTTAAATTATGTGACACACACCGTGCCCTATAGAACTGCTGTAGGTCTTGAGAGGACAGCGGGGTACGGGAATTTAATCAAGTAAAAGGACTACATGTAAACCTAATGGCAGATTTGTGACAGGAAGTCCAGACGTAATTTTGGGTGCTTTTCCTCGTCCGGAGAACTTTCCATGGCCGCATATAACATAAAATAACAACGATACTTTGTTAATTATTATTTAGTGAAATATATGTATCAGAATTGGCCAAATCCAAAAAAAAATTTGCCACACAGCCACAACGACTAGAGGAAAAGAGAGCATGAGTTCAAAAAAAAGGAATTTTAAGGTCACGTTCCAGAAGTCGTTGAACTTGTACACCAAGAACGGGAAATTGGGTTATTCGTATGATGTCAACACCTGATAAGTTATCGGAACAGTTGTATAAAGAAGAGCAGTTCTAGTTCAGGGTCAATGTCAAAGACCCGCACAAGGTCTGGGTCTCCTAGATATTTCTAACTTGCTTAATCTATTAGGAGAGGTACTCAATTATCTTTTGTCGCTCAAGTGGTACTGTCTGAAATAGTATAAGCAAACTTCAGACAAGCATCTCAAATCAAAGAGGATCAATGGCAGACAGGGTTTAATCTGACCAGACTTCATTTTAAAGACCTTCTTGAGTATCACGGACGGCGAAAGGTATTTCAGAATTTTTTAGTGATGATTGCACAAAGAAGCTTGAAAGCAAACTTGATTTAAAGTACTATACAGTATGGGTTCAGCACTATTTTTGGCGAATGATAATAGAAATTGACATAAGTTGCAGAAGAAAACTACAGCATAGCTGCAAGAAAATGGGCCAGGATAAAAATGTCTAAAGTTGAAGAAATGGCTTGAACAGAAAGCACACTAAGAAAAATCCTAATAGACGAAATGCGAACTTTGGAAGCCATCTAACACGACAGAACTATACATTTCTGGATTGCTTGATACATTTCATGGGCGCTTATGGATGTGCATTATGGTGTCTACGCCGCCTAGCCCGGGTTAAAACTGCTAAAATATGGGTCTGTTTACAGGGGCAGAACACATTCATATTCCTTTTAAGAGCAAGGAGAAAATATATTTCGATTTGTTTAGAGAACATTTGGTGTTTCATGGGATATTATAAATAAGTGAAACTAAGTAGTGTATTCAAACTTACTGTAATCTCTTACTTCAAACAGATTTGTGACCGAAGTATTCTGTAAAAGAAAACCACAAACATTATGTCGACTTATAAATTTTAACAAAATATCAATTTGAAATCAATTGCTAATATCTCATAAATGATTCTGCATGTCTATAGTAATAAGTCTGAAACATTAACATGATTAAAATGATTGATTGTCAAGTTACCGTCATCTTTCTTTTTTAGGGCAAATTTAATCTAAATAATGTTCATAATACAATTCAAGGGAATAATTGTGAGTCCACAGTCCTTGTTTCACTGTACATTTACTATGTATTCATTCTAAGCACTAAGTGACTATAAATTCACTTTATGCTAACTGTAATAATAATGATTATGCCCAGTGGCAATTTGTTTTGCCACTGATTGTTATAAGGCGGTCACCCCAAGGGTTCTCTTTTTCCTTTTTATTAGCTCGACTATTCGAAGAATAGGGGAGCTATCCTACTCGCCCCGGTGTCGGCGTCGGCGTCGGCGTCCGTTAAACAAAATATGCACTTTGGTCCATAACTTGAAAACTACTTACGATATCAACTTGAAACTTGGAATATATATTCAACATCAATTTCTACATCATTACCAACAAGACCCATAACTCTGCTAAAAATAATTTTCAAGTTATGCCCCTTTTTCACTTAAATTTTGCGTTAATGAAAATTTGCACTTTGGTCCATAACTTATAAACTACTTGAGATATCAACTTGAAACTTGGAATATATATTCACCATCAAATTCTACATCATTACCAACAAGACCCATAACTCTGCTGTCAATATATTTTAAGTTATGCCCCTTTTTTCTTATATTTTGTGTTAAGCAAAATATGCATTTTGCCCATAACTTTAAAACTACTTGAGATATTGCTTTGAAACTTGAAATATATTTTCACCACCAAAATCTACATCATAACCAACAAGACCCATAACCCTGCTTCCAATATTTTTCAAGTTATGCCCCTTTTTCACTTAAATTTTGCATTAAGGAAAATATTCACTTTGGTCCATAACTTATAAATTACTTGAGATATCAACTTGAAACTTGGAATATATATTCACCATCAAACTCTACATCATTACCAACATAACCCATAACTCTGCTGTCAATATATTTCAAGTTATGCCCCTTTTTTCTTATATTTTGTGTTAAGCAAAATATGCATTTTGCCCATAACTTTAAAACTACTTGAGATATTGCTTTGAAACTTGAAATATATTTTCACCACCAAAATCTACATCATAACCAATAAGACCCATAACCCTGCTTCCAATATTTTTCAAATTATACCCCTTTTTCACTTACATTTAGTGTTAAGCAAAATATACACTTGGCCCTTAACTTCGTTTTGAATGGAGGGATTTCAAAATAACTTGGCACAAATGTTAACCATGACAAGGTGGTGTGTTGCGTACAATATACATGCCTGTAGGTACAAGGTCAAGGTCACTGTTACTAAAAATAGAATTTTCTTGCAAAATCTTGTCCGCTCTGTAACTTTGTTATTTCTTATTGGATTTTTAAATAACTTGGCATAATTGTTCACCATATCAAGACGGTGTGTCAAGTACATGCCCATGCCTGTAGGTCGAAGGTCAAGGTCACTGTTACTAAAAATAAAATTTTCTTGTCCAGGCTGTTACTTTGTTATGAATGGAGGGATTTAAAAATAACTCGGCACAAATGTTCATCATGACAAGGCGGTGTGTCTATACAATACCCATGCCTGTAGATCCAAGGTCAAGGTCACTGTTACTTAAAATAGCATTTTCTTGTCCAGGCTGTAACTTCGTTATGAATGGAGGGATTTCAAAATAATTGACACAAATGTTCTCCATGACAGGGCGGTGTGTCGCGTACCATGCCCATGCCTGTAGGTCGAAGGTCGAGGTCACTGTTACTAAAAATAGAATTTTATTGTCAGGGCTATAACTTTGTTTTGAATAAAGGGTTTTCAAAATAACTTGGCACAAATGTTCACCATGACAAGGCAGTGTGTTGCGTACATTACTTATGCCTGTAAGTCCAAGGTCAAGGTCACAGTAAATAAAACTTGAATTTACTTGTTCAGGCTATAACTCTTTTATGAATGAAGGAATTTCAAAATAACTTGGCACAAATGTTCACTATGACATTGCATTGCATTACCACCAACTTCTTCACAGACATTTCCGTAATGTGAAGACAACAGTGCCACAAATACAAATAATTTACTTGATCTTCAAGTTTATGCATATTCTTATAATTCCTCCAACATCACTGTCTTTGAAATGCTATTATTCCCATCATTTCACTTGAGTGTCTGACATGATGCATAGCGGGGGCATCTGTATCCTATGGACACATTTCTAGTTTCACTTATATTTTCACTTAAGTGCACTTCATCGATAACTTTGCACAAAATACTTACGGTATCAACTTTAAACTTCCATTATATTTTCATTTCAGTTTTTTTTCTGTAACATTACTGAAGTAATTGATATTTGACTAAAAGTAAATGTCTCTCATAAAAAATTACTAGCATGTTTTCTAACAAATTCAGAAATATTTCATAGTTATTCCCCTATTCAGTTTAATATTTATGGTACATTAAGGAATTATTTCTGTTATTTGAAATGATTTCACATTAATATATTATAGCCATAGTTGTTATTGTTTTAATCTTCAAATTGCATTTGTTTCAAATGATTCGAATAGTCGAGCATGCTGTCTCCTCTGACAGCTCTTGTTGTTTATGGCGACTTTTTTTAATTTACATACTAAACATGCTAAAAGCAAACATCTTCTCTCCCTTCTACTCTTCTTTGTCGCTGCATGTGGGTGAGTATTGTTAGTGTGGCGATTCCTGATATTCATATTTCACTTCTTTGGTAAATTCTCTTACTTTAAGTTAATATTTTCCGACACTACGAAATATCGGTACTTTTTCGTACAAAAAACAAAAGATACACATTCATAACCGACACTTAAACTTAACTTCAAACAAAATAAAATAAATGTACTTTTCAAGCAAACCAAAACAGTAACAATATTTTTTCTACAAAGAGAGGTCAATATAGAAATAAAAAAAAACGTATAGCAATAAGAAAAGGTAAATCGTTAAAGCTTAACTCAATGTTGTTTTCAAGTTTTATTATCCGGTATCTTATTTTTCATGTTGGATCGGAATCGTCCATTCCTGTAACTGTTTAGTCATCACAGTTATCTCAGTAGCACTGTTTATGCCGTGTATCCGGAAAAGGGTAAAAGCAACAATCAATCAGTGATGCTATCAACTATTATATAGCCCTTGTTTTAAAATTCAGTTGCGCACACACGGGCGTAAGCTGCGTGAAAATTAATATGCACTTCCATTACTGTTGATACCGAGCCTGCAATATTTTTATGTTGGCTTTCGGTGGCGTTATAAGTACCTTGGCATATCTATTGGATTATCACTGTAGCATGCTTTTTACCGTGTGGAGGCCGTCAAAAGCCTCCCGGTACATTTAATCAGTGCTTTTGTAAAAACTGAGTTGCGTTCAATTCGGGGATAGTCGGCGTGATCAGTAATATGCAAGTCCATAACTGCTAACGAACAGGTTCAATGAAACCGAGCAATATGTTGATATATGTCGTATTCTCTGGCTTTAAAACTTTAATTTTTGTTGAGTAAAAATAATCCAATGTTGGCTTTAATTGAGATTGTACGCTCTCTCTCTCTCTTTCTCTCTCTCTCTCTCTCTCTCTCTCTCTCTCTCTCTCTCTCTCTCTCTCTCTCTCTCTCTCTCTCTCTCTCTCTTTCGAAACAATCTATTCATTGTCAAACAGGTGATGATATTTCAATAGAAAATAGCCTTACCAGATTGATAATTTCGGCAGTTATTGACCACATTCCAAATACAGGTTCTCGACTTAGCTGTAACTTTCCGGAAACAACACCTTCGGTGGTATCTTGATGTGCTACTTGTTTGATCATATTTCCTTCACCGTCCTTTTTCAAAACGAAAATAAAGTCATGCTAGTAGATAATTAAGCTTCAATAAATATTCAATCGGTAGAATGTCCATATTCGGTAAGACTTATCAAATACTATATGAAAAGGTGTTTCCGTCCATTGTTTTCTCGTTTAGGGCAAACCCATTACTTTACATGGGGACATACGCCGCTTTCAAGGGAGTGGTTTAGTCTGAAAATACCGTATTATAGGTTACATGCCCACCGCCATAATGTATACCATCGTTTTGGTATGGATCAAAATTGTATTGTTTATTAATGTATATACTGCGCTGTGCTCAACTAAGGGATGTGCGGCGCGGACAGTAATATGTCGCCGTGACAGTGCCGGTTCGCTTCCAGTTAGAGGCAGTATCATTTGAATTTCACATATGCCGGTTAGCTCAATTGGTTGCGTAGAAATTGCAGAGATATGCGCTGTCGCCGTGATTCCGCTAGTTCGCTCCCATGTAAAGGAAATATCATTTCCCTTACTGCCCATGAACAGGCTCGATCGAGTATGCAATCTTTTTGTCGTGTTTGGTGGCCTTCAAAGTTTCATCTACTTCAATTTAATTATTTTTTCCATAGCTATTATTAAATAATCTCACACTGTCACAATTGTAACATGAACACTTGCGTTATGTATTTCAATTGTCAAAACGTTTTTGAATATCATTATCAAAATCTCATATTTTCATTTAATTGAAAAATGCAGCTTTAAAATACTTAAAATCTTGTTATACAATAACTTTAGTGTTACATTATGCAGAAAAAATAATAAAATTACATTTTAATTAGTTAGTTTCTTCTTCAAATAATTAATTTAGTGTTTATTAACAGTCTCAATCAAACCGAGCCTGCAATGTTTTGTATATTTGTCGTGTTCGTTGGCTTTCACAGTTACCTTTTCATCTATTTGTCTATATTCTTCTAAATTAAAGCATCGAGGCTAAGACTTCTGTCGACATCCTTTAATCAGTGATCAGGTCAGCTGTATTTTCATTGCATCAAACTATTAAGTTTGATTTTTATAAGAAAACATACGGAAGAAAGGCATTATACACAGATATTTTAAGGATAAACTTCCATCGTATCATTTGATAATAAGTTAGTAATTTAAAAGTGTGCCATGATGTTTGATAAAAACACATATAATTTTGACAATACTGGCACCATTGTCTTAAATTTATTATGAAGCACGCAATACATAGTATGGTTCCCAGATTAACAAATGGGTTTGCCCTAAACGGGAAAACAGAAGGTACTAAACAGAAAAGCATTCTGACATCGTATTTGAGAATAATAATCCTGCCCATCACAGAAACGCAGGATGTTAATTCTTGGGTTCATTGAATATTTTCCAATATTCCATTAGGTTAATCGGTTAGGATATTAAAAAAATAGAATTTTAAACTGGCCAAAATATAAAAACAAAATAAATGACTTTAAATAGTTTTTGCTGTTTGTAAATATTAATTTTGACAAAAACATTATAAGAGTCGCTTAACAATGCTATAAGCTGCCTATGTTTATATGTTTGCATGATTTTGCATTTAATACTGTCGATTTGAATTTCTTTCGCAGACCGTTAACACTCTTAATCAAACCAAGCCTTCGCTATTGTTCATAATATTGTCTTGTTCGGAAATTTTCAAAGTAGTTTCAACGTACGAGTATATTGTTTACACGTTTGTCGCCACTCTAAAATATTTACTCTATTTCATATATCAGTTATAACAATTACAAGTATCGACGTACATGTATTGTCAATGTTACAGGTCCCTGATAAGGCATCAAATCTGCTCTCATGACTAGTGCTCTGTACTTAACTGAAAAAAAGTGTTTGTTTTGTTTTATTTAAGCAATTGCCTATTGTTCATGTATTTATCGCTTGCAAATGTGCAAACAGAAAGGACGAAAACTAAAAACAGTAAAGATGAATCGTTTAAGTGTTCCAACTATTTTGATATCTTATTTACCTTCTACACCTGTGATCATAATATTAATCGTTTTGCTTTTAGGTAAAGACTATATTTTTATGCATAAGTGGAAACTATAAAACTGTCATGTTAAACTTTGTCTTGTTTGGTTTCCTGTGATTTATATCTTGTCATCATTGCTTAGAGTTTATTTTTGTAGATTAATGATGTGGTAAATGCCATTTTAATCTTTACTCACGCGATGAACTCTTCAACAAATCGTATTTTAAACACCAGAAGACACAAGATAAAGAAATATATGGATCATTGGCACTAGATAACATGCCATACTTCTTTTAGACATCATACGCACATAAAAACCTTTATGCCTTGATACCAGTAATCTTGCCGTGAAGTACATAGACACGATAAAATTATGACCTACCTTCTTGACCGCCAGAATAGCGCGTCTTATCAGTTTGAATATATGTAAGTACACTGTTTTTGTCGAAACGAATATAAGACTCATTTCTGATATCTAATCCTCCACTACCAGTAACAACAACCTTATACTGATCTGGCAACACATTTTCGGCGACCTGCAACGCAAACCTATGCTAACTCAATATGCTTTATAAAACTAATGTAAGTGAGTAATTATGTAATAAAAACTATAACACATTTTAGCATTATACCAAAGAAAAACTATTACGCGCGTTTACTTCCAGATACTGTACCGCAAGAAAATGAGACATGACTAAATTGAGCTGCGAAATACAAATTTGGCATTGTTGGGATCTATGAGAAGCCCAACGAGCATTAACCTGGCATTTTTTACACCTATAACTTTAGCATTCTATGCAGCTACTATCACATAGCTACCGCTAATTTTTTTTAAAAAGGGCATTAATATGCATTTCCATTACTGCCCATGAATAGGAACAGTCAATCCGAGGCTGTAAATTGTTCATATTTGTCGTGGTCGGTGGTTTATAAAGTTTTCTTTTCATAAAACCAAATTAAAACAAAATAAAAAAACTACTGAAAGGGATCATTTTTGCATGGGACAATATATTATTTTGTAGAACTCATAAAGGTATTAATAAAAGCCAATATTATTATACGACAAACAGTAGGTTTCTAGGAGATGTGGTAAACATTAAACAAATACAAGACCTTTTTATGATTTACAAAATAGCTTTGGTTTATTTACCATTTTAATCCGTCGTACCCTTGACGACCCACGAAAAGACAACCTCACAATGTCAAGCTCATTAAAGTCATTAAAAAAACAAAAAAAGATAAATATGTATTTCTTCCTAGTACCATCTTACTCAAAATATTGAAGTAAACGTGAATCTTATTCCGCGTGACTAACATGAAATGATACAGCAATTATAAGATGGTCGTTAGTAAGGTAGGCAGGAAGGCTTACCGTAGGCTGCCAGCCAGCCAGCCAGGCAGACAGACATACACTTCAGACAGACTTTTAATATTTACCTTTACTTTAAAAACTTCTGGCATGCCTGTAATCGAAAAACGTTACATTAGAAAGGATTCTTTGTAAAAGTAAAGTTGTTTTTATTTTTTTAACAAATAAATAAAATTGCAACACACGATTTAATTGGAAATAAGAAATTTTATTTTTAACGATTAGCGATATACAATCTCTCCTGTTTGGTGGGATACGGATGGCATGTACTGTGTCTCTTGCATGGTTGTGAAGGCGCTGACACCGTATTTCTACAGCTGGGGTAATTACAATTATTTTCTATATCACGACAGCAGGTGTTAAGTGTCGTTAGGCGACTGTAAATGCCCCGTACTTTGCTTCAGTGTAGTTATTTCTTTCAATTACCTCCCTTGTTGGTTATATGCTTATTTCAATCTATGCAGAATGTCAATCATTGTGAATAGGTGTCTGTAAAGGCTTACATAAAAAGAACACTTTTTTCTTGGGGGATACGGATTGTATGTACAGTACTGTGTCTTTCTTTTGCATGGTTTGCTAGGTCCTGCCGCCGTATTTGTATAGCTTTGTGGCTATCAATTAGTTTGAAATTCATTCAGGATAAGAAAGGAGGTACTGTACTAGGTTTCCACAATAAGACATTTTATCATAATGTATAAAACCATCCGACAAAGCATTAAACCTAAATTATACGATTCATCACTTAATGCATGGATTATTTCCAATTAAACATTGCTAATTTATATAGAATCATGATGCATATTTGGAAGGACATATCATTAATATTTGTGGTGAACAAAAACTTAGCAGTTAATAACATCTACTACATCATAAAATGTTCAAAATGTAACTATAATTTCACAAATTTTGCGTCTCAGATTCTTATTTATTTCTTATTGAAAAAAGCCTTGTTTTTTTCCTGCGCTATTCAGCACGAGCTTACAATTGAACTGGCAGATTTGTTTTATAATCACTTTTGTTCCCATTTACATACACATATGTCAGTATTGGAATATTGAAACTGTTTAGGGCTTAACATGAATCACGAAAATACCTGCAGTGACCAACCCTCTTGCAGTAGACACAACAGAATTATTGCTCGCATGCTGTATGGAACAAATGGTATCTACAGGTCGTGTTGTATTGAAAACCGCTACCCGAACGCTTAGATCAATACCAGGAATCAGGACATTTGGAATGCTGATTAAATATGTTCTGTGGAAGACAAAGAAATGTTACCGGAAGTGATTATATTGGTATACAAATCAAATAAGACCAAGACATATGTTTCATTACGTGACCCTAAATTTTCATAATCGTCGGATAGCAAAAAAAAACACAACTTTATTTCATTTTAAATTTGTTGATGAACATGAGCAATTTTGAAATGAAATAAAATGTTAACTTAACGGCCGTTTTTAAATGTCATTGACAAGACCAATAAGAAATGTAACTGTCATTAAATTCTAAAGCACTACTAGTGAGTTTTGGTGTACTATTTTACTACTGAGATATTTGCGTAATTATTGTTTATGGTAGGGTCTACGTAAGTAATTAGTAAATGATTCTAGCGAGAATATTGAGAAAAAACTTTCGATCAGTTTCGTGTTATTTTTTATTTGTTTGTAATATTGCTTTAACTCAGAAACGGTTTCGGAAAGTTTGAAAGTTTGCCAGTGAGGTGTGTTTTCTGTGCGTAGCTGTTTACAACCAAGAAAACGCCCTTTAGGTATATATTTTAACATTATATTGGCGTTCAATCTCCTGTCAGAATTATATTTCATTCAGTTCCGCCAATTGTTTATCTTTAAGCGCAACCCCATTTTTTATCTGGGGACCACACGCCGCTGATCATGAAATGATGATAATCTGAAAATACCTCATTGAGTGTTTCATCTTCACCACCATATGCATACCATCGTTTTTGGTGGATAACATTGTATTGTTTCTGGTGTAAATATTGAGTTGCGCTCAATCACGGTGGTAGGCGGCATGGGCATTTAACTCCATTTTCCTTATTGTCCATGAACAGGCCCAATCAAACCGAGCTTGCAGTGCTTCTTATTTGTCGTGTTCGGTAGCTTTTAATGGTCATCTTAACTTCTATTTTAACAACATATCTGATATAAAAATACATGCGTAAACTTCCCTTTATTTCGAACGTAATAAGCCGTCTGCAGATAATATCTGATGTATATTTCCCATCAACTTTTGTTTTTAGAGCTTTTAACAGTAACAATTTTTACAGAGCCAAAAGAAGCTCAATCAGTCATTTTATTTATGCCAGGTGATATTTTCTTCGTTAGTTCAACGAGTACATATCCATTTGGTTTTAAATTACTGCTTTTTTCTTATGTTTTGCATGTTTTATAGGGTACCACACGAGGCCGATAACAGAAAAGTATTAATTTTAAAATACAACACTGGAGGTTCTATTTGTGCTGTTTACATGCGTACATAATGAGTTACACTCAAAACAGCGCCGAAAGTATTTAACATTTTTATTACATCCCGTTAAAAGACACAATAAAACTAGAGCCTGCAATCAAACCCGAACCTGCTATATTTTCAATATTAGTTTGTCTTATTCGGTGTTTGTTTTTAAAAAGTTGCCTTACAAAGGTGACAGTGCGGATATCATAACATGCTATATAACAGGTTAAATAAACTCATAAGCTCACTAACAAAGCTCAAAACCAATACATTGTGTTAATAATGATAAAGACCCCACTCTCGATCGATCCCGTACGGCAAAAGTACGCTACCGATTGAGTTATTTGGAGCAAAATAATTAAAATTAATTAGAAAAGTTCTATACACATATATCAGACTAAGTTTGATGCTCATCGAACTTCAAAGGACGTAACTCATAACTGGATGTACTGGGAGACTTTCCATTGACGTTACACGGCACATACAACGCAATCTTATTTAAATTAGCACCTGAAACCGTTACTCTATAAGGATCTGGGGGTCGTTTCATCAACGGTAGTACGACCGATCGTAGGCCACGATTGTCGTAGATCGGTCGTACAATCCGCGGCGGCGAAAATTCCGTTTCATCAAACAAATCGTAGCCACGAAATCGTAGATTTCGGTCGTACAACTTCGACTGGGGGAGGGCAGTCGCAGATCTGCGATCCAATATGGCTGCCATTCAAATTCCTTGATTTAAAAGAAAAAAATACCACAAAAGTGCCTCAGAAAAGATAACGCGGTACTCTACGCAGACTTTATCGATGCAGTCAAAACAGATGACAATGATTCTGACACAGTAAGATATTTATACAATACGTTCATAACAACAACAACAACAATGAAGTTTTGTTTGGTGTGGAAATTGAAAGTCTGTGGCTAGATCTACTGTAATTAAGCCTTGGTATGAATCTCCCCTTTTTTAATTAATACTAAAAGAAGAGTAATTAGCAACGTTTTTTAAACACGCAGGTACCAGACTCACGAATTCTTTCTTTTTTATTTGATTTTAGGGGTAGGGGCACTTGCCCAGTGCTTTGGTCCCAAGTTTGATTCCATCTGTCGCCAAAAGTTTGGATTGTATACACCAGAAAATCGTCCCATATTTTGATACGTCTTGCAAATAATAAGTTGTGTCAATAAAAGAATTATATCAATAAGTTATGAAGTTCTTCAGGATACGAAAAACATATGGTCTATTTTAAAGTTGTCATCAGGCTTTACTTGTATACCAAACACAATAATCACAATAAATTAGTCTACAGTGCTCCATGCCACCCCTTGGTGATTTGAGTATTGACCATTTTTTATCATTGATGATAAAAAAATCTACAAAAAGGTGCCCAGGTTTTCATGAAAATTATAGATCTACATTATTTCAAATAAGATGACATATATTAATATTGTTATTTTGATTTCTTATTTTTTTGCAGTTGGCCAGCATCTGGGAAAAATGGATTTGTACCATTGATTATAGTCTAGAAATAAAGCCAGAAGAACCTACAAATATCTAGGTAGTTGCTGTATATGTTAGAATTAAACACAAGTTACCATTATTGGAAGGTTCTGTGGATCTCCATTGTCTAAGTTGTTCAATCAGTAACCCATTAAATTTAAAATCAAAAAGATAGAGGAATGACAGATTTTTGTCTTACTATCACATCAACATACATCTAGGCAGCAATATTTTAAGACTGCAAAATTTGCATAAGTCCATGGAATTTAAAAATGAATACACGAGTCTCTTGTATTAGAGCAAGTGCTCTGCAAACTTCACATGTGATACTTGTAGGCTTGGGCAAACAAGTATGGTGTAAGCTGGGATTATGCACATTTTGATTACTAGTAAAAAAATTATTTGAACTTATGTCATTGTAATAAATTTTTATGTCGATGATTTTAAAAAAATTAGTAGTAATTTCACTACTGAAATAGATGGAAAAAAACATGAAAAAATCCTGCTAAGATGACCCTCCAATATTTCGAAAATTCCAGTCTAGATTTCAGAGAATTATGATTGTTGTTTCTGAGGATGGTGTTTATTTATACAAAAATGACAATATAATTTAGGTAATTATCATGTTTATATAAACATTTCAGATACATGTGTTCTGAGGACATCTCTACTCCATCAAAGAAGTCCAGACTTTGGATGTGAAAGCATGTCTGCAGATGATTTGACCATTTTGCTTAGACAGTTGTATTTTTTATGGAATCCAGTAAAGTGCCATAAACAAGATCTAAGAGAATCAGTCTGAAAATAATGTTCCTTTTAAAATCGCATGTGATACACCAAGTTGTTAAAAGCTTAACAATTTTAGTGTTGGATCAAAACATTTGGTGTTGTCAAATATGATATAGGTATTTGTCAGTGTGTCAAGTGCCCTGGACAGTTTAATGTGTTTAACTTAAATGTTGTGCAATTTTGTTTGAAGTGAACATTTGCTTAAACAGAATTTTAATTTGATTTTGTTAAGCAGTGTAGAGCACTTACAAGTAGACTGAAACTTTCCAAATCCTGTGTATCATATAAATGTATAGTATGATATGATTTGAGTTTCATGAATACCAATCTAAAGTTTGTCTTTTCTGACAGAGTTACCTCGGAACAACAAATTTAAATCAAAATATTGTATATCCATTCACTTTAGGACAGTGCACTATTTGTACCATGTATAGATATCATTAAAAGTACAGTATAAACGTTTATATCACATCTTTCATTTAGTGATGTCGTCTTATAGGAAAACATCACTCTTTGATAGGTGATAATATTACAAATGGGAATAATGATATAAATTTTTATCATTTTAATTTTAAATAAAATGATTATGAAGGGTCAAATAATAATAATTGTTTTGAAGCTGCCTACATGTGTACCCAACTGCAGCTGTACCAGTAAATGTTTTAAGGATTTAAAATTAATCTGTTTTATTCTAATAAATATGGACAACACACAAAATCAAGAACATGAATGTGTTTGATATAATTATGTTAAATGTATATGCATGTAAATTATTCATTTCAATCTATACAGTTTCCGTACATGTTTTGTAATTTATGTTTAATATCTCAAAAACATTTTTGCAGTTCAGTTAACAGTGCACTATAAAAATAATAGATAAAGATAATCCTGAAACACAAACAAACACTTTACAAAATGGAATGTTTTGACTTGTTACTACTGCTGATTATTCATCTTTAAATAATGATAACATCAACAAGATTATTACTATTTAAATGTGTTTTAGTAATTTGAACTAAGTTTTGTATTGATTTCACATTCTTGAAACTATTTTGCTGTTTAGTTTTTTTTTAATTGTTTTTATCTTTACTTTCTATATGGCTTTTATTGCATGTGTGAACAGTGTTGACATCAGATTGTGCATCATTCTATGCCATATGATCAAGAATTCAGGATCTACACTTTCATCTATATGGTTAGAAATAACCAAACAAATCAAAAAGCAAACAGTATAGATCCTGATCAGATGGAACAGATATATATTGGCTGATCTGGATCAAAATTGTGTGCATATGTAAAACAACCATATCCCATTTGGTAAAGTATTAAAATCACTGTTCTGGAGGACTAACTTAGGAATATCTTGTGCACTATAATTCTAATGATTGTTAGAAGATTTCATGTTGTACTATATTTATTGAGGCTGTGAATAATACATGCAGAAAATTATCTGTGTTATTATTAATTATATATATATTGTTTTACATTTGTATGGTGCCAGAAATGTACTGTATCACACTGGAACTCAAAAAGAGTTTGTTTTCTGCAAGAATTAAAATAACTATAAATCTTGTCATTGTCGTCATGGTCCTTTTTGGGAATCATATTAGAATAAGTTTCTATTTTTCTATTTATGTGTTCTACTCATATAACTGAAGAGAAAACAACTGGAGGCAAAATACAGTCACTTGATGATGCAGCCTTCAATATCAAGGAAATTACTGAAAAATTCTGTCACTGAAACTTGAAATCCATAGGCCATATATTGCTGAAGCAACACAAGAAAATTTAAATAACTTATACCAGTATGCTACTAAATATGAAGGTGATAGCTAATGTGTGACCAAAATATTGTTACTGTACTTCCATGTACATATAGCCAGTATTAGTAAATGGGCAAAATTACTATAAAGGAAACAAGACAATATTACACTAAATCACTGATGTTTTTTGCAAGAACTGTTCTGCTGGAAATGTAAAAAACAGCATATCGCAGAAGTCTGGAAAATATTGCTGATCCCAATTCAGTTAAGATGCTGTTACAGAAACTAAACACCGGGAAAATCCTGAAAATAATATAAGGACTGTGATCTTTGCAAGATTTTTAAAAACTTGAGATAGTAAAATAATTGGGTACAGTATTTATAAAAAAGATCTTAATATTTTCAGATGTCCACAGAATAAGAACAGCCAAAGAAAATACCTATTCTCCCATGTGAAACAAATTCTACCATATATTGCCACCTTAGTGCAAAAATTGTATAACTTTCATAGTATAGTATACTGAAATAATAAGGAGTTATATTTGCACTTTCTGTACAGTTCCTGTATAAATGCATAAAGACTGATGATTAATTGATAAGGATACATAGATGGTTAAGTATTTTAAACTATGGTTAATCTATTAAACCTTTAGTTAAAGGATGGTTCAGCTGTTACACATATAATTTAGTTTGAGGAACAACATATAAGATTACTTTATTAGTTTTCCCAGATTTTTACAGAGATTCACATTTCAATAACTACAATCCAAATAAAAAGATCCATTTATATATTCATTTTGTTGCATTTAGTATTTTCACCTTTTTTAATATCTTCATTAAACAAGTGATTACAGGTTATCCAGAATTAATAAATAATTAAAGATGCATATAAGATATTCATAAATTTAGCACAAAAGTGTTTGACAGGACATTAACCAAATGAAAACAATTGTTCAATAAAGCTTAAACAAAAATATGCACAGATACTTAAATCCAAATTATTAAATTTCATTGTCTCCTCTGCATCTCTAGTTTCCACAAAGTGACATCATGTCACAGTTCATGGACCTCTCTGGTGTCCCCATGGTGATTTATGACCTATAACATAACATTTTGTCTTTGATGCCAGCATTTTCATTTTGATTTATGGTCAGATTACATCATCAAATCACCTTTGACCACTCTGGTGTCTCAGTATGATTACAGTTACACAATTGGTCCATTGATTTATGATCCTTCAAGTGACTTTTATAATCTGTTAATGCTTTAATATAATCTCCTTTTTGATACTAAATTTTATTTTAATTCAAAATAAACAGCATCTCATGACTGACCTGTTTTACTTCAAAATTAAACTGCATTAAGTGGAAGAATTAATAGATTACTTTTCACTGTTCTTATTATAAAATGTATACATAATTAAGGCATCGCCACACTCCTCCCAATTCTATTCATCGGTAAAATAAAAATCATCAAATCTCAGTAAATACAAAATGACATTCAATGAAACTTTGCACAAATGAAGGTTACTAATGTATCTTTATTTTGCATACAAAAAGACAACTTAGAAAAGTAAAGAAACAAAGCTAGACCTAAAAATTCCTTGAAATCTATTTACATAAATTCACAAAAACTAGGCGATGCAGAACATAACTTTAAATTTCCTCGTGAGCGCAATGATACTGACAAGAAAATGTTGTGTACTTTGTTAAAAACTTAAAACTATTAAAAGAGAAATCAGTGATTGTCATCCGTTTACGCGACCAGGAAATTGAAGGTCAAACACACTTTTACTAATATCTCGTAAAGTTTACATAAGTAAATCATGAGGACACAATAAATTGTTGTCAGTATCATATTACTCATGTGGGAATTTAAAATGATGTTTTGTGTTCTTTAGTTTTTGTGAATTTATGTAAATAGAAGTTGAGGGAATTTTTAGATCCTGCTATTTTTCTTTACTTTTCTAATATGTCTTACCATCTGTAAAATAAAGATACATTAATAACATACACTTGTGCAAAGTTTCATTTAACAGCATTTTGCCGTTCTTGAGATTTTAATAATTTTCTTTTTATCGATGAATAGAATTGGGAGGAGTGTGGAAGGCCCTTAAAATCATGAAACACTGAGGAGTATAGGATGGTTACCAGAGGGGACAAAAGAGTAATAGTAGTTCACAAAGCTTTTTGCACAGAGATGCACATTTTGGGCCATATATATGGTTTACACATGTTATAATTAATTAATTTGTAAACTGAAATGATTTTTCTACTCATTATGGGATTTAGTTTAATCTTATACGAAAATACAGTATGGAATATAATTTAAGATAATGAAAATTTCAAAGCTGTTGTGCTCGTAATGCTCCCGGTATTTGCAGAATAGTGTTAAAAGCTGCCAAAGTTGTTGTGCACCATATTTGGACTGGTAAAATTTGTCCAGCTTTAGCCTGTACTCTGTAGTAGTCTGGTAGTGGAGAGACCTCTTCCTATCCAACTTGATGATCTACACTACTGATGACATCTACTGGCTACAGCACATAAATTTATAGATTGCCTCGACAAATTTACAGGACAACCAATAAACCATTAGCACTGAGTCAGTATAATCTTCTGTGGGAAGAAGAACCCGAGTTTCCAACTTCAAGACTGACCAAATATATGGCCAAGAAAGTGCACCTCTGCACAAAATAGCGTATTTGTAACCACTATATGTCTTTGGTAACCGGGGTAACTTGTTCTATGTCTTTGGTAACCAGCTATTTAATAATAAACATTTCAATCTCTCAATCTTTTTCAAGTAATACAAATGCAAGTTACCTTGGGTTACCCATTGGTTACCAAAAACAAAGAGCGGTTACCTGGTAACTGAAAATTTGGGGACCATTATACTAAAAAACAATTAATGGAAGAATTCAGCTATCAATCCTTAAAATATGAAAAAAATGATCCTGTTTTTTTTCGGTTACCAGGTAACCCTTCTTTGTCTTTGGTAACCAGCAGGTAACCAGAAGTAACCTGTCCCCATCTAAAGTATAACTTCTTATTTTTTGTATGAAATTTGCATTGATGTTTTCTGGTTACTGGGTAACCATTCTATTTCTTTGGTAACCAGAAGGTAACCAGAGGTAACCCGACCAAATCTTTACTAGAACTTCTTATTTATTATAGAAAATTTGCATTGATGTTTTCTGGTTACTGGGTAACCCTTCTATTTCTTTGGTAACAAGCAGGTAACTCGAGGTAACCCGGCCCCATCTTAAGTATAACTTCATATTTATTGTAGGAAATTTGCATTGATGTTTTCTGGTTACTGGGTAACCCTTCTATTTCTTTGGTAACCAGCAGGTAACCAGAGGTAACCCGACCAAAACTTTACTAGAACTTCTTATTTATTATAGAAAATTTGCATTGATGTTTTCTGGTTACTGGGTAACCCTTATATTTCTTTGGTAACCAGCAGGTAACCTGTACCCATCTTCAGTATAACTTCTTATTTATTGTAGGAAATTTTCATTGATGTTTTCTGGTTACTGGGTAACTCTTCTATTTCTTTGGTAACCAGCAGGTAACCAGAGGTAACCTGTCCCCATATTAAGTATAACTTATTATTTTTTGTAGAAAATTTGCATTTCTTTGGTAACCAGCAGGTAACCCGGGGTAACCTGTCCCCTATCTTTACTAGAACTTCTTATTTATTGTAGAAAATTTGCATTGATATTTTCTGGTTACTGGGTAACCCTTCTATTTCTTTGGTAACCAGAAGGTAACCCGAGGTAACCTGACCCAATCTTTACTAGAACTTCTTATTTTTTGTAGAAAATTTTGCATTGATGTTTTCAGGTTACTGGGTAACCCTTCTATTTCTTTGGTAACCAGCAGGTAACCAGAGGTAACCTTTCCCCATATTAAGTATAACTTCTTATTTATTGTAGGAAATTTGCATAGATGTTTTCTGGTTACTGGTTAACCCTTCTATTTCTTTGGTAACCAGCAGGTAACCAGAGGTAACCTGTCCCCATATTAAGTATAACTTCTTATTTATTGTAGGAAATTTGCATTGATGTTTTCTGGTAACTGGGTAACCCTTCTATTTCTTTGGTAACCAGCAGGTAACCCGAGGTAACCTGTCCCCATATTTAGTATAACTTCTTATTTATTGTAGGAAATTTGCATTGATGTTTTCAGGTTACTGGGTAACCATTCCGGCTTCTATTTCATTAGTCACCAGCCGGTTTCCCAAAGTTATACCAGGTTTCTCAGCGCTAATCTTTTAACAGTTTAAAATATAACAAGAGCCAGTCGGAAACGACTGCAAGCTCGACTATTCGAAAAGTCAGAATTATTAAGCACATTGTAACTGGGCTTCATTTAAACTGGGGAGTGATTCAGGAGTTTATGACACCTCCAACAAACACACATGAACAAAAGTTTCTTAATCCAAGTTAGGAAATAAATAAATTACACTTAATTTATTATTGTAGATTTTTTTAGGGTTAACACAACCCAGCCCATAAACCCCTGATCCGACACCCATCAACCTACTATCCCTGCCCACCTAAAGTGGTGTGGCGTGGTGAAGTACAGTATGGTATGCTGGTTGCTGGTGTTGTCATTGTTGGTGTTGTTACTGGCGGTGGTAGTGTTGTTGCTGGTGGTGGGGGTGTTGGTGTTGTTGTTGTTGGTGGTGGTGGTGGTGTTGATGTTGGTGGTGGTGTTAATGTTGTTGGTGGTGGTATTGGTGTTGCTGGTGTTGTAATAGTATAGTAATAGTAATAGCATAGTAATAGTATAGTAATAGTAATAGTATAGTTATAGTAATAGTAATAGAATAGTAATAGTAAAGTATAGTAATAGTATAGTATAGTAATAGTATAGTATAGTAATAATATAGTAATAGTATAGTAATAGAATAGTAATAGTAATAGTCTCGGTCTCGACTAGGTCTGGGTCTCGGTCTGGGTCTTGGTCTCGGTCTGAGTCTCGGTCAGGGTCTCGGTTGAGGTATCGGTCTCGGTTTGGGTCTCGGACTCGGTTTGGGTCTCGGTCTCAATCTCGGTTTGGGTCTCGGTCTCGGTTTGGGTCTCGGTCTCGGTTTGTGTCTCGGTCTCGGTTTGTGTCTCGGTCTCGGTTTGTGTCTCGGTCTCGGTTTGTGTCTCGGTCTCGGTTTGGGTCTCGGTCTCGGTTTGGGTCTCGATTTGGGTCTAGGTCTCGGTCTCGATTTGGGTCTCGGTCTCGATTTGGGTCTCGGTCTCGATTTGGGTCTCGGTCACGGTATGGGTCTCGGTCTCGGTCTCGATTTGGGTCTCGGTCTCGATTTGGGTCTCGGTCTCGATTTTGGTCTCGGTCTCGGTTTGGGTCTCGGTCTCGGTTTGTGTCTCGGTCTCGGTTTGTGTCTCGGTCTCGGTTTGTGTCTCGGTCTCGGTTTGGGTCTCGATTTGGGTCTCGGTTTGGGTCTCGGTTTGGGTCTCGGTCTCGATTTGGGTCTCGGTCTCGATTTGGGTCTCGGTCACGGTATGGGTCTCGGTCTCGGTTTGGGTCTCGGTCTCGGTTTGGGTCTCGATTTGGGTCTCGGTTTGGGTCTCGGTCTCGATTTGGGTCTCGGTCTCGATTTGGGTCTCGGTCTCGATTTGGGTCTCGGTCACGGTTTGGGTCTCGGTCTGGGTTTGGGTCTCGGTCTGGGTTTGGGTCTCGGTCTCGGTTTTGGTCTCGGTCTCGGTTTGTGTCTCGGTCTCGGTTTGGGTCTCGGTCTCGGTTTGGGTCTCGGTCTCGGTTTGGGTCTCGGTCTGGTCTGGTATAGTATAGTATAGTATAGTATAGTATAGTATAGTATAGTATAGTATAGTATATGCCCCCACCCACCCCACAATTTCTCAACACTTTCAACCAAAGTATGTAAAGTACATCTGTTTTAAACATTTTCTAAAGCATTACATATGAAAAACACTAACATTGAACCTTTAACAATTATTTATAAGTCTTAATTCTAATTTCAAGTGAAAAGGGGCAAAAACCAAAAATTCTAAGTCGAAAAAGGGCAATAATTTGAACAAAATTGAAGTTAGAGTTATGGTTCTTGGCATACAAACTTCAAATATGATGATGAACAAGTGTTGAAAGTTTTAAAGCTGTATAGTATAAGTAGTATGGAAGTTATGGGTTTGTACAGTAGCTTGCATGCAAACTTTAACCTGAAATTCTAAGTCAAAAAGGGGCATAATTTGAACAAAATAGAAGTTAGAGTTATGGTTCTTAGCATACACACTTGGGATATGATGATGATCAAGTGTTGAAAGTTTCAAAGCTGTAGTGTAAGTAGTATTGAAGTTATTAGTTTGTATAGTAGCTTGCACGCAAACTTTAACCTGTAATTCTAAGTCGAAAAAAGGGCCATAATTTGAACAAAAGTAAAGTCAGAGTTATGGTTCTTGGTATACACACTCGGGACATGATGATGAACAAGTGTGCCAAGTTTTAAAGCTGTACTATTAGTAGTATTGAAGTTATGAGTTTGTACAGTAGCTTGCACGCAAACTTTAACCTGAAATTATAAGTCAAAAAAGGGCCATAATTTGATCAAAATGAAAGTTAGAGTTATGGTTCTTGGCATACACACTCCAGACATGATGACGAAGAAGTGTGCCAAGTTTAAAAGATGTAGCTATAGTAGTTTTTAAGATATAGGTAGGTTGCACGTAAACTTTAACCAAAGCGGGACGCCGACGCCGACGGCGACGGCGACGGCGACGCCGACGCCCAAGTGAGTACAATAGCTCGACATATTCTTCGAATAGTCGAGCTAAAAATTAAAGAATTTTTATATGTAGACCTAAAATCCATGCAGCCCTTCCATAAGAGACCTTTAGGTATGGTTTGAACTTTTTTGGATGAGGATCACCCAAAGAAATTACACCTCAAGCCTTTCAAGCCTTAGGTCATTGTAGTTGCTAAGGCTAAAATGTTTAAAGTTCTTTCAGAAAGTAATAATTGTATTTTAAGCACATAAAAGACCGCAATGGAAATAAGTGCTTGCACTTTATTGCGTTATCCTTGGTATTTGAAGCATTCCATGGTTATCTCTGCTTCTAAACATTTTATATGATTGTTATTTGTTGGTAATATTTATTTTTATTGTTCACATGTGTAAAAAAATAATGTAAACCATTGTATGTTTCCTATGCCGAAATAAATCTATCTATCTATAAATTAAAATTCTTGTGATTTATTTATTATTTATTATTTGTCAATAAAGCTCCATAAAATTTTTATTCAGCCACATATGAGTATTACTTGATTGATTTTGATCACTGTAAAGACTGTACGAACATAATTATGGAGCAACCAGTTTTGACTTTATATGACCTTAAAATTATATTCTTAACATTTTTTTCACTTCACTTGCCATTTTTTTCAAATGACAACATCTTAGCAACCAGTTGACTGATTTCAAAAATCTTTTCAGTTCTGTACTCAGTTTAATAAGCAAAAATACAGAATAACAAGTTTGGAATTTTTATGAACTTTTAATTTTCACTATATTTTCACTTTTCCAGTAATTTTTTTTTAAACAGCCCTAGTGTAGTGCCTGGTCTGCCTTCGCACCCATGTAGTCTGATCAGGATCTACACCAGTTACTTTTAGATTTATTACTTCATTTCTGAACTAGAAGAGACCAGTTTAGATCCATGTCATATATACCAGCTGAACAAACATGGTTGAGCTGGTCCCTGGATCTATACTTGATGCATATTATGTAGACTATATCAGAGAAAAAGATGTGACAGAATGAATTTTCAAAAAAGGGTGATAAAGAGCTCATCTATTTTCACATTTACTTAACAAATGTAAAGCCCTACAAGACATTTAAGCTTTGACTCTATAGTAATAGTTGTCATATCATGTTCTAAAAATTATTATGAAGGAACAGTTGTAATTATTGTAGTACTGTTTCACTTTGGTAAAATACCCTAAACCTCCAAACCCTTGCATCAACAATTGATCTGTAGCTCTGATATGCATATTTGTCACATACTATGAAAATATTGTTGTTTATTTTAAGCTGCACAAAATACGAAGCTGTATAACATATCACTTTTCAAAATAAATTGCAGGCAATAATTTGCAGTTATTCTCAAATCTAAGGGTCTGATAGAGATAATGGATTTAATTTGCTATTAATATGCCTTTGTGTTGTTCATGAAAAAGGTTTAAACTGGGTTACAATGTAAGATTCTAACCCAGGTTTAAACATAAGACTTGGGATTGAAAATAAAAGTCCATGTTGTCATTAAACAGATCATTTTTGAAAAACTAATACATTCTAGCATGAAACGGTATCTGATTTAAGTTCATTAACAGCAACTTAACTAATTTGCATAATTACTCCCTTTTAGGAATGTATTCATTGTTTAGCATAATAATATTCCTCTAAACACACCCATCAAAGTATTTTAAACCAATCACTGCTCAGTTTTCATGTTATGCTAATATAGTAAAGTGCCTTGTGTTTTATGACCATGTTACATAATCTTATCAGTAAGACACAGGTCTTATCAGCTGGGGTCCTTTTGAAGATAAGAAGTTCACTTTGTAAGAGACTAAAGATGTGCTAATTGAGGGTAGCAGTGTTGTTTTAAGGAACTGACTTGGAATTAAATATACTATTTAATGTTCCAAAGGTTGTTTTAAGAAACAAGTTTATTTGGTTCTGACAACTTCAGTAAGTGCTTTGAAATGATTTTTTAAGCCAGAGGAAAGTTGAAAACAAAAGAACATTTCTAATGATTCATAACTGATTTAAAAAAGGAGGTTTTATTCAGCAGAATTTTAAAGAAAAATATTATTTTAAATCTATTAATATAGTCTCATATATGTACAGACAAGGATAAGACATCACATACACATCAAAATTAAATTTACACAGCCATTCTATCAATCTGAACTCATCGGACAGTGTCTACACACCATCTCTCTGATGTACGTAGGGACGCGCCATCTTGGATTTTGGGACTACTTTTAGCAACAAGATGGCGGCCCCCATGGTCATTCTCAAATATTTTCTATTTTTTTAACATAATTGTTGCTGTTTTAATGTAACTTGAGCTTTTAATCTCTGCAATGAAACTTGAACGCATTGTTCGAACGGCGCCATGTTTGTTTACTATCCGAAAGAACTATATTTTAGCGTAGGCGTTTTGGGTTAGACATATCCTTCCACCAGATACATCCGAGGCACGATCGCCGATTAGGCGGAATTGGCCGAGTAGTTCCGATTGCCATTCTATATGTAAGAATTAAGAAAGACCTATTGAAAAATTACAGTGACTGAATTAAACATATTAATAACAAGGATAATATCATGTCATACATGTAAGAGAAGTCGCCTGCTGGAAAGCTACTATCTTTTAAGAATAAACTAGAGAATTTTTCCATGATGCTTTTTTGTATAATGTTCTTACCCTGTGAACCCATATAGCAGAGCTGACAAACAAATAATCCTGGTATAAAAATCCTGCTTTAATTCAGCAAACAGAGAGAGAGAAAGAGAAAGAAAAAAAATAATTTATTAATTATGAAAGCCCCAGCCCTTAACTTAAGTAAGAATACACTATGGAAAAATCATATTTGTCCATATAGACTCAAATATATAAACCCTAACAGAACACAAAAGGTCTGATCAAATTCTTTCTTATAGACAGGATTTTCAATGATATTGTTGAATTATAGTTAACAAACTTTTAAGAAGCTAAATATAATGTAGCTATATTTAGCATCTATTTTTAAAGACTACTTTCACTTTTAGTCGCGCTGACCAAATTTATTTTAGTGAATTAAAATTTTATAATCCCAAACTAATGCTGCAAATTTGTGCTTATAGTTCCAAATACATGTAATTTTTCATACAAGAGCGGGTTAAATTGAAGCAATGCTGCTTTAAAGTCATTTTACCTTTTTGAAAACAAATATTTACCGTATTTTTATTCTCTATAGGTTTATCCAATGAGTCTCTGAAAATAAAATAAGCCCGAATTGTCCCTAGACAAAATTGTCCAATCCGCGACAGGCTTTTCTAATTACTGTCGTCTGACCTAATCTAGTCCTAAAAACTGTGCTAGAAGTTCCAGCAATTCACATTTACCTCCCTTTTACTGTAGTGAATTGAAATTCTTTATAATTGATTTTCGGAAGACAGTTGCTCAGTTCTTGGAGTGAAGGATCATGTTAGTCATCAATCAAACTTAAAACAGCTAAAATTAAGTAATCAAACACTATTCAAATGTTCTCATTGAATGAGAATACCATAATGAGAATATAATAATTGAAAGTAGATACAATGTACTATTTATTTTTGCTCAGTAAACTATATTTTTAAAACTTTTTGTTGCAAATAAAAGAAGTTTCTTGTAACACAAATTTCAGTTTGTTTGCCCATTAACTTGCTTCTGAATCCATTAAATTAAATCTCATAAAGAAAATTGGACTACTCTTTTGTTGCCTGGAACATATACTACTACATGTATTACCATCCATAATAATGCTTCTTAAGAAGTTTGGGGTAGCATCTAGTCACTGCTTTTCAGTGTCTTTCCAGGACAAAATATATCAGACATAAAGAATATATGTACCGGTATATTACTTTCTAGGGACCTGGATAGCTTGATGGTCACAGTATCTCGAAATAGAAATTGATCATATGGTCTAGTTAAACACTTTCCTCTCTATATATATGCATTTTTATGCTTGTGCGACCAGTGTAGATCCAGATTAGCCGGCACATCTGTGCCATCTGATCAGGATCTGCCCTGGTCTCATTTTGGTCAGAAATAACATATTAATCAAAAAGCAAAAAGTTCAGATCCTGATCAGACAGCACAGATGTGTTGGCTGATCTGGATCTAAACTGTTCCCCTCGAAGTTACAAATGATCAGTCATAAAAATATGTCCCGCAGTTTATGAAACATGCTTAACAATCCATCTTGTTTTTATTTTGACAGTTATGGAAAGAGGAGTTGTGGGTGGGGTGGGGTGGGGTGGGGCAAAATGTGCTCAATTTCAGCTTTAATTTAGAAAGCTTTCCTGGAGAATATCTTTGTACATGTGAACGGAAAATTATAGGTGTTAATAATTGAAATATTTAGGGCAATTTGAAGACGCGAAGTGCACAGGAATCATCACTCAAAACTTTGTGTTTTTACCAGTTTACAGAATTATGTCCCTAATATTTTTTTTCTAAACTACTGTCAACAGTATATTTCTAAAACTGCAAAAGGAAACTTAATAATTCTTGAAATATTAATGAGCATTGAGAAGATGTGCATCGCATAAGAACCATTATTTGACCGTAAGCATATATAGAATTACATATCATTAGAATTTTGTCCTTCGAAAGGTTTGAACATACAGTTGAACCTGTTATGACCGCCACCTGCATTCAGCAACCACCTAATCTTACTTGTTGTTCTTATTTTGTCTCTCTTAAACAGCCACCAGTATTAAGCAGCCACTTTTTATTGCTACCCTTTCCGTGGATGCCCCATTTCTCCATATATATGCATTTTTATGCATTTACGCCCAGTGTAGATCCAGATCAGCTGGCACATCTGTGCCGGCAGGTCTAATCAGGTTCTGCACTGGTCGCATTTTGGTCACAAATAACCTAACAAATAAAAAAGCGAAAAAGTGCAGATTCTGATCAGTTGGCACGGATGTAGACTGTTTGCCCATGCAGCAAACAGTCTCCATTCAGATCAGCCATCACAGCCATGCCATCTGATCAAGATCTACACTGTTTCTTTTTTACTTGTTTATTTTTTTACCAAAAAGCACACAGTTTGGATCCTGAGCATAAGGCATAAATGTGCTGGCTGCTGCAAACCTACACTGTTTGCACATGCGATATAACCCATATATATGGAGTAAAGGGTAAATTTTTAAGAGACTGACCAGACTACAGTGATTTGCTGTTCACTTACTTGATCTAGAATAATCATATAAATCTAGAAGCATTTAGTACAGAACTGACTCACTGATATGTGATAGTATAGATCCAGATCTGCAAGATGACAAGGATCAACACTGCTCTTGACCAGAAAATACAATATGAAAGTAGAGACTAGTTAAAGTTTGTATGCTGGTTGATCGCTGGTTGATCAAACTGCAGGGAAGCCCATCAAATTAAGATCCAGATCAGCCTGTATGTTCATGCAGTCTATGAAGGATTCACAATATTCCCTTCTTGATCAGATATAACCTTAGCAGGCTGTCAAGCAGTCATAATTTTTCCTTTTTTTCCCTACTTTTTTGTCTTGTTCCTACTTTTCCCTAAATTTTTACAAAAAACACACTCCTACTATTCCTACTTTTTTGTCAATAATGGGCAACAAAGAAGATTGTTTTCAGTATAACTGCTGAAAAACTAAACCCAGGGAAAAGCTTTAGTGCTATTTATGATGCATTCATCGAGATGAGGCCCCATAGTCCATACTGACTGCACACAGATATCTCTCTCAGTTGCCATAGGCAGTTTGACATGGGTGTTGGGGCCTAAATTGGATGAAATGTACCATGATATGTATAGTATGAGTGAAGTCAAGACTCTGAATAGACTGTTATGTATTCCTACTTTTGGGGAAAAATTTCCTACTTTTTCCCTATTTTTGTGTCAAAATGGTTCCTATTAGTGATGAGAATCAAACGGCTGAAGAAGAATGGATTTATCGGTCAGATTCTGATATCTGTTCGATCTGATTAATCGAGTAGAATCGGAATCAAACATCTAAATAGACTTTTATAGTTTACAACTATGGGAGAGACAGCAAACCTTTCTCAATACTTCTCATATTTCTGCTTTTATTGTTTTGATGAAAAATTTAATGGCACACCTGCTTTTTGATTTTTTTTAGTATTTTCTTACCATGGATAACAAAAAAGTAAAGCATGACACTTCATTTTTTAGTTAATAACAATTCTCATATCCAGTCACAAAATCTAAAATAAAAAAAATCTTCACATGATCTTCAATTATCAATTACTAAGTTTAATAATTGATTATGGGTTTGCTGTTCTTTAAGCGGCTCACCATGGAGATGACTGTATAAACAGCGTTGAATATATGGGATAGATCAGTGTTATTTTGGTTTTAAATCATGTTTCATGGTTAATGCTACATATGGTGCAATAGAAAATCTCCCATTGAATTTGATTTTCATGCAAAATTAGGGAACTAATTCACAGTCTTTACTTAAGGGCATTACCAATTGTAACTTGTTACATGTGTTACCTATGGGAACAAAAATTCAAAGCAATTTGACTTTTATTCTATGTTGACTATTTTCAGTTTATGCCCCTTTTATTACCTGAAGTATATAAAGGCTGTTACCTTTTGTTACTTGTGTTACCTATGGGAACAGAAATGACCAGTCATTTGACTTTTATTCTAAATTGACAGTTTTTAGTTTGTGCCCCTCTTATTACTTAAAGTACCGGTATATAAGGATGTTACCTTTTGTTAATTGTGTAACCTATGGGCACAGAAATGACATGCAATTTAACTTTTTTTCTAAACTGACTGTTTTTAGTTTGTGCCTATCTTGTTACTTGAAGTATATAAGGCTGTTACCTTTTTTAACTTGTGTTACCTAGAGGCACAGAAATGACAAGCAATTTAACTTTTATTTTAAATTGACTGTTTTTAGTTTTTGCCCCTCTTGTTACTTGAAATATATAAGGCTGTTACCTTTTGTTACTTGTGTTACCTATGGTCACAGAAATCACCAGCAATTTGACTTTTATTCTAAACTGACTGTTTTAAAGTTTGTGCCCATTTTGTTACATGAAGAATATAAGGCTGTTACCTTTTGTTACCCAGTAACGAGAAAACATCAATTCAAATTTTCTACAAAAAATAAGAAGTTATACTTAAGATGGGGACAGGTTACCTCTGGTTACCTGCTGGTTACCAAAGAAATAGAAGGGTTACCCAGTAACCAGAAAACATCAATGCAAATTTTCTACAAAAAATAAGAAGTTATACTTAATATGGGGACAGGTTACCTCTGGTTACCTGCTGGTTACCAAAGAAATAGAAGGGTTACCCAGTAACTAGAAAACATCAATTCAAATTTTCTACAAAAATAAGAAGTTATACTTAAGATGGGGACAGGTTACCTGTGGTTACCTGCTGGTTACCAAAGAAATAGAAGGGTTACCCAGTAACCAGAAAACATCAGTGCAAATTTTCTATAAAAAATAATGTTATACTTAATATGGGGACAGGTTCCCTCTAGTTACCTGCTGGTTATCAAAGAAAAAGAAGGGTTACCCAGTAACCAGAAAACATCAATGCAAATTTTCTACAAAAAATAAGAAGTTATTCTTAATATGGGGACAGGTTACCTCTGGTTACCTGCTGGTTACCAAAGAAATAGAAGGGTTACCCAGTAACCAGAAAACATCAGTGCAAATTTTCTATAAAAAATAATGTTATACTTAAGGACAGGTTCCCTCTGGTTACCTGCTGGTTACCAAAGAAAAAGAAGGGTTACCCAGTAACCAGAAAACATCAATGCAAATTTTCTACAAAAAATAAGAAGTGATTCTTAATATGGGGACAGGTTACCTCTGGTTACCTGCTGGTTACCAAAGAAATAGAAGGGTTACCCAGTAACCAGAAAACATCAGTGCAAATTTTCTATAAAAAATAATAAATTATACTTAATATGGAAACAGGTTACCTCTGGTTACCTGCTGGTTACCAAAGAAATAGAAGGGTTACCCAGTAACCAGAAAACATCAATGCAAATTTCCTACAAAAAATAAGAAGTTATATCCCGGTGTAACCCAAATTCGGCGATGTAAGAACATTTTTCTATGCTATTTTAGACAAACCATAGTAATCTTTAATTAAACTTGTTATAAATTTAAAACAACTATTCATACGTAATTTGGGAATAATGGCAAAATCTGTAGTCATTCATCAGTTGCTAAATATAAACAAGTATGGCAGCGGTAAACTCTAACCTCGGTCTGACAACGTGACCTAAATTCGACGATTCTGATTGGTTGGAGTAAATCTAGTTCCAATCAATGAAGTATGGTGTCCAAGTAGAGTAATAATAGTGTCTTTGTTTACTTGAATGTCGAACAGTCAAAAAGGTATTAATTTTAAAAACTTTAAGATTTCTAAACTCTTCAAACTGTTAACATATATACAACGTTTCTTGTTTATTTTTTATACTTATAACTGATTACAAATGGGGCAGAGGAAAGTGTCTCCACCCCTCAAAACTTTAACTGGGGAACAGAATTTCAGGTGAACCCATGAGTCACATACCACGTATATCACATTGACCCCACTGAATACTCTATTTTATCAGACTTCTCTTTTTCCTGAAAGAATTTTCTACCTATACTTTACTCCCATCCAATTTCGACCTCTTTTTGGATCATGTTTGTCAAATAAGACAAAAATAAAAACTATGGTCCTTCTACGCTTCCGTACTTTTTGTTTTGAAGCGGGAGTGTGACGTAGTGTGTCACATGACCTCGATAGTTAATAGAGTCGTATGCAAATGATGAATGTCAACATTTCAAGCAACAACAACTTTTTTACGAAGGAAGTGATCATGGATGTTTAAATTGCATAAGGTTAAACACACAGTTGGATCATATTTTATATATTTTTTGTTTTATTTCCTGCCGTATCTCCATGTTTCGTCCAGAAAATCAATCGAGTCGCAAGTGGACCGTGGGAAATAAACATTGCTGACCTTCACCTCCAAAATCGCGCGGGAAATCATGCGAGTAACAGAAAAAACAAAACATCGCCGTATTTAGGAGAACGTCGGATTTGGGTTACGGTAGGATACTTAATATGGGGACAGGTTACCTCTGGTTACCTACTGGTTACCAAAGAAATAGAAGGGTTACCCAGTAACTAGAAAACATCAATGCAAATTTCCTACAATAAATAAGAACTTATACTTAAGATGGGGACAGGTTACCTCTGGTTACTTGCTGGTTACCAAAGAAATAGAAGGGTTACCCAGTAACCAGTAAAACATCAATGTGGAGTCTTTAACTAAGATGACACATAACATGCACAAGTGTACATGGCAAAGGCTGATATTACAAGTCGGTTACCAAAGACATAGAACAAGTAACCCCAGTTACCAAAGACATATAGTGGTTACAAATACGCTATTTTGTGCAGAGGTGCACTTTTTGTGCCATATCTACTTTTGTCTGACGTTGAACTTCTAAAATTCATGAAGATTACTCGTTTAAAACGATTTACAAATGATTGTTTAGTCTTCGCTTCATTTATGTAAATTTCCAAAGCCCATCCGGCTAAATAATGATATAAGGATCTCATGTTATCTTTTTAAAATGCACTTCAAAGTGTCGTTTAATTTCCACTGTCGTCCATTTTCATAATTTTGACAGATCTGCGCTAAAAACCACGCGACCGGAACTACCTATATTAGACTGTCTCACGGTTTTCCAAAATCGTACGACCGATCGTAGTTTAAGTGCGATCGGCAAATCTGCGATATGGTTAGTGAAACGGGTGTCTGTAAATCGTAGATGAGATCGCAGCGTACGATACGATCCGATCGGGAATTATTGATGAAACGATCCCCTGATTACTTGTTTTGAAAACGTGCTTTTATCAACAACTTTTTGAATCAAACACATTGTCGCGTACAAATTCGCGAACGTACATTGTAATCGCTGTAAATGTCGAAGCATTCCGAACGAAAAATTGTATATTGTATCCATGCATACACAGTGTGCTAAACAATTTTAAGTGTCATATCCCACGTAAGAATATTCAACTGAAGACGTGTGTGTTTTATATAGTATTGCAATCTTTCCACTGAATTAACATCTTCAAATCAGTTTGCGACCCTTACCGATAGCGTTATGAATCATGGTTCCCATGTTGACTGTATTTAAAATGGTTGTCCGTAAAAAAACGAAACCTAATATACGATGTTTACCGGTTGCCATAAGGTCTATCATTTTGTTAGATCTGACTTTAGATTGACTTGATAATACATAAAACGCTAGTGTGATATTTAAATAGATAAAATGCGAACTAAGGAAGCTGTTATTTGATGTAGGTACATATTTGGTAAAAATCTTTTGGTTCATATTTTACAATTACAAAATACTATCAACTAACAAAATAACAAAAAGCTCCGTTGACGGGAATAAATATATTACATTGAAGTTAAATTACGCATGAAACAAAATTAACATTAATTTTACAGTATATCAATTTCGTCATTTCCAGTATCTAGTAAAATATGAAAGCATATTACCCTGCATTCACTTGTATGCTTGCTATTAAAACCAAAAACAAATCAAGACCCATCGTCTGAAAAAGAAAGCGTCATTTTCAATAATGCCACAAAAAATCAATCTTTTTACATCTAAAGGATTTCGTGTTTTAAGGATCAGAAACTTCATGCGGTGGCTTTTGAAGTATTGAGATTGCACATACTCTTAATCACGATCGCAATATAAATCACTTAAAGCACTAACTATAAGGATGCTTGATTAAGTTAAGACTAACATTAAATTAGTCTTTTTAAACATAATGTTCATCGTTTAAGATGGAGTGGTTATTAATTTTTTTACAAAATAAAAAGAAGAAAAACAACGAACCGAATGTTCACATCCTCAACTGCAAGGGTCTGTTTGCTTTCTGGCATAAACAATCAACAAAGGCCGGAGAGAGATAACCAAAGTATGTCATTTGATCTCAATAAACCGCTCTCGGAAGTCACGAAATTCTACATAAGAGCTACAAGTATTAGAACGTGATTGTTGTCAGTTATCTGAAATATTGCGAAAGAACAAATAAGAAAACGCAAATAACACGGCGCTCCTTGCTTTAATATTTCTTTTGTAAAATAATTTTTTTAAATAACCGCGGCCACATAAAAAGTCTGGGTAAAATATAACTGTTCGTTTTACATCGATGACATCACAAATACATTTTCATTATTCTCATGTTTATTAAAATGTTTGCTGAATAGTTGTTTACGTTAAATGGATGCGTAATTCTAGTGAACAAGATTAACGATTACACTAGTTTGTTGTCGTTTTTAGTTATTTTTGCAATCAATAAACAGAAAGTGGCTAGCTTTAGATAACAGATAGTCTTTGGAATGGCGAGACTCTGTCGCGCATTTTCGGACCGCATTTACCAAGTTCACTGTCGCCTGTAATCAAAAGACAGTAACCCATTATTCTACTATGCATTTACCATACAAGTATACTTTCTGTTAATTAATTTAAGCATACAGTTAAATCGTTCTTGATTAATTGGTAAAACAATGTTTTAATGTATCTGTTGTCGTATTAACTCATCTTTCCTGGTGAAATTTTTCTGCAATAAATGAAATAGGCATGGGCACAAACCCCCCAACACAGCAAAACAGTAGATAGGAAAAAGAGAGCATGGGTAATTCAATGTTCAATTTTAAAATATACACCAGAAACCATTTCACATTTGCTCCAACAGGTTCTCATTTGAGCAACAAGTACAAGTTGTCTTGGCGAGACAGTGGTTACCACCTGTAAATGGTAAGTGACAAAAAATGCCACTCTAAGATTAAACCAGGTTATATTATTAGAAACCTCACACAACCCAACAGTTTCTCATATGAACAAACTTTGTTGTTATAATAATATTTTAAATCCAGTTAAAGCGCATCTTATTACCTATCTTGTGGTATAAATTTTATACGGAGAAATTATTTTGTTTAAAAAAATGCGATGCAAACAACTTGTTGCTAATACCCTGTATTGCCCTTCGAATTAAAGGAGGATGCCTTGTGTAACCGTTTGGTAAGATGAGGAAAAGTACCCTGTATGGTCTACATTTTCATGAAAACGGCTATCCCTAGAATACGTTTCTTCCTATTATCACGACATACATGTACATGGCATATTCTATATTTATTAATAATATCTACCATTGGTCGTCAATAAATGTACCTGATTTTTTTAGTTGTGTTTTAAGTTCATTGTTTTCTGTGTTCCACTCTACTTTTTACTACTATTACTAATTGTTTTAGGAAGCTGTTTTCTCCAGACATGAAATTTTAACTTTTTTGTAAATTGCACTTTTGTAATTATTTTAAAGATGACGTGAAATCTCCAACGATTTTTCGAGCATGTACAAATTTAAAGTGGCCCTTGTCGTTATCACTCAGATTCACAAATTCTTGAAATTCCCACGTTTAAGAAGTATTGTCCTTATACAAAGATGTATTGAAAATGTTGTTAACTTGTTAACCGCCATAAGCATACCATCGTTTGGGATGTTTCAAAATTGTACTGTTTATTGGTGTAACCCGGGGCTAGGCGGCGTGTGCAGTAATAAGCATTTCCATGACTGCCCATGAACAGGCTCAATCAAACCGAGTCTGCAATATGTTCATATTTGTCGTGGTCAAGGGTCCTTAAAGTTATCTTTTCATCTATTTCAATATTACATTAGCGTTGTTTGTGCGTGTGGCAGCTGTTAAAAGTCTCCCCGTACATTCAATCAGTGCTGTTATCAGTTACGTCCTTTGAAGGTCGTCTTGCACGATATTTCTGTACTATGAAAGTAGTACTTCTAAATTTACTTTTTGTTTTTAATATTTCGGCCAGTTTAAAGATGGGTGGTTTCAATTTCCCAGCCAATATAAATTTGGATATTGTTCAATCACCCCCAAATGATATACTTCCTGAATTTTAATTCCTTTGGCGTTGTCTGTGATATGCACGCTTTTCACCCTGTCAGACATGTAATATTTATATAATGTCATTGATAAATAAAAGAAAAAGCAAAGAGGATAATGGCTTCTCTTGTTTCACACCAGGGATATCGTCAAAGAACTACGACATAATAAATTTGAGCATACTTTTACACAGGCTTTTACATTTAAATGTATTGCATTTATCAAGTTTAACATTTTACTGCTAAAACTAATTATAAATATATTTTTTTTAATTCTTTGTTTGTCAAAATCGAATGAACGTTAAATAACAATGAAAGTTTGATGTTTTTTGTATTTTGTTTAAAAACTACTGTACAAACAAAATGTAACGCCTTAATAAAAAGAGATGAAGGAATTGGTTAGATTCTTTCAAAAGTGGTCCCCTTTATTGGCAAAGGTCTCACATATACCAGTCGGTCTGTTTAAGCTATAAAACATAGTCTGTTAGGTTATATTACTTGCCACAGCACAATGATTTAACTTTAGAATAAAGTGAAATCACTTTATGGTTCATCTAGAAACACCATACTGATATTGTATTTGTTTAAAATCCATATTTTATATTAACAAGGGGAGGGACATGATGGATAATAAAGAAATATTTAATTCGGTTTAGGATAAGAGGTTCAATGTTTAAAACAGATAAGATTCAAATGCCATGTTAAAAACGCTACATATTGATGTGTAAGTGAACACATTTTAAAAATGCAAATATTGTTATGCATATGTCAACATAAAATTGATGTCACTTTTGTAATAGCCATCAGCACCACGCCGATATTTCCGATCTGACTCAAGTGGCATTAATTATCTTTGCTCACTAAATCTAAAACAATTATCTCTAAACATATACAAACGTGAAATATGCATATCAGGAAAGGCCACATCCAGCAGACACAGCCTCCCCACGCAGCCAAAAAATAGAGAAGAAAAGAGAGCATGGTATTACAATAATCAGTTTCAAAATGACGCCTCCAACAATTAACGAAAGTAGGAACCTTAGGGGTTACCGCATTGGAACGGTCAGTGGCAAAACAATTAGCCACTGTGGATTTAAACCAGGTTCTAGAGTGCACCAAAGGGGCATCTTTATAAACAGTTGTGTTGCCTAATTTTATATATTTAAAAAACGCGAAATAAGAATATCAGAAATGGCCACAGCCTCCCTACACAGCGATAAAAGGAAAAGAGACTATGATCTCAATCGAGAAACTAGAAAGTTTTGACACAAATGCATCACATAATGTATTCATTTTATTGTAGGGCAGTGAAATGCTTCATTGGGTCACTATCTGTATCTGTATCTGCCATATACTCTAAACCCTCTATACAGAGTATTATGTGGAGTGCGCTGTCAGAAACTTTAGGAGTAATATAAATTATAATGTTTTTTGGGGGGTAATTTTCATAGGTGTTTGGGTTGGTTTCTGTACCTGCACGGTTATAAAAATGTCATAGATATTAAATTACAGAAGTCTGGTGTGGTTTGCAGGCAAGTTGCTTTGCCCAGGGTGCTACAATAAAAGATGAATGATGGATGTTCATTGAATGATGAGGAACAAATGATATGATGGGGGTGATGGATGAGGTGATAATAGTTGATGATGATCATTTGTAGCACTCTGGTTAGAAGCAGTGGCTGTACAGCTTGGCCTTGAATAAGGCCAGGCAATAAGGCCAGGCTGTCCGCCTGAGCAATGTCTGGTGGTAGACTGTTCCAGATCTTTGCTGTGCGTGGAAAGAACGAATGCCTGTGTCCATCAATCCTGGAGAAGGGGATACTATATCTGTGCCTCTGTGTATGGTGTATATAGTGTGGGAATGGTATCCTTACAAGGTTGTGTTTGATCTTGTAGAACATACATAATGAAGTAATTTTACGGCGCGTTTTTTAGGGTTGGTAAGTTGATCTTTCTTAGAAGGTGAGTAATACTACTGGTATATTTGTAGTCATTCAATATAAATCTTACTGCGCGATGTTGTACCATTTCAATCTGGTTAATGTATTTCTTTTGCCAGGGGTCCCAGACGGAGGCGCATAGTATTTTTCTCGCAATACTCCAAACATGGGCGGACATATGTTTTGTATGCTACTTCCTTGAGTAATAATAACTATACAGTTGACTACAGAGATAGCAGGTGATTTCAGTTGTTGAACACCGTGTGCAGCACAGTTTTGCCAGAACGTCGGTAGCTTGGTACTATCTGGCTTCCCAAGCGCAACGCGCCACATGTTAGACGTCGTCAGGTCGTAGTGTGCATCCCGGAATATTATATAGTTATTTAGTTTCTTGACAGGAAATGTGAGGATATATTGCCGGTCTGGCTGTCATATTACCCGAGCCGCAGGCACCCAGACCGGCAATATATCCTCGTATACCCTTTCAAGGAACCAAATTATCGTTTTTATTATACTGCAAAAACTTTTTCAGACAAAATTAATTAGAAAACATTGATTTTTCATTTATTTCGCTTATTTACTGCCGAACGGCTTAATTCCCTTCTGAGAACCTTAATAATTACATGTCTGGCGTCATTAATTTACCTGCATGACGTCACTTCTATAGAAATTAAATGGACTATCGACTTGATATTTATTTACGAAATTCGAGAACAATCTGATTGTTTTCAACGTTTTAAACAAAACACAAACAATTTTAGTAATCCCGAAACGCACCGCTTTCTAATTTACAAGATCGGCTTCAAATTATGCAATTTTACGGAAATTCAAAACAAAATGGCGGACGACAACAAATGGTGGAAGGCCAGAGAGGGAAATTAAGGCACGTGCGTTCATATCTACGGCCGATCCGTAAATACGGATATACATCTACGGCAAATTATCCAATCAAATTTAAGCAAATTTCTTTGCAGTATAATAATCATTATTTTTATAATGCAAAGAAATTTCCTTGAGTTTGATTGGATAATTTGCCATTGATGTATATTCTTCTTTACGGATCAGCCGTAGATATGAACTGCACGTGCATTAATGTCCCGTCTGGCCTCCCTTTTGTTGTTGTCCGCCATTTTGTTTTGAATTTTTAAAAAATTCATATTGTTAAGCCGATCTTCTTTTTTAAAAATCGGTATGCTTACTTGAATTGTTAGAGGAAATAATTGTATCAAGTTTATAAGTTGAAAACAATGAGATTACTATCAATTTTTCAAAATAGATATCGAACCGATTTTCCCATCTTCACCTCACACACATGCATGATACTTATAAGTAGTGAAGTCATGCAGGTAAATCGATGACGTCAAACAAGTAATTATTGAAATAGATGAAAAGGGAACTTTGAAAGCCATCGAACACGACAAATATGAAAATACTGCAGTATGGGTTTGATTGGGCCTGTTCATGGGCAGTAATGGGAATGCATATTACTACCCACGCAGCCTAGCCCCGGTTGAGCGCAACCCAGTAATTACACCATTAAATAGTACAATTTCGATCCATCCCAAACGATGGTATGCATATGGCGGTGAACATGGAACCTTCAATGAGGTATTTTCAGATTATTACAATTTCATGTTCAGCGGCGTATGGTCCCCAGATAAAAGAATGGGTTTGCCCTAAACGAGAAAACAATGGGCGGAACTAAACAAAATATAATTTTGACAGGGGATCTTAGAATGTAAATCCAGACGACGCCAAAGGCAAACTTAAAAAAGCAGGAACTATATCCTTGGCGGTGATTAGACAATAGGTTATAAGCGGGAAAATACGCCGTTCGGAATTAAATAAGCAAAATAAATGTAAAACCTGCGTTTAATTATAAACTTTTGCCTGAAAAAGGCTTTGCAGTATAATAAAACTATTATTTGGTTCCTTGAAAGGTTATGAGGATACGGCTCGGGTAATATGACACCCAGACCGGCAATATATCCTCACACACCCTGTCAAGAAACCAAATAACTACATATTCCTCACATGCGACATGTATTTTAACAGGTGTTTCGGCATTCGGTTTATTTGTTAAAGAACATCTTCATTACAAAGTCTGATAAATTCTTTCTTCTTGGCAACTTAAGATTTTCAACTTTGTTTACACCTCATTTTACCAAAACAACTTGTACTCTTTTTTTTTTTGAGAACGTGTTTGGGCAATTGGCAGGTTGGTGCGCCCTAGAACCTGGTTTAAACACCCAGTGGCAATTTCTTTTGCCAATGACCGTTCCAAGGCGGTCAACTCAAGGGTTTTGGTGTCTTATTTGAAACTGGTATTGTTATAAATATGTGCTCCCTTTTCCGCTCTACTTTTTCGCTGCGTGGGGAGGTTGTGTTTTCCGAGTGTGGCGATTCCTGATATGCATTTTGCATTACAAAACAACTTGCCACTGACCGTTCCAAGGTGGTTAACCCTAGGGTTCTCTTTTAGTTTTTTTATTGTATGTGGCGTCTGTTTTGAAATTAATCATTGTATAACCATGCTCTCTTCTATCTACTGGATATGTCCATTTCTGATATGCAAATTTCGCTTGTTGAGGAATCCACAGAGTACGACAAATAATCAAAATATTTCAGAGTCCGTTTGTTTGAGCCTGTTCGTGGTTAGTAATGGAATGCATATAACTGTTAATGCCGCCTAACCCATCGTTGAGTATAACTAAATATTTATACCTTAAATGAGTTTTTTTTTTAATTTATACCATTCATAAAGCGTATGGTCTCCATATAGGGTTTGCCCTAAACGAGAAAACAAAGGGCGCATCTAAACAGAACATAATTTTGGCAGGTGATCGGAGAATATGAATCCTGATCAGACATGGCCTGTCAAAATAAAAGCATGGGGTATATCATTTTGGGGGTGGTTTAGCACGATGTATGTTTATAGTTTATTGAAAAATTATTTTGTTTTACTATTTCGGCCAGTTTTAAGATGGTTGGTTTCTAAATCCCAGCCTGTATTGGTCTGGATACTGTTCAGTCAATATTTCTTAGTTTTTAACGTTGGCGTTCTCTGTGACATACAGGATTTTATTCTCAGATGCCCTGTCAGAATTCTTTATTTTTCCATTCAGTTCCGCCTTTTGTTTACTGGTGTAAATGTTGGATTGCGCCCGTAGGCGGCATTGGCAGTTATAAGCATTACCATTACTGACCACGAACAGGCTCTATCAGCATTTAATATTTCGATGTTTTTCGTATTCGGCGGCTTTTAAATTTCTCTTTTAATCTACTGTGTTGATAGAACAATTTATAGATACATACTTGCTTAGATATTGAAACCACTCCTATAAATCGGGCCGAAATACTGAAACAAAACGAGTTTTGGTTTTGTGTAATTTTAACAAACGAACATATCGTGTTTAACGACCTTCAAATGTCCTTACTGGTAATATTACTAATATATTATAATGCTGGGGGACATTTTGCAGCCGTCACACGACACAAACGATGCTATAATGATATGTAGATAAATGAAATGGAAATCGATCATTTCATAAACCACGCACTCTTTTTCTCTTTTCTGTTTTGTGTGTGTGTGTAGGTAAGCAGTATTTCCGTGGTGTGTTGATTCCAAGTGCACCGGTTTCTTAAACATCATTGAGTAATATAAATAATGAGTTAATTTATCAAGCGAATATGTACGTGCCTGTTTATATGAAAACAAGTTTGAGCAAGCGTGAGGCTGATGCTTCCATAACTGTTGTATCTCCCAAAGACAAACTGTTATGCCACCGACCGTTCCACGACTGTAACCATCAGATTTTCTTTTCCGTTTATTGTATTTAGAGTTTCTTCTCTGCAGTTAAGCTGTGTAGTAAGGCTGTATTTTCACAGTGAACTAATACAATAAAATACATCTGTTACTGTTTTTATATATTTTATATGTAGTTTAATATTTTAAACCACTAAATAATAATACAACCTGTTCGTTTGTGTTATTCAATAGAATTACAAAAACACACCTTAACATGAAAAAATTAACTCCAACGTTTTGTCATATTAAACACAATTAATTTTATCATATCAATGATAAAATTAGATCAATGGCATGACAATCGCAGAAATGATTAAAAACTATCTTGATAACTAAATTAAATGCGATCTTTCTAATACCCCAGATAAACTATCAGATATACCATTATTTAAACATAGAAAGAACTGGGATATTTAACCTTTGAGAATTATACAAGTTTGTGCAGATAAAATAAAAGGACTTTAGTGTAACGTGAATCGAGCTACCTGAATTATTACTTTGTATGAAAATTATTTTCATTATAATATTATACCACTTTTCCTTTGGGCTACATGGCCGTTTGATTCATCACAAATGATTAGAAAAAAGATTGGATTTTCAAAACTAATTAAGCTATAATCACTGCTTAATGCCAAGACAATGAGCGCATAAAAAGAAGTCAGCTAGCTTATATGAAAACTGTTGGTAAATGCTAACGTAGGCCTACTACATTACAGTCAATGCGAATGTCCGTCGGTCAGCCGGGCATGTCCGGTACTTTTGCTGGCTGACCGACGAAAACTTCTGTTATTGTCGGACACAATGTCCGGTGCAAAACAGCCTGCACCGTTTCATATCTAGAAAATTTACTTTCAGTTTCATGTCCAGTGCTAGTTTTAACTCAAATATCATAATATCATGATTGTTCTGCATGTTTTATCCGTGTGTCACTAAATGTAAACCCCGGTACTTGACTCTTCCGGAAATATTCAAAAGGCTTTCGGGTCATTGTTGTTATTTGTTATAATTCCCATGATTCAAATCGCCGTAGTAAACAATCATGGCGGTCAATGTTAGACGAACTGATAAAAAATATTTATTCTTTTTGATCTGCCAACTATTTCATTGAAGAATTACGGAAGCAAATAGATTAAGGTTTCAGTTCAAGATGCATACGTGATACGATGAAAATGCAAAATCATTTAATTATGGAGCAAGGAGTTGATAATATCGGACTTCTGTATGGTTAAATAAATGACAAAAAATAACCACTTATAAAATTATTAAACTCTGATTTGGTGGTAGTGATAAACCTTTTACCATCATTGAAGGGTTATGAATTAATTTGATTATGTGTTAATTACAACAATATCATGAAATAAATATGTTGATGACTTGAGTACATTTGAAGGTGTGGTGTGCTTTATGGCTGTAAGAAGTGGTAGGTAAGAAAATTATATATAAAACATTTTTTCAGACATAGCCATCAGCACATCTACAATATCTATACATTAAACAATCTTATGGCATTACACAAGGTACTTGGTTACAGTTGTTATTATTTAAAAAATCTAAAATATATAAACACAATATGTTAAAATAAAATATATAAAAACAATATGTAAAAAAGCTAGATATAGTAAATAGATATACTTATAATAAAACTGCAATTTAAATCAACATTTTTATTCGATGTCAGAAAATAAATTTGGTGTTTACCTGTCACAGTGTCCTGTGAAGGGAAAAAAGTTTTCGCGTAGACTGCTACAATATACCGCAACGAAACACAGCTCTAGTCTAACTACCCTATGTTCATCTTTATGAAGCTAGGCTTCTTTAAAGAATAATACACCTCATGCAGTGTTTAGTACTGTCTTTCAATTATAGAAATAACGAGCTATATAATAATCTCCTAAATGATTTTAACTTTCAAAAACTCTCGCTACGATTCGGTATGTACAGCAGTTTGATTATGTCTTCACAGTGAAGCTGAGCTTCTTTAGTTCAGACAAATCAAAACTGACTGACTCCATCTAATACTGTACCTAGCAAAGAGCAAAAGTTAAGTTCTCTGTGAAGCTGGGCTTCTTCTGATATTTAACCTCTGCGGTTGCTAACCATACAATGACTTATTTTAATCAGTAACTCAACTTATAAATATAGGCTTATCTGTATAGCGCCACCTATCGTCAATTTCGATTGGCTGACGTTATACTTAGTTACATATTTCAATAAGCACCTGGACTGTTTAATAATAATGAGCTTCCCTGCCTATGAAACTAAATAAGCGTCTATTTACGCTTTACTGTCTAATGAGCTTTTATATGATGAATGAATTTGTCAGTGTTTTTGTCATAATCCGACTATACTAAAGTAAGCAAACAGTATTGGACATTAATTTGACCATAACTGAATAAAATAACACCATTTGTTTTACTTACTCAAAAACTATTTTTTAAGATTGATGTCTTGATATAAAAATTAATTTTAACAGACAAATGTCGAACGTAATTAAGGGGACGTTACTTTGTTACATTAGTAATAATGACTTTCATAAAAATATATAAACACAATAAGTAATGCTTTGTCACACAATGCTCCATTTAAATGGATGAACAGAAAACAATTTTACATTTCATCTTATTTGCAAAGAATTTTTTCGCGGAACTGTGACCATTATTGAATTTAAAAAATCAACATCTTGAACATGAAAATAATAATCATTTTATTATATTGGTATCATTTAAAACAAATTCACCTATGCCATAAATAACCTACACCACATCAAAGTAAATAGAAATAGAACGTTTTTCTTTATTTGTCTTGATAGTAGAATATGTATTATTTTATGAACTCAAATATACACTAGTCAAAACTTCTAAGTGCACACTTAATCAATGTTTATTTTCAAAAAAAAAAGATTAAATCTTTCAAAATATTGTAAATAACATTGAAGGGAGTATAAAAATCCTATTAACCCACAAAGACGAATTAGAATCTGGTTAGCGCAATTAAAAAATAAAAACAAGTTTAGCTCACTGGTACAAAGAAGCAATTCTCAAATAATCATTGCATCCGCTATCAGTTGTAATCATCTTATTACTTTGTTACATTAGTAATAATGACTTTCATAAAAATATATAAACACAATAAGTTATGCTTTGTCACACAATGCTCCATTTTAATGGATGAAAAGAAAACAATTTTACATTTCACCTTATTTGCAAAGAATGTTTTTCGCGGAACTGTGACCATTATTGAATTTAAAAAATCAACATCTTGAAAATGAAAATAATAATCATTTTATTATATTGGTATCATTTAAAACAAATTCACCTATGCCATAAATAACCTACACCACATCAAAGTAAATAGAAATAGAACGTTTTTCTTTATTTGTCTTGATAGTAGAATATGTATTATTTTATGAACTCAAATATACACTAGTCAAAAGTTCTAAGTGCACACTTAATCAATGTTTAATTTTCAAAAAAAAAAGATTAAATCTTTCAAAATATTGTAAATAACATTGAAGGGAGTATAAAAATCCTATTAACCCACAAAGACGAATTAGAATCTGGTTAGCGCAATTAAAAAATAAAAACAAGTTTAGCTCACTGGTACAAAGAAGCAATTCTCAAATAATCATTGCATCCGCTATCAGTTGTAATCATCTTATTACTTTGTTACATTAGTAATAATGACTTTCATAAAAATATATAAACACAATAAGTTATGCTTTGTCACACAATGCTCCATTTTAATGGATGAAAAGAAAACAATTTTACATTTCATCTTATTTGCAAAGAATGTTTTTCGCGGAACTGTGACCATTATTGAATTTAAAAAATCAACATCTTGAAAATGAAAATAATAATCATTTTATTATATTGGTATCATTTAAAACAAATTCACCTATGCCATAAATAACCTACACCACATCAAAGTAAATAGAAATAGAACGTTTTTCTTTATTTGTCTTGATAGTAGAATATGTATTATTTTATGAACTCAAATATACACTAGTCAAAAGTTCTAAGTGCACACTTAATCAATGTTGATTTTCAAAAAAAAAGATTGAATCTTTCAAAATATTGTAAATAACATTGAAGGGAGTATAAATATCCTATTAACCCACAAAGACGAATTAGAATCTGGTTAGCGCAATTAAAAATAAAAACAAGTTTAGCTCACTGGTACAAAGAAGCAATTCTCAAATAATCATTGCATCCGCTATCAGTTGTAATCATTTTATCATCTTTGTATCATCAAAGTCAGATGTAAATCTAACGGAAAAGTTGTGGTTTGTCATTCCATTGCACTAAAATAACTTCCTGTAGCTTCGTAATGGCCTGCTGGGCACGATGATCCAACACACGCTTCTCTGTTTTATCCATAACGTGTTAACGTGGATGTCAATGAGAAAATTCTATTTTCCTCACATTGGTTTGTGACAAAGGTTTTTGAGTGGTCTAGCAATTTGGGACGATGCAATTGTCTGTGATAGATGTGTAACAGCCTTTCCGAAAGAAAAAAAAAATATCGATAAATTAGACCGATAATTCGGACATGTTTTTAATATTTCACACCAAATAAACATGATTTTCGAAAGATTCGATTTTGAAATTTAATTGATTTCTTTTAAGTAAAGTTTTAGAGTTTTGATACAGTCAAGCCTGCGAGATGCTTCCGCGCTGTACATGGTTCACGATTAACTATCCCGAACGTTTACCGTTTACCGATTCTCGATTCCCGATTCACGAATACACGCGTGAAAACGTGCAGCCAATCAAATTAGCGTGAAACGAGAATCGGTATTTTCCCGTTTACACGTTTACACGTTTCCGGAAAAATGACCAATCAAAATATAGATACTATTTAGGGGTCTGTCTATTCTGTTGACCAAACACAATTGACCAGTTGACCATTGACTAATTGACCAATTGACCAATTATCTATTCTATTGACCACTGTCTAATTGACCATTATCCAATATATTGCCCCAGGTGTTTGATAGGTTTATAATTAAGGTGTTAAAAATGCATAGCATGAAAGATCAATTAAAATGTGTTAATACTTTGGAAGTAGAATTTATTTTTTTTGATTAATCTATGCAATTAATAAAAAATAACAAACATAGATAATATAGGTAAAACTGTAAATATTTATTATGTGTATTAATATTATTTAATATTTTATTGTTATTTAATATATAACAATTACTTAAGTAAAAGACATGTTTAATATGAACAGAGATTATATACAAAATGAAACATTACATTGGAATAAAATTGATTACAATAATAGCTTGGTATGGATGATATTTTAAAACATGCATATAGAGTGAAAGGAAAAACTCTGACAAGTTTTGATTAGTTTGTGGAGAAACTGCAAACAAACTATTTATTAAGGATGATGTTGATACATTAGTATTCAATGTTCACAAAAATTACTATAAAAAGTGTAGTTCTCAATGACAAAGTGAGTTAACCCTTTACTTGGCTAGACTTTCTACACAAAGGCAACTAGATCAGACCAGATCAACTGGCAATGGTATGAAATTGCCAATACGAATTATACACTGGTCGCCAGTGCAATAAAGTTATTTCCATTAAGTAAAGCATTACAAATAAAATTTTTCTATAAATAAATTTAATTACTTTTGGTCATTTAATTGTGTTCTGATGTTTTCTTGTCCTTCAATGCTTAATTTGGAATATGAGATTCACTGACTTGATGTTTTTGGAAATTTTAACTTATAAAATTTGGTTCCATAATGTTAATTAAAACATAATATAAAAGGTCATTTAGAGCTAGGATTTGGGTTGGCTAACATTTAACTGACTGCCTGTGTAAACTTACCTGTAAACTTATTAATTAATAATTATTATTAGTTATTTAGAAAAAAAACGTGCGTTTTTCAGCCAGCTATGCAGCCTTTTTTGTTTCCATTACTTGTTAACAAAATTTATTTAAAAATCTTAGAAATTCAAAAAGGTTATAAAGTTCTTTGATTGAATTAGAAAATGAAAATTCTAAATTAATTGAGAAATTAAACTAAACAAACATAATAAATGACAAGTGATTAACTATTCCAGAAATAATAGATAATGCTGAGTCAACCTTTTTATCTTCTAAGAAATTACAGAATCTCCAGCTATAAGTTTGATCTAAAAAACAGTTTGAATTTGTGAAACAAAAATTAAAATAATCACAATAGTTTCGCCATAAATAGTCAATATATAATGTTATCATTGTGTTTAATTTCTATTAAAGAAATAAATCAAATAACATTTTCATTTCAGTTTTATGACACAAATATTCAATAGTTTTGCCTTTCAAATATTTGGAATAACCTAAACAGTTCCATTTCAAATTTAGTTTGATGGGATTAAATGTTTACTTTAGGGTGTTCTTGATATCTAAATCTTTATTTACCTTAACTGAAAACAAATTCATCAAATGATAAAATTCAAAATTTCAACATAAATTCTTTAATTTAATGAACTGATAAAACCAACACATCAAATAACAAATAATAATATGCACACACAACATAAAAACCATTGGATACATGAACCTGTCAATTAGTATAATTAGGGGCCAATCATGAGATTACTAGCTACCAGTCAATAAACAGGGGCCAATAAACAGATTAGTGTCTTAGTGCATGATCAGAATAAACTTGCAAGACTGCAATCATGATTAATCACATTTCATGGTATTCTCTTAGACTTATAATGTAGTCTATAATGTGAGGGCCATGCATTTCTACTATGAAGCAATAAGATAAATACATTGAACTTTATTGATATAAAAAGTTTATCATCTAAATTATGAGGTTGTTTTTTTTATAAATATTTCCATAAAAATATAAATGAAGAATGTTATGTCAAACATGTGATATGATGTATTTCTGCATTTCAACATTAGAGCATTTATTATTTGTTATTTCACTGGTTTGGGTATGAGTACCAGTACTTCTCAAAACATGACATAACATATAACAATGTAACTTAATTACAGTCTTAATCATCATTATCAATAAGTATATAGTTCCAATTATAAAGTTAAACAGAATGTCACACAAAGTTAATATGAAACAGAAGAAGATAAATAATTAGCATTAAAATACTATATAATTATGAAATCAGATTTTTTGTAGTATGAGCTAAAATTTGGGTATGCTTTATATAGTTAGCCATACAGCTCAAGATTTTAGTTAATTAATATTTGTTTCACCAAATAAAGGGCATCATTTAATGACTTCTAATTAGCTCACACAAGTTTTTTTTTATTCAACAATAATTTTTCAATGATTAACAGAACCTTTCTAACTGAAGATAGGTAATTGCACTTGGTCATTCATGCAATTCAGTTTTACTTCAAAGAGTTGTCAATAAGATATTAAAACTTTATTCATTAGCACTGTGATTAAAGTTTTCTTTAGATTGTTTTAATAGGGGACTTACTAGGAAACATTAACATAAACAATACAAATATTTCTATAATACAAAACTGTCACTAGGTAGCCTCCTACAAAAATTCTATACCATTTATTTCATATGTTAAATAATTTTTTAACAACAACATCAATTGGAAATGACTTTTTTTTTTACATATTTTCACCTCCTTATGAAATATTTCAATGCTGATTTAATACTGGTTTTAAAATGAATTAATTTAATGAAAACATTTTTAATTAGTTTTTTCATTTACTTTTTTATACAACACAGTTCTTATAAATATTTTCACTTACATAGGATATAAAAATTTCTATGCTGATTTAAAACTTATTTTAAAATGGCTTAATTTAATAAAAAAAACTTTTTAATAGATCATTTCAAGGACTTTTTTTACAACACTTTTCAAATGATAATTACATACTATAGCACATTAATTCAATAAATGACTACAAATTATATAAATCACACCTATTATCCCAATCATGGTCAATTGGACAGTGGTCAACAGAATAGACATGTTGGTCAATTGTCAATTAGTCAATGGTCAACTGGTCAATTGTGTTTGGTCAATAGAATAGATTTTCTTCCGCAAAATGGCCGATCTTTTATAAGTTTATTTCGAATTTCAATAGTTTGCGCCTTTCGGATATTTAGTGGTCATACGTCGAGAAGATAAGAACATATATGAACTTTGAAGTGCAAATAGTAAGTGCCGTCAAAGATACATCAGGCCTCGGCGATCTACCAGAGTAAAAATCACGAAAATGGGCCATACCGATGAAAGCGATGCGAAAAAGAATGGCCTATTTATCTGTTTATATGGTGAGTACTAGTGATCAACCTGAAAACTTTTGTCTACTTCTACTAATGCTTAATATTTAATTGGTCTGGTTGAATATTTAAAGAGCAGATGAAGCATCAGCTTGGTTAAATTCGGCCCCAAGACTTTAAGCCCAATTTGCCAAACCTGTTTTTGCCAAGATATTTCAACCCAGACCTGTCTTTGCCAAAACATTTCAACCCCAAAACTGTCTGCGAAGACATTTCAACCCATTGACTGCCTTTGCTAAGTCATTTCAATCTCTAACATATTTCGAACATCATTTGCAAATAAAGAATTTTTTAAATGCAGTATCTGCTTTTTTGTCAACTTGTTTTGCTATGTATTTGATTTGTAATAATCTGTTGACCAATTTTTAACATCTTACTGCCATTGGTGATGCATGCAAACACATGATGCATGTCCCCCCCCCCCCCCCCCAAACTGTTTTCTGCCCTGACTTTTCTGCCCTGACAGTTCTCCAAAATGAAATTATGAAAACTGTTTTTCCCCAATATTTTGTATATAATTTTCACAGTTCAATAATATGTTCAACACCTAGAATGTGATAAGTGCAGTTGTAGGGAGTAAGTTAATCAACACTTTTGTTACTTTTAATTAAATAATTGACTGTATTTGTGTTGATTTTAATTGATTTATATTTATGAGTGATTATATTTTGTTTTTGGCTAATCAAACTGGATAACCATTTATGAAGTACTCAACTCATCTTGTTTTAGTCAGGAAATTGGGGAAAAAACAATATGATATACATGTTGTAAAATCGAATGACAAAAAAAACAGGTAATGTTATACTTTATGGTACATACCTATATCAAAGTTGTTTTTGAAAAAGTCACCAAAACTGCAGCTGTAAAAATACTGCTGTTTAATTGAGTGAGCCTGTTCATGGGCATTTAAATTAATGAAAATGTAAATTATTACTGCACATCCCGCCTAGCCGCAGGGTTAATTGCATCTCAACATTTACACAAGTAAACAGTACCATTTTATCCATTCCGAAACGATGGTGTGCATGTGCATGGTCAAAGTGAAAGTTCTGTGGAACCTTCAGTGTGGTGCTTTATGAAAGTCAGATATGTTTTAGTCATATGAGTCTGAAGTTGACTATTGCTTCCCAATTTAGTGATGATAGTCTTGACAAAAGTTAAAAAAAAATTATATTCATATAACATAAGGTACTTCTTCAAAAAGTAGATAGGTTTACATTAATTATACATATCTCTTGGGGTTTGAATGTCCAACAAAATTTCTTGGGGTCAAAATGTCTTGCTACCAGGATATTTAACCCTATTTATGGGAACCTTTATTAAATTTAAATGTGCTATTGGCAAGAAAGATAAAAATATTGTGTAACTTCCCAAAGAATGCCTTGAACTTACTCCCTCTGGAAATCTTGCATCCAATCCTGGAATGCAAATGTCATCTTTATCATTGAATTTCCACGAATTTGCCATTTATTATACTAGCTACTCTTTTTGGCTTATTTAGCCACATAGATGTTTCAATTATCGTAAAAATTAAGTATTTATTATTATTTCGAAAGCAGTTTCTCAAAACTGAAATGATAAATTATTGTTCACTTTTGCAGTGTGTATCTTGGTATTGTTTGGAACACATACAATTATTCTTTTGTTTATTACCACTTCTCCACTTTATGTTTACATCGGCAGTGAACTAAATGAAAAAAAGTTACTTATTTGTAATTGATAGTTGGATCCTGATATCAAAGGTCATATTGAAAGTTTTTAACCTCTTTCTGGTATTTTACTTGTGTTATGTTAAGCTTCTTTCTTGTACTTAACAACACTTCCTGTTGTCTACATTGTGTAAAAGGAACAGCTCTAGACCTATCGGTATTGCACCTATTTCCTTTGCTCATAGGTTAAACATATGGAAACAGTTCAGAGCTAGGAAGATAAAGGGAAGGCTTAAGAGAACCACAGACATGAAAATTGTCCCTTGCCAGTCATGCAGAAACAGGACACAGTTAAAGTTAAAGGTATGTTCGCCCTGGAAAAGTTCGTACCAAGTAGTACATATACCAAGTTAGGTTCACGCACTTAACCCTTCACTTGATATATGTACATGTTTTATCTGATGTGTGATCAGTGTAGATCCATATTTGTGTCATCTGATGTGTATCTACACTGATCACATTAGTCAGTAATAACCTAAGAAATCTTGTGCTGGCTGATCTGGATCTACCCTCTCTGTTCACCATGGATTATTGTCATCCAATGGAGTAAAGGGTTAAGGGTTAATAATCACTAAAATTACTTTTTTATATTTAAACTAGGTTTTCTTAATCTGAAAAAAATCATAATCAATCACCAGAAATAATTGAACAACCCTTAAAATTTGACCAATCATTGATTATATAATTGAAGCATTTGGATTAACAATGTACACTTAACCAATTTTCTAACTACACCGACCAAAAAATTTTAATTTTTTACGAATAGATTATTGTAGCACAGCCTTCAAATTTGAATTTGAAACATAATAAGAATAAAGATGCATTATTTTTACTTCTGTTTCCGTAATTTCCATTGAAATCCCTCTGTGTGTTTTTTAACCAAGGACATATAATAGAGGTGAGTGCAAACCAAAAGTCACACAATTGACCGTAGCTTTTGTCATGTTTGTAAAGAGGATATACTGATACCGGCAACAATTGCTGAAAAATCATCTGTGTAACAGCTGAACAATTGCATAATTGCATAGAATTGTTCAAAATTACTTCAAACTCCATATTTAACAATGAGTCATGAATCTTTGTTTATGGAGAATGTACCCACAACCGACAATCTTTGACTTGTATTTACCCGTGCCTTGATTAAATGTCAGTGGTTTCTAACCGTGTGAAGAGAATTTAATAACTTTTTCATACAAAGAAGTTAAAATGATGTATCTTAATTATATTTTAAGTTTGAAATGTATATCCTGAATCCTTGCTTAGAAATTTAAAAAATATGTAGTTAGAACATTGGTTAAGTATACAATGTACATGCTTCAATAAAGGAGAATTATATTTATAAGAATTTTTTATTTATTCTACCAACGAAAATACTCATAATTTTTTGTTTTAATATTACATATATTCTATTAAAAAATTATATTGGTAAGAGTCTTCTGCTTAAGGTAAAATGTATGCAAAACACACAAGTTCTTTAGAGGGGAATTTGTTTTAGAAATAGGGAACATAATATATTAATGGGGAAGGGAATGGGTCAAAATTTGGTCCCTAGGCTTAACTTTTGTGAAATGTGGACATGATATAGAAATAATTAATACCAGAAAATACATCTATATCCTTTTTTGAAAATAGTATAAGAGTTGTTCCATGGCTTTTCATCAGAAAATTGGGAAGAGGCCCTGGCCTTTCCACTTGTGAAATTTATGCTGCAATAATTGTTTATTTTTGGAAAACAAAATTAATTAAAAGATGGGTTCTACTTTATGAAATTGAATAGTAATAGGTATTTTTAACTTAAATCTAATTTTACGATGAGCATGTGCATTTATATTTTCTCAATTCTCGTTCATGATAGACATACAGATAAAATAATTGATGTGTAATTACGAGTTTAAAATTTTCAAAATTGAAAATTTCGTGTTAACCTTTACGATTAAGGTTTCAAAAGTAACCGTAGCGCATGCGTAAAGGGCTTTTCACGATTCTTGTTTCCCGTTTACCGAATGCACGCTGCGCATGCGCACTGATATCCCGAAAACACGCTCGTTTACCGATTCTCGCTTAACGACAACCACTCGATAGTACGTTTTCCCGCAAAAAAGCGGAAACATCACGCAGGCTTGACTGTAAGTGGGCACTTATCAAACAAATGCGTAAATATTTAATGACGTAAGTGAGTAACGTCAACGTTAACATAAGCAACGTTATCAATCTAGAAAAACATATCATTTGAATTTTTACTTAAAACGATACAATATGCAAAAATTAGGCATTTATTTTGCATTTACGAATAACATTATGATGTTTTTATATAAAATTTAAAGGTGTACCAGTTAAAAGCATTTTGACGGAACTTTCGTGGTTTTCAGTGGTCAAACGTTCCCTAGTTTTAAAATGTTGGTGTGTTTTTTTAGATTGTCCGGTGTCGGTGAACATGTGAAAAACAAAATTTGTTGTAAAAAAATCAATATTGATTGCCGCACGTAGATAACGCATAAATAGCGTAGACCGATGTATACGACATAATACGTAAGACAACTGCACATTTTTCAAATAATATTTATTGTTCGATAATATTTAACATAATGTCAAACTTTCTTTTAATTACGATACTTTTACTTTGAGATATTCAACATTAAAAAGTGTGCACTTAGAACTTTTGACCAGTGTATATATATATAATGAATTAGGATATTTATGGGTTATGTAAAGGATTATTAATAAAAATATTTTATAAAACAAATTAGATTTGCTAAAAAGTTTAGTGTTTCTATAGATTGAATGATAAATTGTGTCTTAAGCTTTTGTTTTACAGCATCAGAATTTAATTACAAAAAACTAATATTTTAAGTAAAACATGTCACGGTAACCTTTTCTGTTCGAACAATATGTTTTATTTATTTTAGATTTTCAAAATAATAACAAAAATTGCCTAAAGGGGTACGAACAAGAGCCAATAGGATAAAAACCTTTCAAACATTATTTAGTCGATATAAAGTGCAAGAAGAAATGAAATTCTATTTGAATACACATATTCATTCATTGTTTGGCCAAACATTTAAACAATAGACAGTTTAGTAAAATTCATTTTGAAATGCAATTACAGTTTTTAACCACCTGTCATTCTTTGCAATTTTATATTATATATGTTGTTTAAATCACTCTTTGTCGTTATCTATCACTGTATGTCATTTATTTTGTTACTCTGTTCAATTTTTAACAGAATATTTTTCATTTCTGTTATTTCTTTATAGAGGTTGTCTTCCTTGTCGTTATTTTTCTCTCCTTGTACGGTTTGAACCAGCAGATTCTGTCTGGTTTTTATCGTCTGTATTGTTAGATCAGCGTGAATCAGCTTGCTGTCCAGCTGCTTCAGAGTTGATCGCATTTCATCCATCTTTTCCTTTTCTTCTAACATCTCCTCCTTGTTAAAATCTAATTTGTATTTTTCTTCTTCTTTTTCTTTCTCTTTCTGATAAAATATCAACATAATAACCATTAGGATGGTTACATTAATATTGTTCAAAAAGAACATAAATAGTCATAGAGATTTCGCATGGGTAAGAATCTTTGAAATTTTTTGTTATAATGACTTTTTTGTGACTTCATGATACAACGCAATGTATATCTACGTAGGTATGATCCTGATCCATGGAATAGCACACTTTAAATATCTCTAGACCAGTGCGCAACTTAATATCCACGCGTACAGTAAAATATACACATTTTGATTTTTATCAAACGACATAGTGCATACATGTAACATGTATGACGGGGAACATAAATCATTTAAATGTGGTATTTTAAAGGTATAACCATTTTTTAATACGTAAGCGGCGTATCATCCTTGGTGGCACTTTGTTTTGCTACTGACCGTTCCAAGGCGGTATCCCCTAAGGTTCTCCTTTTCGCTAATTGTGTATGGCGTCCTATTTTAATTGACGTACTTATTACAAACACTCTCTCTCCGGTTTTGAGTCCCCGCAGTTACGGTATCTTATCACTTTTTCGCATTCTGGGGACACCTCTCTCGATTTTCTATATGATATATGGGGTCAGATCAAGCTTTCATAACTCTCATTTTTGTGGGGTCATAGCTATTAATACATTTTATGACCTCACCATGACTTAAAGTAAGAGTTTGCGTTGATATTAGGATAACAATAGGAGGATCTGAACATTAAAATAAGTTTGATAGGCGATCTGAAATAATATTTCTGTCACCGTTTCCTGGCTGATGCAGGCTCCATAAGGTCCTTGACCACCTCACAATTTCTCGTAATTTTTAAGTGGTTAAAGCTTCTTTCTTTTAAGGGCTTGTTTGCTCATAGAAGCAACACTGTTTAGACGTAGTGACATAGGATTAATGCACAAAGACAAGTTGTACTTTTTTTATCAATACGGTGATTACTGATATGCATATTTTACTTTTATTATCAAACAAATTGCGTAAGCGTGCGTTTGGTGCAATTTAGAACCTTAGAAGATTGTTAAAACTACGGTAACTTCGGAGATTTTGTCAACTCTTTTAGTGTCGTTTTAAAGTTGATAATATTTTAGACATATGTTTTTTATTTATCTCTACGTCGTGGCTGCGTGGGAAGGCTTAGTTCTCTGAAAGGAAGTTGGGTGTTCTTGTTGTGTCACAAATATAAGCATTGTCAAAATTAACACTTCTTTGTGGTTTCTCAATTTGTTTTTAATAGTTCGGCCAGTTTAAAGACGGGTGGTTTCAATATCTCAGCCCATATAAATTTGAATATTGTTCAATCACCACCATGAATATACTTCCTGCTTTTTAAATTTTGCCTTTGGCGTTGTCTGTGATATGCAGGATTTATATTCTAAGATAACTCTCAAAATTTTATTCTGATTAGTTCCGATCATTGTTTTCTCGTTTAGGGGAACCCCATTCTTTTATCTTGGGACCATACGCCGCTGAACATGGAATGGTATTAATCTGAAAATACCGGATTGAAGGTTCCATGTTCACCGCCATATGCAAACCATCGTTTGGAATGGATCAAAATTGTACTGTTTATTGGTGTGAATATTGAGTTGCGCTCAACCCGGGGCTAGGCGGCGTGGGCAGTAATAAGCATTTCCATTACTGCCCATGAACAGGCTCGATCAAACCGAGCCTGCAATATTTCATATTTGTCGTGTTCCCGTTTCATCTATTTCTTAACCTTTTTCTTAAACCTTTTGCAAGTTTTATCGCCGATATCCAGATCTAATTCATAAATACAGCTGCAGTTTAAAATCACTATTGCAACAAGGAATTTCACAGCCAGTTTTTTATGGAGATTTAATTTATAAACTTAAGAAGATAAAAGGCGATGTTAATTTCTCCCGGTTATTCGTATAAACCATCTGTAAATTTAAAAAGAAAGGTTACCAACATGATATTTTACAGCGATCTGCAGGCCTGGTGATTAACCCATTTACAGTTGATCATTATGCTTACCTCTTTGGTTGCACGACGGTGGCAGGGGTGTAAGAGTTTATGAAAGTTTATGGGGAAATCTTTTCTTAAAAGAACCTAAAAGCTCGATTTGTTTCTTTTATCCCTGTCATCGTGTTCATGCTGATTTTACTCCAGGTGCTCTGGTCTCGGAAAGATCATTGAGTACCCGCCCTTTGGCTTTGCAATGCTATTAAATTCTTATGTTTATATGTTTGTATGCTTTTGCATGCAACATTGTTGAGCTGATGGGTGGGTTGGAGTTATTTCACCAAGACAATTTGTACTTGTTTTGTGATACGAGAACCTGTTGGGGCAAGTGTGAGGTTGGTGCACCCTAGAACCTGGTTTAAACCCCCAGTGGCAATTTGTTTTGCCACTGACCGTTCCAAGGCGGTATCCCCAAAGGTTCTCTTGTTTATTGTTTGTGGCGTCCTATTTGAATTGACATACATATATAAAACATGCGCTCTCTCTATCTTCCTCTCTTCTTTTTCGCTGCGTGGAGAGGCTGTGTTTTTTGAGTGTGGCGATTCCTGATATGCATATGTTGCTTTTTTAACTTGGATTATTATCATCATTACTACAATGATTATTGTGCCTCATAAAGGGTAATGAATCTTAATGAACCCTAATCCACCGTCATATGCACACCATCGTTTGGGATGGTCAGAATTGTAGTGTTTATTGGTGTAAATATTGAGTTGCGCTCAACCCGGGGCTAGGCGGGGTGAGCCGTAATATGCATTCCCATTTTTGTCCATTAACAGGCAAATCAAACCAAGCCTGCAATATTTGTCGTGTTCGATGGCTTTCAAAGTTCCCTTTTCATCTATTTAAATAGCTACAATCAACATACTTGTGCAGAAAGAATATATATAATTGTAAAATTAAAAATGAATCATAATCTTATTGATATGTTATATATATTTATATATAATTGTGATCTGAGAACATATTTTCACATGTATTTATTATAATCGTTCACAGTAGCGTTGTTTGTGCCCTGTGGCGGCTGTAAAAAGTCTCCCCGTACATTCAAGCAGTGATGTTATCAGTTACATCCTTTGAAGGTCGTTGAGCAAGATACGTATGTACTAAGTTAATAGTACTTCTAAAATTACTTTTATTTTTATATTTCGGCCAGTTTAAAGATAGTTGGTTTCAATATCCCAGCAAATAAAGTTTTGGATATTGTCCAATCACCCCCAAGGATATACTTCCTGCTTTTTAAATTTTGCCTTTGGCGTTGTATGTGATACGCAGTCTGTGATATTCTAAGATCCCCTATCCAAATTCTATTCTGTTCAGTCCCGCCCATTGTTTTCTCGTTTAGGGCAAACCCATTCTTTTATCTGGGAACTATACGCCGCTGAACATGGAATGGTATTAATCTAAAAATACCGGATTGAAGGTTCCATGTTCACCGCCATATGCATACCATCGTTTGGGAAGGATGAAAATTGTACTGTTTATTGGTGTAAACATGGAGTTGCGCTCAACCCGGGGCTAGGCGGCGTGGGCAGTAATATGCAATCCCATTATTGCCCATGAAGAGGCTCAATCAAACCGAGCCTGCAGTTTTTCATATTTGTCGTGTTCGGTGGCTTTGAAAGTTCCCTTTTCATCTATTTCAATTCAGGACAAATATATTATTGCAAATAAAGACAGTTTTATGCTGTAAGCACAGTTTAATATTAATTAAGCAAAGTTTAATATGAACTAATCTAAACAAAGCTTAAAAATGCAATAAAACGTTGTAACCGAATTAAAAGTCAAATATTTACACCTTTATTTCCACTGCTTCAATATCCTTTACCGGACGAGTGAAGTTCAATCTTCAATATTTACACTTCAACTTCATTCTCTACGATGAAGTCTTATTCACCTAAGGAATCATAATTTCTAATGGTAAACAGTGTGACGTAATAGTTTAAAAGGCGTGGCTCCAGAAGAACCGTTCACAGTTTATTGGACGTTGCACAATGTTTAGACCTGCGACGTCGCCGAGCATGCACGTTTTGCCACGAGTTGTTGCGAAAAAGCGTGCAGTCATTCACTTTGTCTTGAACATGGCTGTTCTAACAGCCATAAGAAAAAGCCGTTATGTTACGAATTCTTCTAATAATTTCTGTATTTATGAGAGTATAAATATGTGTAAATATAAGGATTGAATCGACATTTGATGTTTTTCATTTGGGTATGAAAAACAGTTGGATTGTTTAAAGTATGCGTGAAGCCCTTCGGGCTTCACACACTTTAAACAACCCAACTGTTTTCCATACCCTAATGAAAAACATCAAATATCGATTCAATCCTTAAATATGTACACCTTTATTTCCACTGCTTCAATATCCTTTACCGGACGAGTGAAGTTCAATCTTCAATGAACACCGTTAGCCTTATCACCGCGCAATGGTACATTCAGGGTCGGATGTAAAGGAATGCCCTGTTGACGTCATGAAATCCCCGCTATTTTTATAATTGTTGCTAATTTTAGATAGCTCTTCCTGGAATGTTGCTATTTTTAGATTACTTTTATTTTTAGTTGCTTTTATACCCCTCAAACCGGAAGTAAACAAGTTTACTTATATGACATCAAATCCAGTTGTTTCTTTCGTTTCGTGTTCCTGTTTTATGTTATATCTGGGGCTACCGCCCCCGAACCCCCGTTTTTATGTTTTAAGCGAGAAAGAAAATGGCCGCCAAAAATCCGATTCAGTCAGGGTCGGATGTAAACTCGTACCGTTCCATTTTCTAGAATTATCATTGGTTGAAAATTTAACGCATTAGTCTTTTCTAACATCCCGCCAAAATAACGTTTTTTACTTAGACTATCATTTACTCGCATAGATAGTACTTGCTGTGATACAAATATGATGTTTGTTGTGAAATATTAGGTTTTTCTGTATATAAATGTTTGAAAAAACGGATGAATGTGTTCAATAAACATGGAACTATTTTTGGTCGTAGTATGATTTTTTTTATTTGAGTAAATAGGCGGACCAGTCCAAATGCCAAACCCGGGGTAAGAAATGTTTTAAACAACATTTCGAAATTAGTAAAAAGTATATATTTTATATTAAATTTAGAAACAAAATGATAAAATGAGGTGTAAATATAAGGAATAAATTTCGTGTTTGAGAAGTCCATCGAGTCTTGAACGTCATTAGGGCTGGTTAAAGCACGCGTGGAGTCCTTCGGACTCCACACACTTTAACCAGCCCTAATGACGTTCAAGACTCGATGAACTTATCAAACACGAAATTTATTCCTTAAATGAACTCGGAAGTAAATGATATCCAAAGCATATTAATATGCAATATACATTACATATCCATTTTACCTTTTGATTTGTATTACGAAACCACAGGCAACCGAAGAGGCTAGATCTGTTACTAAAATGAAAATAAAAATTAAATTTTTAACAAAAGCCGATTTGTTTTTAATATTATTGAAAACTTTAGTGTTGGGTTTAACAAACAATTTCCAACAGCATTAAATTAAACGCTGTTTAAATGCAGCTTACAAGTTTAAGTAAAGAAAGTCTAAAATAATTTCACCGTTAGTCAATTATCATTTAAATTTGGTGATTAAATTTTCGCGCAACAGCCGCCACTTATTGCTTTGCATGAGCTAAATTATAAAGGTATGTAATTTACGGAAAACAGAATGATAAATCTCCGATATGGGTTCGTTCGATCTTGCGCGAAAAGCACGAAAACTAAAACTCACGCAAAAAGGTTTCACGGTAATAAGCTTATTGCCAAAACATAACAGGCCGCAATCATATAGACAAAAACTGAAATTAATTATATCACCGATTCAAAAATATGCTGACAGTTGAATGAAAAAACAAGAGCCTAAGGTTTTAATGTAAATGAGAAATTTAAGTATTGAACATGAAACAAACTACGCTTTAAATATGTTAAGCGTGGTTATTTTTCATAATTGTCTTTGAAGAGCTATTGGTTCTATGAGCACGGTCACATTCTTTAATCGTCGCTTATTTCACAATGTCAAATCAACATATTTTACTTACAATATTTTATCTTTTAAACTGTCTTCCATCTCAAAATTAGCAATGGCCTCTGCTCGGTTGATCCACGCTTTGATTCGTCCTTCTGCATAAGCTGTTTGGTACGTGTTGCTTAACTGGGCTATCAGTATGTTCAACATAACCACGATTGTCAGTGCCATAAAGGAAATTATTACAGCCTGGGCACTTTTTCTACAGAGAAAAAAATTAAATGGGCGTTTATTTAAGCAGATGTCAAAATCTATGTGCGGTGAATTTATAAAAGTTAAGTAGGAGTATATATGTATTTAACCTTTCTGTGATAACAGTCCTAATACAATTGAAAGGAAATAAAATAAATATTGAGGTCTGCATTCACCAATCAAATACACGAATGGTACTTACGGAAATGTGTCGTAATTTTCGATTGGAAAGTTGCCTTCAATCATTGTCCTGAGACCCACGTAATAAATTCCTAGGATCGTCCTGTTAATAAAAAGAGGTATATTCAAAGTACCAAGTGAATATGACCAGCACTTTATAATAAATAGGCTTGGTGAACATGCAGCCGCCGACGCCGCCGTACTTTAGGATGCCGTTAAGTGTCTACTTGCTATCGCAGGCGACAAAGCAATTTGGAGCTGAGTTCATAAGGGTACCATCTTATGTATCTCGATTATTTCACCGCTTATCCGCATTGCTAGATGATAGTCACAATGTTCAAGTTTTCAATGACCATAACCTGAACAGAAATTAAAACAATATTGAAACAAGAGTATCTCATATTACGAAACACTTTTAGCAATTTTAATCGCTGATATCCACATATTAAAATCGAAAATACAGCTGAAATTTAAAATGACTACTGCTACAATGTATTTCTCAACATTTCATAGGACTTTGATTGACAAATTAAAGTAAAGAAAAGGCAAAACATTCTCGGCGTTATTAATAAAGCTCATCTGTAAATTCAAAAAGGCTACCAACCTAATATTATATAGCGATTTGCATGCATTGTGATAAACCAATGTAAAATTGATCGCTTTGTTTAGATCTTTGCCTGACATCTGATTGAAAAATCTTCAAGATATTGTGACACCTACTTTACTAAACAAATATTAAATAAAAGATAAAATAAAAACTGTTATACGTTGTATCCTCTGAAATATCCAGATTGTTTGTCCACTTCAACACCAGCAGATATGTCCCTCCAAACAGCATTTCAATTGCAACAAAGAATAATGCGAACAGCCAAAAATCTCGAATCATAATTGACCGCAAAGTTTCTGAATAGGCAGCAGTATGGCTGAAATTAACAAATTAACGTTAAACTGATTATATTTTGTGGGGTGAAAGAAACACGCCAACGTAAAAGTATTTTCATCTGTTTATTTCTTGAAACGCAACAATTAAGGATACACACAAAATAAAAGTGTTCTGATTTTGAAACTAATTCAAATAAATAAAAAGGGAACTTTGAAGACCCTCGACCACGACAAATATGAAAATATTGCAGGCTCGGTTTAATTGAGCCTGTTCATTGGCAGTAATGGAAATGCTTATTACTGCCCATGCCGCCTAGCCCCGGGTTGAGCGCAACTCAATATTAACACCAATAAACAGTAAATAATTGCAGAACGAAACAATTATTCAATTTTTGAGATGGCATGAGGGGGGTTCAACGACCGTCTTCGCACGACAAATGTACTTTTTTTAAAACCGAACATTACTTGTTTCTCAGCATGTTAACAAATCGGAAACAAACACCATGCTGGGATTCAAAAGTGATTGTAGCATATGCTTGGAATCGGATACTATGCTATGGTTCGAATACCATATCGGAAAATCTAGATGGGATTGGATACTTTGATGAAAATCAAAAATTATTCTTGGATTTGAATACCAATCTGGGTAAAAGTACTATGCCGGCGTTCGAATACAACATCTGGGTTTGGATACCATGATGGAGTTCATATTATAACACCTCGATTTCGAATCACTCTCTTTAAAAAGAGCATTGATTGTCAAATGGTTGCTCGAGTTTGAAGATTGTCGAAAAAATATCTTGTGTGATGATGATAATTCGTTATGTTTTGTGATAGAAACAAATATTATATGAAGTGAAAACAATTCTTGGGCAACGTTAAAAACCTTTTAGAAATAACCTACTTGTCTATAACATAATTTACAGTGTAATAAAATGACATGTAAAATCATTATTAACCTTGTAACAGATGCATACTTGAGACCTTTTACCGTCCACAGTACATAACCGACCGCGAACACAAACCAATGTGCATTTTTATCAGCAGCTCTCAGTCCAATGTCAACGATAAGGACAATGGCTGATCCAAGCTCAATCCAGTTCATTATCGATTTCACGTAGTCTGTCGGATCTCTGAACAATGTAAACTATCAGATTAGGTCCACTTGAATCACAAAAGAGCAGTTTTATTCAATAAATGTTAAGTACATGTAATGCTGGTATTAATTTTATGAAAGTCAATAATACATATAAATGTAACAGTCATGCTGCTAGTTCATACACAAATGAGTAAAATAAAAGAGACGCGGCTCTTAAATAGCTATGCCCAGTGGCAGACTTTGAAGGTGCGAATCGATACATTGTCTTTTCAGGCATTAAATGCACTATTTAACCAAATACCTAATTTTACAACCTAACAATATCATTTAGTGTAATTATATAACAAATTGTAACAATAACTTATCGGCATTATCAGATCTAACTTACCTTAAATAATCCTTTGTAACTGCGAAAGAAATCAGTTATGCTTAAAAGCTATGCTTATTACGTTTCTTTTTTATTTATCGTCTTTACCAGAATTGCCTGATGCGAGTAACGCCTTTTAAAATGTGTTTTTCAGTTTTGTTTATGATACATGTAAGTGCAAGATAGAGGGGGGGAATATCAAGTTTTTAAAGTCTGAAGTGGCTAGTTCTCATAGCCCAATTACATTACACCTGGCTTTAATGTCACATCCGAAATAATTAAGTAATGTTTGTTATAGGAATGATGTTGCTTCACTTGATTCTTTCAAGAAAAACTTGAGTATTTTATTGGGTTGATCTCATTTATTTTAGTTATATACCTACCAGTTTTAAGTAATTTCTTTCGTGTTTTTTTTTCATAACTACCACAAAAATATTAATTCCAACTCAAGAAACCATAATTTTATGTAATGATTTTATTTCATAAGCTTTTTTTCACTCAATAGTTGCGACTAAACAAAATGAAATAACACCAGCGGTAAATAAAAACAACAAGTAAACAGTTTGCGTTGGTCCTATAATGACCATACGAAACGCAAATAAAACAAGCAATACTTACACAAATAACTGTAAGGTTTCGGTGTAAAATGCTCTCAAAATAAATAAGCACATGAGAATTTCCAGCGCTAATCTTGTATACTGCCAGGGTGAGTCGTAGATAAACACGCCATCAGACTGTGCTCCGACCACAGTACAGATTGTGAGGGCGATGAAACTCAAAAAATACAGTATGGTATCAAACCTGTAAAAATATTTTACTTCAAGTATTATTGATCAATACTATATTAAGTGCTAACAATGGATTAAAATAGATTGTGTCCTCGGACACTGACGCCTAAACTGCTACAACATAATTTTTAATAACAAAGCGCCATAACTCAGGTAAAAATGGTCGCATGAAAAAAAATCCTTTCTTCAAGATCATCTACACATCCTGCTTAATCATCTGTGCACCTTTGAAAGAAATCCACCTTATAGTTTAGGAGGAGTTACCACAAGATTAGGGGACGTATTGACGGGCGTACGGATGAGTGCAACTCTATATACCTCCTTCTTAGTGGGGGCAAAGAAAATGTATTAAACGATTTTTGTTTGCTCAACTATATGAAATAATGTTAATTAGTGATCAATGTTTTCTCATTAAGGGGAGTTTTAAAGTAATCTTCGTTTTAATGGAGCCAGCCGTTGACCACTGCTGTACAAGCGATTGGAAAACGGGTTGTGAACATTGAAGAAATCTTATTGTTATAAGACAGGTCTAACGTGGAGAAGGAAATGTCTGACTAGTGCAGAGCCCGTCAAAGATGCAGCATAACCTGGCCGAAATGTGACTGTATTAGGCTGTGACTGTGACTGACAAATGTCTCAAAAGTAAGAAGGTGAAATATGCATATTAGGAATTGCCACATTCAGAAAAAAACAGCCTCCCCACACACATTATTGAAAGTGATTGCTATCCCATGTGTGCATTTCATTCTGTAGCAAATTTTGAAAGTATGAAAGATATCTGTCACAACATTTAGAGATGACCAAAGGGTAAGAGTAATAACCGGTAAACACATTGATTAAATGTTTTCAATCATAATAAATTTGCAAACATTGTTACTAGTTACGAATCATGGGTTTACTTGTTAGAACCAGTCAGAAGAATTGGAAACAAAATACGGCCAACCAAACATGGTAGAAGGCCTGTTGTTGCCAAAAAGACCATGGTCACAAAGAAGGTCCTTTACTGCATTCCATTTTCCTGTGAGGATATTGTCGTAGAAAGTGTTGCAGGGCGGTAATTCCTAGATTATATACTAAAAAGCTTAATACATATTATCAGAAACGACGCCTTGTGTCAAGATTTAGATATGTTCGTCTACTTCATGATATTGCTCCATCTCCTACATCTGAGCTGGTAAAGCAATTGTTGAAGTCACAGGTTACCACATTGCCACACCCGCCATACTATCCAGGGCCCAAGATCATAAAACTAAGTTTGGAGATCAGTCGCCATTTCAGCCAATCAGATGATTGAGATTTGAGACTGATCTCCAGATTTAGTTTAATGATCTTGGGCACAGATCTAGGTAAATGCGACGTTTTTTTTTTACCCAAAACTTAATAAAGCTCTTATTAGATCGCAGAATCAAGGCTCAAAATACCCTCAGCTCATTTATCATTCAGTGCATCAGGGGTCTACCTAAATCAGAGTACAGTTTTTATTTCAGAAAAAGATTTTTATATTTTTCATAGAAAAAAATAAGTGTATTGGATTTAAATATTTCGCTCCTTTTTTGCTTGATTTCATTTGGCGCTCATTGCCTTCATTGTTATTTTTTGTAGCGGTAAGCGGTAGTCTTTATTAATTTAGCTCCCTACAACTCGTTTTGTAAGAACGTTTCTTCATTGTATAATTTGTTATTGCTTGTTTGATGATAGGATGCGTTACTTTGTTAAAATACGTAGGGGGTGCTCTGGCTGTTTTTATTCTATGAATCCATGAATTAACGTAAGGGCCAAAATAAATTCATCTTCATAACTTGTGTGTTTTATTCTTTAGATATAATTGAGAAATAATGTAAGATATAACCGCGAAGAATACTTCAAAGGGAGGTAATGTTCATTTGACTACAGTAGCATGCTTTTCAGAAATCATAAAATATACAATGTATATTACATATCGAACAACCCTCTTAACCTTTCTTTGATTGTGACATTTATTATTAATGTTTAGACTTTGTTCACAAGAATTCGATGTCAAAAAGGGCCATAGTCCGATAGGTCAGCTTTCCTGTGAAGCTCAGCTCATATCATATTTCACGCATAAGCCAAATTTTTTTCTTACTTTGCAAAAAGGGCTCTGCTCATATCATATTTCATAATCATTATTCATAATCCATTAGCTCATTTGTTAAATACAATACATACTTACAAGTAACTGCTAAAAGCCCATTCATTCCATTTGTGTTTGATCAATGCTCTACATACAGGATGGTTTGCCAATTCCTGAACAATAAATACATGATTATGAAAAATGTAAGCTGTTGTTTTTGTTCTACAGCTATACAGTCATTCCTTCTCCTTCCTACACCACACACAGTCATAAAGTAGAGTGCACACGAGAGCATGTGGTTATTCAATGATCAACACAGACACAAACACACACAACAAACTCGAGAAACCGAGGGATAACTACCCTGAAACAGTAAATGGTACAACATGTTACCTCTGTGAGTTCCATCAGTCCAGGTTCGTTCTTAGGTGCACCTAACCCTCACTCATCCTAACATGTTCTCGTGTAAAAAAACAAGTACAAGTTATTTTGGTGAATTGGGTCAAATCTATCCATCAACTCGACAGTGTTGCGTGCAACAGCACTTGAACTTTTCAAACGTAAGAAGCTAATGACATTGCCAAGCAAGAAAGGTAGGTACTCCATGTAACCAAGATCAGAGAACCTAATGTCAAATCATCAAGTGTGCGTTTGAAGGAGAAAAAAAAGCCTCGAACTTATACGTTCTAGGTTCTATGGAAAACCTTTGAGACAAGTGACGTGAGAGGTTGGTGCACCCTATAACCTGGTTTTCAAAATGATCTACCACACAGGTTCTCTTTTCGTTAATTATTAGTAGTGTATGTTGGCTATTTTTCTAGCGAAATATCGCCATTTTCAATAGATGGGTTGATCACAGGAGGTGCAAATTTTATTGAAAATGCAGGATGTTATTTGCTATATGCAACCGAGAACTTAATTACCTTACAGAATATGAATAAAATTCATCATAGTAAAAACCAAAATGCATTAATGGAGAATAAAACATAAACATAATCTAGCCTAAAATTAATTTTAATCAAGACTAAATCTCTTACTGAGCGATGCTTTGTAATGTAATGAAACACGCGCTGATGCTGTCCATGTTGGTCCTCTTCAAGAAGTAGTTTAACATATACTTTTTGTTGGTTTTCTACAGGATCTACGTCTTGCAATTTGTTCAGAATAGTGCGGGCTGTTTCCTGAAACAAACATCTGCATTCAGATAAAAGTTTTTTTTAGATTTAAATTTATTTTTGTCGATCAATTCTAAGTTATCATGGTGGCAAATGTATCGTCAATACTACCTAGTAAAAAGATGTCTTTCATTCCTTATTTCAAGACATATCAGATGAACTGCCTTTCGGGATTATTTAATTTATTTAACAATATTCAATTTAGATATATGATTTATATGTTATTTGTTTAGTCAGAAAGTAATAAAACAGTGTTAATTATATGGATATATGCACAGTGTCTAAGCGTACAGTTAACCGAAACGGAAGTTGCTGATCTGTACGCCGATGATCACATAGTTGCTTACAGAAAAACCTGCGACACCGAATTATTTATCGGTAAATTAACCAAATTTAATGTGCATTTGGAAAAAAATATTTCTGTGGTAAGTACAACGTTAATTGTTAGGCCTGCTGTGATCATATAGACTTAAAGGAAGGGTTAGTATTGTTATAATTCATCATCGTTCCCAACTCGATCAGTAAAAATAGTAGCAAAACATTGAACAAAACGGGAAGTTTTGGGTTCAAACGTCTTTGTGTAAATAGATTTTGGACCATACTTGTGTTGGTATGGGAGAAAATTCATTTATTCAACTTGTGTACTTCGTTGACCTGAGTTTGAACGACTTAGCAACGAGAAAATGATACTTTCTTTATGTCACTGTAAATGATAAGACTGTACGCATAGTTGCAACTGTACGCGATCGTTAGTTGTTAACAGATGCCTAACATCTGTACGCATAGTTGTCAAACAGATCATTAACAATTTATGGTTCCAGTTAATGCTTTCTGATTATATCGACAGGTTGTCATTTTAGCTTCAGTTAACCTTAATAATTCTTGCACGAAAACCTGAAAAATGCATATTTTTTCAACAACTTTGCTCATTCTTTTAATAATACAATTGTATGAACAAATAACTGATCCTAGCTTCTGTTTCAAAGTCAGATTTGGTTTTTAATCTCTTGTTAGCTCTTCATGAATGGAGGCGTGAAAAAAACGACTAGAGTCCAACCGAGCTATATCAATGGTAAGACCGTGTAAGATATGTAGAGGCCCGCTGTAATGTTTTCATTTCTTCTCTGAAGTGCGAACAGTAGAAGCCATAATATAGCTGGAAAAATACGCTTTAGTACTTCAACCATAGTTCCTAAAGATTTCATAGAATGCTCCAATCAGATTAACATAATCCCTGAAATCTACCAATGAAAGTCGGCCAAAATAAAATCCAACTCGACATTTTACCGACCTTAAACATAAAATTCTTAGCAGTTGCAGACGTAATTGTAGACTAACTTAATTATTCAGTCACGAAGTGGTGGATTTCAAAATCTGAAACCACTTAATGGAATTTTCCTGTCAAAGACCAGATTGTTAAAGTCTTTATGACATTGGATAATATTTGTGCATAATGTATATTTTTGCCAACACCGGCAGGGATTTCAGCAGGTTTATACTAGGTTTTATTTAATGTCACAATCAGGGGATTTAAGATTCTAGCAATTATCGGTGTCTTATTTGCAAAGTGTACCAATTCGTTCATATGGTTCAACAGTAGATCAGAGTAAAACCCTATCAATTTATAGCTCAAAACTTGCTTGTCAGTTCTAAAATGTGATCATATAAGGTTTTATTTTTGATAAATAATACATTAGATTTGGTTGATTATGCATTTCCATCACTGCCCATGAAAAGACGCATCAAACCGAGCAAGCAATATTATCACATTTGTCGTGTTCGGTCGCTTTCAAAGTTCCTATGTTCATCTATTCAAAATATTTGTAAATATACCTTTAACTTTTTGTCTTTAACAACCTCTATAAATTGGAACAGGGGTTTCAGTTGTTCAGTTTTTACAGGATCTTTGATTTCAAGATTTAGACTTCTTGTTCTTGGTATCTGAAATCTTAAAAAGTAAAACACATGTTATAGTTTTATTCATTTTTAACATAGCTTGCTTAAATTAAATGTTGGGAAAATACTAAATTGCTCAAACAATGTATCAAACAACATATTGATATAATATATTCCATCCCATCACATACATGTATATAGAGAAAATGTTTAGGATTACATTCAAAAGATCGCCATTCCTTTATCGTTTTCATGGCAAGTCTCTGTCGCTGTACGACACGGGTTCGTTCCCCAGCGGAAGCAATATCATTTTATAAACCTCTGGAAAAAGTTTGTGAGATTATAAAACTTGAATTTAATAACCTAGAAGTTTTCCGTAAAAAATTGAAAACTTGTAAAATCTGGTTAACATAAAATGTGCAAAGATCATTTAGATCAAATATTATAAAAAAAATACTCAAAACGTATCTAATGTACAACTTAAGGACTGCATCCGCATAAAGTTATAGTGTCCTACGAAATGCTTCTTCATCAAAAAATGTATTTTACGAAGCAACATTTTCTATTACCTACTCTACCATAATGCAAAATATATCAAATATTATAATATGATACAAAGAAACATTTTTATTAACAACCGTTTAACATTGACAAGCACACAATCCAATGTTTATTTCCTCACATGATATAAACTTCACTCGCAGAAACGCATCTGCCATGTTGACTTATATTGAGAATGTGAAAAAACATACTAATAGATAATAGGTATTACACTTATAAAGTTCTGCTTATTTTATATGTAATATATGTATGTTAAGAAAACTGAGTAAATACGCATTTAAAAGAATGTTTTATGACAAAGCTCCAAAACAAGATGAAAATAAACTAAAATCAGATTTTATATCTATTTTGATGGTTTTAACATATACAACGAAACTGTGACGTGTAGTAAATACAGAACACTCAACAGACCTTTTATGTGGTATTTCTGATTGTCCTGGTATACAGGATGAACTTTTTGATCTTGTATTCTCCATTAATCCGTTTTCTCTGAAAATCAAATGTCATTAAATAAATTTTAATTAAAACACTTTGCTTATATATTATATATATATATATATATATATATATATATATATATATATATATATATATATATATATATATATATATATATATATATATATATATATATATATATATATATATATATATATTATGATATTTCTCTTTAACGAATCACATGTTCGTTGCTCCATTCCATTGAAATATCTTGATATTTTGTATTCAGTGGTTTACAAATTTCGATTAAAAATCTCTTCTTAAATTCAGTCAATATTGTTACCATTTATATCTTTGAAAGCCGCTGAGCACGGTTCATATATTTGTGTAGATATAGCCTGGCCAATTTTGTGAATATCCATTTCTGTTTTCCATTTTCCAGGAACAGGCTCCATCAGAACGAGCCTGCAATAGCTTGATATTTGTTGAGTTCAGCGGCTTTTATCATCATCATCATCATCATCATCATCATCATCATCATCATCATCATCATCATCTGTTTCAAAAGCAAAAACATTTTGATACATTATGATAACGATTCGGTTTGTCTTATGAACAACCTTGCATTTTTGCCGACGTTTTCGTTCTTGATGAACTTCTCATTGTCAGTGAAATCACCGAACATTTCTCTTACTCTGAAAAATAGAAATACTGTAGATAGTGTAAATAGCGCTTTGCGTTGCACTTTAGGATGCAGGCGTGTACGAGGGCAGAAATATGAATGACTTTTATGAAAATATCTGATTGCAGATTAAATTTGTGCTAAGAAATAAATTCGTCTGTGGTTCTATTCACTTTTCATCGTAAATTCTTAAAAGAATGCAAGTATAAAACAATAATCATTCAACTTTATTTATTTTTATATATTTTAAAAATTTTATGCGACAAGCAAGTTGATCACGAGTAATAAGAATACCAGTAATTAAAGACATAATCAATATTAGCTTTTTACACGAAATCCTGTGAACGCTTCGCATATATGTCATCGTTTGGTAGTCTAGTTTATGCTATTAAGACACCAATATGCTTGGTTACAATTGTTCAAAATGTATAGTATATTGAAAAACGCCCGTCTTGTCAAAAATGAAAAAAGAAAGATTTGTCATCTCTGTCATTAAAAATATGCACAATGGACCGATTCTAAATATCTTCAAACATTGATTTTAATGAGGCGGCTTATATATGCAATTTTATGTTTTCCCCAAGTTCAACAATTCATTTTAATTATAAAATCAATACCACCCTCTACATTTACACCTGATCTATTCAGATAAGGTTTAAGATACAAAAAGTCAACAGTTAATTTTCACCGAAGGCTTTTTTAAAACAATACTTCAAAAAAATCTTATCTTTTACCTGTATGGCTTCAGTTTGCTAATAAGTAGGGCTGCCATTTCGTCACATTTGCTATTTCTTTTCAGCAATTCTGTTTTGTCTTCATAGTTGACTCTGTCGTCAAATTTGGTTGCTTTTTCCTGGATTTCTGTCTTATCTTTACGTTTGCTTGCTTCTATCTGTTTCTTTGTCTTTTCTTCTTCTAAATGTTTGACTTCAGTTTTATGTTCATTGTATTTCCCAAGCGCGTAATGCAACGGTGTAAAACCAATACTATCTTGGTCAAGCAATGTTGCCCCGTTGTCTATCAGTTTTTCAGCAACGGTCACAAACTTGTTAATAACGGCGTGATGAAGAATTCCAAAGTTATCACCATCTTTTTCCCTTGGCTTCAGATCGTTTACTTCAACGTGCTGGTGAATCAGCATGTTAACTCTGTACAAAACCTTTAAAATGAAATAAGGTGAGTGGTAAACATTCTAAATATATTCAGTTTAAAATTGAAAATAAACAAAAATGCAAAAATCAAACTAGCATTGATGTTTTCGTTCTGTTGTTGTTTTTAAAATACTTTTAAACAATAGAATTGACTGTTTTCTTTATCGAAACATATATTAAACATGTTGGGTTATGATAAAAATGCAACAAAATGGGCATTTAAAACAACAGGGCATTTAACATTCTGCAATTTTATTTTCGGTTTAATTGTGTGCGTTTATAGAAATTCTCTGATTTTGAAAATGTCTGTGTACATAGCACAAGCTTAAAGAGAAGACAATATATTGTGTAGACTAGCACTGGCTTAAGCGAAGGACAATAACTTTTTCTAAAATATTATTGATGTTTGTCATGTGAAGAAACACAATTCAGCGATCTTCACAATTGAAATTAAGTACAAATAGACAAAACTTACGAAATTCTACGTGAAATGTTGACATTGTAAGAAATACACGTTTCCTTCAGATATTATAATATTTTCAAAATCTCGTTTTAACATTTCTAAAAAAATATCTGTTTCCTTTTTTTTAGATAGTTCGATTCCTTAAAGTGGTGACTAAAAAAGAATATTAAAACCAAAACAAACGTCAATAATCAGTTTACCGTTAGTAATGTTTTACAGTAATTTATGTTTTTAATACAAAATCGAACCTATATGGTGCGTATTTGTATAAAATGCGATCAATTTCATTTATAAAAATGTTTCTGTATGCAAACTTTTGTATCATGTACCTGTTGTTCTGTACCATCGAATAACTCGGTCAAATCATTAAATATTAAAACACCCTTCTCTGTTTCTTCTGTCTTCTCTTTCTTTTTCTGAAAGACAGAAAGTTTATTTCCTTCGCTTGATACACAAATAATTAGTCGTGATCTAAATTAGTTGAACGATATGCCAAAGTTATATTTCACTACACACCCAACCGTACAATAAAAAAACAGCATCTTTTTTAGTGGGGGACCTGTTCTGCCTTTTCCATATCATAAATTAAAATTAAAATAAGAAAAAGAAAGCCAGAAACTAACCAGATACAAACTTTCTTGCACAGATAACAAAAATAACACTTGCAAATCACAACCATCTCAGGAAAATCAGTAATTCCACTGCACCAATAAGAAGAAGGCCAACGGCCCACACATTATTTCATATTCTAAATATTAAAAATAAGTAACGCATCGTTTTTTTTCTTATTGAGGGGTTTAACCTTTACGACTCCGGAGAACTTGAACCATGGTGATTAACAACTAGAGAAAGTTGCGATGCTTCAGAGACCGATATATCTAATGGAAACTAATGGTTTCATGATGCCAACATTTTACTCTGATGTTTAAAAGATGTGTTGATACACACTCAGTAGCAACCGTTTAGGCTAAACTCTTTTGACTTGATTCCTTCTATCGTCATTTTATTCAATTTTCATTCGTCCGGAATCGATCATCACAACTTGTTTTCTGTTTATAATTGTTTAAAATAAGACCTACAATAAACAGTTTTAATAAGTGCTAATTACCTGGCTGACGTAACCTTCTTCCGTTGCGTTTATTTCTTGTCTAGGATTTTTAACTTTTATTTTATTGGCTGATCGCACCTAGAAATATAAAGAAATCAACATTGAAAAACAAAAGAAATCACAGACCCCGCATCGCGGCGGTTAAGTGTCCTTCCGGAAACGGAATATTTATTTTGAGGAAGCTACACGGTTAGCTTACAGAATGTCGGACCGGTGGTTCTACCAAGGTTCCCGTCTGAGCATGAATTACCCAGAGGGGCACCAAGGATCTTCCTCCGCCAGAAAAAAGCTGGAACTGAACTCCCAGATGAAGGAGGAACAGGACTAAAAATAATCAAATAAACTTAAACAAAGGGACACTGTTTTACATTTACTGATATGCACAACTAATAATTGATTGTGGATGATTAGTTTGGGTTTCAAATAATAAAAGATTGAATTGAAAAAAAAATTGAAAAGATTGAAAATATTTTCAATTGTTTTTGTATATATATATATCGATATTTGTTTTGTATGACATCTCCTGATATCTTTAAATGAATAGTCAGACGCCACAACAAACAATGGAATTGCTGGGTATAAAACTGAGTTATTGTATGAAGACTTACTGGAAAGTACCGCGATTTGTCGAATGTAGGCGACCAAACATAATATGTTAATCATTGTCGCTCATGTAGAGTAGTTATTTGATTTGTATTTAAGTTCATAAATGTGATTAAACATGTTCTTACTATTTAATAATCACTGTAATCAAATGGAGACTTAAAGAAACGATCTTTAAAGAGTGACATATGCCATATCAGGAATCGCCACGCTCAAAAAACAGAGCCTCCCCACGCAGCGAAAAAGAAGAGAGGAAAAGAGAGCATGCTGTTTTAAGTATGTCAATTCAAATAAGAGTCAACAAACAATTAACGAAAAGGAGAACCATTGGGGTTACCACTTTGGAACGGTCAGTGGCTAAACCAATCGCCAATGGGGGTTTATTTAGTCACCTCTACGTAAAACCTGCATAGGTTTCACTTATGTGGTTGTTTTTCTTTCATTGCCGTTTGGTTTGGTATATGTTTAATATTTGAAACATACATTACAAAAACTCTGTTTTTTTAGTAATATCTACAAAAATATATTGAAATCAAACACATTGGACATCTTCACCATCATATGCAAACCATCGATTTGGAATTAAATTAGTTCTATTACGATTTCCCTATAGACCTTCATAACTTCTTGATAAACTCATAAACTCTTAGCTAAGAGCTGAAGACAGTTTCTATGATTTTTTGTGTATGTAGAAGCTCGATACGTTTTCTTCTGTCATGTTTATTTGCTATTTTGAATTCATGTGTTCATGTCTCAGTAGATCATTATTATTTGACAATGCCATTAAAATTAAATTTTATGTTTTATATGTTTATGTGCTTTTGCACGCACCATTGTGGATTTGTGGGAAAATTAACCATGGTTCACACAAAGTTACCCTTACTATTTTAATGTTCTTGCAAAGACAGCTCTATGAAAGTTAAATCTGTGGACAAAGATTAGAACAGGTCGGTAAATGCTTACCCTATCATAACAGGCCAGAAGATGTTTGTTAGGCAGTAAACCACCACTGGTCTTGATAACCTTTAAACATATAAAAGAAATAATAAAAACAGAACATTAGCGTACAAAAAATAACATGATCAAGTTCGCTTAAAATATGCACAGAAAACCTGAGCGAGATTTGCATTGCATGCTAGGCGGTGTCGCCGTAGGGTTCGCTTAACAGTAGGGGCATTACCATTTCTTATAATTTTAAATTGTTGACCGCTCTCTTTGTCATATGCATACCATCGTTTGGGATGGATCAAAATTGTACTATTTATTGGTGTAAATATTGACTTGCGCTCAACCCGGGGCTAGGCGGCGTGGGCAGTAATAAGCATTTCCATTACTGCCATGAACAGGCTCAATCAAACCGAGCCTGCAATATTTTCATATTTGTCGTGGTCGAGGGTCTTCAAAGTTCCCTTTTCATCTATTTATTAATGCGATTTTGAACAAAAATAATTATTAACGACATTTTAGTTTTACGGCGTTTCAAGCCGACACCTTTGCATTTACAGCCTTACTCATGAAGCACGTAGAATACTTATGTCAATATAACGTTGTAAATTGACCTTTCGTCGCCTGAGAATAATAATAAGCTAACTCCATTTTTACTATTTTGAGAAAACGACAATCAAACATTTAAAGTCAATTATTTCGGTTGTGGTTGGTCAATTTTCAAAAATAAAAAGACAGGGTGTACAGGATTGTCCATAGATCATGTATATTAAAGAAAATAACGATAGGTGTCATAGTTATGATGATATTTAATTTTTAAATTTGGAGATAGCTGAAACAAGTTAAAGGTTGTTCACTATTATATTGAGTTATAGTTTGTCAACTGGAATCAGTTGGAGATATCTCAATATCAATCAACAAGATAGGAGATATCCCAGTCTGAATCTAAAAAGGTATGGATCATAGCTCAGAATAGTATTAAAAGATCAATATAATTATTCATTTTTAGCCTTACACTGAGCTAACTACAGGACATACCACCGTCTAACACTGGCATACTCTTGAAAAACAGGGAGATAGCGCAAAATGTGTTTGAAAAACATTTTAACGGGGGCTCCATTTGCTTAAACAAGGGTACCAGGAGATAGCTCTCTTCAAGACGAATCCAACGATGTAAAAATCTCAAAATCTTCAAAATGGTAGATAGCTCACTATAATATTTAAGCGACGCTTTGTCGAATTATGGTCTTCGGTCATTTGTTTATATAAAATAATGAATTTCCGGTAATAATATTAGGACTGGGGTCGTTATAGTTTTACGCCCCTTGCATAGAAACAAATAATTTCATTAGAAGTGTGAGTCCTTTAGTATAACGACCCTGTTACTAGGAATTAATGTAAGAAATTATTGTTTTATTTTTCCATTTATTCTGCTTATATCACACTGGAAAAGATCTTTGGTGTACTTAACCGATGAACATATTGTGAATGAAAAGGTAACATTAAACCAAACTGGAAAGAATAGCATCGACCAATATTCGAAATTCCCAAACACAAGCAAAAAAAGGTTACCTTACTGCGCTGAGATGCTTTCTCGCCATTGGTGTCATTCTGACTTATCTGAGATACTACTGGGTTACCGCCGGACATTTTCATCTGTTCATCTGCTTCTTCACCACTTGTCAGTTCCTTTCTGGGTTCAGACACTTCCAAGGGAAATGTTTCCTGGTCTACAAATGGGTACAACTGCTCATCGATTAATGACGGTTCTCGTTCCAATTCCAAAATTTGGTCATCATCTCCAGCTGATCTATCATTAGTTTCATATCTTTCCTTTAGGGAAAATTGTAAAATAAAAGCAATTGTTTTTGTAATTGCATTTTTTTTACTTTTCAGCATAAGTAATTGCATTTGAGTAGAATTAAATATAATTGTTTAAAATTAATAACGAATCCATATTTAGATTAGGAAACATGAATTTTCCTAATGAAGAATATACCCGCTATACCCGCTAACGACGATTCCGTGACTTTTGTTTGGTCTTGATCAAATGGCAATCATTTCCAAAGGCATGTAGAGAATACAACGATTATTTTATCGAAAGTTAAAATGATGTACTCAATTACATAATTAGTTTGGGGAGTATAATAATCCCGAATCAATTCTGAGAATTAAAAAGGTAATTGGTGTAGCTATAGAATGTTGGTTAAGTGATAGAAATCTTTCTCTCTTTTTCGCGAAGCGATAGGCGAGAACTGCCATCGATTATACATCCAAACGAATTTATCGCTTTATCCCGATTCGTACGCTGGCATTGAGTGACAGGCATTCCGACCTATCGGGTGCTTCAGATGCTTCCTGGTGTAAGCATAAGATCAAACCTATATCAAGATGAACCATTGGCTAGACTTAGAATAGAGTCCTTTCCGCTGACGCTTTCTTGTTAAAGCCTTTGTTCTTACCTCGTTGCGCTGGCTGGACTCTTCATTTACAGGTATAGATAGGGACTTGTCCTGTATGGTCTGAGATGGATCTAAGTATACGGCTGGATTTGGGTACAGTTTCTCACTGGTCATTGGCCTTTCACTTCTTTCCTTTTAATAGAAAAATGTGCCGTTCAATTAAACTTTGTACAAATGAATGTTACAAATGTATCTTTATTTTGCATACGGTAAGACACGTTAGAAAAGAAAAGAAAAAAGTTAGACCCAAAAATTATTTTAAATTCTATTTACATACATTCACAAAAACTGAACAAAACATAGCATAATTTTGAATTCCAACGTGAGTAAAATGATACTGACAAACACACTTTAACTTACATCTCATAAAAGTTTGCATATATAATCTAGAGGACACAGGGCAGTGTTGTCATATTACTCATTAACCTTTTTAGTGTTCAAGTATTCATCTGTTCAAAATTAGTGAATTTTACAAAGTGGAAAGAGAACGATACGTTATGATGTCAGGTCTATCGAATTTCCCATCATTAAGATCAACTTTGTCCAAAGACATGCCTCATAGGTCTTTGATATCTTATAGTTCTTCACATCTTTGAAAAAAAAGAAAACAAAATGACTTATTTTGAATTGACAGATCTCTATTAGGGATTATTCAGAAATGCATAATTTTCTTTTTATAGTCACAGTTTTTTGTTGTTTTTTTTTGGGGGGGGGGGGGGGTTGTGAGACGGTCGTTAAACACCCCTCCCCCTGTCTTCTATTAATACCATTACATTTCAATTCTTCAGGGATTACGTTAACCATGTCCGACCCCCTATCGCGTAACCAATCACTTCTATATACTAAATGTTCGGTAGGTTAACTGACGCTCTCTTTTGTGTTTTTTTTTCAAATAGAGTTAGTTTTTTATTGTGTCGTCCTCGTCATTGCCTATAACTTTGAAAGTACTTGGAAAATATCATCAGCATAAACACAGCCTTTGTGAAAAAAAACGAATGATAACTCATTTTTTATTATCACTTTTAAAGTTGTGCTCATTTCAAATGCAACTTTACTCGTACATACTTCCTGCTTTTTGAATTTTGCATTTGGCGTTGTCTGTAATATGCAGGATTTAAATTCTCAGATCCCCTGTCAAAATTCTATTCTGTTTAGTTCCGCCAATTGTTTTCTAGCTAAGGGCAAATCCATTCTTTTATCTTGGGATCGTACGCCGCTGAAAATACCACATAGAAGGTTTCATGTTCACCGCCATATGTATACCATCGTTTAGGTTGGATCAAAATTGTACTGTTTATTGGTGTAAATATTAATTTGTGCTCAAACCGGGGCTTGGCGGCGTGGGCAGTAATGTGCATTTACATAACTGCTCATGAACAGGCTCAATCAAACCGAGCCTGCAATATTTTCATATTTGTCGTGTTCGTCGGCTTTCAAAGTTCACTTTTTATCTATATTAATGAAGTCTTCACCTAATAAGCTTCGGTCGATATCGCCACAGTTCGGTCGGGGCGGTAGTTATCGGTGCCCGGTGAAAAATGTAATTTTACCAAAAACACTAAATATATTAAGGTTTAGGTTAAAAGTTAAAATGGTTAATAATATGTTATAAAGGACAAATATTACGACATACGATATCATGTTTAGAAAAAAATAATTTAAAAAAAACAAAGATCCGGGCACGTGACGTTTCGGGAAGTCACTGCTGCAAACCGAAAGTACAAAAACTAATGCAGGTAGAACGTGAATTTCGAAAATGATTTAATGCTCATAAGCGTCAGACAATACGGAAACAACCCAGCAGAACGTTATTGACAAAACACAGCTATGCCAACGTGTATTTCTGCGACGGAGATTACATAAAAATTCGAATTTCACATATGAACAGGTTAAAAACACAACCCGGCCGTAAAATAAAGTACGGCCCAAATAGGAAAACAGGTCCCTCACCTTAACTTTTTGATTTCTAAAGTTATCTTCAAAATTCTTTATGCATCTTAATGATAACTCTCGTGACTATAATAAAATCATTTTCGGATGTAGTAATAATTTAGTAATGTAGGATTTAGAAAAATGATAATATTTCATTTTATGTCCTTTTGCTATCTGGTCATATCTCAAAACAGTGGGTAGTCATATTCAAATCTTAATTTCTGAAGTGAACTACGGTAAAAATATTTAAAATTGTTATATTTTACTCAGTTATGATTATAGATGATATTTATTTATTGTTTATTGATTTACCTACTTAATATTTTTGAAAAAAAATAGGCTAATGTGTTTTTTTCGAGAATTTAAAGAAATTCTTGTATACTGTCACTGATGTTTTTCACAATTATGATAGCTATTTTTTAAAAATCACTCATAATATGAACTTTTTTTATTAAGAACAGTTATATCTGCAGTGAATTAGTGGTTTTTGCATAACAATTTGTCCAAAAACTTCAAAACAAAAACTTTTTGGAATCATGTACCATTGTGTTTTTTCCGATACACAAAAAGACAAGTCGGGAAATGAAAGAAATGAAAAATGTGAACATGCAAAACGTACACGGTAAATATTTGTTTAAATGTGTATTTTAATCAAATAATGCAAATACATCACAAATATTGCAAGATTAAGTAAGTATAATGTTTTCCCATTAGGGGAAGACTTCCTTAATATAAAACTTAGTGTTGCCTATAATTTTGAAAATACGTGTCCTTTTCACTTAATACTTGGAATTTATCCATCGGCAGGAACAATGCCATCAGTGACAATAAAATAATAACTCCTGTTTTACTAATTTGGTGTTATGCCTCTTTGGTTGCACGACGGTGGCAGGGGTTTGAGAGTTTATGAAGGTTTATTGGGAAATCTTTTCTTTCAAGAACTTAGAATCTCGATTTGTTTCTTTTATTCCTGTCATCGTGTTCTCGCTTAATTGACTCCAGGGACTCTGGTCTCGGTAAGATCATCGAGTACGCGCTCCTTTAACTTTGCAATCTTATTAGCTACTTATGTTTTGAATGTTTGTGTGCTTTTGCATGCACAATTATTGCTAAACTGATGAGTGAGATGGAGTTATTTCACTAAGCAACCTGTACGTGTGTGTGCGTCTTATTTGAATTGACATACTTGGATAAAATAACGTTAATTGCAGTATAACAGGCTCCAAGGTTATAAAGCTGAGATTGGAAACCAGTCTCAAATCTCAAGCATCTGATTGGCTGAAATGGCGACCAGTCGCCATTTCAGCCAATCAGATGCTTGAGATTTGAGACTGGTTTCCATGCTCAGCTTTATAACCTTGGGCACTGATTAGCTAGATCTATTTCTTTTATTTCTATCAACGTGTTCTTGCCGGTTTTGCATAGAGGGCGATGGTTTCGGTAAAGAAATTTCCTACACACCTTATTGTTAGCCAATGCTACCAGCGTTTTATGTTTTATAGTTTTGTGTTCTCGAGTGAATGGCTTTTTAACCTAATTCAATAAGACATATGATTATGTTTTTCCACCTGTTAGAGATGTGTAAGGTTTGTTCGCGCTAAAACCTTGTTTAAATCCCAATGCCAAATGGGTTTAACACTGGTCGATCCAATTCAGTGCCCCTCATATTCTCATTTTCGTAATTTATATGTTGTGTCTCATTATAAATTGATAATTTTATTAACACATGCTCTTTTTTGGCTGCGAAGAGAGGCTAAGTTTTCTGTGTACGACGATTCCTGTTATGCCTATTTCAGTGTCTTCAGATTCGTTGTCCGGGGCTTACTTTGTACACAATTATAAAATGACAGCTCCCATGTTTATGACACAGGTTTAATAAATACGTTTATTCCTTTATCAAATTTCACTTGTTTTGATATGATGTAAGCGTTGCCGTTAATTTCACTTGAATAAGGCCAGAGAAAATTAATTATCAGATTCTCATCTGGATTTTTGGAAAAAATGGGCGGGTGGGCACTTTTTAATTTTTATTTTTTTATTAACGAAATACCTTATGAAGTTATTTCGGGATGGTCTAAAACCCGTTCTGTACGGAACAGAATATGTTCCGATTTTTTTACCAATACATTTTTTTCGGGTAAGTGGTTTTGGACAGGGGCGGGCGGGGATGAGAATCTAAAATATTTTTTTCTCTGGCCTAATAGAAACACTGACTGAATAACTTTACCTCAGATGTTCCAACTTCACTTGATGAACGTGCATCTGTGGATGTTTTGTTTGGATCTCCATCCTGGAATATATTATTGAAACGATGAATCATAAAGCCACAGAAAAGGCCAATAACTTGCGATATTTCTGTTGATGTTTTTCTACCTTGTGGAAAAAGGCTAGAATTCACCACTTATTGAAAAGAAATGAAACGTAGAAAATACTTTCTTAAAAAAAGTTTATAAACAATAGATAGCGAGAAACAAGTTAGCATCCAGCAGGTACCTATCTACAAATGATCGTTATGCTTACCTTGGTTGTACAACGGTGGTAGGGATAACACATTTTATGGAAAAAATAAGAAAATCTTGTAAAAGAACCTAGAAGCTCGATGTGTTTCTTTGAATCCTGGCATCGGGTTCGTTCTTGATTTCGAATGATTTGAAACCAGGAGCTCTGGTCTTGGTAAGGTCACTGAGTACTCGCATTAACAATGATTATGTTATGAACTTCTTATGTTTTATATATTTCTGTGCTTTTGCATGCAACATTGTTAAGTTTATGGGTAGATTGGACTTGTTTCACCAAGACAACTTGTACTGTTTTCATATAAAAACCTGTTGGGGAAAGTGTGAGGTAGGTCCACCCTAGAACCTGGTTTAAACCCCCAAGTGGCAAAGTAGCTGTGCCACTGACAGTTTCTATGTGAATTCCTCTCCAGGTCTCATATTTTTGTGATGTCTGTTTTTTAATTAGTCATATGATAAACCATGCTTTCTCTTTCTCTTCTTCTTGGCTGTGTGGGGAGTTTGTGCCTTCTGAAATTGGCACTTCCTGATTTGCATATTTTACTTTTGTACAAATTTTTTATATTTCTCTTAGATTGTAAATAAATCATTGGCGCTATTTAAAATGTTAAAGGCAAATGTTATTCAGAAAAGAGGGTCTATTTTTATTCCATTACAAAAGTTGTGTTGCCATTATACAGATATAGATAATAGTTAAAAAGGAACCATTGAAAGCCACCTAACACGACAAATATGAAACTATTGCAATCTCGGTTTAATTGAACATGTTCGTGGGAATTAGTGTAAATGCATTTATAATGTTAATTGGTGTAAATATTGAGTTGCGCTCAATCCGAGGCTAGGCGGCGTGGGCATTTCTATTACTTCCGTTGAGCAGGCTCAATTAAACTGAACCTGTAATATTTAACATTTGTAGTTCCCTTTTCATCTAATTCAAATATGAAAAAGTGAAATATACATATCTGGCTCCAAGGTTATAAAACTTTTTTTTAAATTGATTAATGTATTATTCATTCTTTTTTCTTCTCTACTTCTTCAACTGTGTAAGGGGACTGTGTCTTCTGAATGTGGTCATTAAAGGTTATAAAACTGAGTTTGGAAACCAGTCTCAAATCTCAAGCATCTGATTGGCTGAAATGGCGACTGGTCGCCATTTCAGCCAATCAGATGCTTGAGATTTGAGACTGGTTTCCAAACTCAGTTTTATAACCTTTAATGACCACATTCAGAAGACACAGTCCCCTTACACAGTTGAAGAAGTAGAGAAGAAAAAAGAATGAATAATACATTAATCAATTTAAAAAGAAAACACCATAAACAATAAATATAAATGAAACGCTCTCGCCTTAGATCAGTCAGAGGCAAAACGATTTGCTACCGGGGGGTTAAATCAGGTTCTAGGGTGCTCTTAATTAACTCTTGCTCCCAGAGATTCAAACAAGTACAAGTTGTCTTCGTAAATAAGCTCCAATCCACCAATCGACTAAATAACATTGCATTCAATAGCACACAAATATATTAAACATGAGAAGCTTATAGAATTGTCAGTCAAAACGTTCTGTACCCATTCATTGTATAAAGTGGAAGCATATACAACATAATTAACTTATACACTTTCCAATGTTATAACTACACCGATCATATTTTAAAATTAATCGGGATATACACTGCAAACCTGAAATATAATAAGATACATTATTTACACTTTTTTATATGAAAACAATATTAAATTCCCTTCTCACGTTTAAAAACCACTGACATTTAATCAAGACAGGAGTAAAACCAAAGGCCACAAAATTGTCAGTAGTGGTTATATTTTCCATAAACGAAAATACATGTCTCATCGTTTAAATATGAATTATCAGGTATTTGTGAACAAATTTATGCAATTCTGCAATAATGCGATTGTTTAGCTGTTAAAACAGAAGATTTGTTCAGCAGTTTTTACCGGTTTCAGTATATTCTCTATACAAAAGCTACTGTCAATTTTGTGACTTTCGGTTTTGCCCTCACTTTGATTAAAAGTTCTTGGTTTAATAACGCACAAAGGGATTTCAATTGAAATTTTAGAAAATAAGAAAAAATGGTGCATCTTATTATATTTCGAATTCGAAAACTGTATTCCAATTCAATGCGTAGAAATTGAAAAGCTTTGATCGGTGTAGTTAGAACATTGGTTAAGTGTAGCATTGTCAAGCAATAAGGAGAGTACTCAGCGGCATTACACAGTTTCTGGGCTGAAGGTTATAAAACTGATATTGGAAACCAGTCTCAAATCTCAAGCATCTGATTGGCTGAAATGGCGACTGGTCGCCATTTCAGCCAATCAGATGCTTGAGATTTGAGACTGGTTTCCATGCTCAGTTCTATAACCTTGAGCACTGATTTCATGAATATTTACCGCAACCTTGTTACCATGCCAAAATCTGCTCATTTCTTTTGTCACTGAAAATGACAAGGAAAAAGAAATAAACATTTGACCTTTAAAACAACCTTATTTTGTTTTTTACAAACTTGGACGGGGATAATGTACACACGTTCAAGGAGCTTTTCCAAGAAAGTTTACTTTTTTCAAAATTATAGTTAGACGAAATCATTAAAACAGTCTTCTGAAAAATATGTTGCATATATGGTGAAAAACACAAAACTCAAAAGATAAACATTAGGTTTACGTTAGTTTTATGGTCAGTACAACACCTTTTTAATAGCACAGTCATACTTTATCAATTGACTTTTTCTGTTTCTGGTATTCATAACGATTCTGAATGTCACTAGTGCAGAAGCATAGACTTTTTTAACTGTTCAAAACTGTTGAACATTCAGAATCAGAAATTGTTTTATTATTATTTGCGGACCATAAAGTGTGCAAGTTCAACGATGGCCTTTTCTTCATCAGCAATCACTCGAAATTGATGTTGAACCACTGCAACACTGGCGTGTAATGACGCTCATTTAGATGCAACTTTTTACATGAAAAATTATTAATTGTCATGTCATAATTATGTATTCATCACTTACTAGATACATAAAACAAATTTACTAAAAATTACCTTCTAGAGTGTGAATCCTTAACAGAACATGTTTTATGCAAATGTATTCATCAAACTTTTGCTTTTAAGAAGCATTGCCCTGGTGCTTTCGTTATATGAATTAGCAATGAATGTATGAATGCAACTGAAATATTAATCGAAGATTATTATTGTTAACATATGCCGATTTCACCTTGTTTTGGTAGGTTAAAATTGTCAGAAAATCGGTATTGCACAAGTAACTTTTCATTGAAAGTTTAAGGCCAAATAATTCAATAATTGCTATTGGTATATCTTGAGCACATGAGCAATTTTGATAATAATAATCGAAGGACATATCTCCTAACAAAAATAATGATAATATCGAAATTGCGTGATTATTCTGCTCCACGAAACTTAACTTTTTTAATAATGTCGTATAACCTCGTTCTCCTTATATAAATCAGTTTTCGCAACCTAATTTTTGTAGAATGAATCGCCTAATTCAGAATCAGATACCTATGGCGGCATATTTCTGCCACGAGCTAGCTTGAAAATTTCTAGGAAATATTTGCCTTTGGATATTACAACTCTAGGCACTAAAGGCAATAAATGACTTCCTTAAGCAACCTCTATCGAGATTATAATTCAAACAGCAATAAATTTCTTCATGAAATTGTAAATTTTTATGGCAAATCATCGTTCGGGATGGATCGAAATTGTTATATCGGAGTTAGTATTGAGTTGCGTTCAACCCGGGGCTAGACGGTTCGGGCAATAATACGCATTTCCATGGTTGGAGGTTATAAAACTGAGTTTGGAAACCAGTCTCAAATCTCAAGCATCTGATTGGCTGAAATGGCGACCAGTCGCCATTTCAGCCAATCAGATGCTTGAGATTTGAGACTGGTTTCCAATCTCAGCTTTATAACCTTCAGCCCTGCTCATGAACAGACTCAATCAAACCGATTCCGCAATATTTTCATATCTTTCGGTGTTTTTCAAAGTTTCTAGTTTATCTATTTTGGTAAACATAGTTGTATCAGGATATTTGTCTATGTAAGGCGACAGCTACCCTAGCTATTCTGTTTTAGAAAGATGCCACTTGAATTTTCATTGAAGTGGTGTTTTCACAATCTGTGGTAGCTGAAAAAATAGGATATTAGATAAAGAAGGGGTGTTCTTAATGTAATGCAACGGCTATTCAAGTTTTAATATTAATAATTTCTTTATAATTATAATATTGTCTTTCCTAGTATAATGAGCCATAATATGCGTGACAAAACTTGTTGGCTTATGCTCATAACAACCGTCATAATAGAATTGAATTTTGTTCCGTATTTTCGGATCAAGATCGTAAACATACCTACTCTGGCTACTTCTTCGGTAGAGTGTAGGGTGCTTTGTGGCTAAACGTTGTCGCCGAACACAGTTCTTTCAACTCAACGAAACAGTATATAGTGTCGCGGCCGTAGAAAGAAAATCTTCCCGCACACATTAGTCAGTAATGTTATTAGAATAAAATCGTTTTCCGGTGAGAATACATAATGACGAGAACAATCCTAATGGACAAAGACTTGTCCGGAAGGAAAATTGAAACTTTTTGAATGGAATGCCAATTTTCAACACAGTACTCTTCTAGCAATACTTGCTTAAATTCCTCTTCTAGCAATACTTGCTTAAATTCCACAATTATTGTTATCATTGAATGCATAATTATAAATGTCTTCTTTCTGTCGATACCAAATTTATGCCGGTAGTAATGTGTTGAAAATTGGCATTGTTGGTGTTTACGCGATTACAAAGATGTTATGAAAAACATACTGGACAAGACTTCTGTCCTTAATTATATATCAGGGTAATTCGTGCAAGAAGTTGTACATGTATGTATATCTTTCCGTTGCCGCTACAGATTCGATTCCCGGCGTAGGCATACAATAAACTTGTAATGTAAGTCCTAAACAGGCAAATAATTAAATTAATGGATCAAGGTGATATGAGATTTATAAAACCTTTCATGCTGACGTTTGTCTATGTCTTTCTTAAGCCTTAACCTTGAAGCATTACCAGATTTTATTTCGAATAAATTAAAGAGCCAAAGCTATGTTTACGCATTTGTGTTTCGTTTAAATTTGTTTGTCAAATGTCCTTGTACGTTCTGCAAAATTAGCGATAATAATATGTTTTTATGCAGATAAGAATAAAATTATTGTCGCAATAACCATTTCAGTTGAATCGTTGGCTGTGTCATAATTACATTCCAAAAGAGTATCAAGTTTCGCTGAAATAAAGTATAAATTATAGTATGAAGTATAGAAACCTCATTTTTAAAGGTTGAGCAAAATTGTTATTTTGTTATGATTAACATAAGCTGGGTTGCATGTATATGCGCACAATATGTTTATCTGTTAAATTTGTTTATTTTATATGCGCTTTATTAGACGGATGATATAGATATAACCTATTTAAAAATCACTTTTACACACTCACCTTAAAAAAATGCTTTTTTTTAAATAGTTTTTGAGCGTTCATTAGGGTTAAAAAGTTGTGAAATAGCATAAAACCTTTCCGCATACTCGACGATGTTAAGGCCCGGTCACACCGCCCAAACGTTGCTGGAGCGTTCCTTGAACGGTAGGGAGGTGGACCAAACGCTCGTCACCGCTCACAAAATGGAAAAAAATCGAAAACACGGGCATTGGTTTAGCGGTGCACCGCTGAAGCCGGCGTTGCTTTAGCGTTGGTTTAGCGATAGCGAGCGTTGGTATAGCGGTGATGCGGCGTTCTGCGCATGCGCCCGACACCGTTCCAACAACCCCGTGTCCGCTCGAAAAACGCTTATAAGCGCTCCACCAACGTTTTTGCAACGTTTAATCGCCGCCCGGGCAACGCTGGCGAAGCAGCGGTGGTGCAGCGTTCAAAAAACTCGGCGTTGGCCTAGCGTACCCAAGCGTCCACGAACTTGTGTCTAGCGGTGCCAAACTTTGCTTGGGCGTTGGTGGAGCGGTGGAGAACTTTGCCTGGGCGGAACATTTTTCCCTTCTCACCGCTCGCAATATTTTGTGCAGCTTAAAACTTTCGGAGCGGTAGGAGGGCCCTTCGAGAGACATCAGCGGTGGCCGAGCGTATACGGCGTTGCTTTAACGGAGGCCAACTTTTGTTTAACGGTGGTGAACGGTTACGAGCGGTGATGAATTTTTTTCACCGCTCCAGGGACGCTCCAGCAACGCTCGGCCGGTGTGACCGGGCCTTTACATTGCAAAGCACATGAACATGTAAAACAGAAAACAAGCTAATGATATGTTTAGGCGAAAACGTCTTTACTGAGAGCGGAACACCTGGAGTTAGATCAGCAAAACACAATGGCAGCATAATGAAAAAAGCGATTAAATTCTTCTTCAAGAATTTTTAAAATCGTGTTTTACTGATATGACTTCAGGTGCTCTGGTCTTCATACCATTGAGTATCGCCCCTTTGGCTTTGCAATGTTATTTGCTTCTTATGTTTTGTATGTTTGTGTTTTTTGCATGCAATATTGTTAAGCTGGTGGGTGGGTTGGATTAATCTCACCAAGACAACTTGTACTTGTTTGTTGATATGGTTGGCAAGTGTGAGTTTGGTGCACCCTAGAACCTAGGCTAAACCTTAAATGGCAAATTGTTTTGCCACTAATTGTTTAGGGGCGGTAATTTCTTGAGATCTCATTTTCGTTAATTGTTTGTGTCGTCTATTTTGATACAGATTATTGTTTAACCATGCTTTCTCCTCCTCTCTACCAGTGTTGTGTGTATTCCAAAAATCAGATTAAAGATTTTAACTGCTTGCGTGTATCATGGCATCAACACAGTAAAATGTATGTCTGGCTTTCAATACATTATTCACATTTTTTCTTGAGTAATTCGTCACCTTAGTGCAATAACGGTATATCTCCTTCATATTTCAATGGTACTTATACCGTTATTGCACTAAGGTGAGTAATTAAGGCTTAAACTCGTGTGAAATGAAAACATTTTAAACATGCATGACATTAAAACTCTGCATTTGTAAAATGTATATTTTATATATATGTGTAATACTAGTAATAAAAGATTTAAATTGATTAGTTTCGCAGATTTCATTATTTTTCAAAAAGTGTTTCCTACAAACTGTTTCGGCTTGGGAATTTAAAACAGTAGAAATCAACTTATCTGTTTAGTAATGTCGGAAAGTTTCTTTTGATATTCGCTATTGCACTATGTCACCAGAATAGAGTAATACGGACACGTAAATGTCACAACACATTTCAAGATTTTGTTGGGGTTTTTTTTCGGTACGTGTTTGGATGCGGAAAGAGAGAACAACTGACAAAAAATAAACTTCTCTTAAGCTGTATAAGGTTTAGACAGTTCTATTCAGGCTAATTTGTTAGGTTAATTTGTTTTAAAGAGATTCGATTCTGTCAGTCACGAAATAGTTGAAAAGAAAACTTTGAAAGCCATCGAACTAGACAAATATGAAACTATTGCAGGCTCGGTTTGATTGAGCCTGTTCATGGACAGAAATGGAAATGCATATTAATGCCCGCGCCGCCTTGCCCCGGGCTTATGGATATTACTGCCAACCCCGCCTTACCCGGGCTTATGCATATTTCTGCCCAAGCCGCCTTGCCCCTAGATCTATTCATATTACTGCCCAAGCCGCCTTGCCCCTAGATCTCTGCATATTACTGTCTTCGCCGCCTTGCCCCTAGATCTATGCAAATTACTGCCCGCGCCGCCTTGCCCCTAGATCTATTCATATTACTGCCCGCACCGCCTTGCCCCTAGATCTATGCATATTACTGCCCGCGCCGCCTTGCCCCTAGATCTATTCATATTTCTGCCCGCGCCGCCTTGCCCCTAGATCTATTCATATTACTGCCCGCGCCGCCTTGCCCTTTTGGCCTATTCATATTACTGCCCACGCCGCCTTGCCCTTTTGGCCTATTCATATTACTGCCCACGCCGCCTTGCCCTTTTGACCTATTCATATACTGCCCGCGCCGCCTTGCCCTTTTGGCCTATTCATATTACTGCCCACGCCGCCTTGCCCTTTTGACCTATTCATATTACTGCCCGCGCCGCCTTGCCCTTTTGGCTTATTCTTATTACTGCCCGCGTCGCCTTGCCCTTTTGGCCTGTTCATATTACTGCCCGCGCCGCCTTGCCCTTTTGGCCTATTCATATTACTGCCCGCGCCGCCTTGCCCTTTTTGCCTATTCATATTACTGCCCGCGCCGCCTTGCCCCAGGCTTATGCATATTACTGAGCACGCTGCCTAACAAAAATCCGTTTATAGTTAGCAAGGACAGTAGTGCGCTTGAAATCTTTTGCATCTGAGACCATCAGTATGTCTTTATTAGACATGGCAAATTTGTTATGGCTCACAACTTGTCCGAATGATATATGAATGAATAAAATAAGACTCAATACAAATATCTGCACGTTATTCATAACAAATCATTTGTAAATTAAAAAGTGAGGATACCTACATCATTTAAAGTTACTCTGCAGACTTGGTGATAAACCTACCTAAAAGAGGTCGTTATGCTTACCTCTTTGTTTTCACGACGGTGGCAGGATATTAAGATTTTATAAAGGATTATAAGGAACTCTTGTAAAAAGTAAATTACCGTATATTCCCTATTAAACGCCCCCGGGGGCGTTACATTTTGAAAAGGGGGGGGGGGCGTTTAATAGAGACCAACTATTGACAAAATGTAGTTTTCAATAATTGTGTTATTTTTTAATAAATAACCGTAGGAAACAATTTTGTCATTTTCCTATAACTTATTTTTAAAAAACAAAATGAAATTTTTCACACCAAAATGATTATTAAATTATATATTTGTATTTATTTGGATTAATGCTGAGAGATTAAAGATCTTCATGTCATGGTAATTCACACGTTTACTTTTGAAAAAAGACTGGGGGGGGGCGTTTATTAGGGGAGGGGCGTTTATTAGGGGAGGGGCGTTTATTAGGGGAGGGGCGTTTAATAGGGAATATACGGTATGCATATCAGAATTCGCCACAATCTTAAAACAAAGAACCTAGACGTAGATTTCTTTCTTTTATTCATTTGATATAGATCAATATCAAATTTGTTTTGTTAATTGGTGTAAATATTGAATAGCGTTCAGCCCGGGGCTAGGCGGCGTGGGCAGTAATATGCATTTCCATTACTACCCAAGAACAGGCTCAATTCAAACCGAGCCTGCAATATTTTCATATTTGTCTTGTTCACTGCATTTCAAAGTTCCCTTTTCGATAATTTCATCATGTTCTTGTTGATTTTACTCCAGGGGCTCTAGTCTCGGTAAGGTCATTGACTAGGCACTTATTGCTCATTGTTTCTAATGGTTTATATGTCTGTGCGCTTTTGTGTGGGTGTATTGGAGCTAATTCACTAAATATAACATTACTCGTATTTGTTCGTTCTAATGAGAAGTGTTACGGTGACGACGTGTCATAATATCCCGGATTGGTTTATATCAATACAAGGTGGTTTTTTTAAAAACACATGCTCACACTTAAGTTAAGAAATAAGGTCTTAAACTACAAGTTGACACTAAGAACACGGAATGTTTCACAATTTTGTAGAATGAATCGCCTTGAATATGAATGCATATGTCACTATACGCGTAAATTATGTGTTTAAAGAAAATATTTATGAGCTTGCAAGCTTACTCATGAAAAGAAACTCCAATAAAACATATTATACCAGAATGCAATCTGTAGGTGTGTATTATTTCTCGTTGCGTATGTAAACCACATCACGTTCGACCTTCGGTCTCGCGTGGTATTGTTTACATTCCTAACTCGACAAATACAAACCTACAGAATGCATACTGGTATAATAATATTCCATATATATTCATCGAATTTATCTCAGATGAAAAACAAACTAAACTCCATATTGGAAAGGGAAATTTACTCGAATTGTCTCAGTTGTAGAATCACAGGATTTATCTTGACTCGAGTCTAGGAGTGAACAGGCGATCTTTATTTGTCTATCAGACACTGGAAAGAAAAAGTATCATCATGACTCATTGTTAATACATGTTCTTCAAGGTAAATCTACGGAAGTTAACTTGTCTAATATCCAGTTTTTGTATTATCTATTAGACACAGGAAAGAAAAAAAGCGTTAAGGTTCACTGTTTATACATGTTCTTCATATAATCATGGTAAATCTACAGAAAAAGCTTGTCTTTTACATTGTTTATTATTATCTTAACTGTATTATTTTTATTTTACAAACTACCCCACGGAGCCTTTTTTTTAAATAATTAATATACTCAAAAGAAAAAGTTTAGTCAGTACTTTCGTTTTCGCCCTAAATCTAAAATATTGCAAATATCGTGAAAAAATTAACATATGTTTTGTACTAACTCTTCTTATCAAAAACATGATGATTTGTTTATGATAACCTTCCTCATAAGACCGTGACTGTTTAAATTCAAAATGCTCGAGATGCACGTGTTGATGAAAACCGACGAGGATATTTTCGCAAATTTCTTTTGACATTAAAAGATTATTGCCTATAATGAAAAAAGCCGGAGTAAAATTTTTGGTAGGTAGCCTTGGTCGCCGCCCTTGCCTATCCATTAATGACAAAAATATCGCTTGGAGATTTCTAGAAGCTTGTTTACATGCTGCTGACGTAGCAGGTCGTTTTGGTTGCCATCAGCGAACAATATATCGTATGCAAGCGCGATTCTGACAAACTGGCAGCGTCAACCACCTGCGTCGTCCAGGTAGGACCTGACAAACAATCTCGCGCAAAGATCGCTTCTTAGTGACGTCAACACGACGTAATTGCTCCACACCTGCTCAAAAGCTTTTGTCAACGTCTTAGACAATCAACGGGGGTCATAAATATTTATTTGTAACTCCTGAAACCGGCTGAGAGCTGCTCGGCTTTGTGAACGACGTCCTTACAAAGGTATTCTTCTAACAGCACATCACCTCGTCGCTTAGTCCAAATTTAGTATCAAAGAAGCTGATGGAATTGATTGTGTTTGGCGACGCCGAGGAGAAAGGTTTGATCCTGCTAATGTCTTCGAATATGACCGTTACGGTGTTGGGAGCGCTATGATCTAGAGCGGTATTTCTTATAATGGCAAGACAAAACTCAAAACAATACAGAATATCTTAAATGCCGCCGATTATTGTGAAGAAATCATTATCTCTGTCATTGGTTCTTACATATTGAACGGCAATGCTTACGCTCTACAGCAGGATAATGCACGCTGCTACACGGCACGTCAGACACGGAACGTTCTTGTTGTAAACAACATAAAAATACTCGAATGACAATAAAAATCATTTTATCTCTTCCCGATTGAACACATGTGCGACTATCTTGGAACAAAGGTGCGTGACGGGAATGACGCCAACTCCATAAATAATCTTAACGAATATTGCACAAGGAATTGGCCAAAACCCCTATACACATCATTATAACACTCGTAAACAGCATACGAAAGGATTTTATGGCTTTTATTCAAGCTAGAGTTGGTCATACCAAATATTGAGTGTAATGTAAATTTTGATTTTGACCCCTGTCTTAAATCTTAATCAAATTGAATGGCTTTTTATGCATGTGTTCAGTAAATATTGTTGAAATTCAATGGAAATTGAATGAAGATTTTCGAAGTTAATGGTGTTTTTGTCTTCAATTTTAATGTTTAACAATTCTTTGGTATTCCAACTGACTAAACTTTTTTCTCTCAGCATATACTCATGTTGTATAAGACAAATACTAGATTACTGCGCGAGATATTTGCGCTACGGAGTTATCTTGGATCTAGCATAAACTTTATTAAAGCCTTTGGTCGTATCGTCTTATGTGTAACAAAATGGAAATTATAATATTAATTAGCTTCTTTTCAAGTGTACAGTAATAATAATACCAGCAATTAACTAGTGTACGGATAATTGCTGTTACCATATAAATTACCATATGGATAAGTTTTACAACTACCAATGCACGATAAGAATTTAAATCGACCATGTTTTCTTAATTTCAAAGGAGTCTTTAGCTTTCCTTTTTAAGAAGTAGATTTCCGGTTTCGCCGATATAAACAATGCGGCAGCGAAAGGTTTTGTTGCTTTTTTCTCATCGATTGGTGGCTTCTCATTAATTATACATCGCTCTAGAATTTCCATAAATATAAAAGTATTACGTGTTACCGAGTGTCCGGGTTCAATGAAAGTTAATTTAAAAACTGTTACCAAACTAAGATTCCTGTGCGTATAGAATGCGAAAAGCAACAACAGGTAATAAGTTTGCACAAAACCCTTTACATCGTTACATCAGATATTACTGTTCTTACTAAGTGCGAGGCTTGTGCACCGAGAACCTAATTTAAACTCCCATTGGCAAAATATATTGCCACTGAACATTCCAATTAAGAGGGTTAACCGAGATTCGTTAATTGTTTTCTTGTTGCTGTTGTTGTTGTTGATTTTTTGTTGTCATTGATCATTATTATTAGCCTTCTGTCCGTTCCCTTCTAATTTTGGTTGCATTTGTCTTTTTTCTGCATGTGTTGATTGTTGATTATTAAAAAAATCAATTCAGCGGTCAAAACTTAGAATGTTTTTGTAACAACATAATTTATTCTTGATATGTTTGTTCCACTTACAAAAAGAAAATAAATCGCTTGCTTCCATGTGTTTACTTACCAGACAAAGCCAAATAAAAATCCACGGCCAAAAAATCAGGACTAATATCACGTTCAGACAAATTTTGTCATGGAATCTGAAAATAAACAATATTGACAATCTCAGAACCTGTAAGAAAATATTTTAAGAATCCTCTTCAAAAATAAGAAAATATGATTGCATTTCCTCGTACTGTTTATTGGTGTAAATATTGAATTGCGCTCAACTCTGGGCTAGGCGGCGTGGGCAGTAATATGCATATCCATTACTGTCCATGAACAGGCTCAATCAAACCGAGCCTGCAATATTTTCATATTTGTCGTGCTCGATGGCTTTCACAGTTCCCTTTTCATCTATTATAATTGTATGAAAGCACACCTCTCATTCGCATTTTTTACATTTACACAAATATGTCATCAGTGGGTTATGAATGTTTACTTTTTCTCAACAAACGCATACTAAAATTTTGTTCTGTTACCAGTCTAGTCTGTCTGTTGACATAACAATACAGATGAAAAGGGAATTTGGAAAGCCACCGAACACGACAAATATGAAAATATTGCAGGCTCGGTTTGATTGAGTCTGTTCATGGGCAGTAATGGAAATGCATATTACTTACCGCGCCGTCTAGCCCCGGGTTGAGCACAACTCAATATTTACACCAATGAACAGTACAATGTCGATCCAACCAAAACGATGTTATGGATAAGGCGGTGAACATGGAACCTTCAATGCGGTATTTTCAGATTAATACTGTTAGGACGGGAAGGGTTCATGTAATAGTAAGAATCTTTTGAAAATGCAGGCCAATTATTTTTTTGCAATGAAACCCAATTATTTTCCTGAAAAAAAACTATACAGTACAGACTATAGATATAGTTCATGTCAAATTCGGTACCTGCATCTTGTTCTGGTCAGAAATAACTAATTCTTCGTCTATCTTTTATCCTAAACTCTTTTCTGAGCTATACCCGTTGCAATCACTTTTCAAACTGAATTGTTTACACACAAATTCGGCCTATTTAAAGTTTAAACATTGATGACGACGAAAAACGAAAGTAGGATTTCGCGGAATCGTGCTATATGTAACATACAAAATGGCGGACGTTATAAAAAGAACCAAGATGCAGACGAATAATTAATGACTTTCTTGTTCTAATAAATTGCTAAGGATTATAAAGGTTAACAGGAATGAAGCTAAGGTAACTGTCTAATGAACTAATTTAAAAACCTTATACCTTTTTTTTCAATATGTTGGCCTATTTGTATATGGAAGGTTTCAAAATATCAGACAGTGTACCCCTTAACCCTTATCAACCAGCCAAATTAGAACACGACACATTTGAGGCTCAATCTTTAATCTGACGTTCATTCGGAAAATGGAGACACTACGCCACTAGCAGGAGTAATATTCTGTTGGGACAAATGTGAGGTTGGTGCGCCCTAGAACCTGGTTTAAACCCCCAGTGGCAATTTGTTTTGCCACTGACCGTTCCAATGCGGTAATCCAAGGATTCTCTTTTTCGTTAATTGTGTGTGGCGTCTTATTTGAATTGACATACTTATAACAGGCATGCTCTCTCTTCCTCTCTTCTTTTTTGCTGCGTGGAGAGGCTGTGTTTTATGGGTGTTGCGATTTCTGATATGTATATTTCACTTTTTATCATAGAGATTTAACAATAATGTTGGGATATTGAAAGCACACATAAAATCAGGTCGGACAATTGAGACATGTTGGTTTGTATACTTCTCTTTCTCTCGGACTGTTACATATGTCGGTGTAGTGTTCACACCAGCTACAACAACAGTTGTGTTAGATTGCTGCTGTTGTTGCTGCGGCATCGGTTGAGGGTAATAAGGTTGTTGCGGTGGTCCTTGAGATTGGCCTTGCTGTGGTGGCGGACCATACCATTGCTGTGGTTGACCCGAGTACGGAGGGGGGGCAGTCTGATGAAGAACATGTTTTATGACACAGTTAATCAATTACAATATGAGCTAATAATAAATATTTTTATCATATACCCATGACTTATTTAAGCATAGTAAAGCCTCTATCCGCGAGACTAATACAACGAAAGATAAATAAATCCGTATCAGAGAGGTAGGTTTTCTGATTCTCTATTTCTTAAGTTGTGTCCATGTTATATGAGATGTTATAACTACTCACACTTCATTGTGTTCTGATCGTTATTTTCCGATACTCTCCGACTTCCAAAAAAGGACATTTCCGTCGCATTTCTACGACCTTGTCATATTCTTACGCCATTCATATATTTTAAATTCATTTATAAATTTACTATTGAGTTACAATTTTTATTTCTGCTATTATGTATGTTATGGACTAAAATTTTTTTTTCTTTTTAAGTGTATTTAAATTTGTGTTGAGCGAGAAGGATATATACTTAAAGGAACATGTTTACTGAATTATGTTTGTAGGTTCGTTTTATTCGGCGTTAGCTGTCTAAGCTCACTTTTGACCTAGTTTTTCGACCAATGAAATATTGTAAATAAAATTTATTATGCAGCGGGAAAATCAAATAGATTATTTTGATTGGTTATTAGTGGGTCTTGTTAATGATTACCGTAACGATTTTTGTATTGTGTGTAAGTATTTACCTGGCGCTTATATGTTCGGGCATTTTCGTTTTAAAAATCGTTAATTGTATTGGAGAAAAAGATATTTAGGGTATAAATAACCAGTTAAGTCAATTGATGGCTTAAATACGATTTTATATGGAATATTCATAGGTGTCAGGTTAACACTCGAGTACAATACACAGTGTAAAACGACAGAGAAGTGCAGATATTTCTGGTTCTTACTGGTTCCTTTCTAGTTTCTTTGATACTGATTGTGAATTTCAAGTCCAGAAATTCATAACGCCTTGGTGTAGTGGTTATCACACTCGCATCTCAAACGAAGGCCCCGGGTTCAATACTCCGGAGGGACACTTTCTTTTAAAGTTAATTTACGTAAAAGTTGGTAGATTTCGCTCTTGTAACAAGTTGTTATTATTTTCATTAATTGTATTTTAATGACATTTATTTATCATTAGTGCTAACTTTACAAGAGGTATTTTATTGAAACTGAATGTACAGTTAATGTTAGACATTCTTCTTTAATCGACGTATTATCACCAGACGAAATTTTTGCACGGTCTTTATTTCTTTCTTTCTTATATATAAACATCTTTTCCATCAACGCCGTTTATCTTTTTTAAAGATATTTCTTGTTTTTTCATTGCATTGATAAACCACATTACGCTTCACCTTCGGTCTCGTCATATTGTCAAACACAGTTGTGTGTTTCGTCAAGGTGCCGACGCTCGTTGGCACTAACAACTCAACAGGATTAAACTTACAACAGTAAATTTACGAATCATTGCATTACAAATAAGAATCTAAATTACATTGTACTTTTCTAGTTGTAAGTTTGGCAGTTCTAATCAATCAATCTAAGGGAGCTTTCTGGTAGAAAAACAATATACTTATTAGTACAGAAATGTTTGGGAATAAAAGCACAAAAAGTTTATGAACATGTTAATATATACTTACACTCATTCTTGAAGTTCTCTAACTGAAAAAAGCGAACATTTCTTATTGTTAATACTACAACACATTTATAATATAATTTTGAAAGTCATCAAACTTTTTGAATAATTGAAATATTGGTTTCAATCATTCTTTTCAAAGCCGGCAACAAAAATTCGAACCAGGAGTTTTGCCATTCATTGTGCACAACTCAGTTCATGACACTTTTTAATCCACACCGAGCGATGGCGTGCGTACGGCGGAAGAAGTGGAACAATCAGTTCGATATTTAAATATTTTTTTTTCTCTAAACAGCGCCGTATAACCCATACGAGAAAAGAAGAAAATAATGAACAATCTAAACAGACTTGATATGTAACATGAAATACCATAATGTAAACACTGTGTTTCATATAACCTTATAGGCAACTATACTTTGTAAATGCGAAATCATCTTCATAGAATATTTGAACAATAAACAAAGCTGTACCGGTCGAGATGTAATTATATATACCATACATTAATTAATTGACAAAATAGATGTACAATAGCCTTGGTCATCGAACGCGTCACATTACAAAATCCTGTAGGTTAGGTTTATATGAGCAAGTTCTTTGACAGTAATGGAAATGCATTAAACTGTCCAGTAAAATAATATAACACAAACATTAATTTTCTATGACATAAAAGTTCTAGATCAAATATCACAACAACGTAAGACAGTTCAGGAAATTTCCTAAAAACAAATTTACTAAAGCAAAATCTGTAGGAAATTAAAGAAAGATGTACATTATGCTCCCAAACAGTCTACCAGCTAATAACTAACAGGGCACATGAAAAGAAGCGAATACTAAACTAAACATTATGCAGTTAAACAATAAGCAAAATCACAGTGACAAAAAATCATATGCCTGATTATAGGCAGTAATAGAAATGCAGATAATAAATATCAAATGTTGCTTCCCCAAACGTTTATTGCTTTCCGGGGCTTGGCGGCGTGGTCAATTTTTATGCATTTCCATTACTGGCTATATACTGGAAAGAAACAATAATCAAAACAAAAATTGTGACGCCCTCCAAAACACGTCGTCTTATAGAGTACAATTCGACATCTTAATCGTCAAATAGCACATCTGTTTTTATATTATTGTATATTACGAAAGGCATTGAGAAAAAGGTTGAAGAACGTTCAATTAAAAAAAATATCCTGTTACAAAAGAAATACCTTTTTTAGGGAGAACGCTTTTGCGAAGGGTTAACCAAGTCACTTATTCGTATGTATTTAATTAAGGGCAAGTATGGGATTGACGCCCCTTACGCCTGGGATTTCGTGCATGTTTTGAGATGTTTTACCCTTAAAATGTTTCTTATATGAACACGTGCTTTGTTTTCATCACTTTTGTTTGGGAATGCTGTGTTTCTGCTTATGTTTTCTTGATACGCATATTTCATTATTTCAATTTTGTTTAAGAAATCGGCAATGTATGTGTACCTTCCAACCGTATAGATCATTTAATGCAGAGCAGTCTCCGTTCTGTTCATACTCACATGGACAGGGCTTTAAATCAAACGCCGCTTCAGAATAAATAAAACAGACAGTAATATTTTTGACTTTGACAAATTTTATTTTCTGTTTAATTGCAAATTTAGTAGTCAAAAGAATGAATAGTTTTTTTTGGGGGGGGGGGGGGGGTGGAGGGGGTGGTGGCTGGAGAGCTTGCAAAATCCCGTCTTTTGGTCTATTGTTTGCTAATATGAGAACCTGTACCGGCATGTTGAACGTAATTTTTCCTGGTTTCAACCCAACAGTGGCAAAGAGCTTTTGGGACTGGCCGTTCCAAGACGGTACCTGTTCGAGTTCTAATTGTTGCTAGTTGTTTCTGGTGTCCTTACGGAATTGGACATTTTATAAACACGTTTTTTTCCTATTTAAACGTACTATTTGTTCATCTCCAACGGGGTCCATTTGTTTTGCATACATGTGCTTAATAAAACGAAAAAAATAGCTAATGAAGTAAGTGAACTGTAAAGTTAATATAGATTGTATAGATCTTCCTTAACATTTTAGCCCACACGACGGTTAGATCCACTTTCATATGGGGCGCGTCACGGGAAAAGGTACCTTCGGACAGTTGACGTCATTCTTTGATATGACGTAATATATTCAAGCAGACGACATTACTTATTATGTACTTCGCGGTAAAAATACCGTTTTATTGTTAAAATGTGTAACAAAATCACATTTTAGTTATAAGAAATTGTTATATAGATGTAATTTCTTTTTAAATTTAGTTTAAACTAAAATATCAAAAAAATGACCGAAGGTACCTTTTCCCGTGACGCGCCCCATATCAGATTTCATGTTTAGGATTCATTGGTATTAGTTTTCATTACAGGCGATAAATACCGCAATGATCCGCCTTGTAATCTGTAACAGTTTTATTGTCCGAAATTAACGAAGCGGTGTTTCTAGAAAGATATAATTTTTTTCAGCCGTTTCATTTAATTATTGTTAAGCTTTTGTCACTTTTAATGTTTAACACAAAGCAATTTACTTCGTTTCTGAAATAACCATTGTTATAAATGATCGTTTGTTTTGAAAAAGCTTAAAATGTTTGAACCAGTTTTAGCCTATTATTGCAACGACAAAGATATCATTAAATATCAACAGATAATAGTATAAGGAGTTAGTTTTTGAATTAATATTCAAATTTGATTTTTACCATTTGTGATATGAAATATGGGCAAACGGCATGTCACACGTACAACACTGAAATGAGTATCAAGCGATTTCTATTTATTGTTAATGATGTGTTAAATCTGTTTGTCATGTTGTCCGCAGAATCGCACTGAGTTCCATGCCAAAACTTATCATACATTACACAAAAGCAAAAAACGCAATTTAGGTGGTATCATTTGTCACAATATACTGTTACAGTTGGGGGGAGTGTGGTTTTCTACTTTCATAAAATGTTATGTTATTTAATAATTATAAATCTTCTTATTACTTCAGATATCAATTATAGGGCATATAAATGTTACAGGTCAATCAGGAATTATAAAAAATTAGAAATATGAAACAATTTCTCTCACTGAGTGTAGCCTTATTGTTGGGAGTCCAAAATTTCAAATTATCCACCATAGTATTAAACTTGAGTCACAGGAAGGTTGTCTATATCAAGGTTAACAATGTCTTAGAATTTAGTTCAATAAACTTTACTAGAACAATAGTTATAAACAATGCAAACATGAATGTCAATTTTTTTTCTTTTTTAGTCACTGGGAGAAACATGTTTTGCTATTGTTCTAGTAAAGTTTATTGAGAGAGAGAGAGAGAGATAGAGAGAGAGAGAGAGAGAGAGAGAGAAAGAGAGAGAGAGAGAGTTTGTTTGTGTGTTTATAATATTAAAATGAAACTTGTACATTCAAACAGTTAAAACGCCGAAGAGGAAGGCTTTTTGAAATCAATTTCAATTTTTCTTTCTTTTATTCTTTTCAGTTGTATAATAATTAAACTACAACAACATACGAAATTCTTAAGTAAAGAAGATAGTTAACATGTTTGTTTACATAATCTATGTATGTGTAATGCATTCAACATATTTAAAAATACACAAATTTGGATACTTGCTAACAAACTGGGTATCTAGGCAATCTATAAACTCATCAAAACAAAAGAGTTATAATAATACTGGTACATTTCTAAATTATCCATCTTAATAAAGATCAGTTATACAAACTTTTTACAAACACTTCTGAACATCATATCAACAAAAGAAACGTGTGCAAAAGCTTATCCGTATATCTAACTATGTTATCGAGATTATACTGAAAAGAAAAGACAAACTTAAGAAATTCGATAAAAATGTGAAATATAAGGAATCGCCACACTATGAAAACACAGCCTCCCCACGCAGAAAAAGAGTAGAGAGGAAAAAGAGCATATGTTTATAAGAATATCAATTTCAAACATGGACACCACAATTAACTAACGAAAATGAGCACTCTCGGGGTTACCGCCATAGAACGGTCATTGGCAAAACATTGTTGTCATGGCGGGTTCTCATATCAACAAACAAGTACAGGTTGTCTTGGTGAAATAGCTCAAACCCACTCATCAGCTCAACAATGTTTCATGCATTATATACCGCCATAATGTCTACTTTCGCTTTCAAAGGCAAGTTTTTTTGCTGTATCTTTCAAAACCCGACATTAATACTCACAGCCCAATAAACGTGAAGAAATAGTGTCATGAGGCTTAATTTAAGTTTGGATGCCCAAGTTGTTTGAAAGAAAACTGAATTTCATGCACAGACAAATCCAAAAGAGGAAATATATGCATCAAAACCCGGGTTTGTGCACCATAGAACCTGGCCCCGTGATTATAAAACTTTTTTCATGCTCAACTCAATTCTGTGCTCAAACTTAAAATGTCTAAAACATTAACAGTATTCATAAAAAAGGAATAACTATGTGTTTAACAGTTGTTATTGAGAGCAATTTTGTCAAATATTCATTTTAAAAATATATATTTTATATAATGATCAGAAACAAAGCAATCAAAATGTCATGCTCAAATTGAGTGGAGCATGAAAAAAGTTTTATAATCACGGGGCCTGATGTAATGATCTGGTTCTGGAAATTCCTGATATGCATATTTCATTTTCGTCTGGAAATGACGCTCAAAACATCTGGAAAAAACGATGCAGATATCGCCTAAACACTTATTTTCAAAACGGTAAAGGTGGTTTGGCAAAAATGGTTTTTATTGATTCCGCAAAATATTTTGACATTGAAAACGAAAGAAGAAAGGAAATAGGTCTCGATTTTTGTGTTGTGTTTTGTTGTTGCTTTATTTGTCAAAATGGTTGACTAAAACCCCTGTCACACCAGGGACGCGTTCTCACGGCGTTCCCACGGCGTTCAAGAACGCCGAAGTACGCGCAGTACGATCGCAAGCATCGCCGCAGCAACGCGGGGGAATCGCCATTAAGCGCAGTGGGATCGCATAGAACGCCTAGCCACGGCGCTCACTTTGAGCATGCACAAAACAAACGCCGTCGCTAGGCGTTCTAATAAGAGCGCAGTGGGATCGCCGTATGGTCGCCGTAGCAGCGCAGTAAGGTCGCCTACAAGGCCGCAGGAGCTCCGCGGTCGCGCACACGCTGTGGTAATCGGTGGCGCTTGCACAGAGATCGCACGGCGTTGTCTGAGATGTCACTGCGTCTTTACAGCGCTTTATGGCGCGTCTACGGCGCTTATACGGAGTGTTAATTGTTTCACTGCGCTCTTTCAACGACTGTACGGAGCTGTCACGGGATCAATGCGCTCCCAATGCGCTTCTAGCGCGTTGTCACAGCAATCATTGCGCTCCCAGTGCGCTTCTACCGCGTTGTCACAGCGATCATAGCGCTCACAATGCGCTTCTACCGCGTTGTCACAGCGATCATTGCGCTCCCAAAGCGTTTCTACTACGTTCATTGACGTTTGTATGACAAACATAATGTACAAGATTGGCAAATAAACATACATATCACCATGACTGAAGTACAGCAGCAAGTCGGGCTATTGCTGACCTACATGCATGTCAAGCAAACATACCAAGATGAATATGATTGTATATGCGTATGATTGTAAAACGTCTTTTTGCAGGCATAGTCTTAACTGCTCAAGAACTAACAAGCAAATGATGAAGATTCGTGATACACTTCGTTTTATACGTTAGAACGTCATCAACACGCCGTCAGCGCAGCGTGAGCGACGTGAAAGCGCAGTGCACGCAGTGGAAACGCCGTAAGAACGCCCTGAAAGCGCAGTGCACGCAGTGAAGGCGCCGTAAGAACGCCATGTAAACTCCGAAGCAACGCTAAGGTCGCAGTGAAGACGCCGTGCAGTCTCCATCTTCACGATAAAAGTCAGATTTTTCTTGCGATCTCACGGCGTTCTGGAAAATTAAACAACGCCGTGGCAACGCAGTGGAAACGCGCTGTAGTGTGACAGGGCCTATAAGACTTATTTTCAATACCGTTAGGTAATTTGTCAAAAATGGTTTTGTTTGATTCCTCAAAATATTTTGATATTGAAAACGAAAGCAAACAGGAAATGGTTCCCGATTTTTTGTTGGGTTTTTTGTTTGAATTTATTTGTCTAAATTGTTTAGTAAAGACTTATTTGCAATACGGTAAAGGTCATATGTCAAAAATGGTGTTTATCGATTCTGCAAAATATTTTGAAATTGAAAACGAAAGTAGACAGGAAATAGGTCTCGATTTTTTGTTGATGTTTTTTTTTTCATTTTATAAATTCATGCTTTGTTTTTTTTTCTACCTTTTTGCTGAGTGGGGAGGCTATGTTTTCTTAGTGTTTTCTAAGTTTCCTGATATGCATATTTCTCAAAATAATGCCACACCGGTAAGGAACACTTTAACGAATCGCCACAATAAATTGTAGATTATTAAATTCTTAGTTCAGATATCGGTTTTTTATGAATACCGTCTATGAATGTCAAAGTTTTGATGTTAACGTCATTTTCTTTTGTTTAAGTTTTTGCTCGGTAATAAGAGGACTAATTTGACTGATGTCAACATGCAAAGGTTAATACTTTATTTAGATATATACATTTCTTTCATTTAAATGTAGCTGGCCTTTGAACGATCTGATGCAAAATCAGAGAACATAAAGATTAAATAATAAATTTATAAAATATATTACCTTCTGGGAAGTCGCAACTCGCAACTCTGGAAAATCTTTAAATTAATATAAGTCAAATGTTAGTTTCTAAATACTTTCAGCTCTATCATGTATGACATTAGACAAAAGACGGTGCCATTGTTTAACCAGCAAACATTGACTCGCCTTTTTATACGACGGTTGGTTTTCTAAACAAAGCAGTGGCTCAGAACATCGCTAAATAAAACTTGTTGGTTTGCCAATTCTACCAATCTACCTTTTTATAATAAAAGATTTTAATGAATAGAGCGAAACCGTCTTTAAATGTTATTCCATTGTCTAAAAAGAAACTTTTGGAAACGAACCAGAAATAGTTAATACGTTGAAAAATCAATAGAGCGATATAGACATGAAGGTAGAAAATGACTATATTACACGTATCAACGCACGCATAAAAATAGCGATAATAACGATAAATTATTAATTTAGCAAAATGCCAGAGAAATAAACAAAGACTGGTAGAATTATTTTGAATACTTAATATATTCTCTGAGGATAAATACATATTTGAAGGACGATCACATACATGTACTACAACGTGAAAATAAACTTTCATGTCTAAAATCATATCGTTTAAAACTTCAGGTGGCCATCATGGCAATTAGGAAACTTGTGAAGCCGCCGAACACGAAAATATATAAAACAACTGCAGGGGTGTTTGATTAAGCTTGTTCATGGGTAGTATTCTGTTCATTCTGTTCATTCTGTCTTGCTCCGGTTTGTGCGTAACTCATCATCTACACAAGTCACAGTCCAAAAAACTGAAAATTTACTTAATTTAAGAAAGTCCTATCCTATTTAGCCTCGGTCGATATCCCCACAGTTCGGTCGCGTCGGTAGTAATCGTTATTTCCCGGTGAAAATTTTAGTTTTACCAAATAACACTCAATAAATTGTTAATGTTAAGGTTTAAATAAATGGTTCAAAATATGTTATGGAGGAAAAACATTTCGACATATATCATGTTTTGTTTTTTTTTAAAAAAAAAAACAGTTTTGGTCACGTGACATTTTTGGGACTTCCCTGCTTGCAAACCGAAAGTACAATTTTAAATGGAAATATTAAGATCAAGGAAGTTTGATTGCTTTCTGGAGAGTCACCGTGCCCAATCGTTACCTTGCGAAAACGGCAAAGTCGCGTCGGATCCCGGAAATTCCGGTGAGTATTTTGTTGATTTTTGTCAGAAAATCGTTGTTTTTATATACTTAAAAACATTTTCAGAGAAAACCTAGTGCAGGATGATCTCCTAGGAATAGCCTACAATGCTCACTAGTCGATTTCCTCTACATTTCTATCGTTTTTTCAATCATTCGGTGAAATCTACGAAATTTGCTGAAAAAGTCGACAGTGGGTCCGGAAAACTCATGTTTCAAACATCTTCGCATACATGTATTCGCCTTTCCATGAGTTAATCTAGTAACTGGCCTCTCATGTACCCGATACAAAACTTGTTTAACATTTCGGAAGTCGCGGCTGGTAGACAGGGGTCATTTTATGCCAGCGTTTTGGGGTAACGTAGGGTAACACGGAAATCAACTTTCGTTTTGGGGAGACGCCGGGACCCCGGAATAAAAGTTTCAGCCTAAATTGTGATCGTTTATTTCTTTGCCGACCTTATTATTGTGTGGATTCACTAAGATGTTAGCCCTGATCAAGTGTGGATGTTTTTTTTATTTTATTGTTGTTTATTGAGATAACGTCGTGCCGTTTATCAATGTACACTGTATATACATGCATAGTTATTTTTCGTTTTGGCGCTTGGTTCACTCAATTCTTCTTAAACGTGGATTTGAAATATAAGAATTACTAAGTATTTTATCTGCTTTGAACAAGTCATTGTCTAGTCTTTTATATCTTTAAAGAAGGGGCCAAGAAAATATATTTTTATCTTAATCGCAAGATATAGCTTTCATGGGCGCATAGAGTAGCTTTCACATGCGCACGTTTTGACTTCCACGTTCTGGCGTAGCAACCGTTAGAAGCATCAATGATCACTAAAAGTATACTTTACGAGCTCAATAAGTAACCTTCAAAGTAGCCCGTTAACCAAGAAGCGAAGGCCAATTACTGTCCTGATTAAACAGGGCTCTGGTTCGACCCCGAGGCCATTATTGAAATTGTTTCCTGCAGCTGGAACTGGCATTTACGTCTGCAATCTGTATTTGCTTTACAAAAATATATAATTTTATGTATACCCGTTCCATGTGATATACCAGTGCCACGTACGGTATCTCTTTGCAAAAACAGTTTGGCGAATGAAACGTTGGGATACTAGCTTTAGTCCACAGAGAGCTTGTGCTTTCCGACTTTGTCTGCAACTCCGCCTTCGGACCGGTGTTAGCCTAATGCAGTATTTTAATACATAAAACTGTACATACAGAAGTGGTTGCAACATCAAAATGAAGGGGCCCTAAAAATGATTCTTTTGCAGTCTTTTGTCGAGGTTTGTGCGCGTGTGCGTGCATGTGTGTTTGGAAGAAGTGAATGCGGTTCAGTGTGTATGAAGTTTATCATTTTAAACACACAAAACTCTTCACTTTTTTAGTTTAATGGAACTTGTGCTTTTTTCAAAAATCGAATATGTTTTTAATCAATATTTCAGCCTTTTAAATGTCAATTTTGGCTTTATAACTTCTGTTTTCTAGTACTACAGCTGTGGTAAGTTTGGCATTATAAGCACCGGGATGGTAAAGTGAACTTGGACCCAGAGTGTGGTTTTCTATATTTATGCGTAATTTTTATATCGCTTACGTAGAGTAGAATACAGGACTTGTCTTAGAGATACCGTCTGAAGTGGAACGTAAGTGGAACGTAAAACCACCCTCTGGGTCTGTGCTCACTTTACCGTCCCTTTATGGGCACAACAACAAAAATACTAGTAGATATAGACAGGACATTACATGTTCAAGAGTAATCGTTGAAATTCTTTTTGCCCAGACTTCTACTCCACTACATTTTTCTTTTTTTTCAATTTTATTTTAAAACGCACCGATGTTCAAGGAAAATACCATAAATATAATATTAAGCTTCTATATTATTTCATAGGAGGAGGTAAGAGAATAGACTGCGATATGCCCTATTACATTTTAAATCTTGTTTACGATTTTTTCAAAAGTGCGTGTTTTTTGTTTATCCAGTTTGTGCTAAAATCATTAACTGATATTAAATTCAAATGTTATGTTCGTCAACTCACATTTAAATCAACAACAAAAACAATAGAGAAAATGCTTCCAAACATGGAGCAGAAATAACATATATGTGAATCCACACAATTATACGGTCGGCAAAGAAAGAAGCTATTATATTTTAAGCAGATTTTTTTATCCGGGGTCCCGGCGTTTCCCCAAAAGGAAAGTTGATTTCCGTGTTACCCTACGTTACGCCAAAACGTTGGCATAAAATGACCTCTATCTACCAGCCACGACTTCCGAAATGTTAAACAAGAAGAATTGAGTGAACCAAGCGCCAAAACGAAAAATAACTATGAATGTATATACAGTGTACATTGATAAACGGCATAAACAACAATAATAAAATTAAAAAAAAAACTTCCACACTTGATCAGGGCTAACGTCTAAGTGAATCCACACAATATTAAGGTCGGTAAAGAAAGAAACGATCACATTTTAAGCTGAAACTTTTATTCCGGGGTCCCGGCGTTTCCCCAAAACGAAAGTTGATTTCCGTGTTACCCTACGTTACCCCAAAACGCTGGCATAAAATGACCTCTATCTACCAGCCGCGACTTCCGAAATGTTAAACAAGTTTTGTATCGGGTACATGAGAGACCAGTTACTTGATTAACTCATGGAAAGGCGAATACATGTATGCGAAGATGTTTGAAACATGAGTTTCCCGGACCCACTGTCGACTTTTTCAGCAAATTTCGTAGATTTCACCGAATGATTGAGAAAACGATAGAAATGTAGAGGAAATCAACTAGTGAGCATTATAGCCGATTCCTAGGAGATCATCCTGCACTAGGTTGTTTTCTCTGAAAATATTTTTAAGTATATAAAAACAACGATTTTCTGACAAAAATCAACAAAATACATACCGGATATTCCGGGATCCGACGCGACTTTGCCGTTTTCGCAAGGTAACGATTGGGCACGGTGAGAGTGCGCTTAAGCAATTTGTAGTTATTATGATACAGGTTATTAATCAGAGATGGAAAATGGTTATTATCTATATTAAACAAATCATCAAGGTACCTCCAGGTGTTGTAAAATTCTGTAATAAGGTCATCTTGATGTTCGGTAGAAAGAGAAAACCTTAAATATGGTAAAATTCATCTGTAAATTCAAAAAGAAAGATTACTAGAATGATATTCTACAGCGCTTTGCAGTCCTGGTGATTAACCTATCTACAGTTGATCATTAGGGTTACCTCTGGTTGCACGACGGTTGCGCGACTTTTAGTGTTTATGAAGGTTTACGGGGAAATTTTTTATAAGAACCAAGAAGCTCGATTTGTTTCTTATCATCGTGTTCATGCTTATTTATCTCCAGGTACTCTGGTCTTCGTAAGATTATTGAGTATCCACCCATTTGGGTTTCAAAGCTGTTAGTTCTTATGTGTACCAATACAACTTGTACTTGTGTGTTCATATGATAACCTGTTGGGGCAGGTGTGAGGTTGGTGCACCCTAGAACCTGGTTTAAACCCCAAGTGGCAAATTGTTTTGCCTCTGACCGTTCCAATGTGGTAACCCCTATGGTTCTCACTTTCGTTAATTGTTTTGACGCCTATTTTGAAACTGATTTTTGTTATACTATGCTCTTTTCTCCTCACTACTTTTTGACTGTTGGGAGGCTTTGTCTGCCGGATGTGGCCATTCTTGATATGCATAATTCACTTTCGTCATAACAGTATAAATACTAATAAGCAACAAGAGGTGCACAATAAGCATATATTGGGATGTCTATTACTTGTTTATTAATAGAGGTACCAAATCTAACATAAATGCTATCCAGTTAGAAAGGTAGAGACTATTAGGTCTTGAAAGGTTAATAAATTATCTTAAGAATCACCTTTAAAAATGCTCTATATTTATTACAAGCTATGAGGTTTAATTTTGTCTTGCAAAGCAAATGTTGTTGTTTGTTTCGTTGACACTGGCGAGCTTGTCTCTTATAAGGTTTCGAGGGAGTAAGGTGTACAAAGTGGAAAAAAAAACAAATGTTGAAAAACAGAACGCGTCAAAAAATTTTGATTTAAACTTCTTTAAAACGTATCCTGAGTTTCAAATAGAACAAAACAGAAGTCTGTTACTGGTTTCAAAAACAAATACATATGTAAAGCGTACGGTTAATTAATTGGTTGTGCAAGAACTGGAGTAGGCGATAACTCTTGCTTCACCATAAAGGTGTTTTGTACATATTAGGCAACCAATACCTATTAGATAGTTTTTGGCTTAACACCGATTCTAAAGTTTTCAAAATGTAGAGTGTTGGCCATTAAAATATAGCTCTTGAAGAAGTCAATGTGTAACCATTAGTACTATTAGGCTCTAAAGTTTGAACATGAATATAGTGTATCCGTCACATTATAATTACAGGTGTTCAAATAAATATGCTGTGAAAGTTTTGAACACCCTTTTTCAAATTTCGAAAGTTAAAACGAAGTCGTGGTGGTAATACAGATTTGTTTCGTTAATAGAAAGGCATATTATTCAATTATTTTGAAGATTTGTTAGGTTTTTTTTTCTATTAGAAAGAACAATAAGCTCAGCATGTTCTCGTTTGCACCATTTATTGCAAAAAGTGTTTAACAACTCTGCAATTTCCGCACGACAGGTATTAAAGTCAATGTCTGATTGAATTCTATAGTTTGGACCTTTGGAAATGAAATAACGGATTCCAAAATCTTTCACAACATTGAGATCCCCTGTTACGATATGACTAGGTTGATAGCAAAATTTTAAATTTAAATATCTCATACCTTATGTATTTTTTAAGTGTGATCTGGATCAACACTAAATCTTTTCCCTTGTTAATGTATTATATTGTTTTAAACCAAGAAACTACGAGTAAAGTTCCTTATCAGACTGCAATGCGGTAAAAGCTGAGTTTAATGGCAGCTACTACATTTTTATAAACAACAGCTTGCAACTCTCTAGGTTCTTTAGGTTCCAAGGCGGTAACCCCTCGGGTTCTCATTTTTGTTCATTGTTAGTGGTGTCTCTTTTGAATCTGATCATTTTATTAACCATGCTCTCTCCCTTTCTTCATCTTGACTGTGTGGGGAGGCTGTTTTTTTCTGAATGTGGCGATTCCTGATATGCATATTACACCTTTTTAGAAACAATATAATTTTCAAAGCAACATTTAATACTGAACCTTTGTAAAGGTAAAGGTATGCTTTTATAGTCTAGTCTGTAATTCATGTATTCAACCGACTTTCACATTTTACCCCCTGATCACTGAATATATAACACATTGGCTTATATTGTGAATATGATCACCTCTGGTAATCCATTGTCATGTCCACAAGCTGTAAACTTAGAGCTAAGGAGGTGAAAGAATATAAATTTTTATAGTAGTGTCTACATAGTACGTAATAATACAATTTCAACTTATTCGTCTCATGATTACAAGGAAAACAGACTGCGCGCAGATTTTTGGATACGTTACCAAACAACAGCAACCACTCAATAAAATACCTCTACCCTGAAATAAAATCATATTACAATGATGCATCTGATCAAATAAACACCCTAGGTTTTGTTCTAGAATTTTGTTTGTAAGAAAAGTATACTCGTGGACAAAAGTCTTGTCCGGTATACAAAAACTAAGATAATTTTATTGTTTTTTATCGCACACTAATAAATTTGGTATCACTGGAAAGAGGAAACTTTCGTGCATTTAATGAACAAAGCAATTTTGAATTTGAACCAGCAATGCCGGTAAAATGATGTGTTAAAAATTGTCATGTTGGATTAACAAGACACAAATGATTGCATTGAGTGTGTCTTAAATTAAGCTGCTTTTTCAATAGTGTGTATGACCCCTGTTAAACCGAATAAGTTCAGTGCACCTTTTACGCATTTACGCTACAAGTCAGTTCAGGAATCTTTCCGGAAGTGGGTCCCATTCCTGAGCAATGGCGTCCCGTAATTTATGGACGTTGTACACGTTCAGTGCCCAAATCTTCCGTTTCATGTAGTCACAAACGTGTTCGAATGGGTTCATTTTCGGCGATAAAGCCTGTCATGGCAACCTTTGGACATTTTTGGCCGCCAGAAAGTTTTCAGTCAGCCTTACAGCATGGAGCCGGGCGTTTTTCTGCTGTACCTGGATGGGCAGTAAGGAATGGGAGAATAATCAACTGCAACAACTAGTCTACGTAACGATGTGCAGTTAAGCCACGGCCGCGTCCTCGACCAATTTCGAGGAATGCAAGTTGGATTTTATCATAGTGTGTAGACCCTGCCCAAACCATGACGCTTGGCCCACCCCAACAGTCATTTTCAATCACACAGGCGTCCATAAACCTCTCACCAGAGGTCGCTTTAATCAACGTTAAATTTACAATCTCTCGTAAACAAAACGGTTTGCCATTGATTCAAGTGCCATTTTCGGTTGCATGCTACCCTAAAGCGCATGCGATTTGGAGTTAGTCTTGCGCCACGATATAGCCGTCGGCAACGTTATCCGACTGCCTTGAGACGTCGCCGTATCGTTCTGGCACTTATGCGAGGTTGATTACGACCAGGTGAGTTTCGTGCCGTGTCATTTGGAGCGGCAAAGCGATTACAATGTACGTAAGTGAGTAAGCTGAATATGCCTATCCTGACGTAAAGTTGTTCACGCGGATTTCCGGAACGTTGGAGATCTGCCACGGTGCCGTGCGTTGCGAAATTTCTTCGTAATCGACGAATGGTTTTCTTTTAAACCCCGAAATGACGGGCAACGTGTGCGGCAGTTGCACCAGCCTCAAGTTGGTCTATAGCGCACAAACGTTGCTCATTTGAAAGCTTCATTTTATAATCAAAATCAATATTTTCTTACAATATTTTTATGTCTTCCGATTGGAATATCCTAAAACAAGAGGATAAGGTAAACCATTAATGAAATTTTACACTGTACTGCGTACACGAGGGGTCACGTTAAAAACGTCGCCGGTAGTGTACGTCCATTGTTATAGCGAACACGACAATCAAAATTTAAAATTCTGTTTAAAATACAGACGATATAAAGTAGGCAAAATTTCAAGGTCGTAACTTTACGCGTTTAAAAGTTATTATGAAAAACCATACCGGACAAGACTTTGGTCCACGAGTATAGTTTAACGATTTTGCCGGCTCATCTGTTAATTGGAAGACAGACCGAGCAGTTTCGATGACAATACTTAAAATGAGAATATTCACTAAACTTACTTTGGACACTTTAAACATGAAAATAACAAAACAAATAAAAGAACTTTCTGAATGATAAAACCAACTTAATAACATTGTTATTTGAATTCAACGTTAAACTACCCAAAGTAAGCAAATACCGCGTTGTTTCTTTTCAGTATAGAAAGAAAGATCAATACATTATTTTTCACGCCTATGTGGTTCGCTGAAATGTTTTGTTTTACAATATACTTATTTGATGTTTATGTCATTCATATCCAAGTAAAAAATCATATATCTGCAAGTATTGACATATACAAAGGATGCTTTTTAAACGACACGGTTGACAGGTTTCTAATATTATCGCATAATCTTCATTAAATAAATATAAATAGCGAAATTTGCATTTCATGAATCGCCACATTCACAAAACACAGCCTCACCAATGAACAGAGTGTTCATGTTTTCTGTGAGAGTAACTAGAGTTACATTTCTGTACATATTCAGCAATAACACATAAAACATCTAACGAATCCATATTTCTAATGGTGAACAGTGTGACGTAAGAATGTTAAAGGCGTGGCTAAGGTCGAACCGTTCACAATTTAATGGACGTTTCAGAATGTTTTGATGAGTGATGTCGCCGAGCACGCACGTTTTACCACGAGTTGCTGTGAAAAAGCGTGCCGTCATTCACTTTGTCGTCAATGTTGCTGTTCCAACAGCCGTTCAAAAAAGCCGTAATATCACAAATTCTTCTAATAAATTCTGTATAAAAGAGAGTATTAATGTGTGTAAATATAAGGATTGAATCGATATTTGATGGTTTTCATTTGGGTATGGAAAACAGTTGGATTGTTTAAAGTACGCGTGAAGCCCTTCGGGCTTCACACACTTTAAACAACCCAACTGTTTTCCATACCCAAATGAACACCATCAAATATCGATTCAATCCTTAAATTAAGTTTGAAAACTCAACATTTGATCAGAAGTTATGAACAAAAAATCCACCAGTCAGAATTGTGTGGCGTTACAATTTACACCGCGAATCACACATAAGCAACACAAACTACTTCTGTAAGGTTTACAGCACATTATTAATGATTATTTATTATGTTCACCAAACAAACACTAATATGCCGATTTGCTTTGAATTTCATTTACCAAAATACATTGGCCAATAATAAAACTAATACTTAAAAACACAGCGTCATTGCTTTATTTTGATGGTAACAAAACTATCTACTCGTTGGTAGGGTAGCGACCCTGAAAGGACAGTGCAAATTTCAACAAGGTAACTTCAGCCTCCTGTCTGACAAGATTGCAAGAATTAACAATACGTGTCGTGTATACTTTATATGGCAAGCATTTCACATTCTGGTTCGTATATAAAGTTCGTCCTACAAACCACATTTGCTTAATGGTTGATAAAAAATCGCGATTTTCAAAACTTGGTCGTCCCCTGTGGACAGAAAAAAATAAAATATTAAGTTTTAAAAAAGTAATATATGCATATAAGGAATTGCCACACTCATAAAACACAACCTCCCCACGCAGCGAAAAAGAAGAGAGGAAGAGAGAGAGAGAGAGAGAGAGAGGGAGAGCAAAAAGTTCAAACCAAGAAATCGCAGTGCGTTCGTTATTATCTTAAAATAAAAGTTTGATAATTTGATAATTAGTTCTTGTTGATGTAAGGGATAAAAAAATAAGGCAACAATTAAAACAAACTAAAGTGAATGGTAAAAAGCCCACAATACAAATTGTCCTCCTATGATGTCTTTGTTCATTAAAATTATCAATGTTGTGCTAATAATTTAAACTTTTCTTCATTATTTCAGCGAATATTACTTTGTCCTAATGTTTGTTACTTTTGTGCAATCTGTACCAGGATGTTCTTCAGCTCTCTCATCTCTGTTTTCATATCTCCCATTTCTTTGAAAAAGGTATCGTGAAAATTGTCATCAGACATGTTTCCTATTGCTTGTCCTACGTAAGTATCCCCAGTTTGTCCTCTTACGGTTTGAAGCAGAACGTTCTGCCTGGTTTTTATTGTCTGTATTGTAAGATCGGCGTGAATCAGCTTGCTGTCTAGTTGCTTAAGAGTCGATCGCATTTCATCCATCTTTTCTTTTTCTTCCAACAATTCCTCCTTATTAAATGGCAATTTGTATTTTTTGTCATCTTCTTTCTATCAAAAGAGAAAATCAAAGCGAGGGTTGCAATCAAGTAGTTTTGAAAATGTGGATTTAGTTACCAAAAAGATGAACAAGGGAACTTCGAAAACCACCCGACTACACAAATATGAAAATATTGCAGGCACTGGGTTAAGCAAAACACAATAATTACACCAGTAAATAGTAAAATTTTGATTCATCCCAAACGATTGTATGCATATCATGGTGAACACGGAATAATCAGTGCTGCATTTTCAGATTTACAACAGTCCATGATAAGAGGCGTATGGTCACTAGATCAAAATATAGGTTTGCCCTAAACGATATAGCGATGAGCTGAAATGAATAAAACAAAGTTGATACAGGGGACCAGAATATAAATCTCCTTTGAAGACAACCCTGAAATATGGAAATCAGGAATAGCCTTTTCCAGAAGACACAGATTCCCTACACAGCCAGCCAAACCTTTGCAAGGAAACAAGAGCATTGTTATTAAATGAGTCAAAGAAGTTCAAACAATTCACGAAACGAGAACCCGAGGGGGTACTGCATTGGAACGTTACTTGTCAAAACAATTTGCCCCTGGGGGTTAAAATTAGGTTCTATGGTTCACCAATCTTAAACTTGGCGCAACAGGTTATCTTATGAATAAACAAGTACATTATTTTAAATTATAAATGATAGTGCCTCAGCTGGTAGCGAACCCGTACCGTCACGGCGACAGCGCCTAGCCATGCCATTCCTGCGACGCAACCAATTGAGCTAACCGGGAGAACCCCAAAAAAGGTTGATCGGACAGCCCTGATATACGTAACAATCACCGCATGACATCGGTAACGGGTTATTTTACTGATAACAGTACTGACTTTATGTACGGGGAGACTTTTTACGGCCGCCACACTGCACAAATAGCGCTACTGTGAATTTCAAATGATAGTGCCTCTAGCTGGGAGCAAACCCGTACCGTCACGGCGAAAGTGCCTAGCCATGCAATTCCTAAGACGCAACCAATTGAGCTAACCGGGACAAACCCAAAAAAAGTTGATCAGATATCCCTGATATACGTAACAATCACCGCATGACATCGGTAACGGGTTATTTTACTGATAACAGTACTGACTATATGTACGAGGAGACTTTTTACGGCCGCCACACTGCACAAATAGCGCTACAGTGAATTTCAAATGATAATGCCTCTAGCTGGGAGCTAAATTTCACAATATAGAGCAATTGAACGAAAATGAAAACTCGAGCGCTTACCGCTTTGTAACGGTCAGTGACAAAAACAATTAGCCTCTGGTAATTCTAAACAAGTTCTAGGCTCAAGCCTGCACTAAAAATGTTAGTAATTATAAAAAGTACAAAACTGACAAAATAACATAAGATTTGGTAAGATTACGCTATCAACCCTACTAACTAGAATTTATTGTCAATATAACTTTTTTCTCTGTACTTTTTCGCTGTGTGGGGAGGCTGTGTCTGCTGGATGTGGCCATTCCTAACATGCATATTTCACTTTTTTGTTCCGAAACTGTAAGATTGCTCAAAGTTCAGGAAAGATGTCACCGTCAGCGCAAGGCAGATTGCCAGAAGATGCTTTACGTGTAAAGAGAAAGGCGGTAAACAACCAGATAGTAATATGCATTAACATTACTGCCTATTAGCAGGCTCAATCAAAGAGCGTCTGTAATATTTCCATATTTGTCGTGTTTGGTGGCTTTAAATTATAAAATATTTACATCGGGGACCGCCAAACTCAAAGTTCTATTTATTCTATGGCTAGTTTATTACCTTTCGATTTCCATTTCGAAAACACAAGTGTCTAATGAGGCAGTATCCGCTCCTAAATTAAAAGAAAACAACATCATAAGGCACTAAACACCCAATTGATTTATTATTAATGGGGAATATATTTCTACTCGTTCAAAAGCGTTTTAAAATTATAATTCTTTAGATGTACGCATTGCTAGAACGCAAATCACAAGATTCAGAATAGGTAAACGTGTAATGGAATTTATCGGAAAAAAATACAAAATTTTAATTAAACTCAATTTTAACTATATACTTATTCTATTTTATTGTAAGCTTTACACAAGTATTACTATTTCGGGAAATCTGTATATAGAACACTGGCGACTTTTAAGACAACCTTTGCGCACCTTGAATACATAATCCGCGATTGTGTTTCGATGAATCCATTCGAATACGTGTATTATATTGCCCATTCTTTATTTATAAATTTCATGAAACAAACATTATCAAAACAGAAAATTAAAACAGCAGAACAATATTAAATAAGAAAATTATACACTCTATGGTAAAAGTATTAATGCATGCTTAAGTTTTGTTCATTATGTCTTCGACAAAAAGCAATTTTACCAATCCTATGATTGAAATTATAAAATGTCCACAAGTTTAAGCTCGGTGTATTTTAAGAATAGCCTGTCAGATCTGCAATAAAAGCGTAGAAAGTGAATACTTACCATTAAATTTAAGTTGTTCATGTTATTTTATGTTGTATACTTCTAAATTTGTTTTTTTTTCAAAATGGGAACCAACAACGAGTATTTAGTAAAAAAATAATTTATTTGATTTTCTTTGCAAAATACTTTTTTGATGAAAATAGTGAGTTGTCTTCTTGTTATGTTTTGATAAAGTGTCGTTTACCACTATGCAGAAAAATCATTTGTAGACAACGAATCCACCCGATATGTTTAAAATTCAACTAAACGCTGTCATTGTTTTGAAGGGACCAAACTTAATGTTTGTCAATGTAGTCAGAAACATTTTGCTATACCTAATAGTATGTTTTAGATGGCTGTGATAAAAGATGTCAATATCATGGTTAGTTTGGAGTTTGTTCATGAAGTTGATTTAGCGATACATCATGGTTTGTGCATATTTTTTCGAACCCGTACATAATGGGTACTATGTTTTTATTTTGTTTCTGCTCAGTTTGTAATTTGACGGGTACTGTAGAATTCATCAATTTGTATGAAAAATCAAACATATGTTTCTCCAAAATTTTAGAAGACTAACAAAAATCATTACATGATCTGGAATAACAAATAAATGCAACCTATTGAATAACTGAGAGACCAGCCATTGTTTGATCCAGCTTAATTTGTGCAGTGTGGCGGCCGTAAAAAGTCTCCCCGTACATATAGTCAGTACTGTTATCAGTAAAATAACCCGTTACCGATGTCATGCGGTGATTGTTACGTATATCAGGGCTATCCGATCAACCTTCTTGGGGGTTTGTCCCGGCTAGCTCAGTCGGTTGCGTCGCAGGAATTGCATGGCTTAGCGCTGTCGCCGAGACGGTGCGGGTTCGCTCCCAGCTAGAGGCACTATCATTTTTAATGTAACTATTTTAACATTTCATTAACCATAGATTTACGCGTTACCTAACCTTTGAAGATCGCCTTTACTGTCTTCAGAGCTCGTTTGATGTAGAAACACCGCGCACAATGAAGGTATCAAAATTAATTTACTTACGGTATTTTATCTTTCAAATTGTCTTCCAGCTCAAAATTTACAATAGCGTCTGCTCGGTTGATCCAGGATTTGATTTGTCCTTCCGCATAAGCTGTTTCATACGTGTTACTCAACTGGGCTATCAGTATGTTCAACATAACCACGATTGTCAAAGCCATGAACACAATTATCACAGCCTGGACAGCTTTTCTATAGAGCAGAAAACAAGATAAATCAAGAAATATAAAACACGAGTAACGTGATTTTGACACATGTGCTATATGATCAAAAAGGGATTTGAAGACACGATCTAATTAAAGTTAAGTAATCTTAATTGTAATACCTCTTAAATTTTGTATATTTAATATTTAAATGTGTGGTTAAGTATAAAGGTTTATGACTGAGCCTGTTTAAAGAATTACTGGTATTGCCCTTTTCTATTACAAAAATTTTATAACTTCCTTGGCTAACATGGATACTGTCTCCGTTCGGCTCAATATAAATAGTGTTTGCTCTTAGAAATAAAACACATCTCTCCGTTTTAAACGGTATTTAATATAAATGTGTGGATTTCACACTTTTGAACAACAAGTAAATGTTAAAATGATAAAAGAAGCTTTAAAAAATATCAATATATAACCCGATTGTAATAATGACATATAGAAGTTTTTCAATCTAATCGTATCTTTTAAAACATGTATTTCAATTTCAAAACATTCAATGATTACCTAAATTAAAAATCCTGCTCTTTAGACTTTTTCGGGCAATGAAACTAATTATACAATGATCGGAATTTTTTTCAATAACCGATCAAACGAAATAATAATAGGTACTTACGGAAAAGAATCATATTCGTCGATGGGAAATCCTGTTTCAATCATTGTTCTCAGCCCCACGTAGTAAATTCCTAGTATTGTTCTGTCAGTTTAAATATAAAAAGAACCTTAACTATATTAATATTCTGTCCTATTGAAAATAAAGTAAATTCCTAGCATCATTCTGTTATGCAAAAACGCTACAGTAACTGCAGAATGATTTACGATAATATTATCCTCCACGTAAAATACTAAAGGAATTCCTAGTAGTGTTGTGTCATTTTAAAAGAAATACAGATAAGTAAATAACTAGTACTTCTCGGTCTCATCAAAAGAAAACCACGCGGTTATTCCTAGAACTGTTTTGACATTTGGTCGATTCCTAGCACTGTATTAATAAAAGGTTTGATCACGTGGTTTACTCCTAGTTTTCTTCTATCTCATTAATACACAGTAGTAAGTTAATAGTCTAAGAGTTGTTCTGCATCTTATGTATAATAAATGTATAAATCATTGACATATGTGATGTTCTGATTTCATTATCCACACTAATGAAACTTTTTCTCGAAGAAGTCCCATTCATGCAGAGACAGGAACTGTTGTCTGGTAGTAAAGGAATATTCAGATAATAGTTAAACTCAAGCCATCGACATGTCGGCACCAGACTGACCGTTCCAAGGCGGTTACCCTCGGGTTCTCTTTCTCTTCAACTGTTTTGAGATGTCTGTTTCAAAATTGATCATTTAATTACTCATGCTCTTTATTCCTCTGCACTTGTTGGCTGTGTAGGGTGGGTGTGTCTTCTGGGTGTGGCCATTCCTGATATGTATAATTCTCTTATTCATAAAACATCGTTATCTAATTCATTATCGGATCCCCTGCCAAAATATTTCTTTCTAGTATTTGATTGCTTTAGAAATGACGACGTTATCAAGCGTTAAATGTTAAGACTCACGCATGTAGACTTTAATTTGTGTTTGTTTACACCAGCAATAATAAACATATACTGGTTGAAAACCCTTATGTTTCTAGTTTAATATGACGGAATAAACAGTTATCTTGTGAAAAAATATCTAAGTAAATGACTAGTAATAAAAGACAAGAAATAGACTTCATGAGTATCAGAATACTCTTGTGCGCATTAAATTGATTTGTGTTGCTTTGATTTGTGTCTGATTTAAACAGAACATTTGGGAAGTTTTTGGATCAAGCTCTTTTTCTATAATGTTCTTAACTTTTATTTATGCATGTACAATAAATGGTGAAATATGCATATCAGGGACGGCCACATCCAGAAGACACAACCTCCTCACACAGCCAAAAGGTAGAGAGGAAAATAGAGCATGGTTGTACAATAATCAGTTTCAAAATGGACGCCACAAACAATTAACGAAAGTGAGAACCCGAGGGGTTACCGCCTTAGAACAGCCAGGGGCAAAATAATTTGCCAGTGGGAGGGTGGGGGGTTAATCCATGTTCTATGGTGCACCAACCTCACACTCAATAAAGAAATATGAACATTATTTGTGCAAAGTGTTCTTGAAGTGTTTGTGAGACTTTGATAAATTTCCTTAATTGATGAACGTGTAATGGCAACGGGACTGAGCCCTACATAAACAACCATCATACGTTGTATCCGGCGAGATGTCTAGACTATTGGTGCCTTTCAACACCAGCAAATAGGTTCCTCCGAATACCATTTCAAGTGCGACGAAGAATAAAGCAAAGAGCCAAAAATCTCTAATCATTATCACCCTCAACGTTTCTGAATAGGCAGCAGTATGTCTGAAAATGAACACAGAAATTTAATCTTTTACGCTGCAAAACAAACAAGAAAATTTGTGAGCTCATGCTCACTAGTGATACCCCCGCTGTGTGAAATATTACTTTCAAAATGTAATTTGCATTTTTCAATAAAGATGCCCTTTGGTTTATGTAATGCACCTATATAGTGATAAAGATACCCTTTGGATTGTGCATCGCACCTTTATAGTAAAAAATAAACTAAAAATAGTCCGTAAACAGAAAGAAATTGAGCAAGGAGCATAAAATTGCTTAACACCTTAATGGACTTTAGGAAAAAGCAATATGCAAAACATCAGGCAGCTGCATGTTATAGTTGCTTAGAAAACTGTGACGGAAATTGTGCATGTTTGTCACCTATGTGTAAAAATCTAAATATTCGGTAAACAGGAAGTTGATGAGCAAGGAGCATAAAATCGCTTTACACCATATGGGACTATAGGATAAAGCATTATGCAAAATATCAGGCAGCTGCATGTTATACTTGTTAGAAAACTGCGACAGAAATTGTGCATGTTTGTCATCTATGTGTAAAAATCTAAGTATTCGTTAAACAGGAAGTAGGTGAGCAAGGCGCATAAAATCGCTTAACACCATATGGGACTATAGGATAAAGCATTATGCAAAACATCAGGCTGCTACATGTTGTAGTTGCTTAGAAAACTGTGACGGAAATTGTGCATGTTTGTCACCTATGTGTAAAAATCTAAGTATTCGGTAAACAGGAAGTAAGTGAGCAAGGAGCATTAAATCGCTTTACACCATATGGGACTATAGGATAAAGCAATATGCAAAATATCAGGCTGCTGCATGTTGTAGTTGCTTAGAAAACTGCAACGGAAATTGTGCATGTTTGTCATTTATGTGTAAACATCTTAATATTTGGTAAACAGGAAGTTGATGAGCAAGGAGCATAAAATCACTTTACACCATATGGGACTATAGGACAAAGCAATATGCAAAACATCAGGCAGCTGCATGTTATGGTTGCTTAGAAAACTGCGACAGAAATTGTGCATGTTTGTCATCTATGTGTAAAAATCTAAGTATTCGGTAAACAGGAAGTAGGTGAGCAATGCGCATAAAATCGCTTTAAACCATATGGGACTATAGGATAAAGCATTATTCAAAATATCAGGCTGCTACATGTTGTAGTTGCTTAGAAAACTGTGACGGAAAATTAACATGCCCTTTGGTTAATGTAATGCACCTTTATAACCATGACTATGCTCTCTCCCTCTCTTCTTCTTGACTGTGTAGAGAGGCTTTTTTTCTGAATGTGGCGATTCCTGATATGCATATTTCACCTTTTTATAGTAACAAAACCAAAAATATTCAGCAAACAGGAAGTAGATGAGCAAGGAGCATGAAATTGCTTTACACCATATGGGACTATAGGATAAAGCAACATGCAAAATATCAGGCTGCTGCATGTTATAGTTGCTTAGAAAACTGCGACGGAAAATTAACGTGCCTTTTGGTCTATGTAATGCACCTTTGCTATCAACCTGCCGGTCATATCGTTACAGGGGATCTAAATGTTATCAAAGACTTTAGAATCCGCAATTTAATTTCAAAAGGTCCAAAATACAGAATTCCATCGGACATCGACTTTAATACCTGTCGTGCGGAAATTGCAGAGTCTTTAAACTCTTTTTGCAATAAATGGTGTAAACGAGAACATGCTGAGCCTAATGCTCTTTCAAACTGGAAAAAACAAATATTCAAAATAATTGACACTCGTATATCCTTCTATAAAAGAAACATAGCTTTACTACCACCTCGACCTCGTTTTAACTTTCGTCATTTGAAAAAGGGTATTCAAGATTTTCACAACAAATTTGTTTTAACACCTGCTGATAAGGCTTCAAATAATGTTATTATAGTGTGACGTATACACTATATAAATGTTCAAACTGAAGAGCTTAATAGCACTAATGCTTATACACTGACTTCTTCATCTGAGAGTGATATTGTTACTGCACACACTCTACAAATTACTAAATTTAGAATCAGTGTTGAGCCGAAACAAGACAAAGTACCTACTATGTATTGGTTGCCTAAAATGCACAAAACACCGTACAAAGCAAGATGTATCGCTAACTCTAGTTCTTGTACAACTACAAAGTTATCCGTGCTCTTAACATCTTGTCTTACAGCTATAAAAGAACATGTAATTAGGTATTGCGAAAAAGTTTTTGAAACTACTGGCAAAAATTTATTTTGGTCTATAAAAAATTCAAATGACGCTTTGAAGAAACTTAAATCAAATAATTTTCAGGCGTTCTGTTTGTCTACATATGATTTTTCTACCTTGTATACTTCTCTCCCTCATAATTTAATCAGAGACAAGCTAACCAGTCTCATTGAAAAAACTTTTGCTAGAGAAAATAAAACATTTATTGCTTGTAATGAACATAGGGCATTCTTTACAGATGGTTCTTATGATTATAATACTTCATGGACCTGTCAAGACCTTATACAGGCGCTCACATTTTTATTGGATAATATTTATTTGAGATTTGGTACCTCTATTTATAAACAAGTAATAGGCATTCCAATGGGTACTAATTGTGCACCCCTTGTTGCTGATCTGTTTTTATACTGTTATGAAAGAGATTTTATGTTATCTCTTTCTACCGAACATCAAGATGATATTATTACAGCTTTTAACAACACATCGAGGTACCTTGATGATTTATTAAATATAGATAATAACCATTTTCCATCACTGGTTAATAAGATTTATCCTAAAGAACTACAGCTTAATAAAGCGAACACTTCAGAAAAGCAAGCAAACTTTCTTGATTTAAATCTATCCATTGACAATGGTTACGTCACTACTAAAATTTATGATAAAAGAGATGATTTTAATTTTAATATAGTAAATTTTCCGTTTCTAGACGGCGATGTTCCTCGTGCGACTTCTTACGGGGTTTATATCTCACAGCTTGTTCGCTTTTCAAGAGCTTGCAACGATGTGAATGATTTCAATGAACGTAATCTTTAAAACAAGGTTATCGGTATCACAAATTAAGGAAAACCTTTTGCAAGTTTTATCGCCGATATCCAGATCTAATTCATAAATACAGGTGGGTGCAGTTTAAAATCACTATTGCAACAAGGTATTTCACAGCCAGTTTTTTATGGAGATTTAATTTATAAACTTAAGAAGATAAAAGGCGATGTTAATTTCTCCCGGTTATTCGTAAAAACCATCTGTAAATTTAAAAAGAAAGGTTACCAACATGATATTTTACAGCGCTCTGCAGGCCTGGTGATTAACCCATCTACAGTTGATTATTATGCTTACCTCTTTGGTTGCACGACGGTGGCAGGGGTTTAAGAGTTTATGATAGTTTATGGGGAAATCTTTTCTAAAAAGAACCTAGAAGCTCGATTTGTTTCTTTTATCCCTGTCATCGTATTCTTGCTGATTTTACTCCAGGTGCTCTGGTCTCTGTAAGATCATTGAGTACCCGCCCTTTGGCTTTGCAATGCTATTAAATTCTTATGTTTATATGTTTGTATGCTTTTGCATGCAACATTGTTGAGCTGATGGGTGGGTTGGAGTTATTTCACCAAGACAATTTGTACTTGTTTTGTGATACGAGAACCTGTTGGAGCAAGTGTGAGGTTGGTGCACCCTAGAACCTGGTTTAAACCCCCAGTGGCAATTTGTTTTTGCCACTGACCGTTCCAAGGCGGTAACCCCTCCGGTTCTCACTTCCGTTATTTGTTTGTGGCGTCCAGTTTGAAACTGATTTTTGTAATACCATGCTCTCTTTTCCTCTCTACTTTTTGGCTGTGTGGGGAGGCTGTGTATGCTGGATGTGGCCATTCCTGATATGCATATTTCATTTTTTTATAGTAACAAAATCTAAAAATATGCGGCAAACAGGAAGTAAATGAGCAAGGAGCATAAAATCGCTTTACAACCATATGGAACTATAGGATGAAGCAACATGCAAAATATCAGGCTGCTGCATGTTATAGTTGCTGAGAAAAGTGCGACGGAAATTTTGTAACGGACGCACGGACGGACGGACGGACGGACAAGGGTAAAACAGTATACCCCCCTCTTCTTCGAAGCAGGGGTATAATTAACGTTATGTTTTCATCATCTAGGCAAATCAAATCGATTAAAAAGAGGCATTATTCATAGCTGAACATAGTATTGTAAGAAAGAGGTCCTGGAATCAACATGATAACAACTTGGCATGTGTTTTTCATGTATGGAATCAACACATCAACGTTAACATCTTTATAATAGGCCTACTACCCGGTAAAAGTCGGGGAGCGATAGCACGACAAACTCTACACCTTAACTAGCTTCATAAAGATATCTACAATTGCTGAAGGTTTTTCAATAACAATGAAACAATAATGAAGGGCAACTATAACTTCACCATAAATGCTTCTCTGAAAATATGTTTACGTGTTTCAGTATACAAATGTATATTAGTTTGCGGTAGAATAACACTATAATTATATTAAGTAAAATTTTCTTTATAGAAGATGAAAATGAGAACTTTGAATCCTAAAACATAGTTTCAACTCCCAGTGGAAAATTGTTTTGCCACTGACCGGGCGGTAAACCCTCTGGTTCTTTTTCTCACGTCAACTCATTTTGGTTTCTATTTTGAAATTTATCATTTAATATCGCCTGCTTTTTTCATCTTTAGTTGTTGGCTGCGTGGGGACGCCGTGTCTTCTGGATGTGGCCATACCTTATATGCATATTGTACTCTTTAAAAGCCATCGAACACAACAAATATGAAAATATTGCAGGCTCAGTAAAATTAACCAGCATATGGGCATAAATGGAAATGCATATAGTTGCTCATGCCGCATTGCCCCGGGGATATACCACAAATAAATTTTTAGTATTTTGCATCACATGCGAACTAAGTTGCATCAACAGTTGTACATCATATTTACCACAAATAGAATTTAATCCAGTAATGCTATTTTATTGCACAGTGGTTACCTGGTGACAGCTGCATACTTGAGTCCTTTCACCGTCCACAGCACATAACCGATCGCAAACACAAACCAATGTGCATTTTTATCAACAGCTCTCAATATGATCTCCACGATAAGAATAATCGCCGAACCAAGTTCCACCCAGTTCATAATTGATTTTACATAGTCTTTCGGGTCTCTGTAAATGTTAAAATAATTCAATGTTTAGCTCCATTTACGGCAGATCGCATGATAATGTTATGGTGAATCCATGAAATTTTATGAATTCATTTACAGTTAATATACATTTTAAAATTTTTACAAATATAACAGTTTTAACTTATAAAATTAGATTAGAATTTGAAGGATAAATGTTGCATCGTCATCCATATTTGATCACACATGGTCATAACGATTCTATATGAACGACATGAGAAGAAATCTGCTATTAATCACAATTTTTCTGCACAAAAGGAGTCATATGTTTTAACGGTATCCTGAAGGGACAAGTGTGAGGTTAGTGCACCTTCAAAACTGGGGTTAAACCCCTTGTGGCAAACGCACACTGTTTGCCGCTGACGTTCATCTGTTTTTATTTTTTTATTTCATGAGTTTGTTAAACACGATGCAAATTTCTAAAAAAGAGATGCTTTATTTTAAATAATCTGTGCCCAAGGTTATAAAACTGAGTTTGGAAACCAGTCTCAAATCTCAAGCATCTGATTGGCTGAAATGGCGACTGGTCATTTCAACCAATCAGGTGCTTGAGATTTGAGACTGGTTTCCATGCTCAGTTTCATAACCTTGGGCACAACACACAAACATTAGAATGTTTACTTACACAAATAACTGTAAGGTTTCTGTATACAAAACTCTCAAAATAAATAAGCACATGAGAATTTCCAGCGCTAATCTTGTATACTGCCACGCAGAGTCATAGATAAACACGCCATCCGACTGCGCTCCGACCACAGTACAGATTGTGAGAGCGATAAAACTCAAGAAATACAGTATGGTATCAAACCTGTAAAAAAATTATTCTAATTACATCTAAATAGGAATTTTCTATTAATGGTAATCTTATTTCGACATATCATCCAGTACCAATGGATTTAAGTGTTCACTCGTTTTCTAAACGATTGTAGTCTGTTATTAGGTCTGTATAAGTTATATATTTAAGTATCTACTTGATATTATATTCTGAATATATATTTTGCGTGCCACGACAGGATTTCTCATGAAGTGCGATATATAAAGGGTTTGTCGGTGTTTCAGATATCAGATATCAAAGATTTAATTTAAAACATTCCTGAACTTGACTGATAAATAAGGTCAGGAGGGTTGACTGAAGTTTGAACTGAAGATGGGAAAATGAAAAAATGAAACCTGAATGTCAGGAAACACCACACTCAGAAATACAAATACTAAGTTAGCGATGCAATAGATAAGGGCTGTTTTATTTTATAAGACTATGTCGGTTTAGTATTTTAACCAATGTCAGACTATTAAAATGACATCTAGCCTTCATCATACGTCACTTGATTAACAATAATGAACTTCATACTAGTAAACGGATAGTAGCGCAATACTCACAGATAACTGCGAAACGCCCATTTGTCCCATTTATCTTCAATCACAGCTCTATATACTGGGTGGTTTGCCAAATCCTGTACAATAATATATAACCATATTAAACAAACAGTCAGTTGATAAGTCTTTATCATCAAGTAAAAATATGTACATGTAACTTAAGAGTGTTACAGAATTATCTGTTGTGCGTGTTGTGACCGGGGCTTAAGGTACGTATAGACATGAAAATAAACATTCAAATTTATTTTTATTTCGTTTTAAATTTGAATGGGCATAAATGGTATTAACTTTAACAATCTGATACAAGAACAACAGCATCAGTTAAACGTCGTTCGAATCAGCTTTAACTATGTCTCCTGCACCTCAGTCCAATTTAATATTAACAAACAAAAACATTTCTTGGCATTCATCCCAAACATGCATTTTATGATAAATTTTGCATCAAAGGGAAAGCTGAAATCTCCGAAACTGAAAATCGTACAGAATAATACTTTAACTAAAATTAAATAAAGTCTCGATCTCTTGTGTTTTATTTACTTCTGTGTTGATCGATAATATCATAAACCATTGCTGTTTTGTTTTATTTCTACCTGGTTGTTATGGTAGGCTTGTTTTCTGCAAGATTGGTGTTTTCCTGATAAGCAATTAATTACTGCATGCATACTTTATTACAATCAACTAACTAGATAGATATTCTTTATTTCCCCCAGAGGCAGAGCATATGTACACAATATATACAGAGAAGACATTTTACAAACAAGCGAACAACAAGAAGAAAAAAAACATACAGATAAGTCATTTTACAAACAAGCACACAACAAAAAAAAAAACAGTGAGAAAATATTAAAGCAACTAATTATCCAACAAATAAAAGTATCATCCGGACGGATTGACCCCACGACATTTACCTTATCTTGGCGAAACGAAAAGCAAGATATCTGATGTCGGGAGCGGATCCGTCAGGCAGATCGATTTGCCAACACATGTCCGAGTTAGACAGCCTAAGCAAAGTTAGGCGATCCTACGGTGGGCATTTTTGCATATAAACAGACAAAGAAAAACAAATGTGATAAATGTACAAGTAATTATGGAACTTTAAGTAACATGGTATACAGGTATACTGTTACATATAAGTGCACAATGATATTTCAGCAACAGATTCATATGGTAATTACCCCGTAATTAAGTTTACGTTGTCTACTTACAATCTTTTAACATTTCTGTATGAGAATTTAAAATCTTGCACATATAATGGATAAATCTTATTATCATTTTAAAACAATGTACCCTTGATTGATTTTCGAGGTTGAATGTAACGAGTCCAGAAAATAATTCTAGAATTTGATTTTGAGGACTCATTTTGCATAAAATTTCAAAGTTTTCATTACCAAGATACTTGTGTAGATTAATCCATAACAAATGTCTAAAATAATCATTGTTTATGCAAAATAACAGAAGATGCTCGGCAATTGAGTCTGTTACTATTTTACATTTTACACATACAATGTTATATTTCCTAGAAAAGAACTTAGCTAATATCAGGATAGCTGTTCTGCAAAAAGGCAAGTGGTCGCGATAAAGTTCAGAAAAATGCCAGATGTTACACGGTATAATTGTATTATGGATGCTATAGAAGTCTTTTAGGCTTTCATCACATAGTAAGCGGTTTTTATAATCAAAATTGGCTTTAGCTGTCATATATTGCTTGATAATTCGTTTCCAATTATATATTGATGGAAAAGATGCGTCATGGACATAATTAGTTAGGTAACTTGTCAAGTTATATTTACCAAAAATGCGATAAATATCCGGAATAAAACCGCGGGTTTTTCTTGGCATTGCCATAAATTTTAATAGTCTGTGTACAAAGAGTATCTTAACTTTTTTGAAACAATCTAAATGGCAAAGCTGCCCAAAAAATAAAAGCTTACGTTTGTCAATTTCGTACTCCACTGGAAAAAGACCGATACAGCTTAAAGCTACATCTGTTCTTGTTGACTGATGCATCGATTGCATGAATTTAATACATTGTCTGTGTACTTTTTCTAGAGAGAGAATCTGAGTTTCTGTTAAGTTGCACCATAACTCGCTGCCGTAAAGGGCTTTTGATAAGACAATAGTTTTATAAAGATGTCTGGAAGTAACTGGGTGCAAGCCTGCTTTGTGAACACCGCAGTCAGTCAGACTGAAAAAAGTTTTACGCAATTTCGAACATGATAATTTAATATTTTCATTAAGGTCCATGTGTTTGTTACATAGAGTGCCAAGGTGTGTATAAGAGTCTGTCTCTTCAACCTTATGTGTTCCCAGGTACCATTCTCGCGAATTTGTGGCAATAGGAAACTTGTTGTCGTTGAAAACAACCACTTTGCTTTTAGCTGCATTATATAAATATCTTTCTGCAAGTGAGTTTTGATAAGCGATATTAATTAGATTTTCTAGACCATTTTTTGTCAAGGAAACGAGAACCATGTCGTCCGCTGATGTTGGACAAGCGTAGTTTACATTGTACATTTTAAAACCAAATTCCGAGGATTCCAACTTATTCATTAAGTCATTAATAAATACAAGATATAGTCGGGGGCTAATTACTTGACCCTGTCTGGTTCCCTGTAGTATGGGGAACCAGTCCGATGTGTGACCTTGATTTTTAACACAACTATAGACGTTTTCAAACATGTTAATTATTACTTTAAAAATGTTTAAGTTAATGCCCGTGTTGAATAGCTTCCTCATTAAGATTGGAAGTGAGACACGATCAAAACATTGTTTTACGTCAAGGAAACATGTATAAAGTTTGGATTGGTTTTCTTGAGCAAAATAGATACTTTCGCGAAGCATGAATGTGGTCATTGAACAGCTCATGTGCTTTTGAAAGCCACCCTGCAGCTGATTAATTTTAATCTGTTTGTTATCGTTATCTATAAAATGTAATAAAACCTTTTCGTACAGTTTAAGAATGGTAGAACATAGAGAAATTGCCCTATAGTTATTCGGATCGCATTTGTTTTTATCGCCTCCTTTGAATAAAGTAGTAATAATTCCACGTTTTAGATCTGTAGGTATGTGTGAAAACTTGGTCATCGCGTTAAAGAATTTCGTTAGGACTGACACAAGAGTGTTACCACCATATATTATGTTTTCATAATATACTTTATCATGACCACATACTTTATTTTTGCTACAAGTTTTAAGCGCTTTTTGAACAACATCGGCGTCGATGTTGATTTCATGTGGTGTTAGGTTTTCAAGTTCGGATTTTATGTTTGAGAGATCAGTTTGACACTGATTTAGATATTCGTCTTTAAAATCATGATTTATTGTCGGATAATACAAGTCTTCAAAGTAATTCTTCCAACCATTGTTTATATCAGTAGCGTTATTGCAAACGTTTCCGTTAAAGTTAATTTCGAATGTATTAGCTTGATTGCGTTTTTTCCTGCGTGTATTAATAAGTTTCCAAAAAGTAATATTGTCAATTTCTGCCGCCATATCTATTTCGCGTTCAAGATTTTCAATGTAGGTTTGGACAACAGTTTTGTGGCGTTTCCTAAATTTGCCTTTTGCGTTTTTGTAATCAGAATAGGATTCAAACTCATTTCCGCGAGGGCGATTTTGCTCAATCCATTTTAGTCTTTTGTTAAACATGTCTTTGTGTAGATTTGTAAGCTCTGTACTCCAATATGGTTTAATGTAGGGTTTAAATTTGATTTCAGGAATGAACTGGGCAGCTGCTTTTTTTAGGCAATTAACAATCGTATTATAGTACCATTTTGATGGTGAAAATATATTTCAAATTTCAAGGCAATATCTCAAGTAGTTTTAAAGTTATGGGCAAAATGCATATTTTGCTTAACACAAAATATAAGAATAAAACTAATGTAAATGAAATTATCAAAGGGCCATAACTTTTGAACAGAACATGTAAGTCAAAACCCCGCCTTTATGCACAACAACATATCAGGCCAAGCATTGTGGTAAAGTTTTATTAAATTCCCACCAGTAGTTTAGGAGGAGTTGCGTTCACGAGATATATTCCTATTAAAACTAATGTAAATGGAAGTATCAAAGGGCCATAACTTCTGAACAGAACATGTAAGAGCGAAACCCCACCTTCATGCACAACTACATATCAAGCCAAGCATTGTGGTAAAGTTTCATTAAATTCCCACCAGTAGTTAAGGAGAAGTTGCGTTCACAAGATATATTCCTATTAAAACTAATGTAAATGGAAGTATCAAAGGGCCATAACTTCTGAACGGAACACGTAAGAGCGAAACCCCACCTTCATGCACAACTACATATCAAGCCAAGCATTGTGGTAAAGTTTCATTAAATTCCCACCAGTAGTTTAGGAGGAGTTGCGTTCACAAGATATATTCCTGTTAAAACTAATGTAAATGGAAGTATCAAAGGGCCATAACTTCTGAACGGAACACGTAAGAGCGAAACCCCACCTTCATGCACAACTACATATCAAGCCAAGCATTGTGGTAAAGTTTCATGAAATTCCCACCAGTAGTTTAGGAGGAGTTGCGTTCACGAGAATTTCGGACGGACGGACGGACGGACGGACAGACGGACGGACGGACGGACGGACGGAAGGACGGACGGACAGGAGCAACTCTTAATGCCCGTCGCCATTTCATGGCGGGGGCATAAAAAGATTTATTTTGCATGTGCTTTCTTACATGGCTATGTTTTGAAATGTAATGGAATGCATTCCGGAACGCCCCGGACTGTTTTATTTCGCTGTTTCTATCACTGTTTGCATTTGTTTTCTCTTCTAGAAGAAGCCGGGTATAAACACACGCCTCCCCACTTTTGACAGGATCTACATCTTCCATTTTATCCAGAATGGTACGGGCAGTTTCCTAAAACATACGCCTTTGTTAACAGGGTAGAACTTTTAACTTTGTTTATTTATAACGAAACTTTTGCTATATAAACGAAACATCAAAGATATCGATTCAGCGATTTACGACAACAGGTGCTTTTGTAGGTCACATACGACCTAATGTCGTATTAATCTGTATTAAACAATAACATTTTTGTTTTTCCTTTTCAAGGGGTCTAACCTAAAGTAAGAAGATCGATGCTTTAAGACGGCCATTTCATGGAGAGTGGTGTCAATTGGTGATAAAACAGCATTGCTTTGTTTACATCGACCACTAATTCAGCAAAGTAAGTACATTTTCTTGTATTATAGGTATTGTGTATGAGATAACCACCTAGCCGCTTGTTTCAGACATCTGCTTCTGATCCGTTTTTGTCTGTCCATGCAGTGGTTGAAGCGTGAAAGAAGGGACAGCGACATAGGGGTCCAAACTCTGCAATGTCTGCAGACTGATTTTGGGAGCTTTAGAGAATTAGATTTCGCCTTGCTGTGTTTGCGAGGTGCGGCATACATTATTTAACACTTTAGAACGTTTCCTGCGCTTTTTTACATTTAAGACGATTTCATGGAGAACTGTCTCACTTTAGGACAATTTCATGGAGAGCTATAAATTTTGGAGAGGTTAGACACTGATTAGTTTATAATGAACAGAAGTATATCTGTAATTTTTATTGTAATTGTACCATGTATTGAACATGATTATATTGGCAAGTCAAGAACTGCACCCATTAACTGCAATGAGCACAATTAAGACCAGTATATCATTGCTTGTTAGGTATCCATGACTGTACTATACTTTAGTGCTTAAAACGGATTACGCGACACAATTTCACCTTAAGACATCCCATTTTAACGTATGCACCAGTCGAAAAGTCATGAATCCACTCTCCCACCCCCCACCCCCTTGCCGGAAGTACGGGCGGGAAAAGCCATGTTTAACCATTCAGATGTCTCGGCACTGCGAGGCAAGTGTGATGGTTTTGATTTAGCGCCAAAGTGTCCTTGATTTTTATTATTTATTTAGCGGTAATTTTACCATCAGGCTGTTCCCACATGGTGGGTATTTTACAAGGTATCTGCTTGGGCCAAAAGCAAAGTGTCTGCTAGTCTGCAGGGTTACGATCCGGCCTGCCTTTAATACCATCTTCAGATATAATCAAGTTCTGATTAAAATCAATTTAATCAGATATTTTTAGTAGGTGCACTTAATCCCTACTGTTCCCAGTGTTATTGGCTTTTTTGCTGAAACTTTCAAAGTTTATATTAATTCCAATCGACCAGTATTCATTGTGTTAAATTGACTACATGCAAAACATATTTATTATGATGATTTTAGTACATGCATTTGTTCTCCTCACCTTTTTTATTTTTATGTGGATGTATCCTTTTAGGGATGGCAACGAATAGCAAAATTGTCATTAGAATATTTGGATGTACAAGTATTGTAATATTCGATAGTTATTTGTATTTGCGATCTCTTTGTTGGAGTATGCCGTATGTGTCTGTCAAACAACACTTCCGGCTTAATAACGACTTTCCAATTATAACAACGTTTCAAATCAGGTCATGCTAAAGTAAGATCAAATCTCGATTTCTAACATTTAATGTTCATGTGCTGTCCACTTACTGATAAATAACATTAAGTTACTATAAAAGAAGTCAGTGTACTTTCGTCGACTTTTGTACGTGCATTTACGGGACATAGTAATTTTATGGTGATACCGTTGTCGTCACGGCAGTTACGCATGTTGAATTGAGACGATAACTGCATTAAACTTTTAAGTTTCTAACTATTGGAGGAAGCAGAATGAAATCCAAGTGTCGTTAACATATTTAGCATTTCACTCGTTTGAGTTTGCACGTGACTGCAATACCGATCGGGATTGGATGCGCGTGATACTGATTATGCAAATTATCTTTATTATGACAATCATTTGATAGGGCTTTTTACCTTTTTAGCTTTACCCAATGGTAAAGTTTTGAATTAAAACATACACCGGCATTAGTGAATTCACACCTCATGGCAAAACTCATTATTAAACACCGGTCCGTATTGTTATCAAGAAGCCCTGATAATTGATATTAACGGTCACTCAAACTGCCAATCACTGTTAATTGGTGGAAGTATATTGACTATGACACTTCTTATATTAACACCAGGTGTTTCTGTTCATTGTAAATCGAATTTAGTGGAAAATTAAATGTCCTAACCAGAAATAATTTAAATTTATTCGCTTTTCTTTGTATTTCGTTTAACAACAATTAATATTCGAACACTTAAAAGTATTAGAATGTCTCGTCTGTATTCGAATGTTTGAATAATTGTTGTCATCCCTAAATCTTTTATTACTTTTTAAAGATATTGTATTTTTCTTTAGATCCAAAAACATGTCTGAGCCACAACAGGTTTTTTTTTTCTTATGTTTGGAACTAGACCTAAAAACTGAAAACAAGAGTTGGTGTTAAATCCATTAACAATGGCTTTCTTATGAAAGTCTCCATGAAATTGTCCTAAAGTAAGGCGGTTCTCCATGAAATTGTCCTAAAGTGAGATAGTTCTCCATGAAATCGTCTTAAATGTAAAAAAATGAACACAGAGGCTCCTATTAGCACAGGAAAACGTTCTAAAGTGTTAAATAATGTATGCCGCACCCCGCAAACACAGCAAGGCGAAATCTAATTCTCTAAAGCTCCCAAAATCAGTCTGCAGACATTGCAGAGTTTGGACCCCTGTGCCGCTATCCCTTCTTTCACGCTTCAACCACTGCATGGACAGACAAAAACGGATCAGAAGCAGATGTCTGAAACAAGGGGCTAGGTGATTATCTCATACAGAATACCTATAATACAAGAAAATGTACTTACTTTACTGAATTAGTGGTCGATGTAAACAAAACAATGCTGTTTTATCACCAATTGACACCACTCTCCATGAAATGGCCGTCTTAAAGCATCGATCTTCTTACTTTAGGTTAGACCCCTTGCTTTTGAAAATATATGTAATCGTTTTGAATAACTCGACAGTCACGGCTGATGGACAAATAACAGATATGATACTAGTAGATATGATATACATAGAATATTATAACAGTATGCAGTCTGTAGGTTCGTATTTTTCGAGTTGTGTATGTGAACAATATCAAGTGCGACCGAAAGTCGAGCGTGATGTGGTTTACATAATCAGTTTACATAAGTTGTTCAGTCTAAAATTTAACCAAACTTGTATGTCGTTTAATTATTTTCCTTTTACAACAGCCATAAAGTACATATCTTTAATGGAAAAGGACATAGAGAGCCACCGAAAAACAATAAACATTAAAATATTGCAGGCTCCGTTTGATTGAACCCGTTTATGGGCAGAAATGCATATTGCCCCGAGTTGAGCGATACTCAATAATAACACAAATGTATACTTAAGGAAATTAGAAACGCAACTCGAAATATATTTAAAGAAGTTGCGTTGCTAACCTCTTCATGTATAATTTATAAACTATTTATACTATATAGAAATAAGAAACGCAACTTCATTATACACGACATATATTTCGTGTTTACAGAAATTGCGTTTCTAATTTCCTTAAGATTATGCATTGTTCGCAACAGCTTTAAAGATGGCAAGGGATAGCACTACTGACTGAGTACTGGGCGACCTTTTACAGACGCCACACTGCACAAACAACACTCATTAACAATGAGTGTCAACTAATCTAGAGCACTGTACTTTACTTCTTTGTTTTACAACAGCAACAAAAGCACTTAATTTTAAAAACTTTGATATAAAAAATATAGATAATATAAAGGTTTTATGTTACATGACTGACTACTTACCAAATTTACCTAAAGCGCACCATACCTTCAATTCTTTGTCTTTAACAACATCCATAAAATCGAACAGTTTCGGAAGTTTCAAGCATTTTTCGACGGCTTTAGGGTCTTTAGATGCTTGCTTTATACTTCGTGTCCTAGAAAAGCGAAATCTTCAATAATTTAGTGATAGTCAATACGATGTAAGTATGTTGTTTTGTTGTTGTTTTTATTGTTGTTGTTTTTTTTTTTTTCGTTTTTTAACTATCACTATAAAATGTCAGATAAACTATTGTTTTATTGAGAAAAATGCATATCAGGAATTGCCACATTCAGATAAAACAGCCTCCCCACACACTTAAGAAGAAGAGGGAGAGAGAGCACTGTTAATAAAATGATCAGTTTTATTGAGACAACGGAACAGAGCGTTTGAAAATCATACACATTTCTTTAAACATAACTATGAATAAAACAACATTTTCTGTTGAACTAATGATGTTTAAGTATATATTAACATAGGTCTTAAACTAAAGATCATACCTTTCATGAGTGTTCTCTGGGGCACTTGAAGCACCGATGGTCACGCTAAAGTAAAAACGGTATTTTGAATTACATGGTTTACATGGGGTATTAATTGTACAACTGGTTAATCTTTAAAACGTGCTTTCCTATTTAAGAAATACGTTTTGTTTCTAAACATAAAGAAACGAGTTTGTGGCGTGATATGTTTAGGGCTGAAGATGTTTATATTAGAATAAAAGAAGAGTAGTTTTGCTAGCAGAAGGTAACTGTCGGCGTACACCATATACTGTCATGCAAACTTTTTTTTCAAATTTATCAAAATTGAAAAAAGTTAGTTTAAATATACAGAAAAGTTGGTTATAAAAATAATGAAAAACATTTTAAATCATTCATCGATCTAAAGAATGCAATAACCTTTTTTCAACCTGACAATCTTATATACGTAGGTTTCCGTTAGTTAATGCATTTGTTCAGTGAAAACACACAGTATGTTCTTGGACAAGTTTTAGAAAATATGCCTTCAAATATACCTGTACATAAATGAACTACTTAGTGTGCGATGTATGCAGAATATAGCGAAAAAAAACAATAATGTGAGATTGCGTAATTACCAAGCAAAAGTAGAATTGTTAAATACCCTCTTAATGTCAAACGCCATTTGGGTTGGAGCTAAGGTCACTGACATTTTACAATATTGTTGTTTAATAAATTAATGAAACAGAATAAACCTTTTAATACATATATAATAAAATACATCTATAAAATATTCAACCTTCTTTTTGCGTTCTCATCTTCGTTATTAATGAAATCATCTCGATCTTTGTCATCACCAAATATCTCTCGCACTCTGAAAAATAGATAAAACGAAATCTTTCCTTACAAAAATATATTATGTGCATATCAAAGAAGTTATCTACTATCTTAGAAAAAGAAACTTTAAATCTGCCATTCACAGTTAATGGTGGAATATTTCAATGCCTCAGTTGTCGTTTAAAGTGAAAAGGAGCGAAATTTACCGAAAACATTTAGACTATTCAGTGCCCAAGGTTATAAAACTGAGCATGGAAACCAGTCTCAAATCCCAAGCATCTGATTGGCTGAAATGGCGACTGGTCGCCATTTCAGCCAATCAGATGCTTGAGATTTGAGACTGGTTTCCAATCTCAGCTTTATAACCTTCAGCCCAGTACATTTTAGGAACATGTTGTGAGGGAATTTTACTGCGTTAGTAATGCTATAACAACTGGCTTAAACGTTGCAGTGTTAGGTTACGTTGCGTGTTTAAGAATATTATACCACAATTATTTTGTGTTCAAGACTTTTGAAAACAAGCATCTTTAAATAAATCTTAATCAATTCGAAACTCGATCTTAAATCATGGTATAATTATTGTAGCGTCTAGAGCAGACTTATTTAAGCACTTTATCAACAAGAGCTGTCAGAGGAGACAGCATGCTCGACTATTCGAATCATTTGAAACAAATGCAATTTGAAGATTAAATCAATAACAACTATGGCCATACATTCATGTGCAATCAGGAAAAATATAAACAAGTGAATGGTACGGGAGAAATTCTTTTCAAATAACAGAAATAATTCCTAAATGTACCATAAATATTAAACTGAATAGGGGAATAACTATGAAATATTTCTGAATTTGTTAGAAAACTTGTTAGTAATTTTTTATTAGAGACATTTACTTTTAGTCAAATATCAATCACTTCAGAAATGTTACAGAAAAGAACTGAAATGAAAATATAATGGTAGTGTGAAGTTGATACCTTAAGTATTTGCAAAGTTATCGATGAAGTGCACTTAAGTGAAAATATAAGTGAAACTAGAAATGTGTCCATAGGACACGGATGCCCCGCTATGCATCATTTTCAGACACTCAAGTGCAATGATGGGAATAATATGCTATACACTGCCCTTTCATGGTGAACATTTGTGTCAAGTTTTTTTGAAATCCCTCCATTTATAATGAAGTTACAGCCTGGACAAGAAAATTCTATTTTTAGTAACAGTGACCTTGACCTTGGACCTTCAGGCTTGGGTATTGTGCGGACACACTGCCTTTTCATGAACATTTGTGCAAAGTTATTTTGAAATCCCTCCGTTTATAACAAAGTAACAGCCAGGACAAGATAATTCTATTTTTAGTAACAGTGACCTTGACCTTTGACCTACAGGCATGGGCATGGTACGTGACACACCACCCTGTCATGGTGAACATTTGTGTCAAGTTATTTTGAAATCCTTCCATTCATAACAAAGTTACAGCCTGGACAAGAAAATTCTATTTTTAGTAACAGTGACCTTGACCTTGGATCTACAGGCTTGGGTATTGTGCGGACACACCGCCTTGTCATGGTGAACATTTGTGCCAAGATATTTTGAAATCCCTCCATTCATAACAAAGTAACAGCCTAGACAAGAATATTCTATTTTTAGTAACAGTGACCTTGACCATTGACATTCAGGCTTGGGCATGTAAGTGACACACCGTCTTGATATGGTGAACAATTATACCAAGTTATTTAAAAACCCAATAAGATATAACAAAGTTACAGAGTGGACACGATTTTGCAAGAAAATTCTATTTTTAGTAACAGTGACCTTGACCTTGGACCTACAGGCATGGACACACCGCCTTGTCATGGTGAACATTTGTGCCAAGTTATTTTGAAATCCCTCCATTCATAACGAAGTTAAGGGCCGACTGTATATTTTGCTTAACACAAAATGTAAGCGAAAAAGGGGCATAATTTGAAAAATATTGAAAGAAGGGTTATGGGTCTTGTTGGTTATGATGTAGATTTTGATGGTGAAAATATATTTCAAGTTTCAAGGCAATATCTCAAGTAGTTTTAAAGTTAGGGGCAAAATGCATATTTTGCTTGACACAAAATATAAGAAAAAAGGGGCATAACTTGAAATATATTGACATCAGAGTTATGGGTCTTGTTGGTTATGATGTAGAATTTGATGGTGAATATATATTCCAAGTTTCAAGTTGATATCTCAAGTAGTTTATAAGTTATGGACCAAAGTGCATATTTTCCTTAACGCAAAATTTAAGTGAAAAAGGGGCATAACTTGAAAAATATTTGTAGCAGAGTTATGGGTGTTGTTGGTAATGATGTAGAATTTGATGGTGAATATATATTCCAAGTTTCAAGTTGATATCATAAGTAGTTTTCAAGTAATGGACCAAAGTGCATTTTTTGTTTAACGGACGCCGACGCCGACGCCGACACCGGGGCGAGTAGGATAGCTCCCCTATTCTTCGAATAGTCGAGCTAAAAATATGTTATCAAAACTGCTCGGATACATGTACTACTACCACTACTACTTCTACTAGTACTACTTCTACTACTACTAATCTGAAACCAATATCATGTCCATCATTACTACATAATTGTCTTATTTTGACTGCAAATTCTTTATGAGCGCCATAGAATATCTACTTTTAAAAAATAATGTTCACAGAATGCTTTTGGTAAAAATAACATTCAGCTTTTTTTTTTCTTTTATATTCCCACTGCTGGCTTCTTTGATTATAACTAAACATAAATATGCATATCAGGAATGGACACATGAAGTATACACAGCCTCCCCACGCAGCAAGAAAGTAGAGAGAAGAGTGCATTAATTTGCAACGATCAGTTTCAAAGGAGGCCACATACGAAAAATGAAAATGAGAACCCGAGGCGTTATTGAACGGTCATTGGCAAAACAATTTGTCACTGGGATTTTAAACCAGGTTCTATGGTGCACAAACCTCACTCTTGTCCCAACATGTTCTCATACGAGCAAACAATCACAAGTTGTGAAATAACTGCAACCCACCCATTAACTCAACAATGTTGCATGCAAAAGAACACAAACATATAAAACATCAGAAGCTAATACAATTGGTAAAAGGTTGGGTCCTCAATGACCGAGACCAAAGCCCATGTTGTCTAATCAGAGAGAACACGATGATAGGGATAAAAGAAACAGATCGAGCCTCTATGTTCTATTACACGATTTTCCCATAAACCTTCATATACTCTTAAATTAAACACTGCCTCCATCGTGCAACCAAAGACGTTATCATAATTATCAAGCGTAAGTGGGTTAATCACCAAAATAATCACAATAATTAGTAAAAAGTTTAGTAACAAGTTAATTATCTGTTAAGGTAAGAGGGGCCTAAATAGACAATCCTGTCTGAAACGGCGATGTTTGGCTACGTCGAGTTCGGAAATGTCTTCGGCAGTAGCCGAAACGTTCTCCGGCACTAATCGGAATTGATTGTAGCAAACATATTTTATCGTTATTTTTTACATTACTCTAAAATATTGTTATCGGTTTCTTCAAAGAAGAAACATTTTTTACAAAAAGTAACTTATATTGTTTTAAATAAAAAAATATTTGCAAAAAGTCTGTTATCCCAAAGCGTGACGTCATTTTCCCGCTAATACCAAAATGTCGGACAGAGCTAGCAATGGTACATTTGTGAAAAAAAAACACATTGAAACCAACAATTAAACGTAAACAAAATTATCACAATTACTCTTCTTTATCAATTTCCAACAATTTTATTATAAACACCGACACTCTTCCAAAAACTGCAAGCCGTACATCGTGGAAAGATTGACGAAGAATAATTGACCTTGGATTTCTAATGAATCAGTTGGAGTAAAACGGCATTAAACCATTTAAGGTAAGACCTGTGTAATAGGCACTATTAAGAATCCAACATCTGATTATATTTTCATCAACTGCTTCATACCACTGACTTGTATGCAAAATTTTAATGATTTTCACCGTGTAGTTTTTGAGATTTTTAGCTTTTTTTATTTTAAAAAAGTGAGAAAAAACGTGAAAGTATCCTATTTCTTTAATCGGTGACAAAATTTTTTGTTATTGATAAATTCAACCCTAATTTTTTTACAGTTTATCCAAAATATGTTATATTTTACTAAACCAATTTAAGATATAATATATAAATACAGAATTTATCTTAAAATGACATTTTTTGACCAAATAAATTTAAAAAATGCATTTTTTATATTTCACGAGACTAAATTAATGAAAATTGTGCAAAGTCCTGATTGGTGCAATATACCAAACTTTACCATTTTTTAACTATATACCTTAAACAAAATTTAAACAAAATTTCAGAGAAGTTTACCGTCCAGTTTTAGAAATTTTCAGATTGATGACTTGAATAAACACTATTCTGATAGCGAAAACCCCTTTAATCTTGATTATTTTGCTTATTTTTGTTTAAATCATGAGAATTTTATATTCAATGACAGAATTACGCAGGAAAAAAGAAGTATGCCAATTATTTAAGCTCTAGGCTTACAAAAAAAAAATAGCTTCCTGTGGGATTTGAACCATGGTCCTCTTGCATGAGAGAAATCTAATCTAATTTACTACTATAGTTACCTCCCTTGGATACTCTTCTGGATATAGGTTCATTACACAGGTCTTACCTTAAAGTACATATTTAAGTTATATAGTCAACAGATACACATTCAAAAGTCAGTTTAAATCGGATCTATAAAAGATTTGTAAAACAAAAAGGTATTTTGCAAAATTGTGATGGAAAATATGTTCACCTGTTTTTGTTGTTGTTGTTTTTTTCTTCAGAAAAAACATGGAGTATGACAATTTAAAAGCTTATATTTAAAAAACTACATGGTAAAAGTCTGTAATAATTTGCAATATGATTGGTATATGTATGTAGCAAGTTTTCATATGCATTTTATAAATGTACTGGTATGATTAAATTTTTTAGAGACTCTGAAAGTGTGTGTATGTTTTTGTGTCAAGGAAATTTTCCGAGGGGGTATAGATGTATTTTCAAAGTAAAATCATCTAAATGTTAGTAATTAAGTAATATAAATGGTTTCTTTTTTATGTTTAGGCTTATGCCTAACAAGTTACACCATTGGTGCTATTATAGTTTTTAATCCCAAAATAAGATTTTTTAGCAATAGCCACTTGTAAAAAAATGGACCTGGGACGAGGCGAGGATGTCACCCTATTCATATGCAGTTTTTTTCCAAAACGGGATGGTTGAATTGTTTCATATTTCATTTTTACATTTGATATATGATGTTAATCACTATGGAAAAGCTTATTTAAGGAATAATAATAACATTATTTAGGCCCCTCTTACCTTAAATTGAAAATTGGTTAAATACTTCGATACGTACCTAAATGGCTTAATTTTGCTGATAAGTAGTGATGCCATTTCATCACATTTACTCGTCTTTTTCTTTTCTTTCTTTTCTTTCTCCAGTCTGTCTTTCTCTTCTTGATCCTGTTCAGTTAGGGTGTTGAGCCCAAGCGCGTAATGCAGTGGCGTGTTATCATTGTTATCATTATCTAACATTGTTGCTCCATTTTCAATGAGTTTTTCAGCAACGGTCACAAACTTGTTAATGACGGCGTGATGAAGAATTCCAAAACCATCCACATCTCTCTGCAGCTTGTTTAAATCCGTATGTTGGTGTATAAGCATGTTTATTCTGTATAAAACCTTTAAGCCAAATTAAACGTTTCTTAATTGGACAATCTAAACCACATCAAATAATTACAACGCATTGCAGTATTTTATTGTTATAAATCTTCGGTCGAGGGCTACTATGACTGCCCGAGGCCCAATAACATAGCCAATAAGAATTCACTTGATTAATGACAATTTTATTAATTTAAAAATTACCGGAATAAAAACATCAAATTTGTATGAAGACTACACTGGGCCAATATGAGATAGTTACTTAATAATGGTTTATATGTTTAACTACTTTCATTAGTCATATGGCTTATATTTACTACAAAATCGCGAAACTTTCGCGTTTTAAACTTAATATAAAACGGTAGATCAACTGGAGCTCAGTGTGCATTAAGGTAGTCTAACTGTAATGATTTCCCGCGCTTTTTTCTCGAATGTCGGGAATACTCGGTTAACTGTCACTAACAGTCGACAATGATCGATGTTGCTTCGGCTACTGACGAGTAGCGTCGGAAGTCACCGAAAGCGAGCCGATGTTTGACGACGTCGCAAATATATGCGCGGGAAATCATTGCAGTAAGTCTACCTTAAGGTATTGCACCTTTTGTCATTTCATGGTCATCGATAAAAAAAGAAGTAAGAGGAAATATCCCTAAAACGGAAAAATGCACTTCAAAAAATATTTGCCAAAATAAATGTTATGAATGATTATTTATAGTTAGAATATGTTACAACAGAAAAGCAAAAATAACTAGATATAAAAAATCCCTGAAATTCTTTTTTTTTCAACCAAACACAAAAACTAAGCAACACATCAGTTTAATTGCCAACTTGTAACTGACAACAATATTTGAGGTCCTTGTGGTTAATCATTACAAAATTTTCGACTTAGCTGCTTGAAACAAACTTCCTACTTCAAATTCATAAAACATTAGTTTAAAAAAATGGAATAATGGAATGAATAATAATACCAATGAACATTAAGACGAATTTATCTGAACATGATACATTATGTAAAAATGTTTTATGCTAGATACCTGCTGCTCTGTCCCATTGAAAAGGCTGATTAAGTTTTCATATTCTATAATTTCAGTATCCTTCTTTTCTTCTTCCTTATACTGTAATGAATAATTGATTGCAAAGGTGCGGTAAAAACATAAGGCGGCCAACATAACGGATAGAGAGAGAGAGAGAGAGAGAGATCTTTTTCCGAACTTACTGAGACCGCAACACATGGGTCGTCAAAAGTCATAAAAAACATTTCTCCTTGGTTTCTATTTGCTTAGTGTCATTTAATTAGATAATTATAATATGTGATTTAAGAGACAAAATATTCTTTAATGAACAGTTCGTATATCAATTTACATAAGAATTCAGTACAACAATTACAATGTACCTGACATTGAATATTAAAAGTGCAATGACACAATGCAATTGAAATGACAGCTTTTTGTAAATCAAAGATAACTTGCCTGATAACTGTCTGGAATTGTCTCTTTCCTCACGGTCGGATTTGTATCCTGAAATAAACAAGAGTTTCTAGAAGTAATTTCTAGGTATCAAACATTATGTAATTACTACCTCTATCATAATTGTTTGTTACTTCATAATGGTGTCATAACGCATGTTGCGTAAGTACCAAAAAAGCAACATATGCATATCAGGAATCGCCACACTAAAAAAACACAGCCTCCCCACGCAGCGAAAAAGAAGAGAGGAAGATAGAGAGAGCGCATGTTTTATATATGTATGTCAATTCAAACAGGACGCCACAAACAATTAATAAACAAGAGAACCTTTGGGGATACCGCCTTGGAAGAAAGATAAACATATCGGGAAAAGCAACATCATGAATTCAGTCTGTCGCGCGTATCGAACCGTATGACACATATTTCACCTCATGCTCTTTACAATCTATATTCCACAAAACACCCCTTAGTAAAAATATTAAGACTAACGCTCCGTATTTCATGTATTAAACCAAACGCTTCATATTTCATGTATTCAACCTAATGGTCCATATTTCATTTATTCAACCTACTGCTTCATGTTTCATGTATTAAACCTATCGCTCCTTATTACATGTATTCAACCTAGAGCGTATTCAACCTTACGCTCCATACGTCCTGTATCAAATGCTCCACATTTTTCATGTTTTGAACCTAACGCTCCATATTTCATGCATTCAACCTAAAGCTCCATATTTCATGTATTCAACCTAACGCTCCATATTTCATGTATTCAACCTAACGCTCCATATTTCATGTATTCAACCTTACGCTCCATATTTCAAGTATTCACCCTAACGCTCCTTATAACATGTATTCCACCTAACGCTCATGTTTACATATAGTTTTCCCGTCGTATCTTAATTAGTGAAAGAACATTACATAATGTGAGCCTTGCTTATACTTTTACCACTTTTCTTTTGACTCCAACACGAATTCCATTGGCTGAACGTGTCTTTGCCTACAAGTATAAAGGAATTAAAAAATGTAAAAAAGTGAAATATGCGTATCAGGAATTGCCACACTCACAAAACACAGCCTCCCACGCAACAAAAAAGAAGAAAGAAAGAGAGAGCGTGTTAACGAAAAAGGGAACCCTTGGGGATACCGCCTTGGAACTGTCAGTGACAAAACAAATTGCCACTTGGGGTTGAAACCAGGTTCTAGGGTGCACCAACATCTCAGTTGCCCCAACAGGTTCTCATATCAACAAACAAGCACAAGTTTTCTTGGCGGAATAACAATGTTGCATGCAAAAGTACACAAACATATACAAAATAAGAAGATAATAACATTGCAAACTTTAAGCCAAAGGGGCGAGTACTCATTGATCTTACCGAGACTAGAGTCCCTATGGTCAAATTAGCAAGAACACGATGATGAAATAATGATTTTAAACAGCACCTGTATTTTTTAATTAAATCTGGGTATCGGCGATTAAACTTGCAAAAGGTTTTCCTTCATTTATGATACTAATAACCTTGTTGTAAAAGTTTTTCTGTTATGCAAAGATTACGTTCATTGAAATCATTAACATCATGGCAAGCTCTAGAAAAGCGATCAAGCTGTGAGATGTAAACCCCGTAAGATGTTGCACGAGGAACATCGCAGTCTAAAAACGGAAAAATTACTATATTAAAATTAAAATCGTTTCTTTTATCACATGTTGTAGTAGTGACGGATCCATTTTCAATAGAAAGATTAAGATCATTTGCCGGATTATCTGAAGTGTGCTTTATTAAGATGTAGTTTATGAGGGTAAATTTTATTAACCAGAGATGGAAAATGGTAATTATCTATATTCAACAAATCGTCAAGGTACCTCGAGGTGTTAAAGGCTGTAATAATGTCATCTTGATGTTCGGTAGAAAGAGATTACATCAAAAAAGGAAATAAATTAATCGTTACAAGCCGTCATATAGAAATGCCTTAGTGCAATTAAATAAGTGCTATCAAATAAAAACAAAAACGCTGTGAAGTTGATCATTCGACTTTATAGTCCGTCAATTACAGCAATTAATAGGTTTCGTCCATAATTATGGCTAGATATATAAACAGATATAAATTTCATAAGAAATAGATATAAATCTGTTATCCTCTAATCGGTTTTCCGGCAACAGATAACATAGTATCACAAATTAAAGATGTAAAAAGGAAGCTAAATAGTTAAAGAAAAATGTTAAACAAAAATGTATAGAACTATCCAACAAGTTTGGTAAATTTACTCGGTGAATTCTACAAGCGAAAATAGTTCAATAAGTGTCTTTTACTGCTTACCCGGTCAAAGCTGTTCAGAAGATGTTCATTTGGCAGTATTGCGTAACTTGTCCGTTTTGCCTTAAAAATAAAATAAAACAAACAATTTCGTTGAATGTATATCCCCCGCCGAGTACTGGTTATTACTAACAACAGCTGAAGACATAGGGCTTTCTTTAGATATTTATCAAGGCAAAAACAGTGAGAAAAAAACTTCGGATGGTGAAAAGGGTTTGGCGGCTCACCAGAATATAAGAATGAGACTTAAAATCTTCAAGTTATTGAAATAAAGAATGCAGTAGTAAAAAAGTAGCGCAGTATTTAATTGAAATCCATGCAGAAGATGCAAAGATGTAGCGCGAAACAAATACTACTCTATATGCATAGTGCATAACTTATCAAAGGGCCATAACTCTGTGTTAAACAGTCAGACAATAACAAGACAACAATATGGGCATCTTGTCTTGGTATTGATGGTTTCCATAGTTTAATTGAAATCCATCCAGTAGTTGCAGAGAAATAGCAAGGAAACGAATACTGCTCTACTTGCAAAATGCATAACTTATCAAAAGGCCATAACTCTGTGTTAAACGGTCTGACTGGAACAGGACAACAATATGCGATTCTCCTGTTGGTATTAAAGGTTTCCAGAAACATTCATTGAAATCCATTCAGTAGTTGCAGAGAAATAGCGCAGAAACAAATACTGCTGTATATGCATAACGCATAAGTTATTTCATAAGTTAATGAGCCATAACTCTGTGTTAAACAGTCAGACTGGAACAAGATGACAATGTGCATATCTCCTCTTGGTATTGATGGTGATTCATTGAAATCCATCCAGTAGTTGCAGAGAAATAGCGCGGAAACAAATACTGCTATATATGCATAACGCATAAGTTATCAAAGGGCAATAAATCTGTTTTAAACAGTCTGACCGGAACAAGACGCCAATATGTGCATCTCCTCTTGGTATTGATGGCTCCCAGAAAGTTTCATGGAAATCCATCCAAGTTGCAGAGAATTAGCGAGAAAACAAATACTGCTCTATATGCATAATGCATAAGTAATAAAAGGGCAAAAACTCTGTGTTAAACATTCTGACGGGAACAAGGCGATGATATGCGCATCTTCTCTTGGTATATGGTTTCCAGAAAGTTTCATTGAAATCCATTCAGTAGTTGCAGAGAAATAACGCGGAAACGAATACTGCTCTATATGTTATCAAAGGGCCATAACTCTGTGTTAAACAGCTTGACCCAACAATACAACGATATGCCCATCTCCTCTTGATATTGATGGTTTCAAGAAAGTTTCATTGAATTACATTCAGTAGTTGCAGAGAAATGTCGCGGAAACGAATACTGCTATATATGCACAATCCATAAGTTATGAAAGGGCAATAACTCTGTGTTAAACAGCATGACCAGAACGAGACGACAATATGCACATCTCCTCCTGTTATTGATGGTTCTCAGAAAGATTCAATGAAATCCATCCAGTGGTTGCAGAGAAATAGCGCGGAAACGAAATTCGGACGGACAGCGTGACGGTGTGACAGCGTGACGGACGGACAACGCTAAAACAATATCCCCCTTCCGATTTCATCGGCGGAGGATAATAATATATATGAAAAAGAGAAACATGCATATAAAAAGCCACAGTCATAAAAATCAGTCTCAAAGTACGCATATGGATAAAGTAAAATATTTTTTATAACCTTCACATGTTTAAAGCGTATTTGTTTCATTCGTGACATACTGCGATGGATCAAAAGTGTAACTTCTTTCTTGCTTGTGAAGGTATTAATTTGAATAGTGGTAAGTTTTAAATTACAACTTGTATTAAGTAAAACTGACGCTGAAATTTTATCTAAAATCCGTAATCAGTGATTTCGTAATCTTGTTTAAGCCAACATTTAACATGTCATTTACCGTCATACGACTGACCCTGAGAATGGAAACCTGTCTCAGATTTCAGCGGTCTGATCTGTTAGAATTTTAATTTATATAGTATAATTATAGTATTAGAACGGGAAACCTTTAGATCTGAGAATGTCTTTTATAAAAGGTTATATAATCTTGAGACTTCATTAAAATAAAAGCACGTATTCGTTACTTACCACTGGTTCATGTATCTTGACCATCGGCATCTTTATTCCTATCGGTGAGTTCACCTAAAATAACAGACAATAATGAAAGCTTCGCTCGACGTTACCAACAACAGTTTTCTCTTAGACTCTATGCTATTACTAGTTTATTTTAATTGAAATAACTTTTTATAAAATATGCATACTGAAACTATTAATAAAGGTCACACCAACTTAATAAAAAAATTTATATCGGTTAATGGAGGTTATACGCCTTATCATAAAGTCTTGCCGGAAAGGCTATGAGAACCATGTGTACCTGTTTACCATTCTGGCAGAGACTTTTCCCGGCCAAATGACCGATTTCATAACACGGTATGTCGATAAAATATGATTGGTCGTACAAAATGCTTGCCAGGTTCGACTGTTTACCACTCTTAGCTACATTTGACTTGGCCTAGCGTTTTCATTCAGAGATTCTAAGAACATGTGCCTTGCCTGTTCAGGAATATTTCAGAAATAAATTTATGGTCTAACCTGTCTCGGCAGAGATGCATTTTGTACCACATCCGGAGTCTCTACCTGTGCGGGCAAAGTTACTTCCCGGCTTATGCCTGGGCGTGGCTCCTCTATCGTTTCCTGGTACAGTTCCCTACTGGTCAACGATGCTTCTCGCTCTAGGTCAGAAATGAGTTCTTCATCTTGAATGGATCTGTCATCAGCAACACTACTTTTCTCTAACTGAATATATTTGTGAAAGTTTGTAAAATAATAAGAAAACGGATAAGTGACAGGTTCGATGGTAAGCCAGACAAGTAGTATCTAGTATAAGTGTCTGGTTAAATGTTATATCTAATGTTACGTTTAACCTCTTTGCAACTATCTATAAAATAAATGAAAAGGGACCTTCGGTTTGAGTATGTTCATGACTGTTACTGAAATGGAAATAAATATGCTGGTGTAAATATTGAATTGAGCTCGATTCGCGGCTAGGCAAAATGGACAGTAATGCGCATTCCCATTGCTGCCCAGGAACAGGCTCAGTTAAACGATCCTTCAATACTGTGATCATTTTCTGTTGCTTTTAAAGCTAATTGTTCATCTTGTTTCCGATTATGCCGGTCACTAGCGTTGCATATGACGTCATCGCGGCGTAGTGCCGTTCGCGAAGCGTACCAGATTAGCCAGGGTGAATATGATGTGTAGTTTATACACGACTTTGTTGAGTGCAAACACGCACAAACATTCAAAAAAGGAGAAAATTTCATTTTAAAACGTGTAGGTACTCGATGAGCACCTTGAATTAAATCAGCAACAAACCCGATGGAAGCAAAACAAGAAATTCAGTTCAAAGAATATATGAACGAATAAATTGACCTTATCTGAGCCTAAAGCACTGGAAGTGCGTTCGTCCATTGATTTGTCGTCGAGATTCTGAAAAAAAGAATATATTCATGTCGTACTAATAGAATTGGAATGAATCCTGTAAAAAATGAAATATGCATATCAGGAATTGCCACAACCAGTAAAAACAGCCTTCCCACGCAGCCAAAAAGGACACGTATCGATGAAGAAATGACAAAATGCGTTTAAAAGAGAATCAATGTCAAATTAGAAACAATTAAAGAAATCATTGGGGTACCTCCTTGGAACGGCATACTAACCAACATTTCGTATATCATTGTATGTAGCATGTGATTAAGCAAATGTTAACGAACAGTTTCAAAAGGTGATTGTATACGAAAATACATTTGGAAATACATTCACCTGATACACATGTATTAGGCAGTACATGATTACAAATAATGCGAATTATAAGCTTAATATGAAGTTTTTCGCATATTTAAAGTTACAATTGTCATTTTCTGGACATAAACAAATGTTGATCATATTATAACCTGTTTGATTCAAAAATATTTTTTATCTCATATCTTAAAAAACAATATAAAGTAATATAATAGTACAATGTATGTATGTGCAATAATACATTAGAATGTATGTCTTATATGCAACCAAACTAATTATAGCCTATTCAAGAGCAAACAGCTTTGAAATCCCATTACCAACATTACCAACATAAACATTTTTTTCTATTTTCTATTAAATTTGATTTTTTTAATTTGATTTGTTTGAAGCAAACAATGATTATCGTTATCGCATTAATGTTATAAGAAAGTATAAAAATTGATACCGAAACACTATTACTCCGTAGAATTCTTTTCATCTCTGAAGGTCCTGAAAAAGATCGTAAACGATTTTCAAAAAAGCGATTTGACAAAAGATTCGTAAATGACGTTGAATTTAATGATTATTGAGCATGTTGAGAAGTTGTACTTGCTTAAAACCTGAAAAAAGAAAGGTAAGCTTTTCCGTCCTTTAAAGTACATAAGGGAAAATATATTTCTTTGATCTTAAGAGTAGACATATTGTGGTCAAATTACACGTAAAGAAAATATAAACTTAACAATAGCAATGATCAGATCAAAATTCACTCTTTCACAAGTCAATACTATTGAACGTATTTATTGTGACCTCGTATACAATTATCAATGTTATTTCATGTTTTCAGAAAACGACTTTCGCCTGTATATTTTTTTTGTTTTTGTTTAAATCCATCTGAAATTTGAAACGCCTGTATTTAGGTAGGCTTTTTTATATTTTATAGTTAGTTAAAGCCCAACATTAGGAAATGATCGTTGTTAATGTAATGGATTATAAAATATTGAACTTTGTTTCAAACTTAAGCTTTAAATAGTTTTACGCTTTTAAATGGTAACGCTTCTTACAAGACAAGTTATCTGACTTTACTTTGCGAAAGTAACAGACTTAGAGTACAGTAAATTATTTAACCGACGTACTTCACTTATTAGCATGAGGTAGGGTAAGTCAGCTTCTGAATAAATTTAAAGCGCAACTAACACTGCCTATCCTGACAATAACTATTTCAAAGAAGCAATCGTTATTTTCCACTGGATATTGTCATGTAGCCATATCTCAATATTTAGGGGCGTCTACGCTTATCATTGCACGTTTATCGACAAAAAGGATAATAAAAATTTCTCTAACGTATGGAGCCCCTAAATTGACATTTATCATATTTTTTAATCATTGTCCATACTTTTTAAACGATATTTTCCGTTTAAACGAATTAATTTACATACCCATGTAGATATTAACCGGACGGACTTACGGACGGGCGGACGCTTCAATAACTAGATGCCGGTTGCATAAAAAGTTAAATAAGCAGATAGTTTATTTGAAATGTCAATGTTAAAGGTTTTATAAGCATTATTGTTTAGAGACATAAATATCACGGGACCTTTCAATTGAATGCAGATAAATGAATTTTATGATTAGGCAAGACGATGTGTTGGTAAATTTGAGTTTCGTTATAGTAAATGTTTGGGAGAAAGGAATTGTATCCTGTGATACTAAGAGCAACTTTTCAAAGACTTAGCAAAATGTAGCAAAAAGTTACGTTTCGTCAACATTCAAAACCATCAGTTCTAGGTTACAAGAGCCAGTCGGAAACGACAGCTCGAATATTCGTTGAGTCGGAAAGAAAATCAAGTAGATAAATTCAAGCACAATTTAAATGATGCATAATTTCAACAGGGCAGTGAGTCTGGATTTTGATCTTCTCCTTCCCCACCCTTTTACAAAATTTTTTCATAGGTGTGATTTTGATAAAAAAAAGGTCGAAAAAAGGAAAACAAGATCTTTTTGAGAGGAAAGAGAGGGGTGTTGGTGATGCATTATAAATAAAGATTTATGTTGTATAGATTTTGTGAATTTATGTAAACAAAATTTTAGGGATGTGTAGGCCAAGCTATTTTTCTGTGCTGTTCTAACTTTTCTTAAAGTTTAAAAAATATAAGATACATATACATTAATAACGTTTTTTGTGCAATTTTTTTTATTGAACTGCATTTTGAGGTTTCAGAGATTTTGGTATATTTTTTTACCGAATGACAGTGAAATGACGATTTAAAACGTCCCTTAAAACGGCGCACATAAAACAAGTTAAATACATTTACCTTTAGATCCCTGAATTCTACACAAAGCGCATGGAAATCTTTTTTCTTCGTGTGGTTGGTGGTTTTCAAAGTTCCATTTTTACCTATTTAAACATGCATACTGTAAACATTTGTCAGAAAAGAAGAAAAGGGTGCATTTGCAAACTTTTACAAATACATTTCTTATACGTGAAACGGAATCGCTAATCGATTGTCGCTATTAACGGTTTGTAATTAACCAGGTCTATTTTCTGAAAATGTGAAATCATGTTATACGTGTGCTTTCAGTCGGGTTAAAGGACGAACCTTATATTTTGATATTGGTCAATAGTGTCCTCTTCTAAATTATGTTAAAATCGGGTCTAGGTATGAAACAATCATTTCTATTAAATATGCTCGATTCGGCTGGGAAAATTTGAGCGTTTGGAAGAACCTCGGTACCATCACAAAACAGTTTCATTAGGTCAGATAATGAATTACCCCGGAATTGCCTAACAAATTTAGGAAAGAGTGTAAGCAGATTTTCACGTTTGCAAGATACTGATGGGAAATTCAGCATGAGGAAACTGCTACGAATTAGATACCGTTTCTTGCATACCATAGAGTATATTCTTTTTAACATTTTTTTTTTATTTTCGACTTTGTGAAAACTGCAGAACAATCAAATTTCTGGACCTGGGGTTTAGTACTCTAACCGTAGAACACAGCATTACTTGACAATCCTTACATCAGTCATGAAGTATACAGCAACAAAATTAATTTCTTACCTGGATCGACGAGCCGTGCGCTGGTCACCGGACCCTCCTGGGCCGGGCCTGCGCACGGTCGGCCACCAAGCTTGCACCAGATCCTACCGGGCAACTGTCCAAGGCGAGAGAAGACCTTCCTGAACTGCCTCTGCAGGGTGCAGAGGCAACCTTCAAGGAAACACACCAGGCAAGCCATCATTAGTCTAGTTAGCAGTGAACACTGTCGATAACTAAGATACTACAGTGGTTTCGAAAAGCTTTTGACTGGGCGATTTCCCGCCTTTTCAAACCTTTTATAGTCTGTAAACTTGGCCACACAATAGGGCAATCGTCTCACTCACTCATCATTTCACTGTATATTGGGTAAGAAAACGGGTAGGCGTTCCTAACCATTCACGCGATGTTCTCGTGCAGCATTCACGTCGTCAAGCTAACATATACATCAGTGTAATGATCACGTGACCGGTGTGTACACAATCCACACATGTGTTTACATGCATCGAAAAGCTTTCCCACCTTACGATATTGTAGATTAGCATTTACCTGTTAATTTCGATGAATTTCAGTTCTGATGCAAACGGGATGTACAATTATTAAAATGCTTAAATTAAGGGCTTACCACACTCCTCCCAATCCTGTTCATAGATAAAAAGTAAATTATCCAAATCTCAATAACGGCAAAATGCCATTAAATGAAACTTTGCACAAATATATGTTATTAATGTATCTTTATTTTGCAGATGGTAAGACGCGTTAGAACAGTAAAGAAAAATAGTGAGGTCTAAAAATTCCCTCAACTTCTATTTACATAAATTTACAAAAACTAAACAACACAAAACATCATTTTAAATGCTCACATGAGTAATATGATACTGACAACATTTTATTGTGTCCTCGTGACTTACATATGTAGGCCTAAACTTTACGAGATATTAGTAAAAGTGTGTTTGACCTTTAATTTTCTGGTCGCTTCCTGGTCGCGTAAATGGACGACAATCACTGATTTCTATTTAAGTAGTTGTAAGTTTTTTACGAAGTACACAACATTTTCTTGTCAGTAACATTGCACTCAATTGGGAACTTAAAATTATGTTTTGTATCGCTTAGTTTTTTGTGAATTTATGTAAATATAATTTTAAGGTCTAGCTTGTTTTCTTTACTATTCTAACGTGTCTTACGGTATGCAAAATCAAGATACATAAGTAAAATTCATTTGTGCAAAGTTTATCATTTTCTTTTTAACAATGAATAGGATTGGGAGAAGTGTGGCAAGCCCTTAAACGATTTATAAAAGTGAAGGACTGTAGGTAATTGAATTGTAGGAGGAGAAAACATCTTATAATCTTTCTTAAGACACAATCTCATTGTCTTAAGAAAATAAATTCGATAGGTAATTCTAGACCTCAATTTATTTAGTCCACTTTATACCCTTTCAGAAAAATTCTAAGCAGATTAGTCATTGCTTGTGTCTTGTTCTACGAAAATAACATTTAAGGTGATATCATTTGTCACAATATTCTGTTAAAGTGGGGGGGGGGGGCAATAAGGCTACACTCAGTGAGAAAAATTGTTTCATATTTCTAATTTTTTTATAATTCCTGATTGACCTGTAACATGTATATGCCCTATAATTGATATCTGAAGTAATAAGAAGATTTATAATTATTAAATAACATGACTTTTATGAAAATATGAAAATAGGTCACCACACTCCCCCCCACCCCCCCCCCCCCCCCCGCCCCCCCCCCCCCCCCCCCCACTTTAACAGAATATTGTGACAAATGATATCACCTTAAAGAATTCAGAAAAAAAAATCCGAGATTCATGACATATCTTTTGACAAAGTTAGATATCCTCATGCGCAACTGAAATATGAATTTGTGAGAACCAAATATAAAGTTATTTGTATCTGGTGAGCAGGAAATCATAGATGGAAAGGACATTAAATCACGTAGAGGAGATGTACGATTATTTATAAAAAATGATGCATTAAGTGCCTCTTATAATTTTGCTGTTTGACGAAATTATCGGTATTACACTGCAATTTTTTGCGACATTAAGCTAGAAAGTAACACTTGCCAATGGGCAGATGATTTTTCAAACCTTGATACAGCAATGTTAAATAAGGGCTCGAACTCTGCAAAAACGGGTCAGAAATTTGGTAGCAAAAATGAGAAAAATGATTTAAGTTGTTCTTACTTTCTTCTGGTTAACCCACTTTATACAGTACATATTTACTAGTACATTGTATTACGCATGGATGAGCTGAAAAGCAACTTAAAATTACATAAGGGAAATAACCGTTAAAATTATACTAATGTTGTGTATCGGTGTTACCTCCCTTCCTTAAGACTATTTGATTAGAAGACGGTCAGCTTTGTTTGCTACAGAAAAACAGTCTTTCTGTCAGCTCGATGTTTGAACCAGTTGAACCAAATTTTTTAAATGTAATAATTTCTTTTTATTTATAAATTTTGATAACATGTAATTGTAAAACCCAGATTGTGTCTGCCTCTGGATGAATTTTAAAATATCTTTCTATCTATCTACTTAAGTTTATTCTTGGATAATAACTTAGTAATAGATGAAAAGGGAACTTTGAAAGCCACAGAACACGTCAAATATGAAAATACTGCAGGCTCGGTTTCATTGAGCCTGTTCATGGGCAGAAATGGGAATGCCCCGGGTTGAGCGCAACTCAGTAATTACACCATTAAAAAATACAATTTTGACCCATCCTAAACGATGATATGCTTATGGCGGTGAACTAGGAACCTTCAATGAGGTATTTTCAGATTAATACCATTCCATGTTCAGCGGTGTATGGTCCCCAGATAAAAGAATGGATTTGCCCTAAACGAGAAAACAATGGGCGGAACTAAACGGAATAGAATTTTGACAGGGGATTTTAGAATATAAATCCTGCATATCACAGACGACGCCAAAGGCGAAATTTAAAAAACAGGAGGTAAATCCTAGGGGGTGATTGGACAATATCCAAATCTATATTGGCTGGGATATTGAAACTACCTATCTATAAACTGGCCGAAATATTAGAACAAAAGTAATTTCAGAAGTACTATAAACATAGTTCATAAGTATCGTGCTCAATAGTCTCAATAATTCGACTGCAAGAACAGACCCATTATCATACGGACATTTTCGTTGCCTGTTGCCTGCAGGCTCGGTTTCATTGAGCCTGTTCATGGGCAGAAATGGGAATGCATATTACTACCCACGCCGCCTAGCCCCGGGTTGAGCGCAACTCAGTAATTACACCATTAAATAGTGCAATTTCGATCCATCCCAAACGATGGTATGCATAATTATGGCGGTGAACACGGAACCTTCAATGAGGTATATTCAGATTAATACCATTCCATGTTCAGTGGGGTATGGTCTCCAGATAACAGAATGGGTTTGCCCTAAACGAGAAAACAATTAACTAAATAGAATAGAATTTTGACAGGGGATCTTAGAATATAAATCCTGCATAGTAAGAGTCAAATAATCATATTTGGACCGTGATCTGTGTATTACACTTCCAAAAAGCGATGCAAAGTGTCAAGACAGTAAAAATAACTTTTGAACCATCCAAAGAATCATTTGACAAGATCTACGCTCTAGTATGTTTACAGCAATCATGATCCATTTTTTCTCAGTACCAGTTTATCTCCGTTAGGATCGTTTATGTGTAAAACAATTTAGTGTACATTAAATCGGATAATCACTTTTTCGGATACAGTAAACTTGCATAGGGAGTTATGCTGTGTTACTGTATAGGAAGTGTCTCCTCGACCGGGCCCGGTCGAGGAGACCCAGAGTCTCCTCGACCGGCCGCCGGTCGAGGAGAATATACACGTAGGACTGTCTCCTCGACCGGCTCCGGTCTAGAAGAATATATGCTGTGTTCTCGTCGATTTGGGACGCTTATGTGGTATTAAGAGATAATAAAACATATCAAACAAATTTAACACACCATTTTAAAACATAATCGTGTAAACAAACCATTTTACTATACAATCCCAATAAAAAAATCGTTTAAAAATCTCCATGTTGAAAAAAAATCGTACCTGAATTAGTCAACCATGCTAATCATCGCAGGTCAAAGTTTTTCTCATCGGTTCTGGATTTTGATTGGATGACCGGAATTTTGACAGCAGGTAAGGGAACGCGCTACAGTTCGGATCAGAAATTGAAGGTTGCTTTCCATTAATAGTAAGTAGTAAAAAATATCCAACTTTTTGGAGCGTATTAATCCTTTTAATGATATTGAAGTTGGTAACTATTAAAGAATTTAACAACATTTCATATGAACAATAGTCAACTAAAACAAAACAAACAGTTTTATTTAACTGGAAACTGACCAATTATAACATTGAAAACACCGAAACAAAACTAAACTACCATCTTGGATTGTCTAATTTTCACAGTTGGGGCATAGGAATGTAATATGTCGTCTAACTACCCGCATTTTCGTACAGAATGCCTTTGTTTGCACTTGTCACACTGCGCTCAGTTAAGCATTTCATAATTGGCTTTAAATTGGACTATGTTCCGCTCTATGGCACACACTTTATGAACTGTGACGTAGTTCAAGGTCGTTTTATTGGAAAACTATTCACAGTGATTTCCCTTGAAAATGGCGGTGTTGAAACGGAAGCGAGCAAATGTTGCCTTTTAGTGAAATTTGGGACAAAACAGTAATTTTCTAAAGGAAATTGTAATTTAGGCAAATATAATTTGATATTTAAAGGAGTTTCATGCTTAGTTCGCATGTTTATCGTTCTAAATGCGTTGGAAACTGCTCACAGTGAAACTTGCGTAGTACTTGGACGAAATTTACAGCGCACGAGCGGCGATTCTGGCCATTTTTATGACGTCACGAATCGATGGGAAATCCCGAATCGATGAGAATAAGGCATACAGGTAGGACTGCCTCCTCGACCGGTTCCAGAATAAATAATTGATAATAAATTGTGTTTAAACATGAACATCGGACGCAACAATCGGGATATGTTTGGTAAAAATGTTTGTTTCTTATATGTAAATGTGTTTTCACATGTGAAATAATAATGGAAGTAATAGTAGCACCAACTGCTTGCACTCTGATGTTTCGGCAATAAAAACTTGTTTAAACTATCAATACTAATTTATTTACTCACTTTGCAGTTAAATATGTCGCAGCAGATTTGTTAAATGCCGCCGTTCACAGGGTTGGTAATTAGCCAATTGTTTGTTTTTACTCGATAAAATACAACAGATATGTCTCTATCATTTGGTCAATTATCAATTATTATTATTATGAAACTTGAGACTTGAACTATTCTGTGTTGATTCTAGATTGGAATCGTATTTTTAAGTGGAATTATAAACATGGATGTCGGAATATATGTTTTGTTCTAATGTGTTTCCCTAGAATTTTCATTCACCAGTTTCAAAATGGATGACGGAGGTTAAGTTTAGTGAATTGACTTTCAGTTGTATTCACGGGGAAGGATATTTCAATCAAACGGCGATAAAAAAACCCACAAACAAATGAGATATGTACCTTATATAAGTTTGTCATATGCGTCGCGGGGACCATGCAAGACTATAAAGTGCTCAATGGCAAGCCGATATTTATGAAACTTTTTCACTATAAAATACAAGATCCCCATAAAAATGATCTTCGTTTATAATTTGTTACGGACTGAGTGCCGGGAAATCAGTCGTTTTAGGTATCAAAACTGTTTTGTATTCATGTGTCACATTTTTAGTTTCTTAAATGAAGTTTAAGTGTTATACTCACATTAAATTTGTATGTCACGTGTTCATCCTGTTCTTGAAATAAAAGATTTTCATTCAAGTTTTGGAGTAATTCGCTAATAATCCAGATGTATGTTGAGGCTTTTTGTGACAGACGGTTGTAAAAAGGTTTTAAGCGTACATCTAGTGCAAGCAAACGGACGCTAAAATATTTAAGATTGAAATGACTGAAGATTTCTCGCTCACAATCATTTTGATAGTGTCAATTACAGTGAAGGCTGTAGTTATTTGGAAGATATAAGTTTGAATATAAGTTTTGACATGATTAAACAATGTGTCAGCCTAACGTCCCTTCCTGCCGGGATGTTTGAAATCAGCCCGAGTTATCGTGAAATACATTTTGCTGGTAAAAAGTACGTGTATTGAGAAAAATATGTTTTACAATGGTAAAAGTTTAAATTAGCGAAAACTTTTTTTTTATTTCATTTAAAAATAACTTAAAAGTTGTCATAAAAATTATCTAATGGTAGTTCTTATATGTGATTTTTTTTTCATTCCTTAACAACCTTTACAGACTAAGCTAACGCCGCAATCCCAATGTTTTACCGAGAAAACTGATGAAGTAACATAAAACAAAGTTATTATGATGTAGTTTTGTATATTTTAACACATAAAGTAACTGAATATTAAAAAGTTTCTATCTATCAAATAATTATTTTAAAGCGCGATAAAATTATCGATTGTACGGAAGTACCCACTTCCGTTGTTTAGACCGGAGCCGGTCGAGGAGACAGTCCACGTGTATATTCTCCTCGTCCGGCACAGCCGGTCGAGGAGACTCCGAGTCTCCTCGACCGGGCCCGGTCGAGGAGACACTTCCTACTGTGTATACCGATATTTGGGACCGATAGCATTAACTAAATAAGTCATGCAGGGGCATTGAAGTCGGACCCTGTTTTATCCAAAATTTGTATAAACTGGCCTCCTCCACACCCTAAAGAGCGCGTGTACACAGGGTCTACACTGGTCCCTAGATAAAAACATCATTTCTGTTTTGTTTTGATATATTGGAACCATTTTCAGTCTATCCACACTTGATAAGTCAGCATATCAAAAAGTATTTCACTAATCTTACCAAATGGGTAGCAAAATAAAATTAAAGATTTCCTCTTTTGAATTTACCTTGAACATATTTTTTGTATGGCAGCGGAAGAATGATAAAAATGGATCTTACTTTTTTAATTTCTCAGCAAATGATCCGCAGAATTCAACAGGAGAAATGTTCTTATATTTGTATAGACATCTTTGTCTGTAAATTAGTCATTTATTTAATGAAACCTAGTGTATAGGTCACATAATAGAGCCCAGGGCTGCATGAGAGTAACATAGAGAGACTAATTCTTGGCCTACAGCACTACAAAACTTGGACTCTGGAGTGAACAAGTATACACCAGTGCCACTGCCAACCATGCAGTAGACACAAACAATTTAATGTGGTTACACATAAAAAGTGACATATATTTTCAAGAATTTCAAGTGTCTAAAAAGTTTGAAAATATTCACTTTTTTTGTATGGTTTTACAGAGAGAACCTGTGATACTGAGAGGTTTGAATATTGGACCATGTGTAGACAAATGGAGCCCAGAGTACTTAGCAGAGAAAGGTGGCGAGCGAGACGTGAAAATTCATGTCTCCAAAACTCCTCAAATGGACTTTATCAACAAGAATTTTATGTACAGGTAAATATCCTGTTTAATACTGGTACTTTGGATGTTTCTCCCATAATTTTATGTGACAGTTCATAGATTTCTCTAATTTACCCTTTTTCTCCATAGATACACATTTATTAGGTGGGCAAACATTGTAGATCCAGATCAGCTGGCAAATCTGTGTCATCTAATGATCAGGATCTTTACTGTTTGCTTTTAGATTTATTAAGTCATTTCTGACCAAGATGTGTTGCAGATCAGATGGCATGGATGTTCCAGCTGATCATGATCTACACTCGTTGCACATGCGTTAAATATATATGGAGTAATGGGTTAAGAGTAGCTGTATATCTTTACTATAGATACACAATCTGTAACTTAGATATACCGCTAGATGGGTTCTGAAACTTGTACAGGTGGTACAACTTTGACCTTCTGAGACCAAAACTGAAAGTAGGTTTTCTGTTTGTTAGTCTGCATACCTTTTTAAGTGGGATGGTACTGTATAAACTGTATAAACTGATAAATCCTGCAATATGTCATCACCAGTTATTTATAATTTTAACTCTATCACAAATAAGCATTTAAAAGCTTTAAAAATAACGGTTCTAAATGTGCGTCAAGTATGTTCGTCAAGTGGCTTATTACAGCAAAAACATGCTTGACATCAGAAAAGCAGTGATATACATCAGGGCTCTCACTAGACCTGCAATCAGGGAGAAGTTTGCAGTCAGCAGCATTCTTTCTCTATATAGTCTATACAAATGACAACTCACATAGCTCGAAGAAGGGAGAAGTCTGTTCACTTTTAGGAGACCACTTCTCTCAAGTCTCCCTCTAGTGAGAGCCCTGATACATCATACCGGTATATTACATGTATTGTGAATTTAATCACCATTACTTTCATGAATTGCCAATGTGGAATCTCTGCTGTCATGTTAGAATTATTCTTACTTTATGAAATATGTATTTGTTCTTGCAGATCTCTACCATTCTGTGAGCTTGTCAAGAGAGCAGCCAGAGATATCCAGCAAGATTTCTTTGTAGAACCGGTAAACTTTGCTACAGATCTGTTATTATACATTTTTTTCACACACCTTTATTTGTTCTTTAATACTATACACCATCAGGATTGTAATGGTTTGTGATGTCTGTAAAGGTTGTTTAATACTACCAGTATACACCATCAGGATTGCAATGGTTTGTGATGTCTGTAAAGGTTGTTTAATACTACCAGTATACACCATCAGGATTGTAATGGTTTGTGATGTCTGTAAAGGTTGTTTAATACTACCAGTATACACCATCAGGATTGCAATGGTTTGTGATGTCTGTAAAGGTTGTTTAATACTACCAGTATACACCATCAGGATTGTAATGGTTTGTGATGTCTGTAAAGGTTGTTTAATACTACCGGTATACACCATCAGGATTGTAATGGTTTGTGATGTCTTTAAAGGTTGTTTAATACTACCGGTATACACCATCAGGATTGTAATGGTTTGTGATGTCTGTAAAGGTTGTTTAATACTACCGGTATACACCATCAGGATTGTAATGGTTTGTGATGTCTGTAAAGGTTGTTTAATACTACCGGTATACACCATCAGGATTGTAATGGTTTGTGATGTTTGATTGATTTGTAAAGGTTGTTTAATACTACCAGTATACACCATCAGGATTGTAATGGTTTGTGATGTCTGTAAAGGTTGTTTAATACTACCAGTATACACCATCAGGATTGCAATGGTTTGTGATGTTTGATTAATTTGTAAAGGTTGTTTAATACTACCAGTATACACCATCAGGATTGTAATGGTTTGTGATGTTTGATTGATTTGTAAAGGTTGTTTAATACTACCAGTATACACCATCAGGATTGTAATGGTTTGTGATGTTTGATTGATTTGTAAAGGTTGTTTAATACTACCAGTATACACCATCAGGATTGTAATGGTTTGTGATGTTTGATTGATTTGTAAAGGTTGTTTAATACTACCAGTATACACCATCAGGATTGCAATGGTTTGTGATGTTTGATTGATTTGTAAAGGTTGTTTAATACTTCCAGTATACACCATCAGGATTGTAATGGTTTGTGATGTTTGATTGATTTGTAAAGGTTGTTTAATACTACCAGTATACACCATCAGGATTGTAATGGTTTGTGATGTTTGATTGATTTGTAAAGGTTGTTTAATACTACCAGTATACACCATCAGGATTGTAATGGTTTGTGATGTCTGTAAAGGTTGTTTAATACTACCGGTATACACCATCAGGATTGTAATGGTTTGTGATGTCTGTAAAGGTTGTTTAATACTACTGGTATACACCATCAGGATTGCAATGGTTTGTGATGTCTGTAAAGGTTGTTTAATACTACCGGTATACACCATCAGGATTGTAATGGTTTGTGGTGTCTGTAAAGGTTGTGTAATACTACCAGTATACACCATCATGATTGTAATGGTTTGTGGTGTCTGTAAAGGTTGTTTAATACTACCAGTATACACCATCATGATTGTAATGGTTTGTGATGTCTGTAAAGGTTGTTTAATACTACCGGTATACACCATCAGGATTGTAATGGTTTGTGATGTCTGTAAAGGTTGTTTAATACTACCGGTATACACCATCAGGATTGTAATGGTTTGTGATGTCTGTAAAGGTTGTTTAATACTACCGGTATACACCATCAGGATTGTAATGGTTTGTGATGTCTTTAAAGGTTGTTTAATACTACCAGTATACACCATCAGGATTGTAATGGTTTGTGATGTCTTTAAAGGTTGTTTAATACTACCAGTATACACCATCAGGATTGCAATGGTTTTTGATGTCTTTAAAGGTTGTTTAATACTACCAGTATACACCATCAGGATTGCATTGGTTTGTGATGTTTGATTGATTTGTAAAGGTTGTTTAATACTACCAGTATACACCATCAGGATTGTAATGGTTTGTGATGTTTGATTGATTTGTAAAGGTTGTTTAATACTACCGGTATACACCATCAGGATTGTAATGGTTTGTGATGTCTGTAAAGGTTGTTTAATACTAGCGGTATACACCATCAGGATTGTAATGGTTTGTGATGTCTTTAAAGGTTGTTTAATACTACCAGTATACACCATCAGGATTGTAATGGTTTGTGATGTCTGTAAAGGTTGTTTAATACTACCGGTATACACCATCAGGATTGTAATGGTTTGTGATGTCTGTAAAGGTTGTTTAATACTACCAGTATACACCATCAGGATTGTAATGGTTTGTGATGTCTGTAAAGGTTGTTTAATACTACCAGTATACACCATCAGGATTGCATTGGTTTGTGATGTTTGATTGATTTGTAAAGGTTGTTTAATACTACCAGTATACACCATCAGGATTGTAATGGTTTGTGATGTTTGATTGATTTGTAAAGGTTGTTTAATACTACCGGTATACACCATCAGGATTGTAATGGTTTGTGATGTCTGTAAAGGTTGTTTAATACTACCGGTATACACCGTCAGGATTGTAATGGTTTGTGATGTCTTTAAAGGTTGTTTAATACTAGCAGTATACACCATCAGGATTGTAATGGTTTGTGATGTCTGTAAGGTTGTTTAATACTACCGGTATACACCATCAGGATTGTAATGGTTTGTGATGTCTTTAAAGGTTGTTTAATACTACCAGTATACACCATCAGGATTGTAATGGTTTGTGATGTCTGTAAAGGTTGTTTAATACTACCGGTATAAACCATCAGGATTGTAATGGTTTGTGATGTCTTTAAAGGTTGTTTAATACTACCAGTATACACCATCAGGATTGCAATGGTTTGTGATGTTTGATTGATTTGTAAAGGTTGTTTAATACTACCAGTATACACCATCAGGATTGTAATGGTTTGTGATGTTTGATTGATTTGTAAAGGTTGTTTAATACTACATGTACCAGTATACACCATCAGGATTGTAATGGTTTGTGATGTTTGATTGATTTGTAAAGGTTGTTTAATACTACCAGTATACACCATCAGGATTGTAATGGTTTGTGATGTTTGATTGATTTGTAAAGGTTGTTTAATACTACCAGTATACACCATCAGGATTGTAATGGTTTGTGATGTTTGATTGATTTGTAAAGGTTGTTTAATACTACCAGTATACACCATCAGGATTGGAATGGTTTGTGATGTTTGTAAAGGTTGTTTAATACTACCCAGGGCCTTCCCCAGAAATTTTTTAAGGCATCCTGGCATCTTACGCGTGACGTGCTAATGCATGCAAAATATTTTCACATGGTTGATGGGTGCATCTTACAAATATATATATTTAGCACAAAGCAACATAGTTTTCTAAGTTTTATTGAAATATGACAAAGTACATTTTTCACAGAACTACCACACACTTGTTATTGTATTGTACTTACATGTAATACAAAACAGTTGTTGCTTCATTTTTTATGTACATCAGTGTAAAAAAACATGCCACAATTGTCTCTTGTTGCAACTTATCTCACACTAGATACACAGCACTTGATTGCAGACCTGTTCTTGTCATTATGATTATGCCACAATTTAGTCAACATGTTCAATAGAATGGCCATTTATTGATTTGGACAGCATTTAAAGATGTTCAGTTTGTACTTTTATAGCATTAAATTACTTTAAAATCGTCTTCATTTTTGGTTATTATTTGTTATAATAAACCTTCTGTAATCACCTGTTAATAAAAGTGAAAAGATTATCATTTACCACTTACATGCTCACAACTCTTCACAGTTACCAGGTCATCAAAGAACAATAACAGTTTTAATCTCATTTAGGCCATCATAGCTGACGAGATAATCTATTCTTAATTGGTTGATTTACAACCGTCTTCTCTGTATTCAACAGACTCTCATCCAACTATCCGACTTCTGATACACAGCAGATGCTCATTAAATATTGTAAGGTGTGATCTTGTAAAGTAGACGCTTAACAATATCAGAGAAACGCTTGAAATAAGCGAGAAAGCTTCATAATTTGACATGTTTATTGACCTTGTTTATTGAATTTTAAAGCAGGATTTATGGCATACCGGTGGATTACAAGCGTATCGCAAATGTAAGTTTGGAAATTAAGGCATCCCGGCGCTGGTATGCCATAATTGCCTGGGGAAAGCCCTGCTACTGGTATACACCATATGGATTGGAATGGTTTGTGATGTCTGTAAAGGTTGTTTAATACTACCGGATTACACCATCAGGTATTAATTCAAAGTAATCGAAATCTACTTCATACATTTTATTAATGATTTTTCTTTATGATGAACTTTCTTTTGCATAACCCTTTCCTCCACAGAAACTCCTTAATTGCATGGGCGAACAATTGTAGATCCAGATCAGCCGGCACATTTGTCTTCTGATCAGGACCTGCACTGTTCACTTTTTTATTCATTAGGTTATTTCTGACCAAAATGTGATTAGTGCAGATGCTGATAAGACGGCACAGATTTGCCAGCTGATCTGGATCTACAACGGTCGCACATGAGTAAAAAGGCGTATATATGGAAGAAAGGGTTAAGCAAATAATCATTATTATTATCAGTGTTTGTTTTCACTGTTTAGACAGAGAAGTATTATCTCCGAGCCCTGGGAGACAATCCAAGGAAAGATATCGCAGACATAAGAGTACAGTTTCCTGTCTTAGCTGACGACATATATTTCCCAGAATTCTACCCGGAGGACAAGTTCTTTTCGAGTGTGTTCAGAATTGCCTCCCCTGGTCTCCAGCTTTGGACCCACTATGATGTAAGGTGATTCACACTAACAATATTAACCCTTTACTGCATAGATTATTAAGCCATAATTGCATGGGAAAACAGTGTAGATTCAGATCAAACAGCACATCTGTGTCATCTGGCCAGGATCTACATGGTAGGTTCAGGCCAGTTAACTCTTTCCTGGATATAAAAGCATTTTTACGCATGTGTGACCAGTGTAGATCCAGATCAGCCGGCACATCTGTGCCATCTGATCAGGATCTGCACTGGTCGCATTTTGGTCAGAAATAACCTAATGAATCAAAAAGTGAACAGTTTTGATCCTGATGAGACGGCATGGATGGTCAATACTGGTCAATAGTGGTTAATACTGGTCAATAGTGGCTAATACTGGTCAATAGTGGTCATTACTGGTCAATTCAATTTTATTCACAACCAAACTATCCAAAATGTTCCTAAAAACATTTAAAATCCTTTAGGCTATTACAATAGTCCCTGTAAGGGCCTTAATAGACTTCATTTATGGATTATTATTGGATAATCCTTAAATGAACTCAACTTTTTAATTGGTATGTTCCTATGTTCAATAAGCAATAGAAATGTATTTATCGCCGGTTGAGCAAAGCACATTAGGTTGAAAAAAAGTTCTTTGATTGGGTAAGATCTTTTCAACTTAATCAAAAGTTGATTTGTTCATTGGTTTAATGTAGAGTTCTCATGTGTATTATTTGAAAATATATGGTCATTCAGCTTTGGGCATTCAACGCTTACAGACACATTTTCTTAAGTACGTGGAAACATTACGGTATATATAAACAGCATGACATAAAGGCATTTATAAAAAAGTAACAGATTGGTATCAATAAATGTAGTATGTTAAAAGTTTCATGTTATATAATATTTGTTATGTTTTATGAATTTATGTATTGGATTCGGTAAAGAACAAACTGTAAGCTTTGCCCAAGTGCTCATTACAATCTATACATTATATGAAACAGTATGACTTGGTTCACAGTTTACTTGTGCAAATATCTCTGAGGTCAAAGGAAGTGCAATCACCCCTCAGTCTCCTGACCATCCATTGTCAAACACATGGCAGGTGTATAACACCTACTTTATGGTTATTGGATAATCCTTTAATAAACAAATTGGCATCCTAATTGACATGTCCCCAAGTTCAATAAACAATAGAAGTGTGACACAACACCCCTCCATCTCTTCACCATCCATTGTCACAAGTGTTAGTTGGCAAGAGTGTAACACCTACTGATGGTGTAAATTGCCTTTGCTTAAAATAAAAAAAAATTCAAGTTACTGAATCATTCTTTGATGATAGTTGATAAAACATTAAAATTAAAAGAATTCTTACTTTGTCTAAAAACTCACCAGAAGCCAAAACTCACTTGTTTGGGGATTTTATGATCTCCTTGTTGAGGGAAATAAGACATTTTCTAAGTGCAAAGCATGTTCAAGTGAAGTTAGTTCTAAAGTAACTTAAGTAGAAATTAAATAAAACTTTATATGGTTTGTTTTCTTCCTTTCTTTTATGTAATCTTGAAAAAAAGTTCAATTGACCAGTATTGACCACTTGAGGAGTATTGACCAGGACGGTTTTAACCGGTTAAAACTGCCGGTTTAAACCAGGGGTGGTCGATTGGTGCCAACCCTGCCTAGCAATAAAGATGTATCTGTACAGGAAAGGGTTAAGGAACAGATTAGATGGCATAAATGTGCTGGCTGATCTAAATCTACTATGTTTTACCATGTGCAAAAAGGGTGGATCTATGGAGTATAGGGTTAATTAGTTGGTTGATGAGGTGGTTGGTTTGCTATATACAGAGTTGTTTGGTGATAGGGTCTACATCTTCTGTGTTAAGAATGGATATAGGTTAAAGTTACATTTATGTCGTAAACAGGATTTAAAACAATAAATAACAGAAGCAACATTGTATATATGTTGTCAGAGATTTCAATAGCTTTTAAAAATCAGGGGTCATTTGACTCTTGTTGAGAATTTTCAAGGGGTCATTATCAGGTTGTCACGAGGCATATGCTATGTTCAGTGAACTTTACTACTTACCAAATTACTATAATTTCATTAACATTTATTTTCAAGGGTGGAAGAGATATTTACTTCATATATTAAAAGGAATAGACACAGTATATATATTTTTTTTCTTGCAAAATTAATCACATTTCTCAAATTTCCTACATCATAATGACCCCAAGCTCGGCATAAAGTAGGATTCTGGGGTCAGAAGTTGAAAAATTCAAGTTTGCTTGCATCGAAATGCAAGAATCTGCATCTATTTAACTCTCTGGTTGCATTTTTAGCCTGACTATAAGAAAGCTATTACAGTCACCCTTGTGTTGGAATTACTGTTGCTGCTTGATTTACACTGAACACTGTGGATATTAATCTCATTGGATATAATCTTGTTTAACGACTTAAACATTGGTGGACACAAAATCCATTGAAAATTTTACAAGTAGAAGTAACCAGGTTACCTCAAATAAAGAATCTGGCCCCAAGGTTATAAAACTGAGATTTGAAACCAGTCTCAAATCTCTAGCATCTGATTGGATAAAATGGCGACCAGTCGCCATTTCAGCCAATCAAATGCTTGAGATTTGAGACTGGTTTCCATGCTCAGTTTTATAACCTTCGGCACTGGCTAAAACATCCTGGCAGCAGAAACTATCCTCTAAAGAAAAAATCTTGAGTTTTAACAAAAATCTTGCGACTTTAGACAATTTTTCTGAAAACGTATTTACCCATCAATAATATCATGACATGTTAAAATTATGACTGTTTTACTTTGCAGGTGATGGACAACTTCCTGATCCAAGTTCAAGGCAAGAAGAGAGTGGTGCTCTTTAGTCCCATGTCAGTTAACTACATGTATATGAATGGTAAACCTAATTCTTTAGTCCAAAGTCAGTTAACTACATGTTTATGAATGGTAAACCTAATTCTTGAAATCTTAATTATTCTGTTTTCTTCATGTTATTAGAAAACCATTCTTAGACTAGTTGATTTCCTTGAAGTATTTATTATTGCTTTGCTTCCGCTGCTGAACTCTATGCTAACACTATCTTATCTCTAATTATGTGTATATCTTTGCCAAAGGTTATAAAACTGAGCATGGAAACCAGTCTCAAATCTCAAGCATCTGATTGGCTGAAATGGTTTCTATTTACTCTGGTAGCCAATGGAATAAATTGCACTATGAAGTAAAGGGTCAAAGTTCATCATGTGTTTTACTATAACTACAGGTGACAAGTCAGAGGTGTTAGACATTGACAACGTCGATGAGGAAAAGTTTCCTTTGTTCTGTAGAGCAGAGAGGTATGAAGCTTTCTTGGAGCCAGGCGATGTTCTCTTCATACCAGGTATGGTACATTAATTTGGGTTAAACCCTTTCCTCCATAGATACACCTTTATTAAATGGGCGAACAGTTTAGATCCAGATCAGCTGACACATTCAAGCCATCTGATCAGGATGTAAAATGTTTCATTTTTGATCTGTTATGTTATTTTTGACCAAAATGCAAGCAGTGCAGATACTGATCAGATCCCACAGGGCCCAAGATCATAAAACAAAATCTGGAGATCTGTCTCAAATCTCAAGCATCTGATTGGCTGAAATGGCGACCAGTCGCCATTTCAGCCAATCAGATCCTTGAGATTTGAGACTGATCTCAAAAAGAAGTTTTATGATCTTGGGCCCAGATCTCTAAGAATAAACCCATTTATCTAGCTACCCCTATTTTTCTGTGTTTAAGCATTGTTGTTTACACTGTTAGGCATAACAGTTTTCTAACTGAAGGGTTAACCCTAGCTAAAGTATAATGATTATGGAAAAACCACAGAAGTTAAGAACAGTTTTCTTAGGTAAAAATAATTTGATTTTCATTTGTATTTAATAGTGGTATGTCAGTTTTATACATTTAACTAAATTTATCTAATATCTAAAACAATGAAATACTAGTAGGCATACCAGGAATAGCCTCATTTAGAAAACACAGCCTCCCTACAAAGCCAAAGAGACTAGAGATTTAATTTGAATATATAAATCAGAAACACAATTGGGTTTTTGGTCTGAAAAGTCTGTGGCTAATATTTGCTGCAATCTTATTGAAGTCAGATCTAACAAAATGTCTGATCTGATGAGTAGCTGCCAACACCATATATTAAAGAGGTTTTCTCTGATACTATAACTGAAAGTGGTTTTCAGGAGATGATTTTAATCAGATTGATATTTGAAGTCTATGACTGTTGATTTTTCCAGCTTTATGGTTCCACAACGTGATATCACTGGAGTTTGGTGTAGCAGTCAATGTATTTTGGAAACACCTGAACGATGAAGTGTACGACAACAAAGACACGTACGGCAACAAGGATCCCCTGCCTGCGAGTCGAGCATTCCAAATTCTGGACCGAGCACTGAAAGCCCTGGAAGAGTTACCACACCCTTACAGAGACTTCTACGCGAGACAGATGATTCATAAAATTGAGAAGAAGGCAGTTAATGACTGAACAATATAACCTGTGTAACTGAACAGTTTTACCCATGCAACGGAACAATTATACCCTTATAGAAGGGTTACTGTTGTAAGCAGCCATATATCCGAAGCAGTCATTGATGGTCAGAATTATGGTTTATATATCACCATATGTGGCTTGTGTAAGCTAAAGGTTTAGCTGTTAGTAACACACAAAGGGTTGCATAAAATACAAAGGGTTGCAATATGAATATGACTCTTAAAAGTTGCAGTTTATGACTTCCTGCTAACTGTATTCAGTTGTTGTGTGTTGTCAGTATATCTATAAACACTATATTCTCAAGCAGAGAAAAAAGGGGGACTTGTCAGTTTCAGTTAATCTAGAATGAATAAATAATTCCACCAAAGTTTACTCACCTTCTAAACAGATACAAGAAGCAACTAACATTAACTGTAAACAAAATAAAAGGGAATAGTGCATGTATGGTATGCAAAATAAAAATCTTATGTTCTAGGTTCGAACTGGAAATCCAGTTTTGGTGTTTTTGGCAAAGCCATGATAACAGTTGCTACAGCTGCTGATGATAATGATCATTATCAACAACAAGGACAACAACATTTCTTTAAAACCCTTCAGTTTTGCGAAGAAATGAGTTCGTTCGTATCATACCATGTTTTACATGATAACAAGTCCGTTGCTGCTGTTGCTACTGCTGCTGTTTATGATGATCAAAATTATCATCATTCATGATAATTTATTAAATAATGTTAGCGATTTAACAGTCAGGTCTTTTATTGAATATTTTCATTGGAACTTTAAAACAAAACTGAAGTTTGATCATGCCCAAAATGTTTGCCTCCAAGTCGACTGTGCAGAGTTTTGGATATAATAGACTCGACCAAAACAGTTGCACACTTGGGCATTTTATTAAAAAATATCTTTTTACTTGCATCAAACACAACAAAATGTTACATATTTTATAAAACAGCTATTCAAAGTAATGTAAAACAATCAGAAATAAAATCCGATCACTACTTTATTAGCAATACATTGTTTAAGTCACTGGGGGTTACTACACAAAAGTTGCATGTATCAGGAAACTAATAGTGAGTTAATCCACCATGAAACTGGCATTCTTCCAAACCGCATCTCATGAAATTCACCAGCCAACAAATTTTCAATTTTGGAAAAGGGTTCCATACTTTGACAAGGATAGTGGTTAGATCAACTGCACGTGCGCTTGCTTCTTTAGAAAGACCTATAGGTGGGCGGTGTCGTCCGTCATTAGCCATGACCATGATGACGGTCAAATTATCAAAGAAAACCTTCCTTGGTGACCGTAAGAAATAATCATTTGAATTACAAGCAATGCATGTATTTTTCTAAAAAAGATTGGGTATCAATTGCATTGGTTTGTTGCTTTTTATACACAATTTATAAGATGCTATGACTTACTAATACAGAACGGAAGCTAATCAAATCGTTACTAAACTGGTTAGACAGACCTTTATCATGACTTTATGTCGATGATTTAGACTTTGTGATAAGTTTAAGTAATCAAAACTTATTTTGAGTGCAATTCTGGAAATCCGGGCTTACCCTGGCTGAAAATTTCGTTTAGCCAAATCAGTGTTATTTTCTGGTTACATACAAAATTTTATGAAAATACCATATGCATAAGAAATTCTGTAGCCAATCCATGATTTGTATAGCCAAATTACTAAAATTTTAGCAAATGGCTACAAGGGCTAATAGCAGAGTGAGAAATGACTTGGTATCAGCTATTGATAACTTCATGTTGCCATGATCACAGTGCATGCTAATAATTGCTATAAAACAAACTCTAGTGATTGCATAGATTGCACACCACTACCTTGATACAGCAAATTTTGCAACTTTTGACTGTTGACCCCTATCATACACAAACACATATTTCTTGGTTATTTACCGACCGATTCTTGATATAAAAGTAAATATTTATACCAGTTATTTGCTATATTTAATAAGTTACACAAAAAACACTTGTGTGCAGAACTTTTTTGTTGGGTATCGATGGCTAAAATGTATGTTAGCGCAAATTCCATATAGTTAAGTTGTAAAACTCATTTTCAGCTAATCTACACTGTAGTTGTATTGAACTACTTATTTGTAAAACTCATTTTCAGCTAATCTACACTGTAGTTGTATTGAACTACTTATTAAGTTAAACATTCATTGGACTCTGTAACAGCAGAAATATGCCACCATACACTGTTCTTGTGATAACCACGTTGTGAACTTGTTTATCGGAAACAATAAATGCAGTGCATAGAAACTTCCTTTTTTATCTTATCCCTTTACTCTATATACATGTATACACAATTTTACCCTTGTGCGACCAGTGTAGATTAGGATCACAGAAAATAATCAGGGTTGAAGGTTATAAAGCTGAGACTGGAAATCCGTCTCAAATCTCAAGCATCTGATTGGCTGAAATGGCGACTGGTCGCCATTTCAGCCAATCAGATGCTTGAGATTTGAGACTGGTTTCCATGCTCAGTTTTATAACCTTGAGCACTGTTCACTTCTTGGTCAGAAATAACCTAAAAATGCAAAATGCCAACAGTGCCGATCTGATCAGATGGCACAGATGTGTCAGGTGATCTGGATCTAGATTGTTACCCATATAAAGATGTTTCTATCATGGAAAAGTTTATCAGACAAATGAACTAAGTTTCCTCATGGTTGGTATCTTCCATTGTTCATTATATATTCGGTTAAGTTTTTTGTAAATGTCAATATTTTCTTGGTAACCATTCAAAGTTCAGCTTTAGAACATAATAATTATAGTAGTCTTACATTATAATACCAACCACCGGGACAAGTTTTATTACTACAGACTGCATTTTGTAAAAGTTAACATGTTTTTACACAGAATTTTTGTGAATTAATAAACAAATGTTAATTACTCTTCTTTTGTATCCTCATTCTACCATATTGACTTAGAAATTCCTTTAGACCAAATTTAGTGTTGTTTTAAGTTGTCTGCGATAACAGGTAGACGCATAGGGATCCTATTGTCAGGTTGCACTGTCTGGTAAATACCCAACTTTAATATGAAACTTGATATTGCCTATAACTTTGAAAGTACTAATTCTATTTACTTATTCATGTACCTGGAATTGAATATCACGTCATGAACGAAGCTGTCGGTGACAAAAAGAAGGATAACTTCTGATTAACCATTTTTCGAGTTTTGCCCCTTTCAAATGGAATTTTAGGCAACACATGTACTCCAGCAAACACCAAATTTTAGTTTTATATAATTCAGTGGAAAACAACTACTAATAGAAGAAAAGTGGAGATATCCTACTGGCCCTGGTGTGAGCATCCGTTAAACAAACTTAACTGTTATTGTCCGACCAGGTAATAAGATTTGTATGTACAGCTAATTAAACCATAATCATACCAAGTTATGTAGAAGCAATACTCTAACACTTTCAAGAAATTGCTTAACCCTTTACTACATAGATAAAGTTTTAATTGCATTGGCAAACAGTTAACATCCAGATCAAGATCAACCAGCACATCTGTGCCATCTGAACAGGATCTGAACTGTTTGCTTTTTGATTTATTAGATTATTTCAGACCTACAAACAAACTGTGCAGATCCTGATCAGATGGCCCAGATGTGCTGGCTGATATGGATCTACACTGGTTGCACGTAAGTGAACACATGTATATATGGAGTAAATGGTTAACAGCAACATGAAATTGTGGCAAAAATGTACATGAACACAAAGAAGCACTTTAAATTTTTTATTTCTTCAACAAAAATAACACGATTTTACAAAACAAAACCTCCTGGAATCTCATGACAATGTTAAACAAAATAAAATAAAAATAAACTTAGAAAGGCTCATTGTTGAATGCAACAAGCAAATTCGTTGAATTTATATCCCCCGCCGAGTACTGGTTATTACTAACACAACAGCTGAAGACATAGGGCTTTATTTAGATATTTATCATGGATGGCAAAAACAGTGAAAAAAAAACTTCAGATAGTGAACAGGGTTGGGCAGCTCACCAGAATATAAAAATGAGACGAAAAGTCTTCAAGTTGTTAAAATGATGAACGCAGTAGTAAAAATATAGTGCGGTATTTGATTGAAATCCATGCTGAAGTTGCATAGAAGTAGCATGGAAACGAATACTACTCTATATGCATAGTGCATAACTTATAAAAGGGCCATAACTCTGTGTTAATCGGTCACACCAGAACAAGACAACAATAAGGGCATCTTGTCTTGGTATTGATGGTTTCCATGGTTTCCTGCTAAGAAATAGCAAGGAAACAAATACTGCTCTACATGCAAAATGCATAACTTATCAAAGGGCCATTACTCTGTGTTAAAAGGTCTGACTGAAACAAGATGACAATATGCACATCTCCTGCTTGTATTAAAGGTTTCCAGAAAAATTCATTGAAAACCATCTAGTAGTTGCAGAGAAATAGCGTCGAAACAAATACTGCTGTATATGCATAATGCATAAGTTATCAAAGGGCCATAACTCTGTGTTAAACCGTCTGAAAGGAACAAGACGACAATATTCATATCTCCTCTTGGTATTGATGGTTTCAAGAAAGTTTCATTGAATTCCATTCAGTTGTTGCAGAGAAATAGCCCGGAAACAAAAAGCTGCTCTATGTGCATAAGGCATAAGTTATCAAAGGGCCATAACTCTGTGTTAAACAGTCTGACTGGAACAAGACCACAATATGCGCATCTCTTCGTGGTATTGATGGTTCTCAGAAAGGTTAATTGAAATCCATCTGGTAGTTGCAGAGAAATAGCAGAAACGAATACTGCTCTATATGCATAATGCATAAGTTATCAAAGGGCTATTACTCTGTGTTAAATAGTCTGACGGGAACAAGACTATGATATGCGCATTTCCTCTTGGTATAGATGGTTTCCAGAAAGTTTCATTGAAATCCATCCAATAGTTGCAAAGAAAAAGCACGGAAACGAATACTGCTCTCTATGCATGATGCATAAGTTATCAAAGGGCCATAACTCTGTGTTAAACGGTCTGACCAAAACAAGACGACGATATGCGCATCTCCTCTTGGTATAGATGGTTTCCAGAAAGTTTCATTGAAATCCATTCAGTAGTTGCAGAGAAATAGCCTGTAAACGAAAACTGCTCTATATGCATAATGCATAAGGTTTCAAAGGGCCATAACTCAATGTTCAACAGTCTGACCAGAACAAGACCATAATACGCGCATCTCCTCTTGGTATTGATGGTTCTCAGAAAGATTCATTGAAATCCATCCGGTAGTTGCAGAGAAATAGCGCAGAAACGAATACTGCATAATGCATAAGTTATCAAAGGGCCAAAACTCTTGTGTTAAACAGTCTGACTGGAATAAGACGACAATATGCGCATCTCCTCTTGGTATTGATGGTTCTCAGAATGATTCATTGAAACCCATCCGCTAGTTACAGAGAAATAGCGCGGAAACGAATACTGCTCTATAAGCATAATGCATAAGTAATCAAAGGGCAATAACTCTGTGTTAAATGGTCTGACCAAAACAAGACGACGATATGCGCATCTTCTCTTGGTATAGATGGTTTCCAGCAAGTTTCATTGAAATCCATTCAGTAGTTGCTGAGAAATAGCGCGGAAACGAATACTGCTCTATATACATAATGCATAGGTTATCAAAGGGCCATAACTCTGTGTTAAATGGTCTGACGGAACAAGACAACGACATGCGCATCTCCTCTTGGTACTGATGGTTCCCACAGTTTCGTTGAAATCCATCCAGTGGTTGCGGAGAAATAGCGCGGAAACGAAATTCGGATGGACAGCGTGACTACGTTACACCGTGACGGACAGACAACGCCAAAACAATATCCCCCTCCCAATTTCATCGGCGGGGGATAATTAACATCAGGGCTGAAGGTTATAAAACTGAGATTTGAAACCAGTCTCAAATATCAAGCATCTGAATTTCCATTTTAGCCAATCAGATCCTTGAGATCTGAGACTGGTTTCCATTCTTAGTTTTATAATCTTGGGACTTGTTCCTTTCAGGATCTTCAAACTTTCTCTGGATTTTTTTTGTGAGGAAATATGGACAATCATTACACATAGTTTTGACAAGTGGACAAATGAAAGATAGAATTATATATGCTCCATATACATGCCTTTTTAACAAATGTGCGACCATTATAGATCTGGATCAGCTGGTAAATCTATGCTGTCTGATCATGATCTGCTGTTTTAGCCTTTTGGTCAGATGGTACAGGAGTGCCAGCTGATCTGGTTCTACACTGTACACCCTCGTCATAAAGGCATATATATTGATTAACCCTTTCCTGTATAGATACGCATTTTTATGCATGTGCGACCAGTGTAGATCCAGATCAGCCGGCACATCCGTCTGATCAGGATCTGCACTGGTCGCATTTGGGTCAGAAATAACCTAATGAATCAAGAAGCGAACAGTTTAGATCCTGATCAGACAGCACGGATGTGCAGGCTGATCTGGATCTAAACTGTTCGCCCTAGCAATATAGGTGTTTCTGTACAGGAAAGGGTTAACTGGTTAATTATCTCTTACTTCCCACATCTCATGGGCTACAGTTGTTTTGAGGAAGCAAATATATTTTTGAAGTTGCCCCTTATGTTTAAGGATATCAATTTGTGGTAATACAACAAAGAAACAAATGAATGTTTCTTTACGTTGTCTGACCTATGCTGTGGACAGAAATTATTATCTGTAAGTCTGGAACCTTACTTAAATAAAAATAAGTGCTTCATGTTAAAGTTTGATAAAAACAACAATAAAATCAAACAAGAGCTGTCACTTGAAATTGACATATGCCCCCGAAATGCAGCTTTGAAATCAAATTGGTATACATATGTAGTAAAAATATGCCTGTGGAAGTAGAAAATAAGGGCCTATAACCCTTGCAACAAGAGGGTCCATAGGGTGGCTCACCTGTCAACAACTGCTCAATGGTTGTAAGAGTTGTGTGCAAGTTTGGTAAAATCAAGGGAAACAAGAGGGCCATGATGGCCCTTTATCGCTCACCTGAATACAACAAAGTTGTGTTGTATGTGACCCATCGTCTTGATATGGTGAACATTTACACCAAGTTCTTTTAAAATCCAATAAGAAACAACAAATTTACAGCTTGGAAAAGAAAATGCTATTTTAAGTAAGTTACCTTGACCTTGGACCTACCGGCATGGGTATTGTACGCAACACAACCCCTTGTCATGGTAAACATTTATGTAAAGTTATTTTGAAATCAACTTAACAGCCCAGACAAGAAAATTTTATTTTTAGTAACAGTGACCATGACCTTGGACAAACAGCCATGGGTATTGTACGCGAAACAACATCTTGTCATGGTAAACATTTGAGCCAAGTTATTTTAAAATCCAATGAGAAATAACAAATTTACAGCCTGGACAAGATTTTTCTATTTTTAGTAATAGTGACCTAGTTTTTGACCCCAGATGACCCATATTCAAACTCGTCCAATTAATAACTGGGACTAATGTCCTGACCATGTTTCTTTGCAATCGGACAATCTGAGCAAAAATGTGACCACTAAAGTGTTAACAAGAAATTTCCATTTTTAGGAACAGTGACCTTGACCTTGGACAAACAGCCATGGGTATTGTATGCAAAACAACATCTTGTCATGGTAAACATTGGAGCCAAGTTATTTTGAAATCCAATGAGAAATAACAAATTTACAGCCAAGACAAGATAATTCTATTTTTAGTAACAGTGACCTAGTTTTTGATTCCAGATAACCCATATTCGAACTGTTCCAAGTAATTACTGGGACTAATGTCTTGACCATGTTTCGTGACAATCGGAGCAAAAATGTGACCGCTAGAGTGTTAACAAGAAAATTCTATTTTTAGTAACAGTGACCTAATTTTTGGACCCAGATGACCCATATTTTAACTCATCTGAGAAATCATTGGGACAAACATCCTGACCAAGTTTCAAAACAATCGAGGCAAAAATGTGACCGTTAGAGTGTTAAAGAATGCAGGACATACTGTCGGACTGACCGACAACTTGGCTTCGGGCCATAAAATGAATTTCTTCGGGGAGCATAAAAAAGTGTGACCTTAACTTGCCAGTTTGTGTACATACACTGTATACATCTAAGACTTTCTTAAATTTAGTCTTAACATTTTGAGAATGTGCTTCAAATTTGTTGTTGTTGTTCTTTTTGTTGTTTTACTTACAAACAGTGAATAACATATTCAGAAAAGCCTGATTTTCAAAGTGCTATAAAGTAAGAAAGTTTATTTGGTCACTATCCATAGAAAATGACAAAATTTACCCTATAAAATCTTCCAGAGCAAAGTTCTTAATATTGCATAACACAGATCTAAGCAGCAAAGTTCATCAGGTCATTGTCCAGCAACTTGACCAACATTAATGAATAAACTGGTAAACATCATATGTAGCTGAAGACAGGTAGAAATATTGGATTTTGACACTTGAAATTTTAACTCTGCTACTAAAATTTTTGTATCAAAATTTATCACTGAACAACCAGTGAATGAATTGTTCAGGAAAAATTGAATTTTAAGATGGTATAAAGCTTGTCTCAAAATCTGGTTGATAACTGTAGAAAATCAAAGGTTGAAAACAGATTTTGAAAGAAAAAAAAATCCCCAGGGCGGGGCCCCTGGTCAATTTAACAACATGATTTTTATCATTTGTGTATAAATCATCAATATCAATATTCATACCAAATTTCATGACAATTGGACAAAAAATGTAACCTCTATTGCTTTAACAAAATTTACCTTAGGGTTAGGGTTAGGGAAAAAGGCCCATAACTCCGCCAAAAATAATCCGATCAGAAATTCCTTAGGAAATGCAAAACTAGGCTTAGTGAAAAACACTCCTGTGAAGTTTCAATGAAATCCCTCAAGCCGTTTCAAAAAAGCTTAGGGTTAGGTAAAAAGGCCCATACCTCCGCCAAAAAAAATCCGATCAGAAATTCCTTAGGATATGCACAACTAGGCTTGGTGACAAACACTCCTGTTAAGTTTCAATGAAATCCCTCAAGCTGTTACGGAGAAGAAGCCAGGACAAGATTTTGCTAAAAAGGGCCATAACTCAGCCAAAAATAATCCGAGCAGAAATTCCTGACGACATGCACAACTAGGCTTGGTGACAAACACTCCTGTGAAGTTTCAAAGAAATCCCTCAAGCGGTTTTGGAGAAGAAGCGAGGACAAGATTATTTCGGACGGACGGACGGAAAGACGGACGGACGGTCCGATTACTATATGCCTCCCTTCGGGGGCATAAAAAGAAATAACAATAAAAATGTTGAACACATCATGGTTTGCTAGCCATATAACTATATCAAACTTAAAAACAACAATAAAATAAACAAGAGCTGTCACTGGAATTGACATATGCCCCCGAAATGCAGCTTGAAATCAAATAGGTATACATATGTAATAAATAAACATATGTAATGAAAAATATGCTTGTGGAAGACGAAGCATACTGCATGCATATAATGTGAAAGATGAAAGGATCATAATTATGTTTCAAGTCTGTAGTAAATATATAGTTAAATAAAGTTAAATATTAATATGAACAAGAGGTCCATGATGGCCCTTTATCACTCACCTGAGTGCAACGTCTCGATATGGTGAACATTTACATCAAGTTATTTTAAAATCCAATAAGAAACAACAAATCTACAGCTTGGAAAAGAAAATGCTATTTTTCGTAACAGTGACCTTGACCTTTGACCTACAGGCATGGGTATTGTAAGCAACACATCCCTTTGTCATGGTGAATATTTTTGTAAAGTTATTTTGAAATCACTTCATTCATTAGGAATTAACAGCCAAGACAAGAAAATGTTATTTTTAGTAACAGTGACCTTGACCTTGGACAAACAGCCATGGGTATTGTACGCGAAAGTACACCTTGTCATGGTAAACATTTGAGCCAAGTTATTTTAAAATCCAATGAGAAATAACAAATTTACAGCATGGACAAGATTTTTCTATTTATAGTAACAGTGACCTAGTTTTTGAACCCTGGTGACCCATATTCAAACTCAACCAATTAATAACTGGGACATATGTCCTGACACAGTTTCTTTACAATCTGAGAGTAAAATTTTGACCACTATAGTGTAAACAAGACAATTCTATTTTTAGTAACAGTGATCTAGTTTTTGGACCCAGATGACCCATATTCGAACTTGTCTGACAAATCATTAGGACAAACATCCTGACGAAGTTTCATGACAATCGGAGCAAAAATGTGACCTCTAGAGTGTTAACAAGAAAATTCTATTTTAAGTAACAGTGACCTAGTTTTGGGACCCAGATTACCCATATTCAAACTCGTCCGAGAAATCATTGGGACAAACATCCTGACCAAGTGTCATGACAATCAGAACAAAAATGTGACCGCTAGAGTGTTAACAAGAAAATTCTATTTATAGTAACAGTTACCTAGTTTTTGGACCCAGGTGACCCATATTCAAACTCGGCCTAGAAATAAATGGGACAAATATCCTGACCAAGTTTCATGATAATTGGAGCAAAAATGTGACTGCTAGAGTGTTAACAAAAAAATTCTATTTATAGTAACAGTGACCTAGTTTTTGGGATCAGGTGACCCATATTCATACTCGGCCTAGAAATAAATGGGACAAATATCCTGACCAAGTTTCATGATAATTCGAGCAAAAATGTGACCGCTAGAGTTTTAACAAGAAAATTCTATTTATAGTAACAGTGACCTAGTTTTTGGACCAGGATGAACCTTATTCGAACTCGTCCGAGAATTCATTGGGACAAACATCCAGACCAAGTTTCATGACAATCGGAGCAAAAATGTGACCGCTAGAGTGTTAACAAGAAAATTCTATTTTTAGTAACAGTGACCTAGTTTTTGGACCCTGATGACCCATATTAAAGCTCTTCCAAGAAATCATTGGGACAAACATCCTGACCAAATTTCATGACAATCGGACAAAAAAATGTTACCTCTATTGCGTTAACAAAATTTACCTTAGGGTTAGGGTTTAGGGTTAGGGTTAGGTAAAAAGGCCCATAACTCAGCCAAAAATAATCCGATCAGAAATTCCTTTGGATATGCATAACAAGTCTTGGTGACAAACACTCCTGTGAAGTTTCAATGAAATCCCTCAAGCGATTTCAGTTTACGTTAGGGTTTGGGTTAGGGTTTAGGGTTAGGGTTAGGTAAAAAGGTCCATAACTCGGCCAAAAATAATCCGATCAGAAATTCCTTCGGATATGCACATCTACGCTTGGTGACAAACACTCCTGTGAAGTTTCAATGAAATCCCTCAAGCGGTTTGGGAGAAGAAGCGAGGACAAGATTTTGCTTCAAAGGGCCATAACTCAGCCAAAAATAATCAGAGCAGAAATTCCTGACGATATGCACAACTAGGCTTGGTGACAAACATTCCTGTGAAGTTTCAAAGAAATCCCTCAAGCGGTTTCAGAGGAGAAGTGAGGACAAGATTATTTCGGATGGACGGACGGACGGACGGAAGGTCCGATTACTATATGCCTCCCTTCGGGGGCATAAAAACAGAAATAACAATAAAATGTTGAACACATTGTGGTACACTAGCCACATAACTGTATCAAACTTAAAATATAAAAATATATAGCACCAGCTTTTCTATATACACTATAACATGAAATAAACTCATTAGAAATTAAATCTCACATTCAAAATACAACAGCATTACATTATGTAATAACAAATGAAAATATTACCATTATTGAAACACACTTGTATTCATAAATTCAACTTGTTTTCACAAAAAGTACTTTGTTAACCCTTTCCTCCATATACAAGTTTATGGCCTGGGTGAAGTGTAGATCCAGATCAGTCAGCACATCCATGCTATCTGATCGGGATCTCCACTGTTCTCTTTATGATTTCTTAGGTTATTTCTGACCAAAACCAAACAGTGTAGATCACGATCAGACGACACATATGTGCTGGCTGATCTGGATCTACAGTGATCACACACGAATACATGTATATATGGAGTAAAGGGTTACATCTCACCTCTAAAATACAACAGCAATACATTATGTAATAACATCAATTCCAAATTTTACCAGAAATGCATATTAAAAACACAACACTCTTATTCATTAGTTCAACTTGCTTCTGCTGGAATTACTTAGTAAACCCTTTTCAATATAAGCCTTTATTGCCTGGGTGAAGTGTAGATCCAGATCAGCTGGCACATCTGTGCTGTCTGATCAGGATCGACACTGCTCACCTTTCCATTTACTAGGTTATATCTGGGCTGAAGGTTATAAAGCTGAGTTTGGAAACAAGTCTCAAATCTCAAGGATCTGATTGGCTGAAATGGCGACTGGTCGCCATTTCAGCCAATCAGATGCTTGAGATTTGAGACTGGTTTCCATGCTCAGTTTTATAACCTTGGGCACTGACCAAAAGCCAACAGTGAAGATCCTGCTCAGATAGCATGGAAGTTCCGGCTGATCTGGATCTACACCGTTTGCATATGTGATAAAATGCACAGAGTCAAGGGGTAAAGAATATTTATGGTCTATTTGTTGTTTGTCTCTTATTTAACCCTTTCCTCCATAGACACACCTTTATTGCATGGGCAAATAGTGCAGATCCAGATCAGCTGGCACATGCTTGCCATCTGATCAGGATCTGCACTGTCTGCTTTTTGATTTCTTAAGTTATTTCTAACCAGTGACCAGTGAAGATCCTGATCAGACCTCATGGATGTGCCAGTGCCCAAGGTTATAAAACTGAGCATGGAAACCAGTCTCAAATCTCAAGCATCTGATTGGCTGAAATGGCGACCAGTCACCATTTCAGCCAATCAGATGCTCGAGATTTGAGACTGGTTTCCAATCTCAGCTCTATAACCTTCAGCCCAGTAGTTCTTGGTCTACCCTAGTATCACATGAGTAAAAATGCATATAAGTGGTGGAAAGGTTGCAACCAATATCCCACCAGTGCAGATCCAGATCAGATGGCATCGGTTACTGGTTGCAATTGCATTAAAAAGCTAATATCATCATAGATATTAGCTTTTCAATGCAATTGCAACCAGTATAGATCTAGATCAGCTGGCAAAGCAATGCCTTTGGATCTGGATCTGCAATTGTTGCACCTTAGTCAGAAATAACCTGAAGAATCTAAAAGCACAGTGCAGACAGCATAGATATGCCCGTTGATTTGGATCTACAATTTTTACCCATGCAATAAAGGTGTATCTATGGAGTAAATAGAGATAACTCACGAGGAGTGAGGACAACAGGGCTGAAGGTTATAGAGCTGAGATTGGAAACCAGTCTCAAATCTCAAGCATCTGATTGGCTGAAATGGAGACTGGTTGCCATTTCAGCCAATCAGATGCTTGAGATTTGAGACTGGTTTCCATGCTCAGTTTTATAACCTTGGGCACAGATGAAATCATCTCTGGAGATGAAGATCAGTTGAAGCATCTATGAAGATGACACTTAGGTTCTGAACCCTTTACCCAATATAATTATACAACTTTTACAGCATGTGAAAGCAGTGTAGATTTTGATCAACTGGCACTTCCATGATGTCTAATCAGGATCTGAGCTATTGGCTAAATTACCCTTATGAGTCAGATCCGGATCCAGATACAGATATTCATGATGATCTGGATCTACACTGTTCACCAAGTATAACAACCATATCCTTTGCAGTAAACGGTGAAAGATTTACTCCATGGGATATAGCTGATATCCTATGAGGGACTAGTGTACATCCAGATCAGGCAGCTCATCAGTGCAGTCTGGATATCCTATGAGGGACTAGTGTACATCCAGATCAGGCAGCTCATCAGTGCAGTCTGGACATCCTATGAGGGACTAGTGTACATCCAGATCAGGCAGCTCATCAGTGCAGTCTGGATATCCTATGAGGGACTAGTGTACATCCAGATCAGGCAGCTCATCAGTGCAGTCTGGATATCCTATGAGGGACTAGTGTAGATCCAGATCAGGCAGCTCATCAGTGCAGTCTGGATATCCTATGAGGGACTAGTGTACATCCAGATCAGGCAGCTCATCAGTGCAGTCTGGATATCCTATGAGGGACTAGTGTAGATCCAGATCAGGCAGCTCATCAGTGCAGTCTGGATATCCTATGAGGGACTAGTGTACATCCAGATCAGGCAGCTCATCAGTGCAGTCTGGATATCCTATGAGGGACTAGTGTACATCCAGATCAGGCAGCTCATCAGTGCAGTCTGGATATCCTATGAGGGACTAGTGTACATCCAGATCAGGCAGCTCATCAGTGCAGTCTGGACATCCTATGAGGGACTAGTGTACATCCAGATCAGGCAGCTCATCAGTGCAGTCTGATATGAATCTACATGACTTTAATTAGATTCCTTCTGACAAGAAGCAAACAGTGTAGATCCAGATCAGGCAGCTCATCAGTGCAGTCTGATCTGAATCTACACTACTTTAATTAGATTCCTTCTGACAAGAAGCAAACAGTGTAGATCCAGATCAGATTGCAGGGTTTTGCCAGCTGACCTAGATCAATGAAGCTTGTCAAAGCAATAAAAGGCAAATCAATCGTGTAAAAGGTTAACATGCTCAAAACAATCATTTCTTGAGGTGCTTTCATGAATTCTACTTGACAGCATTTATTTACAAACAGTCAAAAGTGCAGACCCTGATCAAACTGTGTATTACATTTAAATGAATGAATGTTAATTACATTTATAACCATATTAAAAAAGGCTAATCAGATGTTTAACTGCATAGAAGGTTAGCCTGTTACTCGATACCTAAACATTTTAACGCATGTGCAACCAGGGTAGATCCTAATCAGCTGGCACATCAATGCCATCTGATCTGGATCTGCACTGGTGGGATATTGGTCACAAATGATCTAATAAATGTAAAAGTGAACAATTTAGATCCCGATCTGATGGCACAGATGTACTGGCTGATCTGGATCTACAGTGTTCACCCATGAATGAAAATGTATCTCTGCATTTTACCTCAATGTTCATGTTCAGAAATCACATTCTGTAACAATGACAGCAATCGAGATATAAAAAAGATTGACTGTTCTAGTCAACAACAGTATCATAAACAATTATACAAATAACAATTACTCAAATACAATACGGTTTAGAGGGTATTTTCCGCGGCTAAAATTTTCTTTGTTTTGACCACCCGTGGAAAATAACCCCTATACAGTATCTCAACATTATTATATTCAACAGTATCATTATGAGATCTAAACACAAATATCATTTCTTTATACCTATTTATTTTTCATGAAATGATGAACAAATCAAATAAATCACAGTTATGGAAAAAAATCACAGTTCAATCACCAAACCTTTTGTATATACTTTCAACCTTTCCCCTATATATACACATGTGTTCTTTGTGCAAACAGTGTAGATCCAGAACAGCTGGCACATCAAATCTGTTGTTGGTTAGAAATAACCTTAATTATCTAAAAGGAAATAGTTCAGATCCTGAGCAGACAGCACAGATGTGCTTGCTTATCTAGATCTACACTGTTCGCTCTTGCCAAATAAGGCATATATCTAGAAGAAAGGGTTAATTTTAAGGAATGTTGTTGTCTATATTATATAGACACCCATTAAGTTTGACAAATTATATTTAAAAATAGAACACAAATCTATATGAAAATAAAGGAGTGTACAAATCAACAGAGCAATCTTGACAGCTGATCTGTCTCTACACTATTTTCCCTCGCCATAAGGGAATATATGATATTATGGAAGAAGGGTTTAACACTTCCTCCATACAAATTTCTTTTTATGCATGTGCAACCGGTGTAGATCCAGATCAGCTGGAACATCCGTGCCATCTAATCAGGATCTGCACTAGTCGCATTTTGGTCAGAGATAACTTAACAAATCATAAAGCGAACAGTTTAGATCCTGATCAGATGGCATGGATATGCCGGCTGATCTGAATCTAAACTGTTGGCCCACACAATAAAGGTGTGTCTATGGAGGAAAGGGTATCCGAATAAGGATAAGAATAATCGAAGTTGCAGAGTGCTCCTTCAAATAATGTCATATCTGTCTTATCAGCTACTGTCAAACCTCTCTTCTACTAAATCATTTGTCAAAGTAACATGTGAATTATGAGAACACAGAGTTACAATCGTTATTCTGGTTTTCGTCTCTTTTACTAAATGATCTGGCTGACCAGTTACTTCAGTGGAATATGCCACGGCATCAAAATTTAAATGTCTGTCTGTAGAACTGTCTGATCCACAGAATGAGTTGTGAAACTAGTTCCCTCTAAAACAGTTATCATTAAATACTCCTTGGATGCAGGACTTACTGCACTGGAGGCAGGAAATACTACATCGGAGGCAGGACTTACTACATCGGAGGCAGGACTTACTACATCGGAGGCAGGACTTACTACAGCAGAGGCAGGACTTAACACATCAGATGCAGGACATAACACATTGAGTGCAGGACTTAACTCATCAGATGCTGGACTTACCACATTGGATGCAGGACATTCCTCATCAGATGCAGGAGTAAGAGCATCAGCAAGACCTACTGCATCAGATGATGGTCTTACCACATCAGATGCAGGACCTTCCACATCCGATGCAGGACTTAACACATCGGGTGCAGGAGTTAACACACCGGAGACAGGACTTGTCACATTGGATGCAGGACATTCCTCATCAGATGTAGGACTAAGAGCATCAGCAAGACCTACTGCATCTGATACATGACTTAACACACCTGACTCTTCAGAATGATGTATCTGAGCTGTGACTTTTGTGGAATAGGTCACAGAATCTGTCCTCAGATGTTCACTGTTAGGGGGACTTGTGTCAGAAGATCCAGTCAGAGCTCTGCTTACTGTCAAAGATGTTCCCAAGTCCATCCTCAAATAGGGATTGTCTGTATGATTTATCTGAGCTACTGTTACAACTTGAGTACCCACTGCTCCTCCCGGGCTCATTGCTCCTCCCAGACCCACTGCTCCTCCCTCTAACTGGTCAAAATCCAAGTACCCATATTCCTGAAATGGTTGAGAAAATATTTAACTCTTTCCTCCATATATATTTTCCTACATATATATGCATATTATTGCAAGAGCAAACAGACTGAATACCCAGATCAGCTGGCACATCAGTGCTGTCTAATCAGGATCTGCACTGTTCCCTTTTTTGATCAGAAATAATCTTCTTATCAAAAAACGACCAGTGTAGATCCTGATCAGACAGCACAGATATGCCAGGTGATCTAGATCTACACTGTTGACAAATGCCATATAGGTGTATGTATGGAGATAGTGTTAACCGATCAAAATGATGTACCCAGGGCTCTCACTAGAGGGAGACTTGGAAGAAGTGGTCTCCCAAAAGTGACCAGACTTCTCCCTTCTTTGAGCTATGAGAGAAGTCATTTTGTATACAGTTCCGGTTAATCTCTTTATCCATTGTGGAAAAATATATAAAAAGCAATAATCTGAATTTTGTTTTGTATTTTATAGTATGCAAGATGTCTTACCAAAAATATGTTGCAGTTATTTTAGTCTCTAGGTGTGTTTACTTCACAAATTTAGCAATTATTAACAGACACATTTAAACCAATTCCAGTTATTTCAATCAGTTCTGAATCAGGTGAATATAAATCTTGAGACATCTCTCAGAGTGTTTTTGATTGTCATATTTGACAGCTGTGTAATGGTTTTGACAGACTGAATACATTTTCACATGTTTTCTGTTTTTAGAGTTAAAAAAAATTCTGAAAATAATGTGTAATAAAACAAAATAACACAACTGTGCACTAAGTTATTTACATTTATTAAAGTACTATCAAAAGCAGTAAAACACTCATGACATCACAAGTTCCATGGCATAGGTATTGCAATAAGTGCATCTGATACCACCATAAAGTCATCTTTACATGTGGTTGATATGATCACATGTTAGCACAACACAACATATCAAGTCGACCTGGCCATGGTGGGATGATAAATACTGGTGACCCAGTAACTTCTAAGAACACTTTACCATCTTTGTCTAGGATATATAAGATGTAGGGTTCCATGGACCTTGGAACACGACCAATAGGCTAACAAGCCACATCCTCTAGTTTTAAATGTCTTTTTCATCAAGTTATAATTACCATTCTATCCTTTGAAAAGAATTCCAACTCTAGAATCTACACTACCTGCTGATTCACAATTGCTGATCTGGAATTGGTTGAAACGCTTGTCTTACAGAAACTGTCACAAAAACAGAAGGCAAAGATTTGTTCACATTATTTTAGAGACCATGATAATGTACAATAATGGGAATTACCCTTTTTTAGTTTTGAGGCCATATCAGCTTACTTTTTGCAATGAATGTCATGCTTAACTGCAGGGCATCGCCAAATTTAGCACACGAGCGTCTGCAATAATCTTTGTAAATGCGGCGCTTGATCAGAAGTAAACAGTAGATCAAAAGTTAAAGTTCATCAACGTTTAATTCAAATCTATTCATTGCAAATTAATTAGCATTTTTACTTGTTTTACTGAAACATTTCTTTCATGGGATAGAAAATAAAAAAGTTAACTGCAACTGGTTCATAACCGGAACTGGTTGACAAACTGTAGACCATAAACGAAAGAATGTTGTTGACTGAAAACTTCTCCACAATCCAGTTAAATTATGACAAAACTTCTGCCTGATTTGCAAGTCTAGTAAGAGCCATGTGTACATGTAGACAAGTTTTTCTAACCGTATGGCTGAAAGAATAAGAATATATGTCTTTATAAGTATTCAAGCCTGTGTTTATATTATTATGTTACTTGTAAGTTATTTTATGAAGTGTGTGCTGAAGCTATTAAATTTGATTTTTACCTCTCCATTACCAATTATGGATGTAAGGACTCTGTCAATATCATATACCAAGTCCGTAAATACTGGACGCATCTGTGGTGAAAAGGTCCAACAACTCATCATTATAGCATATATTTGGTCCGAGGAGTAGGGAGGCTTTGACATCCTGTGACCACCAACAAGAAGATCGTACAAGTCTTCAGGTGCAACTGATGGGTAAGGGTTGCCGCCCAATGTGAAGATTTCCCACAGTAACACACCGTATGACCAGACATCACTTTTCGTAGTGTAGCGTCGGTCAAACAAAGCCTCTGGAGCCATCCACTTTATCGGTAGCCGACCCTGAAGCAAGTAACAGCGTTAGAGCTTAGCCCTTTCCTCCATACGCCTTTTTACACATGTTGGACTATTGTAGATCCAGATCAGCTGGCACATGTGCCAGCTGGTCATAGGTGTTTCTATGGAGGAAAGGGTTAAAGTTAGTTCATTGCTCTTTTTTTCAAACATGGCTTGGACAGATACAAACCCATCAAGTGTACTTAGTTTATGAAATTAAAGAATTAACCCTTTCATCCATATATATGCCAATATGGCAAACACTGCTACTTCTTGTAATGTTATTGTTAACCTTAGCTATTTTCTCAATATATACATGTATTATTGCATAAGCAAACAGTGTAGATCCAGATCAGCCAGTACATCTGTGTCCTTCTAATCAGGATCTACACTGTTTGATTTTTTTATTTATACTTTATTTCTGACCAAAAACAAATTTTTATTGAATGTTTAAATATGTTTCGGGCGTCCTCCAGTAAATCGGAGTCAGTTTTTGAGAAGTCAAAATTTTGTCATGTTAAATTAAGTTAAGGTTGTGGAGTGGTTATAGGTGTTTTTATGCATGTGGGAACTGTGTAGATCCAGATCAGCTGGCACATCCATGTTCCCTTTTTGAAAAGAAATAACTATCAAAAAGTGAACAGTGCAGATCCAGATCAGATGTTTTTCATTCACTAACAACTGCACAAATTTTATGACACTAGACATCAACAGTCAATATTTAACCATATACACCATATTTAGGCATTTTTACGCATGTGCAACCAGTGTAGATCCAGATCAGCCAGCACATCTGTGCCATTTGATCTGGATCTGCACAAGTTGCATCTTGGTCAGAAATAATATAATAAATCTAAAAGCAAACAGCGTAGGTCCTGATCGGATGGCACAGTGATCAAGATCTACACTGTTCACCCATAAAGGAACTACACTGTTGCAACAAAGGTGTATCTATGAAGTAAAGGGTTAACTTCACTCAAAAAGCATGTGACCCCAAAAAATACTTACATTTGTAGTCTTTCTATAGTAGTCTGTCTCTGATACATTCCTGGTGAGACCAAAGTCTGCTATCTTCAGAATGTTGTTCTCTCCTACAAGGACATTTCTGGCTGCAAGATCTCTATGGATACACTGAAAAGTCATCATTTCACTGTCATTTATAAAAAAAAAATGACAAAATGCAGTCCATAAAACTTTACTCAAATGTAGCATATAATGTATCTTCAGGGTATTTTTTTTTCACATTTTATTTTCTATCAACAACATTATTACAAATCATATGTATGTGTATTATATATATAGACATAACAACAAAATAACAGTTAAATAGTTGACAGCATTTATATAAGTGGTATTATTAGGGTATTATTAGTATTGTTGGTGTTGCTGATTTCCAGTTTAACCCTTTCCTCTTTATGCACGTCTTTTTTCACATGTGCAAACAGTGTAGATCCATTCCTAATCTTGTTAAATAGATATCCATTCTGATGAAACGATTCTTAACAGTGAACTCAACTTTTTTTCTTTTTAAACTTCTTTGCTATCTCATGGTCTTTCTGGTAGTTTAACATGTCATTAACGTAAACAACTAATGAAATCAAAGAATGATTGAGTTAATAATGATTAAATTACTTTAATTAGAGATGGTATCTTCGCCTGTGGTGTTTATGCATATCAATATATGGAATTTAACTACACAACAGTATTTCATATTATGAGAAGGATAATGATAAAACTAACACATCAATTGAAAACAAGAGGTGTTTGTCAAACACAAATGCCCCCCCTGATGTGCAAGTGATATCTATTAGCATTGAATTTAAATTTTTGGAAATTTAGAGACTTTTGTAAGCTTTAGCAATGAAGGGTACCAGTCATGAAAGCAATTTACAAGACGGTGGAACTCCTATATATCAATAACCAGGTCATCCAATGAGAGGATTACATTTACCTCGACAAACATAAGCGCGTGTAGATTAACCTAGTCTAACACAAAGGATTTTATTGTAATTTAAATCAAATATTCGCTATTGGCGGAGATATAGTAGCTCTAGTGTTATGTCAATTCCGGTAATGTGCAGGCTTTAGTGACCATCCATACGAAACCAAAGCATTTAATAAACACAAGTGAGTGATAATCAGTGCCTATTTATGACACGGCATATATTGAAATAGTTTAAAATTAATGTTATGGATCATTAATATATATCTTTACTTGAAATTGTCATGGGGAAAAATAATCACAACTTTACACTGAGAAGTATTTTATTTTATTATGACACGGCATATATTGAAATAGTTTAAAATTAATGTTATGGATCATTAATATATATCTTTACTTGAAATTGTCATGGGGAAAAATAATCACAACTTTACACTGAGAAGTATTTTATTTTATTATACAAATAAACATAAAAACGTTGTCTAGTTATTGATCGAACAAGGTTTTTTGTTGTCAAGGCCACCGTGACCTTGACCTTTGACCTACTGACCCCAAAACCAATAGGGGTCTTCTACTGGTCACGACCAACTTCCACACCAAATATGAGGTCTGTATCACAAAGCGTTGTCTAGTTATTGATCGGACAACGTTTTTGTATGCAAAGGCCACTGTGACCTTGACCTTTGACCTACTGATCCTAAAATCAATAGGGTTCTTCTATTGGTCATGACCAACCTCCACACCAAATATGAGGACTGTATCACAAAGCGTTGTCTAGTTATTGATCGGACAAGGTTTTTGTGGTCAAGGCCACTGTGACCTTGACCTTTGACCTACTGACCCCAAAATCAATAGGGGTCTTCTACTGGTCATGACCAACCTCCACACCAAATATGAGGACTGTATCACAAAGCGTTGTCTAGTTATTGATCGGACAAGGTTTTTGTGGTCAAGGCCACTGTGACCTTGACCTTTGACCTACTGACCCCAAAATCAATAGGGGTCTTCTACTGGTCATGACCAACCTCCACACCAAATATGAGGACTGTATCACAAAGCGTTGTCTAGTTATTGATCGGACAAGGTTTTTGTGGTCAAGGCCACTGTGACCTTGACCTTTGACCTACTGACCCCAAAATCAATAGGGGTCTTCTACTGGTCATGACCAACCTCCACACCAAATAATTATAAGGACTGTATCACAAAGCGTTGTCTAGTTATTGATCGGACAAGATGTGGTCTACGGACCGACCGACATACCGACCGACCGACATGTGCAAAGCAATATACCCCCGCTTCTTCGAAGGGGGGCATAATAATAATAGTATACTGCATAAACAATATGTGTTTCTATAGTAAAGAGCACTTAAGTTTTATACATGACGTCACTTTAGTCGATACAAGAATATGGATATTCGGATAGTATCTGGATAAAGGATAGTATGGAAATACTGGATGCAGTTATCCGAATAGCGATTTAGGCATCCGTTCCCATCCCTAATTCTTACTTATCCTTCAAAGACTCACCGATTTGGAGGCAATAAACTGCATTCCACGTGCAACCTGGTATGCATACGACACCAATTCTTTCTCAGTTAGTGGGGTGTCTTGCTCCACTGTGACGATGTGGCTTGTTGGAAGGATATATTCATCATTGTCTGAAGGCGGAGGTGGTGGTCGCTTTCTCCTGAGGAAGTCTTTCAAGTTGCCATTTGGTGCAAACTCCATAATAACATACAAAGGACCTAAGAAAATGTCAGTACTATTTTCAAACAGGTGTATTAGATACTGTCATTAATTAGGTATTAACCCTTTACTCCTTGTATATGCTTTTTATCATATTTGGGAACATTATAGATCCAGATAAGCCAGCCCATCCATAACATCTGATCAGGATCTGCACTGATCGCTTTTTTGGTCAGAAATAACCCAATAAATCAAAAGGTGACCACTGCAGATCCTGATCAAATGGCACCGATGAGCAGGGTGTTCTGGATCTTCATTGTTTACAATGCATCTATGCAAAAACTTATTTTGCTGAAGTCATAGTACATGAAAATATGACTTAGAACAAAAACCATTTTTGTGGGGTTTTTTTTATTTCTGGCATGATTCAGTAATCATGACCTGCTATACTTGATAACATACAAAAAACTCCTAAAACCTGCAAATCTGACATATAATGGCAGACAACTATATTATGATTCAAAACACTTACTTAACTGGTTGCAGAGAAAAAGTGGACTTAAACAAGAAAACTTTAACAAAACTTGTATTGTGCAAAAGGTGCATATTATGACATACAGTCAAGAGTTATGAAACTTGTGCTGATATTTGCTATTGTCAAGTCAGATAAGTATGTTAAGTTTCAAAGCTCTACCTCGGACAAATACTGAGAAAATGTAGACTTTGAATTTGAAAAAAAAAAGAGTGAAATAACCATATCATTCAGGAACTGCCACACCAAGAAAACACAGCCACCCCATGCTGCCAATTTTTACAGAGGAAAAGACAGCATAGGTTTATAAGATCATTTTCAAATAAAACACCATAAACAACAAGAGATGTTTGTAAAACATGTATCCCCCCCCAATGCCAAATGGATAGTTAACAGCTGTTATTGATTGCTAAATCTAGTTATTGGTGAGAAAAGATTTTGTAATGAAGGTCTCCTCGACTTATGACCTACTGACCTGAAAACCAATAGGGGTCTTCTATAGGTGATGACAAACTTCCTTACCAAATTTGAGGACCATAGGTCAAAGTATTGTCTAGTTATTGATCAGACAAAGTTTTTGCGTTGAAAGTCACTGTGACCTTGACCTTTTACCTAGTGACCTAAAATTCAATACGGGTTTTCTCCAAGTGATAAAAAACCTCCATAACAAATATGAGGACCATAGGTGAAAGTATTGTCTAGAGTTATTGACTGGCCCGGGTTTTTCTTTTGAAGGTCACTGTGACCTTAACCATTGACCTACTGACCTGAATATCAATAGGGGTCTTCTAATGGTCATGACCAACCTTCATACCAAATATGAAGACTGTATTTTAAAGCAATGTCTTGTTATTGATTGGACAAGATGCGGTCTATAGACTGACCTACCAACCAACATGGGCAACGAAATACACCCCCGCTTCTTCAAAGAGGGGGGAAGGGGGTCATAATTAACAAAAAAGAGGGCCATGAAGGCCCTTTATCGCTCACCTGAGTACAACAAAGTTATTTTTAGTAACAGTGACCAAGACCCAGATGACCCATATTCGAACTCATCCGAGAAATCATTGGGACAAACATCCTGACCAAATTTCACGACAATCGGAGCAAAAATGTGACTGCTAGAATGTTAACAAGAAAATTCTATTTTTAGTAACAGTGACCTTGTTTTTGGACACAGATGACCCATATTCGAACTCTTCCAAGAATCATTGGGACAAACATCCTGACCATGTTTCATGACAATCGAGGCAAAAATGTGACCACTAGAGTATTAACAAGAAAATTCTGTTTTTAGTAACAGTGACCTAGTTTTTGGACCCATATTCGAACTCGTCCAAGAAATCATTGGGACAAACATCCTGACCAAGTTTCATGACAATCGGAGCAAAAATGTGATCGCTAGAGTGTTAACCAGAAAATTCTATTTTTAGTAACAGTGACTTAGTTTTTAGACCCAGATGACCCATATTCGAACTCGTCCGAGAAATCATTGCGACAAACATCCTGACCAAGTTTCATGACAATCGGAGCAAAAAATGTGACCGCTAGAGTGTTAACAAGAAAATTCTATCTTTAGTAACAGTGACCTAGTTTTCGGACCCAGATGACCCATATTCGAACTCGTCTGAGAAATCATTAGGACAAACATCCTGACCAAGTTTCATGACAATCGGAGCAAAAATGTGACCGCTAGAGTGTTAACAAGATAATTCTATTTTTAGTAACAGTGACCTAGTGTTTGGACCCAGATGACCCATATTCGAACTCGTCCAAAAAATCATTGGGACAAACATCCTGACCAAGTTTCATGACAATCGGAGCAAAAATGTGACAGCTATAGTGTTAACAAGATAATTCTATTTTTAGTAGCAGTGACCTAGTTTTTGGACCCAGATGACCCATATTCGAACTGGTCCGAGAAATCATTGGGACAAACATCCTGACCAAGTTTCATGACAATCAGATCAAAAATGTGACCGCTAGTGTTAACAAGAAAATTCTATTTTTAGTAACAGTGACCTAGTTTTTGGACCCAGATGACCCATATTCGAACTCGTCCGAGAAATCATTGGCACAAACATCCTGACCAAGTTTCATGACAATCGGAGCAAAAATGTGACCCCTAGAGTGTTAACAAGAAAATTCTATTTTTAGTAACAGTGACCTAGTTTTTGGACCCAGATGACCCATATTCGAACTCGTCCGAGAAATCATTGGGACAAACATCCTGACCAAGTTTCATGACAATCAGAGCAAAATTGTGACCGCTAGAGTGTTAACGAACTAAGTGTGGACGGACGACGTCCGACAGACATTCATCGATCCTAATAGCTCACCCTGAGCCAGCTCAGGTGAGCTAAAAAGGGAACCTTTGTGATTATCGCCTTTGAAAGGTCAATTTGCACTTGGGGTTTAAACAGGTTCTAAGGTGCACAAACCTCACACTTGCTCCAACATGTTCTCATATGATCAAACAAGTACAAGTTGTCTTGGTAAAAAAAACTCTAGACTCATCAACCCGACGTTGCATGCAAAAGCACACAAATATATAAAACATAAGAAGTAAGCACAACATAAATCATTTAAACTTTGTTTACATACCAGATTGTGTACAGCAGCCAAGTAAGTTAACGACATTCCTGTGTCCTTGCACCCTCTTCAGCATTTCAAGCTCATACACCAGGTCTTTTAGCTCGGTTTCTGTTGCGTCTGCTGCAAACAGTATTAAGTTACATATATAAGTATGACAAGATCTGCGATTAAACCTTTACTACATTTGTATGCCTTTTATCACATGGGTGATCCAGATCCCATCCTTGCCATCTGATCTGGATCTACAATGTTGTTCTCTTGGTCAGAATTAACCTTATGAATTTAAAAGCAAACAGTTTAGATCCTGATCAGATTACATGGATGTGCAGGCTAATCTAGAAGCAAACAATTTAGATCTTGATCAGATGGCACAGATGTGAGGGCTGATATCTATGGAGTAAAGAAATCTCAATCACTTTTACCCATCACTTCATATTTACAGGGGTTATCATGTGTGCAACTAGTGCAGATCCCTGCCATCTGATCTGGATGTACACTGATCGTTTTTTGGTCAGAAATAACCTAATGTATTTAAAGGACACGGTAATAGATAAAACTCTTTCTGATAAATCATACTGGCCTGTCACATGAAAGTCTAGGGACCAATGACTTACTGTACGTTTGATTAATCCTTTCCTCCATATATATGCATTTGATAGTATTGTCAAACAGTTTTAATCCTGATTAGCCAGCACATCCATGATGTCTGATCAGGATTTGTCGGTTTGCTTCTTGGTCAGAAATAACCTGATGAATCTAAAAGCAAACAGTGCAGATCCTGATCAGAAGGCAAGGATCAATTTAACAATTTTCAGTAATGTTTCATGTAAACTTACATTTTAACATTTTCACTGCAACTGCTGTCAATGGTTGAGTGGTAGTTATCCCGACTGCTTCTCCCTTTTTTACCATACCAAATGCTCCAGACCCGATTTCCGATCTGACACGTAACCTCTCTCGTGGGAATTCCCACTCTGAATCTATAGCTATCTGGTATGTATCTGCTGTTGGTACCGAGGTGTCGACTCTGCGGCGCACGCCTGTACTCTCCACCACCACCTCTGGCATGTTGATCTGTTCAGCACCTGGTTCAGCATCCAAGTTATCCATCAGGTATATCTCATTCTGTGCAATAAATAGAGGATATTTGTTTTTAAACCTTTTCGTTCATATATATGCCGTTCGTCCATAATTTCGGGGGTTTAACAGACGAATTTTACACTGGTGTTCTTAATAATTGTATTTCAAATGTTTATGTTTTATTCACCAACTGCAGTCACTTGTGTTTGACCGAATTAAAAGCCAAAAATTCGAAGTCGTCAGTATTTACCACATATATTGTCGCCTTTTGCAACAGATATCGACCCTCTGAATCACACAGACGCTTTCTCATATTTTCGGGACTTTCGATTGGATGTTAATTATAACCATGAGAAACTTACATGATTCGATTTTGTTCACTAGAAACATCGAGAATACTTTGATCCTGACATAGTGTGAGAAAATGTCTAAAATTTTAACACGTTTTGTTAAGTTTTGGGACTGAAACAGGAAGGCAGTCGAACAGAGAAATTGTTTTTTACTTACTAAAATGTTTTTGACTATTATAATTAAGCAAAGTTTTATGCTTTTTTAATGATATTGGAGTACACCAGTCTATAAAAAGTTAGAAACTTAACTTGAGTTTGGAAGTTGGTCTCTAAAACTCTACCTATTGCCTGGTAACATTTGGATTGGTGCTATTTGACAACCCTTTTGGGTACACGAGACGTTCATAATTGATTTTCAATTGAATTGTGACCTTCAACCTGCTATGGTATTAATAGCATTGCATACACTTCAAGCTCTGAGACGACACAGATTTTTGCAAATTACGCAAGGGAAAACACTCTCCTCGAATCATAAGAGGAGGGAAAACAATTCAAGTAAATATTTTCGTTTTTTTTTATTACTTGGATTTTAAAAGAAAAAAAAGAGATGTTTTGGAGTAAAGTAAGTAGCTATCGGTTCTTTATTTTAGCAAATATATTTCAAGATGTTTGATAAACACGAAGATAAAGTGATTATAAAATATTGAATAGTATTACAGATGACTGGACAGATTGTGCGCGCGCGCATATGACATTTGATGACGTCACGAAAATATGGGAAACCCCGAAAATATGAGAAAGAGGCATACAGTAAAACCCCTCATTGAGACCACCCTGAAATTAAGACCCCCTTCCTATTAAGACCACAATTCTGATGTCTCATTTTACAGATTTGCCCTGTTTTCTACCCCTATATAAAGACCACCCCACTATTAACCCTTTCCCGTACAGATACACCTGTATTGCTAGGGCGAACAGTTTAGATCCAGATCAGCCGGAACATCCGTGCCGTCTGATCAGGATCTAAACTGTTCGCTTTTTGATTCATTACGTTAATTCTGACCAAAATGCGACCAGTGCAGATCCTGATCAGACGGCACGGATGTGCCGGCTGATCTGGATCTACACTGGTCGCACATGCGTAAAAATGCGTATATATACAGGAATGGGTTAAGACCACTTTTTCCTAGTCCCAATGGTACGGTTTCACTCTACACCTTTCTTGTATAGGCATACATATGGAATATTATACCAGTGTGCAATCTGTAGGTTTGTATTAGTCGAGTTGGGTATGTAAACAATATCACGCGAGACCGAAGGTCTCGCGTGATGTGGTTTACATACGCAACGAGAAATAATACAAACCTACAGATTGCATACTGGTATAATGTTCCTTTTATTATATACCCTTATTTCACTACCAATTAAATGAGCACTAAATCAATATGAATAGTGAAACGTGATGTAAGCAATTACGTCACAATAAACCATGAATCTCTATGTCAACCAACAAATGTTTACATTTTCAAGCGTCATGATGGATTCTGACAGATAAAGAATTATTAAACTTTCAAATCTTGAACGAATAAAAACAATTACAGCAAAATTTGGACAAGACCCGAAGATGTTGGAAGTGATTACAAGACCCGAAGATGTTGGAAGTGTTTACCGTGGTATTCGATATGTAACGACTAGGATTTGAAAGTGTTTCATTCTTATACCACAGCAATGAGCTTTGTTTACATCAAATCATAGGGTCAGGCTTTAAACAGAAAAAAGGAAGGATAGTTGAAATGGATATTTAAATTAGGATAGACGGTATATACACTTCTTCGCTCCTAAAACAGTAGTCTTTTGCTTATTCCATTTATATCCACAATGACTATCTATTAATTATGCCCCCCTTCGAAGAAGCGGGGGTATATTGCTTTGCACATGTCGGTCAGTCGGTATGTCGGTCGGTATGTCGGTCGGTATGTCGGTCGGTCGGTCCGTAGACCACATCTTGTCCGATCAATAACTAGACAACGCTTTGTGATACAGTCCTTATATTTGGTGTGGAGGTTGGTCATGACCAGTAGAAGACCCCTATTGATTTTGGGGTCAGTAGGTCAAAGGTCAAGGTCACAGTGGCCTTGACCACAAAAACCTTGTCCGATCAATAACTAGACAACGCTTTGTGATACAGTCCTCATATTTGGTGTGGAGGTTGGTCATGACCAGTAGAAGACCCCTATTGATTTTGGGGTCAGTAGGTCAAAGGTCAAGGTCACAGTGGCCTTGACCACAAAAACCTTGTCCGATCAATAACTAGACAACGCTTTGTGATACAGTCCTCATATTTGGTGTGGAGGTTGGTCATGACCAGTAGAAGACCCCTATTGATTTTGGGGTCAGTAGGTCAAAGGTCAAGGTCACAGTGGCCTTGACCACAAAAACCTTGTCCGATCAATAACTAGACAACGCTTTGTGATACAGTCCTCATATTTGGTGTGGAGGTTGGTCATGACCAATAGAAGAACCCTATTGATTTTAGGATCAGTAGGTCAAAGGTCAAGGTCACAGTGGCCTTTGCATACAAAAACGTTGTCCGATCAATAACTAGACAACGCTTTGTGATACAGACCTCATATTTGGTGTGGAAGTTGGTCGTGACCAGTAGAAGACCCCTATTGGTTTTGGGGTCAGTAGGTCAAAGGTCAAGGTCACGGTGGCCTTGACAACAAAAAACCTTGTTCGATCAATAACTAGACAACGTTTTTATGTTTATTTGTATAATAAAATAAAATACTTCTCAGTGTAAAGTTGTGATTATTTTTACCCATGACAATTTCAAGTAAAGATATATATTAATGATCCATAACATTAATTTTAAACTATTTCAATATATGCCGTGTCATAAATAGGCACTGATTATCACTCACTTGTGTTTATTAAATGCTTTGGTTTCGTATGGATGGTCACTAAAGCCTGCACATTACCGGAATTGACATAACACTAGAGCTACTATATCTCCGCCAATAGCGAATATTTGATTTAAATTACAATAAAATCCTTTGTGTTAGACTAGGTTAATCTACACGCGCTTATGTTTGTCGAGGTAAATGTAATCCTCTCATTGGATGACCTGGTTATTGATATATAGGAGTTCCACCGTCTTGTAAATTGCTTTCATGACTGGTACCCTTCATTGCTAAAGCTTACAAAAGTCTCTAAATTTCCAAAAATTTAAATTCAATGCTAATAGATATCACTTGCACGTCAGGGGGGGCATTTGTGTTTGACAAACACCTCTTGTTTAACTTTCTTTCACATTTTTGACGATTTCATTTTATTTGTATTTGTAAAGGCCGTGAAATCGTTGATTATTTTTAAAGAAAGAGTGTCATTGGAGTCAACAAATCTAAATTTGTGAAAATATCGCCGTTTGAAATCGGCCATTTTGAAACGTAGAAACTACCGGAAGCTGCACAAATACAGAATTGGAAAATAGGACAATGTGCGATACGGAATTTTTAATCTGACGAGTTGTATCAATTTTGCGTATTAACGCTGCACTATGCTAAAATCATTCATGGGTATATAATAAATTGTAAATCCAGATCAGCCGGCACATTCATGATACCGATCTACACTGTTCGCTTTTTGTTGTATTAGGTAATTTCTGACCAAAAATATTATAGTGCATAATTGGTGTGAATTTGAGAGAAAACTTGTATTAAATGGGGCCAAAACAGTTGTTTATAAGATTACATGATGACATCATATACCCAAACTTGAATCTGTTTTCTAAACATTCTTATTTGTAACTTTATGTGTGCTTGCGTACCATCGTAAAAAAATAAAAAATTATATTCCACTGTTTTAAACCAGTTGAATTACACTTTCACTGAGAACATTGACTGGAAAGCATAAATCAAATATATATTCAAAATTGCTAACTAAATCCTTTTCTCTCAATATATCAGCATATAGGTCTTATCACATGACTGTCCAAACAGTGTAGATCCAGATTTAACTTTACCTTATCGCGTATGGCCACTGATCATGAGCCAGCAGTGTAAATGTGTGCCATCTGATCAGGATCTATAATGTTCACTTCTTGGTCAGAAATAACCTAATAAATAAACTAGAATATGCCCTCGGATACTGATGCCCCCACTGCTACAACAACTTTTGTAACAAAGGGCCATAACTCTGGTAAACAAGAGCATCGCAAAGCGGGGCATTATACACCTGAAAGGTTGTATCAGAGTATTTGAGCAAAATTTATGCTAAAGGACAGGAACTAGCATCAACATGGTCCAATTAAAAAGAATGACTTTACATAAAAAATCTAAATATTTTTTAAAGTTAATATTACTTTATTCAGCCATGTTGTCTACCTCATCTAAAAACATCATTTTCAGGAAATTTTCCAAAATTGTATGACACTGCTCAAATACATTTTTGCTGAAAGTGTTATAAATCAAGCTTCTTGATTGATCGTTTCCAAAAATTATTTGTCTAGCTAAAAACTAGCAAAGGAATATACTTACCGATCTTTGTACACGGATGCGTTTTATATCAACATATTTGTATTTGGTTCTGCGCTTAAAACACACTAATACGAGGATGATTCCGATGATAACCATGACAGAGAGTAGCGAGTATACGGCATACATCTGTTGTACTGTAAGCCCTTTTGTATCCAGGAGCTCCTTGGTTATGTTTGTTTCTGAATTCTTCGCTACTTCTGCTACTGAAAAAACAATACTTAGAGGATATTTCTTTTTACCTGTGCAAGAAAGAAATATATTTCCCCAAGTGAGCTCTGGAATTAGTATTTTTACAAGTAGAGAAGCCACGAGTGAATATACAGTCCAACCTGTCTTTATCAGCCACCCAAGGCAGTGACAAAAAGTGGCCGCTGAAGACAGGTGGCTGTTAAAGACAGTAAAAAATTAGAATAAAATGTCAGTTTAGGTCATATTCAAACTGGCTGTTTAAGACAGGTGGTTGCTATTCGCAGGTGGCTGATAAGGCAGGTTTCACTGTACATAATTCCATAGTTCACAATATATTTCTATCTTTCACTGGTAAAAACAAATTTTCTTTTCATTTTATGCTTTTTATGCACAATTTGTGTGAATTTTGGCAGAAAAAAAAATGGAAAAAAAAGGTTTGTTTATGATGTGAAGTCCTGGCATCATCTATCCGATTCCGAGTCCATTTTCTCATACACAATGTTATGTGAGTTTGGGTACCAAAATGAAAACAAGAGTGCCAAACTGACACAAAATAAGCCCTTCAAAATGCTGATCATCAAAGTTGCGTAACGATCCGATGAAAATTATTCGACTTGGAGAGCAGATACCGCTAATTCAGTTTTTGGACAATTCAAGGGCCATAATTCAGGAGTGCCTGGGGGATTTGGCTGGTTTTAGAACTTGGTCGAGATATTATGCCCACCAACATATTCACCAAGTTTGATAAAGACCGGATGAAAACTCTTTGACTTAGAGAGCGGAAACAGTAATTTTGGACAATTCAAGGGCCATAATTCAGGAGTGCCTGGGGGGATTTGGCTGGTTATAGAACTTGGTCGAGATATTATGCCCACCAACATATTCACCAAGTTTGATAAAGACCGGATGAAAACTCTTTTGACTTAGAGAGCGGAAACCCAAATTTTGGACAATTAAAGGGCCATAACTCAGGAGTGCCTGGGGGGATTTGGCTGGTTTTAGAACTTGGTCGAGATATTATGCCCACCAACATATTCACCAAGTTTGATAAAGACCGGATGAAAACTCTTTGACTTAGAGAACGGAAACAGTAATTTTGGACAATTCAAGGGCCATAATTCAGGAGTGCCTGGGGGGATTTGGCTGGTTATCGAATATGGCCGAGATATTATGCCCACCAACATATTCACCAAGTTTGATAAAGATCGGATGAAAACTCTTTGACTTAGAGAGCAGAAACCTAAATTTTGGACAATTAAAGGGCCATAATTCACGAGTGCCTGGGGGGATTGGCTGGTTATCGAACTTGGTCGAGATATTATGCCTACCAACATATTCACCAAGTTTGATAAAGATCGGATGAAAACTCTTTGACTTAGAGAGCGGAAACGCTGTGGACGCCGCCCGCCCGCCGCAGGGTTCCCATTTTATTACAACCCTTTTTTCAAAAGGGCGTATAAAAAAGCGAAAAATAAAAATGATATTAAGCTGTTCGATAACAGTTTAATACCACTTTTATTTTACCAATTCAATAATTAACTGGAAAGCATAAAATAACACACAATTTTAACCCTTAACTCCATATGTATGCATTTTATGGCACATGTGCGAACAGGGTAGATCCTGATCATCCGACACATCTGTGCTTACTAAGTAAGATCAGGATCTGCACAGTTTGCTTTCTGACAAAAAAGCAAACTGTGCAGGTCCTGATCAGACAGCACGGATGTGCTGGCTGATCTGGATCTACACTGTTAGCACAAATGCTAAAAACCGATATGTAATGGAGTAAAGGACTTACATGGGGCATGATAAGGGATATTGTGTCTTTAGTGAAGATTTTCAAGTTGTTAGCTGTTACTATATTCAAAGGGAACTTGGAATTCAACTTTTTTGTAAATATCAACCATGTAATTTTCTTACACATTTTGACAATAAAACTCACAGTTATGAAGTAAAGAGGTAATTTCTGTGTAACTTATTAATTTTCAGTTTCAAGTACACTACTTTAATCATTTAAAATTAAAATCATTAATAAACTAACTACATTTACAAAAGATTGTTGAACAAACATTGTGAAATCAAATAACTCGAGCCACCAGAGTGCCCTCGACTTAAATTATATTTTTGGATATTAATACATGTACAATAAAAAAATTCTTTTTGATTTTATTGCAGTTGTTACAAGTTAATTCATCAAGATGATTAATCCTTTAATCCATATATACACATTTATAGTGTGGGTGATTAGTCTAGATCCAGATCAGCTGGCACATTTGTTCCGACTGAACAGGATCTAATCTGGTTGCTTTTTTGGTTATTTCTGACCAATAATGATCAGTGTAGATCCAGAACAGATGGCATATCCATGCAGACGATTTAGATCTACACTGGTCGCAGATGCATAAAAACATTAATATATGGAATAACAGGTTAAAAGTCTGACAACTTTTACCAAACAGCCATGTGAAAACAGGAATGAACAGGTGATCCTTATACATATTTTTTTCTTCAAAAAGGGCTAACACTTTCCTCTATATAACAGCATTTTATAGCATGTGGGAATAGTGTAGATCCAGATCAGCTGGTAAATCTGTGCCATCTGATCAGGATCTGTACTGTTTGATTTATTAGGTTATTTCTGATAAAAAAGCCAATGGTGTTGATCCTGATCAGATGGCATGGATGTGCTGACTGATTTGGAACTACACTGTTTGCACATGCTTTACAAGACGTATATGTTGAGAAATTAGAACTAAACAAAAATATGGCAATGAATAAGTACCACTTAGAACTTTCAGATAAGCAGATTTATGGGCGTTCCCTATTGTATTTCCCACGTAACAGGTGTACCAGCCTTCATCTTCCAGGGTGATGTTTGTCAGAACTAGGTTTTCAGGATCTTCTACTGTCTTGAAAAATCCAGACATCTAAAAAATACAAGTATACAATGTAATACAGCAATCACATTATTTTCTAACATTGAAGTATGTGTGAGAAAGACTGGCCTAGCTTAATGTCAGTAATATTCATTAACCTTATAATCCTCCCATATATAAATATATGCCTTTATGGCATGGGAGAATAGAGTTAATCTGTGCCATCTGATCTGGATATGCACTTGTTGCATCTTGCTCAGAAATAAGCTATTGAATAAAACAGTGAACAGTGAAGATTCTGAAGAGATGGCACATCGGCACGGATGTGCCAACTGATCTGGATCTACACTGTTCGCACATGCAATAAAAGGCGTATATATGGAGGAAACAGTTAGCCCCTTTTTGAAGAAACTAAAATATGGTGTTCCGCAGAACACGTGTAGCCTGCTTGCAAAAAGTTGAAATGTGGGCCTATGTTTTAATATATATGATAAAAGATGTAATCCAAGTTGCATTGCAATACTACAAAATTTCTAATTTTGTTCACGAGGGTGATACCGTATTTTATCCAAGTCTTCGGACGGAAAAAAAAATTATTTTTCTGGCTGAACGAATATTTAGAGACGAGAATTTTTATTTCAAAAAAGATCGTCTGAACATTTAGAAACATGTACATTAATTGACACGTCGGTAATTGTAAGCCCAGAATACGTCAACACATGCCAGACGTTTCTTCCTTTAAAAAATTCTGCTTACCTTTGTCAAGCAATTAACTCCATAGTTGTAAAATAAACATCCTATTGTTGTATAACCATCATTGCCGAAAAACTGTTATGGCAGTCGCTAATAAGGGTGCAATAAATTAGTTGCAAAGTGCTAATTCGGCAAAGTGCCGGTTCTGCAGATACAAACACAACCTGATCAGAAATAAGCTTTAATTATCATAGATACGCTGTCAACAAACAATCAGCTGATTTAGAAATGAAATCACCCCAGTTAGTTGACGGTTTGACATTCTTTTGTACAATAGCGTCAATCGATTTTTGAGCGGTGCGCACAGTTTCAAGTTGACGTCAGCGTCTTTGATGTTAAATACACAAGCATCGCTGACATTTTAGATCAAAAGCGTCAATGAAACAGGTGTTCAACAGATGTTCATAGCAGTTGTAAACTGGATGATTTTAGTCAATGTACATGTATTAATTCTCGGATATTTTAGGGGCAAGTATCACTCGTAATAAGTATTATAAACATCGGACTTAAACACTGTAAATTAAAATGCACGGTCAGAAATATACGTCGTTCGTTGCACAGTCAGAAATATACCTCGTCGTACTAGTCTATTTGTAATTAAAATTTAATTTAAATGCGACGATGCTCCGAAGTGAGCCCTGCACGTATTTCTGGAAGAAGAAGAAATGCGAACGTTGAAGTTTTAACAACTTTCTTTTTAATTATAAGAATCAAGAACGTTGCAAAGAAATGCTATTATTAAAATATCGTAAAATAAAAATGAACAAGAAATCCGATATGACGTAAGTCCTTCGGAGTCAAAAAATAAATAAATTTGTCCCGTACATAGTTTGTACACGCTTACATTGCTTAGCAACGACTGACATGAGACTGGCAATACATATATGTTTATTACAACGTAGCGAGTTGATAAACGGGAAGGATTAATAATTGCCCGTAAAAGCGTATGACTTTCTATTGCGTTCGAGTGTCCAATTAATTAGAGACGAAAATAATATATATTGTTTTCGGTGTCCCATTTTTTAGAGGCTGAAAAAAAATTATTTTGGCAAAATAATTTAGGTGTCCGAACATTTGGAGGGTCCGAAGACTTAGATAAAATACGGTAATTATATTCCAAATTTTATAAGTTAATAGTACTAGTACTTTTAAAGTTATTAAGGCAACATTAAGTTTCATATTAAAGTCATTTGAAAGGGGCATAATACAAAAAATTGTGAAACAGGAGTAATCATTCTTGTTGTCAGAGATGTTTTTGTTCATACAGAAGATATATTCAAAGTATTAAGGTAATCGGAAAAGTACTTTCAAAGTTATATGCAACATTTAAGTCATTTGAAAGGGGCATAACTCGAAAGTGAAACAGAAGTTACCAATCTTGTCAGAGATGGCTTTGTTCATGCAACAGATGATACATTCCCATTATTTACGTTATAGGATAAGGACTTTCAAAGTTAAAGGCAACATTAAGTCATTAAAAAGGGGAATAACTAAAAAAATCTGGAAACAGGAGTTATTATTCTTGTTGTCACAGATGGCTTGTTTATGCAGATGATATATTCCAAGTATTAAGTTAATAGGACAAGTTATAAACTAGACTGTGTCCTCAGGACACTGATGCCCCCACTGCTGCAAGTACATTTGTAACAAAATTGTGTACTAGGTATTAACAATATGTGGTGAATGAGGAGTAAGAGCCACAAAATTTAATGACTAACATAAACAAAGGGCCATAACTTTGGTGAAAATGGTTGCAAGGCAATGTCCTTTACAGCAATTAAGACATCATGTCTAATCATCTGTGTAAGTTTGGAAGAAATCAGCCAAATAAAAAATGTGGAGTTGATGCCACAAAATTTTGTAAGTGAAATTAACAAAGGGCCATAACTCTGGTAAATATGGCCGCAGGAAAAAATCCTTTCTTTATGATCATCTGCACATCCACCTTGATCATGTGAGCAAGTTTGAAAGAAATCCATCCAATAGTAAACGAGGAGTTGATGCCACAAGATTAAATCACTGAAATTAACAAAGGGCCATAACTCTGGTAAAATGGCCGTAAGAAAAACCCTTTCTTTACAATCACCTACACAACCTGCTTGATCATCTGTGCAAGTTTGAAAGAAATCCCTTAGATAGTTAATGAGGAGTTGATGCTACAAGATTTAATTACTGGGATTAACAAAGGGTCATAACTCTGGTAAAAATAGTCGCAGGAAAAAATCCCTTCTTTACGATCATCTACACATTCTGCTTAATCATCTGTGCAAGTTTGAGAGAAATCCGCTTTATAGTTTAGGAGGAGTTGACGCCACAAGATTTAATTACTGAAATTTACAAAGGGCCATAACTCAAGTAAAAATGGTCGCAGGAAAAAATCCTTTCTTTACGATCATCTACACATCCTGCTTGATCATCTGTGCAAGTTTGAAAGAAATCCGCCTTATAGTTTAGGAGGAGTTGACGCCACAAGATTTAATAACTGAAATTAACAAAGGGCCATAACTCTGGTAAAAATGGTCGCAGGAAAAAATCCTTTCTTTACGATCATCTACACATCCTGCTTGATCATCTGTGCAAGTTTGAAAGAAATCCGCCTTATAGTTTAGGAGGAGTTGACGCCACAAGATTTAATAACTGAAATTAACAAAGGGCCATAACTCTGGTAAAAATGGTCACAGGAAAAAATCCTTTCTTTACGATCATCTACACATCCTGCTTGATCATCTGTGCAAGTTTGAAAGAAATCCGCCTTATAGTTTAGGAGGAGTTGACACCACAAGATTTAATAACTAAAATCAACAAAGGGCCATAACTCTGGTAAAAATGGTCGCAGGAAAAAATCCTTTCTTAATGATCATCGACACATCCTGCTTGATCATCTGTGCAAGTTTGAAAGAAATCCGCCTAATAGTTTAGGAGGAGTTGACGCCACAAGATTTAATAACTGAAATTAACAAAGGGCCATAACTCTGGTAAAAATGGTCGCAGGAAAAAATCCTTTCTTTACGATCATCTACACATCCTGCTTGATCATCTGTGCAAGTTTGAAAGAAATCCGCCTTATAGTTAAGGAGGAGTTGACGCCACAGATTTAATAACTGAAATTAACAAAGGGCCATAACTCTGGTAAAAATGGTCGCAGGAAAAAATCCTTTCTTTACGATCATCTACACATCCTGCTTAATCATCTGTGCAAGTTTGAAAGAAATCCGCCTTATAGTTTAGGAGGAGTTGACGCCACAAGATTTAATAACTGAAATTAACAAAGGGCCATAACTCTGGTAAAAATGGTCACAGGAAAAAATCCTTTCTTTACGATCATCTACACATCCTGCTTGATCATCTGTGCAAGTTTGAAAGAAATCCGCCTTATAGTTTAGGAGGAGTTGACACCACAAGATTTAATAACTAAAATCAACAAAGGGCCATAACTCTGGTAAAAATGGTCGCAGGAAAAAATCCTTTCTTAATGATCATCGACACATCCTGCTTGATCATCTGTGCAAGTTTGAAAGAAATCCGCCAAATAGTTTAGGAGGAGTTGACGCCACAAGATTTAATAACTGAAATTAACAAAGGGCCATAACTCTGGTAAAAATGGTCGCAGGAAAAAATCCTTTCTTTACGATCATCTACACATCCTGCTTGATCATCTGTGCAAGTTTGAAAGAAATCCGCCTTATAGTTAAGGAGGAGTTGACGCCACAGATTTAATAACTGAAATTAACAAAGGGCCATAACTCTGGTAAAAATGGTCGCAGGAAAAAATCCTTTCTTTACGATCATCTACACATCCTGCTTAATCATCTGTGCAAGTTTGAAAGAAATCCGCCTTATAGTTTAGGAGGAGTTGACGCCACAAGATTTAATAACTGAAATTAACAAAGGGCCATAACTCTGGTAAAAATGGTCGCAGGAAAAAATCCTTTCTTTATGATCATCTACACATCCTGCTTGATCATCTGTGCAAGTTTGAAAGAAATCTGCCTTATAGTTTAGGAGGAGTTGATGCCACAAGATTTGGGGATGTACGGACGTACAGACGGAAGGATGGACGAGTGCAACTCTATATGCCTCCCACTTTGTGGGGGCATAAAAACATTAAGTTTCATATTAGCAGATGATGCAGCAATTGCAAGTGACATAAAAATGTCTGCCCTGCCAAAAGAGTCCCTGTTACCTGCCTGTCTTTATTTCAAAGAGTGGTACCAACCTCTCAGTGGTTCTAACCTGGCATTGTTTCAGAGAGTGGTACCAACCTGTAATTATTTCCAAGAATGGTTCAACCGTGGCATTATTTCTAAGTCTCTTTAACATGGCATTATTTCTAAGTCACTTTAACATGGCATTATTTCTTAGAGTGGTACCAACCTGAAGCAACACCAAGGAAGTTTGATTTGATGAACTGTTGCCCTGAACATGTCGGTACCATTGCAACATGGGAATGGAGTCACTCACTATGATCTTGCATGTGAACGTCACATTTTCTCCCTCTACAGCAGTCTGATTTGCAATATCCTCCAACAATGGTGGCATAGCATTACGTTCTGAAATGAATGTTCGATATTCAAATTCAGTTTGATGTTCAACATTCCAAATGCAGATTATCATTCGACAATCAAAACTAGTTCTAAGTTTGTTTTTCAAAATATCAAACTGCATTTGAACGTCAAACTGCATTTGAATGTCGAACTTCAAACTGCATTAAGAATGTCAAAAATGCAAACTGACATTCTTAACCAGTTTAACTTTCAAAAATGAGTATTGACTTCAAATTCAGTTCAATATTTGACATTCCAAATGCACTCAACCTTTCACATGCGAAATGCAGTTCGAAATTTCTGAAATAATGCATAAACTCAGAACGGTTCATATAATACAGTCTAATCTCTACAACTCAAAATGCAACGACTTATAATATCAGTCTGACTCCACATGAAACACCCTTCTGTCAGTTCTTCTTATAAATTTGATGTAAAAAGGATGTGTTGTAATTGTTACAGTAATGAAAATCATGAAATCAACATTTTGCCAATTCCACTCTGGTCAGCGCTTCCAATCTGCTTAACACTTGCAACCACTACGATTCCATACAAATTTAAATCCTATTCCACTTCAATTGCATTCCAATTCTTTTGATCCTAACAAAGTGCTCCAAACAATCTTTTCAAATTCTTAAATTCTTCTCTATTTCTTATGCTCCTTTTTTTTAATTGGTCAATAGTTTAATCCTTTCCTCCATAGATACACCTTTATTGTGTGGGCCAACAGTTTAGATCCAGATAAGCCGGAATATCTGTGCCGTCTGATCAGGATCTAAACTGTTCACTTTTTTATTTGTTAGATTATTTGTGACCAAAACGTGACCAGTGCAGATCCTGATCAGATGGCACGGATGTGCTGGCTTATCTGTATCTATACTGGTCACACATGCGTATATATGGAGGAAAGGGTTAAAAGAATTGGCTCATAATCTTCATGATTTTTAGTACTGTATTATCTCCAGCTCATTGCCAGTTTTTGATCCGTTTCCTCCATATTTTACACCTATATGGCATGGGCGATTGTGGGCAAACAGTGTGCTATCTGATCAGAACCCTAACTGTTCGTTTTTTGTTTTATTAGGTTATTTCTGACTGAAAAGCGAACAGTGCAGATCCTGATCAGACAGCACAAATGTGTCGGCTGATCTGGATCTATACTGGACGCACATGTGTAAAATGCATATATATGGAGGAAAGGGTTATGATGTAGGGGAAATAACTTACGCTGCACTACAAGCCTAGTTGTCCAGTTTATAGAGCCATACTCATTGCACACAGTGAATGTATAGTTGCCGATATCCTCAAAAACAAGGGGAGAAAACTTACGCTGCACTCCAAGCATAGTTGTCCAGTTTAATGAGCCATACTCATTGCACACAGTGCATGTATAGATGCCGATATCCTTGAAAACAAAGGGAAAAAACTTACGCTGCACTTCAAGCATAGTTGTCCAGTTTATAGAGCCATACTCATTGCACACAGTGCATGTATAGTTGCCGATATCCTCAAAAACAAGGTTGGATACTATCAGCTTGTACTCTCTCATCTCATACTGGAAAAAACAAAAGACCATCATCAGGGTACAAAGTTATAAAATTAAATTTGGAAATCAGTCTCAAATCTCATGCATCTGATTGGCTGAAATGGCGACTGGTCACCATTTCAGCCAATCAGATGCTTGTGATTTGAGACTGGTTTCAAATCTCAGTTTTATGACCTTCATCTCAGGTGAAAATGTATACTCCCCCTTCTTTAGAAAGTTACAACTTTAGAAATTACTTGTGGCTGCAAGTGACTGACAAAATATGAATGGATTCAATATATGAATTTAAAGTTATGAATGACTTTGAAACAAACATTTATGATCAAGGTCAGGAACACACTTCATGCATATGCCACCATTAAGCCTATTTTGGGTTTTCTGCAAATTTCCCGACTGCGGCCATTTAAAATGTTCTAAAACCTTAACAAACTAAACATATTAAGTGTGTAGAAATCATTAAAAAAAATTTCAATTTCTTAGAAAATTTTAATTTCTTGTTTTCCAATTTGCAGTTATGCATTTTTGTTCTGCTGATTTTATTGTTTCTATTGAATATTGAGCTTTTAAATTTTGGAGGCATCAAAGGCTTATAAAGACAGCAAGTTATCTGAAATTGCAAGAATGTAAAGTGTTATTTTGCCATACCAAATGGTTTCAATTATATACATGTATATAGCAAGTTAGCGTAAAAGTGGTAACTTTCTATTGACAGCCTCTTCTGAGGTATTTGTGACAGTTACCAAACCAACTATTCACTTCCATTTCCACACAAAAATCTGCTGATTGTTTGAGTTTTTGAGTTTGTTATAATTTTGTTCTGCAAAATTCAAACAAAGGAATGATATCTGCTAAGACAATTTTCTGAGATAATTTTGTGGACTTGAGCTTAACCCTTTAACTCCATAGATACACCTTTCTCACTTACTAGACAGAAAAATCTCTATTTTTAGCCGTGCGAGATTTCCTTATCTCACATGGCCTTATTTAACACTCTGTGTGCTCGCGTACTTTCGTATTATTGTGCACCATATTAATTGAGCACTTTCATTATTGATTATTGATCTGTTTTCAACGAATGAACCTACTGGAAGTTACGCGAAAGAAGTAGTTCTCTTAAATTCTTGCGTTTTTTTTTAATTTTAAAGAATTTTGTTTGAATCTTTAAGAAGTAAGTGAGAAAAATAATCAATCATTGGTATTCGGCGAAGATCGCGGTATCCCAACCCTCCCCTCGGGCAATGCTTTCCAGACAGAAACTCGGCACAGCCTTGTTTCCGTCTGGAAAGCATTACCCTCGGGTTGAGATACCTTGATCTTCGCCGAAATACCAATTATAGATTCTCTTTTTATGGCATGGGTGAACAGTGTCACAGTATCCAGATCAGCTGGCATATTTGTGTCATCCGATCAGGCTCTACATTGTTCCCTTTAAGATTCATTTGGCTGATCTGACCAAAATGCGACTAGTGCAGATTCTGATCAGATGGCATGGATATTCCAGCTTATCTGGATCCACACAGGTCGCACACATGTATGCAAATAGGCTTATACGGGGATTTCAATACCATAGATTTTGAAAACCAGGAGTCATTTGACCATCACCCTTGGAAACTTCAACGGGTCATAATCAAATCTTGACGAGTCCTGTGTTGTATAAAGTGAAGTTTACTAATTTAACTTTATTTCAATTTAATTTCAAGTGTCAAATAATTAATTTTCTTCACATTTGAAATGCTACAGATACAAAATTTATCTTTTTTCTTGTGAAAAATTAGACCACTGTTCCTTAATTACCCTGCATCAAAATGACCCCAAGCTCAGAATTAGGTGGGTCAAAAGTGGGAAAATTCATATTTGCTTGCATCAAAATGCAGGAATCTGCATGAATTGAAATCCTTGATACCGTCATTGTTCGAATATAAGCCGCACTCATGTATAAGCCGCACCACCCCCAAACCTGATGGAACAGATGAAAATGGCTTAATGAAGTGTATAAGCAGCCAAACCTGTGTATTAGCCGCACCTGTGTGAAAAAAGTGTGGCTTTTATTCAAACAATGACGATATATAAGAAGTAAAGTGTTCAAAGGTTTATGCCTAACCTTATCTTTCTTGTTAGGCAGCAGGACTCTGTTCTTAAACCAAGTGATGTTTGGATGTGGAATGCCTTCTGCCTCACAATCAAATTCTACTGCTGTTGTTGCTGCTCTTGCTATATGCGACACAAAGTTCACACGCCGCATGTTAAATTCTGGCGGAGCTGTATAATAGAATAATCTTATCACTTGGGCAACTATTGTATATCCAAATCAAAGCATTGAAAGTACTGAAGGGTCTGCAAACCTACTGACCGGACCTATACTAGCATTTTAGTGTAGAGTACATAATTAATCAACAAACATGTGGACTGGCGCAAATTAAGGAAGTAAACAAAGGAAGCCAACTTTTTTTCTTGCTCATATCATGCATATATCGTTCAAAATCTAATTAGAGATTCCACTGTATGATTTTTCTACTATTAAATGGTACAATATTTTGGGTACAGGTTTTATCATATTCCACAGCATTTCGAAATTACAAATGATATGCTAAATCATAGAGATCATTTATCAAGAGCTCTTGAACATTAGAACTACTTTTCCAGTGGCCTGCAGTTTGTTACTATTGTAAGACCAGTTGAGACTGTCAAGAGACCAAAAACTGATAACTCTCATGCCCAAGGTTATAAAATCTGAGCATGGAAACCATGACTGGTCACCATTTCAGCCAATGAAAAACTTGAGATTTGAGACTGGTTTCCATACTCAGGTTTATAGCCTTCAGCCTTGGTCTGTTGGCCAAATCAGCAGTCACATCGATATCTGTACAGTACGATAAGGATCTATGCTGTTCACATTTAGAGTCATGAGGTTGTTTCTGACGAAGGAGCAAAAAGTGTAGATCCAGATCAGACAACACAATTTTTCTGGCTGATCTGGATCTGTACTGTTGTACACGTGATAAGAGGAGTCTTTTTGGAGTGAAGTTTCATCATAAGAACTCAAAAACTATTTTTCTATCAGAAATGGGGCCTTATTTCACACATATTGTTTCGAAAAAATATACTATATTAAAAAATTAATGGAATTTTGTATGTATGAAATCTACTGGAAAGTGCTTTAAAATACAGTTTTGGGTATGAAAATCAGTTGGATTGGGCTTCTCACACTGACATGGCTGTAAGTCTTTAGAGCAAATATATAAAATTTGGTTTAAAATTTAGGCTATTTCGAGGACAGTTATTTTAACCCTTTCCTCTGTAGATACACCTTTAATGCATGTGCAACAGTTTAGATCCAGATCAGCCAGCACATCTGTGCCCTCTGATCAGGATCTAAACTGTTCACTTTTTTATTTATTTAGGTGATTTCTGACCGAAATGCTACCAGTGCAGAAAGACAGCACGGATGTGCCGGCTGCTGATCTGGATCTACACTGGTCGCACACGCAAAAAAATTCGTATTTATGGAGATAAGGGTTAATTAAATTCTACCTCCCAAATGTTCAGAGCCAGTGTCTTCATCTTCGTGATGTCTGCCTTTGTCATCTGGAAATAAAGCAGCAACAATGTATGTGTCATCTCTGTATTAATCAAAGAGTCAATCATAATCCTTATTATTAATTATACTGCAAAGAAATTTCCTTGAATTTGATAGGATAACTTGCCGTTGATGTATATTCGTATTTACGGATCGGCCGTAGATATTAACGCATGTGCCTTAATTTCCCTCTCTGGATCCCACCTTTTGTTGTTGTTGGCCATTTTGATTTGAATTTCCGTAAAAATGCATAATTTGAAGCCGATTTTGTAAGTTATAAAGCGGTATGCTAAGGGATTACTTAAATTGTTACAGAAAATATTTGTGTTATATTTTTAACTTTGAAAACGATCAGATTATTCTCAAATTCTGTAAATAAGTATCAAATCGAAAGTCCATTCAATTTCTTTAGAAGTGACGTCATGCAGGTAAATTAATGACTTTAGACATGTAATTATTGAGGTTCTCAGATGGGAATTCGGCCGTTCAGCATTTAATTAGCGAAATGTATGAAAAATCGATATTTTCTAATTATTTTTGTCTTATAAAGTCTTTGCAGCATAATAAAACAATTATTTGGTTCCTTGAAAAGGTATGTGACAGAGGATATATTGCCGGTCTGGTTGTCAATATTATCCCTCGACTGCGGCTCGGGTAATAGGACACCAAGACCGGCATTATATCCTCACATTCCCTGTCAAGAAACCAAATAACTATATAACACTTTATTCCATATTAAAATTATATTTATTTGATCTACTATGGTATCATTTTATTTTGATTTGGCTTAATGTTTGGATATTTTGTGCTCAGACCTGCAGTGCGAGAATTTAAGACCTAAGCTAAATTTTATCATACATTAGTGTTCCAGATACTTATAAATCTTAAATGTGCTGATGTCCAAATTTATCAATACTTTGGATTTCATAGCCCATATATTGCTTTTTGATATAAGTTAGAGATATAAATTAATTATAATATTAAAAAAGATAATAAAATTTAAGAATAATGTCAAATTTCTTTTGGATAATTTTGAAGCTTACTTCAAAATAGAGACAGCAATTATACTTGGCATATTTAATAGGTCAGCTAGCATGACCATATACATGTAGTATCATTGTCATCTCTTTTTTCAGTAATTGTTTTACAATTAATTGACATGTTGGATCACAAAACAGGTACAAAGTGATATTCTACTAGATATGTTATGAATGTCCAGATAGATGGACAAAACAAGTCTTGTGTCAAATTAGCAGCACAGAATAAACAAAGGTCAAATAACTGACTAACACAGGAAGTGGTAATTGACACGGGCCAACTAAAACATAGTAAGCTCACTGTCTTGTAACAGCTGCCCTGTACCAAATAGAGGGTACCCTGTGGCAGTCCGCAAGATAGCGACCAGTGCAACAAGATAGGCAATTAGACGCGCTTCAAAGGGATATCACACATATTACAAGAACAACAAAGTTGTCATAGAATAAAAAGCCGAAATCAGTTGTTGCTCTCACTTCAATTTTGAAATAGCCAAAAAGGTCATTAATTTTTATCAATTACACGGTCAAACGGACACACTGGCAATAAAGCAAGCAATCATTTAATCAATCAACAATTCTTTTCATTATATGATTCAAGTATACAAGTCTATACCTTACAATATGTATACAAACTGGAAACAAAATAGCACATACCTTTTCATTGCTTAACTTGTCGCCATCTTGCGGACTGCCACAGGGTACCCACTATTTGGTACAGGACAGCTGTTACATGACAGTGAGCTTGCATATTCAAATCATAAGTATTGACAATTGGTCCGTCAAAAGCTGTTTAAACTCATCGTTTGTTTTGGTAATTATTTTCTTTAAAGTGGATTTGGGCAAATTAAAGTCAGCGCAAAACAATCTTTTGCGGCAACTGTGTAAAATTTCATGCCAGCAAAATTAAATAATACCACACAGTACATTGTTCCCTATGTGATAAAGGAGTATCTTTGGAGGAAAGGTTAACTGGCATCAATATTGAAATAGGTGTTTCCATGTTGTTTTGTGATAGATTCTGTTTTGTTTAGTATATTTATTTGATCTCACTAGATAAAGGCTTTAATTTACAATTTCTTCATATCTAATCATTTTAGTGCATGTGCAAACAGTGTTGATCCAGATCAGCCAGCACATCGATGCCATCTAATCTGGATCTGCACTATTTGTTTTTTGGTCAGAAATAAGCAGTATAATTCAAATATTGAACAGTGTAAATCCTAAATGTTCCTGGTGATCTGGATCTACACTGTTTGCTCATGCCATTAAGATGTACATATGGAGGAAAGGGTTATTAACTTTCACACTGTCATCAAAATATTGCCAAAATATTTATAATATATTTTTTAGATTAAACTAAGAGTTATCAGAAGATTTACTCAGTTGTTTTTGTGCATTGAATTTATGAATCAAGATAATTTTTGTATCTAGACAACAAATTTTCAAAACTGCATTGTAAAAAATATAATTTATAACTTATTAAATAAAACCTAGATATACGCCTTTCCAATAATTCGATGAATTTATTTGGTTACCTCCCCTGTCCGTCACGTGACTGCTCTACAGGAAAAATGATTGCTCGCTGTAATAACGTAATAGGGAATATGTACATGTACCTACAACTTTCTTTTTTATCATAAAATTCTTTTTTGAAAAATATATTTTCTCTTTGAATTAGTAATAATACATCAGCGTCATGATATTTTTGAAAATAATTTATAAACAAATCAGGTTTATGACTAAAAGTGTCAATTCATTATTCCTCGCATTAACACTAAACGACTTGAACTAACAGACAGTCGCAGTGTTCTCTTTACGGCTTAACTGAGTCTCGTTTCCGGATTAGCGTGTCTATTCAACTACTGACATCATGTTGTGATTATGTCGGCGGCGATTGATTTTGAAGGCGGCATGCCATAAACATGTCAAACTGTCTCGCACACGGGGTCATCTGTCAATTACTTAAAGGGGCAGATATCATTGACCAATAGAGATCATGTAATTTCTATTTGCAAGGTATCTACACCTCCCAATTCTTAACTATTTCGGAGTCCTTTAACTACTGGATGTGCCAGCAAATGTATTTGATTTAACACTTAAATGGATTCTTAATCAACATTACGACACGTTATAGAAACAAAAGCCGTCAATAAGAAACAAATCTTGTCAAAACATTTTATATATGTTTATTAATAATTAAGAGTTTGGGCTTTTATGCCAAGATTACAATCTGTCAAACCTAAGACATCTAAATTGAATATGCAACCATATTGTGATATAAATATTCCCATCTTTTTGGAAGCCGGCATCTAAATCCTTGGATTTTATTCTACGAATGATACTTCTACAACAAACAATCAGATTACCGATCCTGTTTTATTTCAAGACAGAATCAATCATATTTGGTTGTGAAGTATACGTAACATTTTAAATATTCAAATTATTTATTCGTTGACCATAAACGCCTTAAATTTTTAGGACAATTCTATTGTTCAAATGTGTAAGTATCAACAAATTTAGATTGTATTTGTTTGTCTCATGTAACCAGAATGATGTTGACATATCACGATTTCCGGATAATAGCGCATTACTAGCCTTAGCAATTTGCAACATTTACACCAGTAAAATATATTTTCAGCAGAAAAGATCTTAAGAAGAAATTGTTGTACATATTTGGTAAAATTAATGCTTATGTTTGTCCAAATTGCGTTTCATACTGCCTACTATCAACAAGAATGGTACATGTTCTTAAATCATTAAAAATCTAAATATCTAACAAATAGTAAACATAAAAAAGTCTGGCTAGAATAACAGACCAGCAACTTATTTTTTCACCGCCGGCGACGTACGCAGACCTGCAATATAGCGGTTAAGGTTAGCTATTATGTGCTTAAGCCATTAGCCCGATCGTTCAGCTATCCTGCAGAGCCTCGTTTTGGATTGATTTTCGGTCGCGGGAAGTAACTCGTACAGGACTGCGAAACTGTTTATTGGAAAGGCGTATATCAAGTAAAATTCAACACAATATTTTATGATAAATCGGGACATTGGCCCAAGAATATAAAACTAAGACTGGAGACCAGTCTGAAATCTCAAGCATCTGATTGGCTAAAATGGTGACCAGTCGCTTTTTTCAGCCCATCAGATGCTTGAGAGTTGAGACTGGTCTGCAGATTTAGTTTTATGATCTTGGGCACAGGATATTTTTAGCACAATTGTCTAACCTTGTGTCAGGTACACAGATAGGCTGAACTGTCTCTTGATGTGTCCATACATATTCTCTGCCTTACAAAGGTACAATCCCGAATCAGAGAGCTTAAGGTCCACAATGGTTAGCCTTTCATTTGTTATCTCGATTCTGAAATTAACAATAACCATATCCTCCATATATCGTCACCTTAGTGCAATAAAGGTATATCTCCTTCATATTTCAATGGCACTTATAACGTTATTGCACTAAGGTGATGATATATGCTTTTAAGGAATGAGTAAGCAGTATAGATCCATATCAGCCGACACATCTGTGTCATCTAATCGGGATTTGCACTTTTTGCTTTAATGCCCCCATAAAGTGGGAGGCTGACAGAGTTGCACTTGTCCGTTCGTCCGTATGTATGTACCGTTTTGTACATTATCCAAATCTTGTGGCATCAACTCCTACTAAACTGTCAGGCAGATTTCTTTCAAACTTGCACATATGATCAAACATGACTTGTAGATGATCATAAAGAAATGATATTTTCATTCATTTCTTGCAAAGAAATTATTTTGAAAAATCAACAGACGAAAAAAAGTTCTTACATTTTATGTATTTTACAAGTATTACCATAAAAATTCCTTTTAAATGCACCTGGGGTCATTACATTTTCTGGAATAGGGGTGCTTATTATTCCTAATAATTATTTTTATTCTGATATTAGATTCTGAAACACATTAGACAATAAATATGGAATTACCAAATTTTTCCCTAAAATATCATGGGGCATTAATAAGGCAAGGGGCTCTGAAAAGAATTTTATGTTATCATGATTTCTTATGACTTTATTTCAGCTTTAACAGATGAACTTACATTATAAAAATATAAATTCTCCCCAAAATCAATCAAGTTTAAATGTTGAAGGCGAAACACGAAATCTTGTCATTTACATTACAATGCCTTACACAACATGTCTTTATTAGTCCAGAATAATAGATCCAGATCAGCTGGTTCATCTGTGCCAGCTGATCTGGATCTACACTGGTTGAAAATGTGACACAACCAGTACATACCGTATAATGGGTTATTTTCACGATTTTGTCGTAATTTTAATTTTCGCTGTTGTAATTTTAGCGAAAAGTGCGCTAACAGAAATTAACGCGAATGTTGTTGGGAATTTTTGGCGTTTTTAATTTTAGCGAATTCACGTCGGTCGCGAAAATATTATGCTCGCGAAAAAAACCCATTATATGGTATAAAATTTGGTTCATGTTGATATATATGTAGCATGAAAAGGCCCACAGAATATTTTGTCCCAAGGAAAAAATAAGAACAATGTAACACTTTACTCCATGGGATATGGCTGTAATGTATCCATGGGCTTACAGTGTAGATCCGGATCAGCTGGCTCATCCAAGCTGTCTACACTGTTTGGTTTTAGATTCTTTTGGTTGTTTCAACTGAGAAGCAAATTAATCAAGGTTAGACAGCACAGATGTGCTGTATTTGCACTGCTCTCCCATGTGATTAAAAGAGTTATAATCAAACCTGTCTTGTTGTTCCAGCAGTTCTCCATTATAATACCAAGTCACAACAGGTTCTGGGTCCCCTCTGGTTTTACACTGGAACGTGTGCTTTTTACCCACAAATTTAACACTTTTGTAAGTGGCAGGACCTTTCAATCGGGGTGGGGATAAATCTGAAATTATGAAACCAGAAATGTTGTTTAAGAATGCATGAAAAATGGACGTGACACCTTTAATACCAATATGGTCCAGAGTAATAATCTGTAATAATTCAACATCACCCTTTACTCCATATATATACACATTTTATCGCATCAAGATCAGCCAGCAGATCCATGCTGAATCACTGTTATATAATCATTGTTTGCTTTTTTGGAATGAAATAACCTAATTAATCAGAAAGCAAACAGTGCAGATCCTGATCAGATGGCTCAGATGTGCCAGTTGACCTGGATTTACACTGTTTTCCAATGCCATAAAGGTGTTTATATGGAGGATAGGTTAAAAACTGCCATATTTGAACATTTCATAAAACTAGAACTCCAAGAGTCAGACATGTTGCCTGACGAAATTTTTGTTAGTTGACATAAAAATGTTAATTATTTTTTGCTGAACAGTTATAAGCAATATATTTGCAAAGAATTCACATATAAAATCACCTTTTAATTGTCTCATCAAAAGAAACATGCACAACAAGTTATGCCCTTGGCAAGAAATGCTCTAAAAATCAATCAAAGGGGAATAACTAACAAACGGAACAAGGTAGAGTTACAGTTCATGTGCACTGCACTTTAAGTCATTGCCAGAAACATGCATACCAAGTTTGGAGTCATTTGAACCTAAGGTGACAAAGTTACGCTCCAGACAAGAAATGCTCTATAAAAAATCAATCAAAGGGGAATAATTCAAAACCGGAACAAGGTAGAGTTATGGTTTTTGTGCACTGCTCTTCAAGTCATTGCCAGAAATATGCATTCCAAGTTTGGAGTCATTTGAACCTATGGTGACAAAGTTACGCTCTGGACAAGAAATGCTCTTTAAAATCAATCAAAGGAGAATAATTCAAAAACAGAACAAGGTAGAGTTACGGTTCTTGTGCACCGCACTACGAGTCATTGTTAGAAACATGCATATCAAGTTTAGAGTCATTTGGACCTACAGTGACAAAGTTAGGCTCCGGACAAGGAAATCCGGACGAAGCGGACGCCGAGGTTGCTGCCGACAGATTAATCCCTAAATGTTGCCCTGAGTCAGGCGACACAGACACAAAAAACTCATTAAGTCATCTAAAAGTCAACAACTCTTCTTCTTAACAGAAATTTTGCACAACAAATTTATTTAATAGAGTTCTTTCAAATTGTTACCTCCCCTTAGCGCTCTTTAAAATTGAAGAGCACAATTAGTCGATAACTGCACGCGGAGGGGTATTGTTTACTATTGTTAGTATGACTAAGAGATAATAAAATTATGAACATGTTGATTAATCATTTAAAATTTATAAATGAGTGGGTTTATTCAAACAACGATGAATTAAAAAACAACGTTATGATCATTTACAAACACATCAAGAAAGGTTATTGCATTTTAACATTTTTCATCGCGGTATTTTAAGGATGCGAGTAGCCTATCTAACGGATTTGTTTGTTTTTTTTTAACAAACATGTGAATTTTGTTTACTGAAAATGAATCTAACGAGTATAATTGACAAGTTAGACGAACATTTTACCGTTTTACGGCATTTTTGGTAACGCTATAATTATTTGTGGAAATTGGGACACATATTTCTTATGTCACTAGTCGGCGACTTGATACGCATTTTGCGTGTTTTGTTTTTGAGTATGAATATTACGTATTTAAATTATAGGGTGATTCTCGCTACAATCCGAGAAATCGTTAAATTCATTGAACCAAACAAATATTGCCGGACGGCAGGCCAGCCAAAACTATTCGAAAAAAATAGAGAGTTGTTTTTTAACTATTTTGAAGTTAAAGTTCGTTGTTTTTGCCGCTGCAGGTTTAGAAATATAATATTTTCATAGCTGTTTAAAAATCAAAATGACCATGGACCAAAACAAATGAACGGGAGTGCGATATCCAGGTCCGAGTTTAGTTTTATGACGCTTCGCTGTTGTGTACATGTGTGCCCCAGGCATCGTGTCACTAAACAGGTTCTCGTAATCTCTCAATAAACAGGAAATTGGGTGGGGAGCCAAGACCAAGTTTCTTAATATTAATTAATGTAATTGTAAAATTACCCCATATTATATTCAGTTAAATTTATGTTTCATTAAATTCTATTATATATTTTTAAATCCGGCAATTTTGCCAGAAAATCCTAAAATCCGGAGAAGAACTTTACACTCCGGAGATTTCAGATAAAATCCTGAGATTTGGCGGTCTGCAGACATTTTATCTTCTATCTTTATCATTTCCGTAATACGTAAATATTCATGTATTCTAGAAGTGACAATAACAGTTACTTTCAATTTGATTTTTTAAGATAATTAATTTCATTTGAAAGTAAAATAGAATTATGTCTCCTCAAATGTCAGATGCCAAACAAGTTTTCGCACCTCAATATGTCACCATCGTTTTCTGGACAGAAGGGAAATTGGAATATTGTGTCAAATATAAAAGGGCAATAAACAGTAACACGGTCGTGTTCAAAGTATGATTTCTAGTTCTTAAACATTAAAATAATTTAAATCAGGACTGATGAAAGAAATATACGAATGATTACAGTAAATGTTAGTTTTAAATAAATGTCTGGACGAACTGAAAAAGTAAACAAAATAAGAACGCTTAACGAGTGTTGAATACAGCAGCGATACATCGCTGAATTCATCCGTTTACCTCCAATTTACAGAGATCATGTAACATAAACTATATTTCTTGAAGTAAACGCATTTTGTCAGAAAAAACTCGAGTTGCTTATATATGTGTCTGTCGCAAATATACAGTAACATGTACTCCACATTGTCTTTGTTTTCATATAAGACTTCATGATTCAAAGCGGCAACCATGTCTTTGATTGTTTTACGCTATTCACAGTCAAATCTTGCCGACCAGACTTTTTTAAGCCTGTAATATTCGGAAATTCGTGAAATTCGAATGTATTATGCTTCGTCATAATTATTATTATAATTTATCATAAGCTTTAAGACGACACCGTGATCATGTCCGTTCATTCTGTAAGCAATGACACAGTTAAATGCCCCCTCACGCGTCGGTTTAGGATAAAACAAATATTTTCGTACCTAAACGTGGAGTACGACGCATGCGCACAACAATTTGAAATACCTCTATTTGTATAAGAAATTTCAGCAAACATTCCCATAGCTCAAAATCATTTGAAATTCACAGTGGAGCTATTTGTGCAGTGTGGCAGTTGTTAAAAGTCTCGCTGAACATATAGTCAGTACTTTTATCAGTAAAATAACACGCTACCCATCTCATGCAGTGATGATTATGTGTATCAGGGCTATCTGATCAACATTTAGCTGAGGTTGTCCCAGTTAGCTCAATTGGTTGCATTGTAGGAATTGCAGGGCAAGGCGCTGTCACCGTGACGTTGCGGGTCCACTCCCAGATAGAGGCAACATCATTCAAAACACAGCAAAATCAAATACAAAGACAATATAATACAGCAGTCTTCAAGCCAGCCAGCATAATAGACAATATAATACAGCAGACATTCAGCCAGCCAGCATAACATATAATAAAATACAGCAGACATCCAGCCAGCCAGCCAGCGCTATAAGACAATATAATACAGCAGTCATCCAGCCAGCCAGCATAACAATTATAATAAAATACAGCAGACATCCAGCCAGACAGCATAACAGACAATATAATACAGCAGACATCCAGCCAGCCAGCATAACATATAATAAAATACAGCCGACATACAGCCAGCCAGCCAGCATAACAGACAATATAATACAGCAGACATCCAGCCAGCCAGCATAACATATAATTAAATACAGCAGACATCCAGCCAGCCAGCATAACAGACAATATAATACAGCAGACATCCAGCCAGCCACAAAACATATAATAAAATACAGCAGACATCCAAACAGCAGCACTGGGCTTTTTTTCAGTTGATTTTATAGCCGTTATTCGGTCATGTTCCCAATGGCAAAACATATACTTTTTTCCCAATTTCAGAAGAAAAATTCCCAATTGAATAAAAACAAACATTTCTGATGAAAAACAACAGCATCAGCACTGCATCTTTTGCTCTTTAAGCCAGGAATTACTGACAATATTAAATATGGATGGCAATTATTAAAAAAACAGCAGATAACAGTAACACTTCTTATTCCCCAATGATGCTAAAAAAATTACTAATTTCTGGCAAAACGACGATAAATTTTCCAATTCCAGGGGTATGGGTCATATTCCCAAAATGGTGAAAAAAAGCCCTGCAGCATAACAGACAATATAAAACAGCAGACATCCAGCCAACCATACTAGGTGCGAGAAAAGCAGACCAGATAATACAGCAAACAACATCCAGATATTACAGCAGCACAGTCTAGATAATACAGCAAACACCATCCAGATAATACAGCAGAACAGATAAGATGATGCAGCAATCACCATCCAGATAATACAGCAGAACAGTCTTTTTAACACAGCAAACACCATTCAGATAATACAGCAGCACAGTCTTTCTAATACAGCAAACACCATTCAGATAATACAGCAGCACAGTCTTTTTAATACAGCAAACACCATTCAGATAATACAGCAGCACAGTCTTTTTAATACAGCAAACACCATTCAGATAATACAGCAGCACAGTCTTTTTAATACAGCAAACACCATCCGGATAATACAACAGAACATACCAGATAATACAGCAAACACCATTCAGATAATACAGCAGCACAGTCTTTTTAATACAGCAAACACCATCCAGATAATACAACAGAACATACCAGATAATACAGCAAACACCATTCAGATAATACAGCAGAACAGACCAGATAATGTATCAAAAACCATCCAGATAATACAGCAGAAAAGACTAGATAAAACAATAAACAACACCATTGCTTCTGGCACAGCTGACCAGATTATATATATGGTAATTTTTTTCTTGTTGTTAATTGATAAATTGCCTGTATGGTTGACCTCAGGAGCAGGCAGGGAATCATGACCTTGACCTTAATCTTGTGATGTAATGTGCATTTTTGTGCAAAATTATTATGTTATTTCCATGCATGTGTGCCGTTAGTGATTTTGAAAATCAATAAAAAAAAGATTAGGTGTGGTTTTAAATAAGTAACAGTGACTTTCCTGAACCTAGCATGCCACCTGACCATCAACACAGTAAACACTTGTGACAAGTTATTTCAATGTATCACCATACAGAATACAGTTAAGTCCTTAATTATCTGAGGAAAATATTAGAAACTAGAGCTATCACTGAAGGTGATTAATACCCCCGCAATACTGCTTTGTCAGAGTATACAGAAATGATGTTTGCATCTTTCATGGGTGAAAGTTGAAAAATAATTGAAATCCTGAAAATTTGCTGCAAAAGTTGTGTTTAAAAATAGCGACTTGGGTTTTCACCGGATGTAAACAAAACTGTAAAAGTAGTTGACGTCACAAGGTTTTGTTCAATCGTGCCCCCTTCTAAAAAATAATTGACTGATCCAAATGAAAAAAAAAATGTCATGCAAATCTAATCACCAACGTATGTTAAAAGTTTGAAAACTGGAGAAGTAGTTTGTGTCATAAGATTTTGCTAAATAATGCTCCCCTCCAACCAAAAATGGACTGATACATAAAAAATATGTCACTAACATGTGCACTTCATGCAGAACATATGATTTCAGTTTCAAGTCGATTATCTTGAAAACTGTAGAAGTTTTCATAACACGATTTTGTTAAATCATGTCCCCTGCAAAAAAGAATGGACTGATCCACACAAAAAATATGTCACGCACATCTACACTTCATGCCGAACATATGTTTAAAGTTTCAAGTTAATATCTTAAAAACTGTAGAAGTAGTTCGTGTCACAAGATCTTGTTGAATCATGCTCCCCAGCTAAAAAATAATGGACTGATCCACACGAAACAAAGTATGTCAAGGAAATCTACTCACAAATGTATGTTTAAAGTTGGAAAACTGGAGAAGTAGTTTGCATCATAAGATTTTAAATAAAAGATTTTGTTAAATAATGCTCCCCTCCAAAAAGTAATGGAATGATCCACAAAAAAATATGTAGCTGACATATACACTTCATGCAGAACATACAATTTTGGTTTCAAGTCGATATCTTGAAAACTGTAGAAGTTTGCATAACATGATTTTGTTAAATCATGTCCCCTGCAAAAAATAATGTAATGATCCACACGAAAAATATGTCACGCACATCTACACTTCAGGCCGAACATATGTTTAAAGTTTCAAGTCAATATCTTAAAAACTGTAGAAGTAGTTTGTGTCACAAGATTTTGTTGAATCATGCTCCCCAGCTAAAAAATAATGGACTGATCCACATGAAACAAGGTATGTCATGGAAATCTACTCACAAACGTATGTTTAAAGTTTGAAAACTGGAGAAGTAGTTTGCATCATAAGATTTTAAATAAAAGATTTAGTTAAATAATGCTCACCTGCAAAAAAATAATGGATTGATCCACAAAAAATATGTCGCTGACATACACACTTCATGCAGAACATACAATTTTAGTTTAAAGTCTTATACACTGCAACATTATATCGCGGACCTCGGGGTCCAAGCCCTCCAACCGCGATATAAACGGAGCGCGATATAAGTAAATAATCGCTCTAAAACAAGGAGAATTCATTTGTTTTTGCTGTCAGATGCATGTATATCGCGGTGTTGCGTAATTAACACGTCGTGAAATCTACGGGTACATTAGGGAGAACGTTCAGTGCTGGACAAATGGTAGTAAAACAACTTTTTTTTATATATAATTTATTAAGTGTTATTTTTAATAAAAAGGAATTAATTAATGTACAAAACAAAGATCACCATCATCAGTTTCCGACGGTGGTATTATTGTTTTCGGTACTTTCAAACGATCGACGATCTGTTGGTCGGTCATGGTCTCGATGTTAGTTTGTCGTCGTCCGTCGTTGATGTGCTTGATATGTCGTCTCGATGAGCAGGTAATGTCAAAACAACAAACAGTTTTGACGTTTCCTTCTCATGCCTATTATGGTTAGCAAATTGCATTTATTGTCGCTAATTTGCGGTTTGTCTCGTGAACGAAATTCAGCCAGTACCGTATTAGCTTGGTGTTTTTCGCACCTATTGTTCTTCACAAAAGGAGTTTCATGTCAAATCAAAAGCATTGAATTGTGAAAAAAAACTGTCATCTATTTTCGTACGTTTGATGTTAAATTGTATCTGCTGGTTGAACGTGTACATCGCCTCTTAAATCCCTGCATACAAAATGTAATAAACAGCCTTCGCCGATAATGACGTAATACGACACGGAAAAAGCGTGCGTTTCGTGAATTTGTCCCCAACATTGATTTAATCATTTGATCTTTTTTACCACCCACGAAGAATGAAAATTGTAAATGTACAAAACATTGGGATCCACGGACCAAGTGCGATATATTGGATATCGCGATATAACGGATCGCGATATAACGGAGTTGCAGTGTATCTTGAAAACTGTAGAAGTTTGCAAAACACGATTTTGTTAAATCATGTCCCCTGCAGAAAATAATGGACTAATCCACATGAAAAATATGTCACCCACATCTACTCTTCATGCCGAACATATGTATCAAGTTTAAAGTCAATATCTTAAAAACTGTAGAAGTAGTTCACGTCACAAGATTTTATTAAATCGTGCTCCCCTCCGAAAAAAAATAGCTGATCCACATGAGAAAAAAAAAATTTGCGCAAATGTACTCACGAACATATGTTTAAAGTATCAAGTCGATATCTTGAAAACTGTTGACGTAGTAAGTATAGAAGTTTGCATAACACGATTTTGTTAAATCATGTCCCCTGCAAAAATAATGAACTGATCCACACGAAAAATATGTCACGCACATCTACACTTCATGCCGAACATATGTATCAAGTTTCAAGTCAATATCTTAAAAACTGTAGAAGTAGTTCGCATCACAAGATTTAGAAGTTTGCATAACACGATTTTGTTAAATCATGTCCCCTACAAAAAATAATGGACTAATCCACACGAAAAATATTTCACGCACATCTACACTTCATACCAAACATGTGTATCAAGTTTCAAGTCAATGTCTTAAAAACTGTAGAAGTAGTTCGCATCACAAGATTTTGTTAAATCGTACTCCCCTCCGAAAAATAATGGACTGATCCACATGAGAAAAAAAATAGTTCGTTCAAATGTACTCACGAACATATGTTTAAAGTTTCAAGTCAATATCTTGAAAACTGTTGACGCTGTAAGTGCCACAGACAGACCGCCCAACGAACCAACCAACCGGATGATGACTCCTATATACCCCCTATACTTCGTATGCGGGGGTATAAACATCTCAATGAATGACAAAGACTTGGACAGGAAAAGCTGGTGCTTTGGAGTTTAACAATTTTAAACGGTAGTGTTCCTGAACTTGGAGCCACAGACTAAAGCTAAAACTTGAAGCTAAAATCATTTTAAAGTAGTGTTCCTGACATCGAAGCTAAGGACTAAAGCTAAGACTTGAAGCTAAAATCATTTTAGAAGTATAGTTATTGACCTCGAAGCTATAGACTGAAGCTAAGATTTGAAGCTAAAACCATTTTAGCAGTAGTGTTCTTGAGACTGACACTGCAGCTACTGATTAAAGCTAACACTTGAAACTAGAAAACATTTTAGCAGTAGTGTTCTTGTCCTTGAAGCTAAAGACAAAAGCTATGACATGATGCTAAAATCATTTTAGCAGTAGTGTTCTTGTCCTTGAAGCTAAAGACAAAAGCTAAGACATGAAACTAAAATCATTTTAGCATTAGTGTTCTTGTCCTTGAAGCTACAAACAAATGCTTAGACATGAAGCTAAAATCATTTTAGCAGTAATGTTCCTTATTCTGACATTGAAGCTACAGACTAAAGCTAAGACTTGAAGCTGAAAACATTTTATCAGTAACGTTCTTGTTCTTGCAGCTACAGAATAAGCTTAAAGCACCCTCTACCATATGTCAAAGAAATAACCTGAATTCTCATACATGCCAAGTCTCACGCTGTGAGGTAAAAACTCACGGAATTTCACCCACCCTCACGGTCTAACGGATAAAAACAAAAAACTCACGTATTTTTTATAATTTCTCTTTAAAAAACATTGTCATCTGCAGGGCAATTTTCAATGTCTCCAATAAGTCTCAGGATCGCCGAATTCGAAATGAAAGCACTTGATTGACAGTGATTATTGGAAATCATGACATTTTGTTTATTTCATCTGCTTTAATTACCCTGGGGCAATGGATTAACATCCCATGTTAGATAAGGAGTTATTCAATTATCTTTCATTATTAATTAATATGTTTACCCAAACATCTTTATGTCTCAGTTGGGGTGGTACAATTTCAATCCAAGACTGTTACAGTTTTCGGCTATGGATGGGTAAACGTCTAAGGGCATTACTTTGAAGGTGTTAATTGTCAAGAGTTTTGGTTTTAATTTGCATGTTGAAGCATTAATTCAAGGTGAATAAAAACAAGATTAGTCAAAGTTTTGGGCCCTTCTCTCTCCTTTCTGTAAAGCTACAAGAAATTATTTTATGCAAATGCAACACTAGACTTTCTTCATAAATGCCATTCAGTTATTGCACATATTAATGGCTTGAATAATATGAATTTTCAGTGGACATTTTTAAAATAAAGTGGCTTAAAGATTTATGTCACAAATATTTTATTTGATTTTGAAAAAAATGTGTTTAATTGTCTTGTTACTTCATTAAAGTAATATAACTGACTGTAGTTTCTTTTTATAAAAAAGGTATAGGTATATAAGAACATTTAATATATACCATGTTTCAACAGGCTTTAGAAAATCTCACTTATTTTTGCTCAAATCTCACTTAAAAATGTCACCTGTCTCACTTAATTATTTTTCTATACCTGGCATGTATGAATTCTGCATTGCAAAACTTGGTAAAATTAATGCCCATCACAAAATTATTACAATATATAGAGGTGATCAAGTTATTTAACCCTTTCCTGCATAGATACACCTTTATTGCTAGGGCATGCCATCTGATCAGGATCTAAACTGTTCACTTTTTTATTAGGTTATTTCTGACCAAAATGCGACCAGTGCAGATCCTGATCAGACAGCACAGATGTGCCGGCTGATATGGATCTACACTGGTTGCACATGCGTAAAAATGCATATATATCAAGGAAAGGGTTAAGTATAATTTCTATAGTAATTGGTTCAAAAGTGGTCTACACTTTATGTACTACTTTGAGTAGCTTATTACGTACCATGTCAAAGGAAAATGTGCCATTGATGATTATATTTAATATATATTTCTAATTTTTGATATTTTTGGAAAGGTTCAACTATCATTTTTCAATACAGTACTTTCCAAATAATTGAATGGTGGTTATTTAAATATTTTGCTTGTTATAATAGAATTTGAAAACACAAAGCCATTTCTATTGTATTTCTATGATAATTTCTTTACTGTGGTATCGCATTGGTTTAATTTTCGCATATTTCGCACTAGGGGGTGTGCGTGAAATCATACCCCTGCAAAAATGAACAACATAATATAATATCCTATAGGAGCAATACAACTGCGCAAACTTATGTCCTCGTTAACATGCCATTTGTGCCATACGCGCGAAAATTAATCCCCGCAAAATTAAATGATACCACAGTATTTTAAGGTCACAGCATATGTTTGATTTATTTGAATAGGTCACAGCATATGTTTGATTTATTTGAATAGCATTTTCCCACCTTACAATGCCTTACGAAGCTAAATCTACTTGAAAGTTGAATGTTTCTGCCCCAAGGCAATGATCATAATTGGGAAACTCAGTAACTCTATTGTCATTGTTTGTCACCTATTTTAAATAACAATTTTTGTTCACTGGAAAGCATATTTATGTACATTTATAGCAATTTCATCACAAAATTGGGGTTTCCCCTGCATCAAGAATTTTCATTTGTTTATGATGGTTACTTTTTAGGGAAATTCCCAAATAAATGTAGATTAATAGTATAATGAAAGTAAAACATAAATACTGAAAAAAAATGTTTAATTTCGAGACATGTATGAAAACAACAAATTACATGTAGCTCTACTATACTTGCTCAATAATTAGAACGTTAATTAGATCTGGTTGTAATTTGTGCACAATGTTTATGCGCCTAAAGGGAGATAATAACTCTTCAAAAAGAAGGTTGTATAGTAATCGGATAATTATCATGAAATTCGGATAGGAAAAGTCATGCAAAAAATGAGTCAACAGTATCAGATAAATGAACAATTTTCAAAATGGTGCAAAGTCGAAAGACTCAAACGGTTACACAGCGCAATTACAGAGTATAGCTATGTAATCTTCAAAACCGGATTCTACTGAACATGAATAAACACAGATATTACTGAGCCCATTACCCCACCCACCACTGTCGTAACTAAAACTGGACAGAATTTGTAAGCTCCGTGTATTGGAATACTCGAGTTAATTAAATCAGCGGTCCTAACAAAATTTAATGGACTATACAAATAACCAAATTCTACTGTATTTTATAAATAACAGTTGATTTCTATAACAAATCTGTCTGAATTTTAGACGTATTTTAGCAAAATATGTGACAATAATGTGGTTGGCTCAGCGTTATGAGAACATCTCAAGGAATGACCTCTATTTCTTAACGATGGCACAATTTGTAGACCACTTTGGCCCCTGATATAGCCCTTTACTCTATAGGTACACCTTTATTGCATGGGTGAACAGTGTAGATCTAGATCAACTGGCTCATCTGTGTGATCTGCTAAGGATCTACATTGTTCCCTTTTTAGATTTATTAGGTTATTTCGGACCAAATTGTAACCAGTGTAGATACAGAATCAAATGGCACAGATATGCTGGTCGATCTGGATGAAGACCGGTTGCACATGCATTAAAATGCATATATACATTGTAAATGGATAGTTAGTTGAAGTTCAGTTGGGTATCTACATAGCTAACTACACGGCATTCCTCATACATACCTCAATATGATCTGCAGAAGATGTAAAAAAACACCATTACAAGTATAATAATAAAGAACATGTTACTTTAGCATACAAATGATGATAATGATGAAGATGATGATAAATGATGTCTATGAAGTTCATGAGTACAGATTTTGGTTATTTGCAAAAAGTAATGTCCAGTTTCGGTAAAGCTTTTGATTTAAACTAATGGTTTGATGTTTTTCTCGCTTGATTATTCGGCAAGCTTTATTTTAGTTCCCTTTCAATCAGCCCTTTTCGCGAATTTTCTATGTTAAGCCCTGGGCAGTAGATAGAATGATTACAATATTAAACACTTACCTTCTTCTATGGATGGATTTACATGTAACAATATTATGGCAATAAGGAAAGGCATCTTGAGCCCTAATCCAGCCATCTTGCAACGATTCTTACATTCAGTCCTGCAAAAAAGATGGAATTCAACTTTTCCTCAACAGTAATACATTGTACATATGCCTTTTTAGGAATATGAGACTAGTGTAGATCCAGAACAGCTTGCCATGCTGTCTGATCAGGATCTGCACTGTTTGCTGTTTTGGTCAGAAATAACCTAACAAATGAAAAGGCAAACAGCACAGATGTGCCTGCTGATCTGGACCTAAACTGTTTGCCCATGCCATAAAGGCATGTATATGGAGGAAAGGATTACGCATAAATGTTTCACAAGGCAAATTAATTGACATATTGATGAATTAAATATTCAGAACTTTATTTTCTGTGTAAAGTTATGAATATTTAATTTGTTAATAAGGCAATTAATTTGCCTTGTGAAAATATAAACATATTTGTGCAAATTATCAATCATTCTTTACCAAGTCAATGCGAATGTCCGTCGGTCAGCCGGTCATGTCTGGTAATTTTGCAGGTTGACAGACGAAAACTTCTGTTATTGTCAGACACAATGTCCGATTCAAAATTACAGTCAGCACCATTTCATTTGTTGAAAATTTACTTTCAGATTCATTTCCAATGTTATTTTTAACTGAAATATCATGATTTATCCGTGAGTCACAATATGTAAACCCTGTTACGTTGTTTTTACTACTCCCGCTTTCAGGTCAAGGTTGCTAATTATCCCATAATTCAATTCGCCATAGTGAACAATCATGGCGGTCAACATTTGAGGCCAGATGAGTAAGCTCCACTCGGTTTTTCAACCTATGTGTCTAGAGGCCTTAACATAAAAGTTATTGAATGTATAAACTGAAAGATTGTTTGTTTACAAAGTGAAAATAGAAGTTGCTTGACTTGAAACTGCATTTTTAGTAAAAAAATACCGTTCTTGGACCTATTTTATCAAAATGTACCCATGTAGAGTGCAAAAGCCGTTGTGAAGAAATAAATCGTCGCTGTCGTTTGAAAATGTCGTAACTACACTTTTGTCGATTTTGTGTTTAATCTTTTTCTCACAACATAGTACTTTCCTGCGCTTATTGCGAAAATATCGGATCTGATAGCCAATGGGAAACGTAAACTTTTGTCATGTGATGAAATATCGTAAATGGATTGGTCGGTTTATTTGACGGTCGAAATTCTCGTAACTATGTCAAGAGTGGTATTGCATCAGAAATGACGTTCAATTTGCTTTCTTTTAACCCTTATTGTGCTGCTCGCGTATACTGACGCAATCCGGTATTTCGTCTTACACTGCTGATCGCGTATATTGCATTTTCGATAGTGCCCGATTAAAACCTGCATCATGGGTAATTTCCGTGACGTATGAGATAACTCTTCATTTCATTGGACAGGGAATGAAATTCTGTTTCCAATTATATGTATTCGTCACAAAATTACTAAAATTAGCATGACGCTATGAATAATAATTAGGGTCAAAGTGCGACAAACAAAGCATTGACCAAAATGGTGTCGGACAGTGATACAGACAACAGCGATGACTTTTATTTGGTTTGGAATCCATATTCGTCGGGGGAAAGCGAGTTCGAAGGGTTCTCGGAAGATGATATAGGTCCTTATACACCAATTCAGCCCACATTTCCGATGAAACAGAGCGAATCAGACTGAGAAAATGCCCTCGACATTGCGTATGGTTGGATTCGCGATGATTCTCCACCCACCATCGCCCTGTTTAAAGGTAGCACTGCAATTTCGTTGCTTTTGCGATAAGTACAATAGTTTTATGCTTCGAAATTTGTTGAATCAACATCAAGTGACTAGAATATATAACCGTACGATCGGATGACCACAAGATTTCACAAAAAATCGGTCGTTTAGATCGATACATAGAGGCTACTATTTGCATTGTTTACAAAGTTTGACCCACTTTTTGACAGCTAAAACTGAATGATATTTGGTGTGAAACGGGCGGAATTTTTTAAAATAAAAAGTTGTGCACTTGTTTATTCGACTACAAAATGTATTTTTATGCATCTACTGTAAAAAAAAATGATGCTGTTTTGTTATTATATATACTTACACAGGTTTTCTTTTGTATTCTTTCAGGCATTCCGGGGCTGACAGTAGAACTGCCGGATGACCCCACAGAGTTGGACTTTTTCAACACTCTCTTCGATGATGACATGTGGGAGGTACTGGTCAGTGAAACCAACCGGTATGCAGCCAGAAGAATCGATGAAGGGAACCTGGCAACTCATTCTCGTCTCAGGAAATGGACGCCAACAACAGTGGACAAGATGAAGGTTTTTATTGCTCTGACATTAGCAATGGGACTGGTCAGAAAACCAGATATTGGGGACTATTTTACCAATGATGAGACTCATGAGTCCCCATTCTTCAGCAAGATGATGTCTCGGAACCAATTTCTCAATATTTTGAGTAACCTTCACCTTGTGGACAATCACATTGACTACAGAAATGACAGACTTTACAAACTTCGGCCCATGATAACAATGATGCGAAACAACTTCTTGAAATACCAACCCGAAGAGAAGTTGTCATTCGATGAAGGGACATGCCCTTTCAAAGGGAAGATTGTGTTTAGGGTCTACAATCCCTCCAAACCCAACAAATTTGGAATCAAGATATTCCAGTGTTGCGAAAGTTCAAGCAGTTATATAGTCAGCTTCGACATTTATGACGGCAGGTTGTGCCATGTACTCAGCACTTGTCGACACAAACCCTGAGGCAACGCAGACAACAAAAATCGTTATGGGACTTCTGGCTATATGTGGTCTGTTGGATAAAGGACACAAAGTCTATTTAGACAACTACTATAATTCCCCAGAATTGGCCTAAGAACTTGATGCACATGATATGTACCTATGTGGAACTGTTCGCGTCAATCGCAAGGGAATGCCAAAAGCCTTTCCGCAAGTGAAGCTGCTACCTGGAGAGTCAGTGTTTCGACGAAAAGGAAATCTGCTGGTCACTAAATTCCATGAAAAACGTGATGTACACATGATAAGCACCTTCCATGAAGCCACTTACACTGTCCTTGGCCAGCGTCGTCACGGTGAAGACTTGGTCAAGCCCACTTCGGTTGTGGATTACTGTAAGAACATGGGTGGCGTGGATCTGTCAGACCAACTTCTGCAGTATTACGAGGCCTTGAGAAGGACAGTCAAATGGTGGAAAAAAGCTGTTTTTCCATATGATAAACATGCTTGTGTTGAATTCGTACAAGCTTTTTCTCAAATATGGGAATCAGCAAACAGCCAGGAGATCACACCAGAAGTTTCGGTCCAGGCTTGTTCGTGCCCTGATTGCATCAGCCGAGAATGCACCAAGACCCCAAGGATCATTTGGGAGAAGGCCCTCTGAACCTCTTGATAGGATGACTGGAATCCACTATCCTATCTACATCCCAGCTAAGCCAGGAGCGAAGAGGAAACACTTACAGAGGGTCTGTGTCGCCTGCAACCCAGGGGTAAAGGATCGAGTCGGCCACAAGCGCAAGCAGTCGATCTTTATGTGTGACAAGTGTAATGTGGCACTCTGCATGCCTGACTTCTTCAGGATTTACCACACCCACAAACATTACAAGCGTGTCTTGGGAAGGAATGATAGTGATGATTCCAGTAGTGATGATCAATCGATTGAAACAATGACTAAACGTTGTTGAATAAACGGTATATCTTGTGTACATTGGATATAAAAGTCAACATTATTGCATGATTTTATTATATAAATCTTACAGTTTCCACTTGTTTTGGCCACTATTTTTATGAAAATTATGTTGTATTTGTGAAATTACCAATTTTCACCTGTGTTACCTGTAATTAGCACCTGTAATTTTACCTGTCAATCAAGCGCATATTTTGAAAACATAATCTTCATCCTTGTTCAATGTACATACATATAGATATAAGTTTGTTAGGTATATCTTCAAAAATAAAAGAGCTATTTATGTGAGGCTGGTGTGTTTCTTGGAATTACCTAATGAAAACACAGCATCAGTGCATTTTACATAGTATTAAATGGGCAGCATGAAAAGGGTTAATCAAATATTAAAATTATGGATAACCTTTTCGAGGAAACGGTAAGTTGTTTTATTTGCAATATTTGTCACCGATTTAGTGCACGAAAATAGCGTTATTACATAATACCCATAAAATATGGTGCAATAAAAGTCGTAACTGTAAAATATTATTGTTATTTATTTATTGTGCTATCAATTTAAAGCACAGAAACTATTGAAATTATTGTTATTAAAGCACAGAAACAAACTAAACATTCTCTTGCAAAGATATATTTAAATAGTGATACAAGAGCGGGGTCGGGTATTACCGAACACTTAAGCCACAAATTTTACTGTTCGGTAATAGACGCCAATATTATATATTTTCCGCTTTTTATGGATGATTTAAGTATTGAAGCAAATTTTAAAGGAAAGCCCGTATCTGTAACTATATTATAACGTGACATACCTTACTTTTACATTTCCCACTGTTCTTCGGGTATTACCGACCATTATGTCTAAATCCGAACACATGTGCGTGTATTTCTGAACATAAAATAACTTTTTAAAATACGCAACTTTAAACAAAAAAAACAACACCTAAACTGTTTATTTAATTGTATTTTACACATAAAACAATAGATCTGTGCCAGAAATTTATTAGAAAAGCAGCAGAATAAGAAATTTCATTGATTAAACTGACTATTTTAATTAACTTTAAATTTTTTTTCTTAATTTAATAATCAATACTCACATTCCAAGTAAAGTCCTTCAAAATTCAAATAGTCATCAAACATACAATCGTAATGAAATCTACGAGAACATGAAAATTGAACTTCAAAGCAATTGTCGGCTCATAACCAGACTATGTTGTTTTGTCGGCTATGCTATGAAATCGTTTGATCTTCAAGAAGTGTGTACGTGGCATTTCACAGTTTTAGCTGGATTAAATTGGTTGATGATGCAATAATTCTGAACTATGATGCTGGAGATAGAATTTGAATGTAATAATAAAGTATTGAATATGTTCGCAATGGTAAGTGTTTGGTGAAATGCTTACCTTATTTTTTAATGGAAAGAAAAATATAGACCAAAACTAGAAATGTGTCCATGGGACACGGATGCCCCCGCTATGCATCGTTTTCAGATACTAAAGTGCAATGATGGGAATAATAGCATTTCAAAGACAGTGATGTTCGAGTAATTATGAGACTATGCATAAACTTGATGATCAAGTAAATTATTTGTATTTGTGGCACTGTTGTCTTCTCATTACGGAAATGTCTGTGAAGAAGTTGGTGGTAATGCAATGCAATGTCATAGTGAACATTTGTGCCAAGTTATTTTGAAATCCCTTCATTCTTAAAGAAGTTATAGCCCGAACAAGTAAATTCAAGTTTTAGTAACTGTGACCTTGATCTTGGACTTACTGGCATGGGTAATGTACGCAACACACCACCTTGTCATGGTGAACATTTGTGCCAAGTTATTTTGAAAACCCTGAATTCAAAACAGTTATAGCCCGGACAAGGAAATTCTATTTTTAGTAACAGTGACCTTGACCTTGGACCTACAGGCATGGACATGGTACACGACTCACCACCTTGTCATGGTGAACATTTCTGCCAAGATATTTTGAAATTACTCTATTCCTAACGTAGTTACAACCCTGACAAGAAAATTCTATTTAAGTAACAGTGACCTTGACCTTGGACCTACAGGCATGGGCATGGTACGGGACAAACCATCTTGTCATGATGAACATTTGTGTCAAGTTATTTTGAAATCAATCTATTCCTAACAAAGTTACAGCCCAAACAAGAGAATTCTATTTTTAGTAACAGTGACCTTGACCTACAGGCATGGGCATGGTACGCGCTACACCGCCCTGTCATGGTGAACATTTGTGTCAAGTTATTTTGAAATCCCTCCATTTATAATGAAGTTACAGCCCAGACAAGAAAATTCTATTTTTAGTAACAGTGACCTTGACCTTGGACCTTCAGGCTTGGGTATTGTGCGGACACACTGCCTTGTCATAGTGAACATTAGTGCAAAGTTATTTTGAAATCTCTCCATTCATAACAAAGTAACAGCCCGGAAAAGAGAATTCTATTTTTAGTAACAGTGACCTTGACCTTTGACCGACAGGCATGGGCATGGTACGCGACACATCGCCCCGTCATGGTAAACATTTGTGCCAAGTTATTTTGAAATCCCTCCATTCATAACAAAGTAACAGCCCAGACAAGAAAATTCTATTTTTAGTAACAGTGACCTTGACCTTCCACTTACAGGCTTGGGCATGTACGTGACATACCGTCTTGATATGGTGAACAATTATACCAAGTTATTCAAAAATCCAATAAGAAATAATAAAGTTACAGAGCGGACAAGATTTTGCAAGAAAATTCTATTTTTAGTAACAGTGACCTTGACCTTGGACCTACAGGCATGGGTATTGTCACGACACACCACCTTGTTATGGTGAACATTTGTGCCAAGTTATTTTGAAATCCCTCCATTCCAAACAAAGTTAAGGGCAAAGTGTATATTTTTCTTAACACAAAATGTAAGTGAAAAAGGGGCATAATTTGAAAAATATTGGAAGCAGGGTAATGGGTTTTGTTGGTTATGATGTAGATTTTGATGGTGAAAATATATTTTAAGTTTCAAGGCAGTATCTCAAGTAGTTTTAAAGTTATGGGTGAAATGCATATTTTGCTTAACACAAAATATAAGAAACAAGATATATTCCTATTAAAACTAATGTAAATGGAAGTATCAAAGGGCCATCAGTCTACGCGAAAACTTTTTTCTCTTCACAGGACATTTTGACAGGTAAACACCAAACTTTTACCAGTCGCAACAAATTTTTGCCAGTCGCAATTTTGTCGACTGTATTTTGTGCCATCGACATAAAATATTTATTTAAATTGCAGTTGTATTATAAATATATGTATTTACTATATCTAGCTTTAAGTAATAGATATTTTAACATATTATTTTCATATATATTTTAGATTTTTAAATAATAACAACTGTAACCAAGTACCTTGTGAAATGCCGAAAGGTTGTTAAATGTATTGATATTGTACATTTGCTTATGCCCATGCTTGAAAAAATATGTCTTATATAAAATTTTCATACCTACCACTTCTTAAAGCCATAAAACACACATCTTTTTCAAATGTGCCAAAGTCATCTAGAGATTTTCTTTCATGATAGTGTTGCAATTCACACATAATCAAATTAATTCATAACCCTTCAATGATGGTAAAAGTTTTATCACTACCACCAAAGCAGAGATTAATAATTTGATACGTGCTTTTTTTTATTCATTTGTCCCTACAAAAGTCGGAGATCGTAATCTCCTTGCGTCATAATTCAATGATTTTGCATTTACATCGTATCATGAGTGCATCTTAAGACTAAAGCCGAAACCTTAATCTATCTGCTTCCGTAATTCTTCAATGAAATCATCGGCAGATCAAAAAGATTAAATATTTTATCAGTTCGTCTAACGTTGTCCGCCATGATTGTTTACTACGGCGATTTGAATTAAGGGAATTATAGCGACCTTGACCCGAAAGCTTTTCCAATATTTCCGGAAACGTCACGTACTGGGGTTTACATTTAGTGACACACGGATAAAAGCGTGCAGAAAAATCATGATATTTCAGTTAAAAATAGCACTGGACATGAAACTGAAAGTAAATTTTCCAAAAATGAAACGGTGCTAGATGTTATTTTGTACCGGACATTGTGTCCGACAATAACAGAAGTTTTCGTCGGTCAACAAGCAAAATTACCGGACATGTCCGGCTGACCGACGGACATTCGCATTGACTGGGGCCATTACTTCTGAACGGAACATGTAAGAGCAAAACCCCACCTTTATGCACAACAACGTATCAGGCCAAGCATTGCAGTAAAGGTTCATCAAATTCCCAGCAGAGGTGTAGGAGGAGTTGCGTTCACGAGATATACTCCTATTAAAACTAATGTAAATGGAAGTATCAAAGGGCCATAACTTCTGAACAGAACATGTAAGAGCGAAACCCCACCTTCATGCACAACAACATATAAGGCTAAGCATTGTGGTCAAGTTTCATTGAATTCCCACCAGTAGTGTAGGAGGAGTTGCGTTCACGAGATATACTCCTATTAAAACTAATGTAATTGGAAGTATCAAAGGGCCATAACTTCTGAACAGAACATGTAAGAGTGAAACCCCACCTTTATGCACAACAACATATCAGGCCAAGCATTGTGGTCAAGTTTCATTAAATTCCCACCAATAGTGTAGGAGAAGTTGCGTTCACGAGATATACTCCTATTTAAACTAATGTAAATGGAAGTATCAAAGGGCCATTACTTCTGAACGGAAAATGTAAGAGCGAAACCCCACCTTCATGCACAATAACATATCAGGCCAAGCATTGTGGTCAAGTTTCATTAAATTCCCACCAGTAGTGTAGGAGGAGTTGCGTTCACGAGATATACTCCTATTAAAACTAATGTAAATGGAAGTATCAAAGGGCCATAACTTCTGAACAGAACATGTAAGAGCGAAACCCCACTTTCATGCACAACAACATATCAGGCCAAGCATTGTGGTCAAGTTTCCTTTAATTCCCACCAGTAGTGTAGGAGGAGTTGCGTTCACAAGAATATCGGACGGACGGACGGACGGACAGGAGCAACTCTTAATGCCTGTCGCCAATTCATGGCGGGGGCATAAAAACATTTTCAGGATGGTCAAAATTGTTTTGGGGTCGGGGGTTATTTCACTGGGTTGGTCGCGCAACTACAAACAATTTTTTTAAGGATGGCATAATCACGTAAATCTTGTTTTTTTATATAGAATAAATCTTATTCTATATTTGTTTAACATACTAATAGCGTATTTGGTTAACATACTATCATAAATTTGCTTTATAACTTTATTCAAAGAGGACTTGTATATTATGAAATAATATTGGTCGGAATTTGACACATATGAAAGATAAAGTGCAGCTTTTTCCGAACACCCCGTTATCTTTTTATCACGTGTTATTGTGCCGCTAAAAGTTGTATCCTCCGAAAAATACATGTTAACATCTTTAAAAAATCATAATCTCTTATACAGACATAAATATTTTAACTTTCTGTAAACTTAAGATTTTGGAATGTCGGGATTAACTAATTGATAAACTTAACTTACCTCAAACAGCGATTTTCTTTGAAACTCAATAAATTTGAAACTAGCGTGCAGTCGAACTTGTAAACAAGTCAAATAATCTATGAAAGTATATTGGCATCATATTTCACCTCACATACAAGTTTATCTAATTAAAAACAAATGTAAATTTTATTTGAAAATTATGTTCGGAATAAGACACCTGTTCGGTAATACCCGCACCCGCTCTATGTCAAGTTTTAAATTATTACCTAATGCCTTCAATAAATACTAATTCGTTATTTTCAACTGTTTAATCAGGCAGCAAAAATTACCACACATGCGCAGCAACGCAGTGAACTGTTGACCGGTCAACATTTTTAACTGTTGCCCTCCCCGTCTTCGGGTATTTCCATAAACGCATTGTCCGCCACTATTCGGTAAATTTTGGTAGTTCAATCCAAGGTACGGTAGCGGTTTTTAGCTAATCAAGCGTCTACAGGACACCATTGTAAACAACCGAAATCGTCTTTCGAAATAAAAGATGTCAACCCGTTTCCAAGATATATCTGAGGACGAATTAAACAATCTACTTGAAAATAGGGATTCGCTTAGCACAAAAAACGTGATTAAAGGCTCAGTGGCGATTCTGCGGACATTTTGTGGCAAAAAGAACTTCGATTTCCCTACGGAGGAATGCAGTAACGAGGAATTAAACTCCTTGTTGTCAAAATTTTATCCATCAGCGAGGAGTGATGGAGAGCTTTACAGCAAAAAATCTATGCTTTCCATTCGATATGGTTTACAGAAACATTTTGAAAAATCCAACGGTGTGGACATTGTGAATTTGCAAGACTTTGCAGGTGCCAACAGAATTTTTACAGCAGTTCTTGTCAAGCTGAAAAAGGAGGGGAAAGCTAAAGTGATTCACAAAGATGCCTTGACTCGAAATGATTTACAGAAACTGTACAATTCTTTGGATTCTGCGCTCCTCAGGGGCTACAGGATAAAGTGTTTGTGGACTTTATGATTTTTTTCTGCAATGAGAGACATGATTACGAAAAATCACAAGGGAGATATGCAGGATGGAACGAGTCAAGGCGGCAGAATTTATAAAACAGGAACTGATCTCTGTCCATACACATCATTTATGAAATACTTATCGCTACTTAATCCTGAGAATGAGGTTCTTTTTCAACTCATCCCTGATATCTTGGGACAACAATTTTGACTGTTCCCGACACATCCATGAAATAACTGTATATTGATAGCACAATAAATAAAAATATGTCGCACATTTTTGCTTCTCCTGAAATGTTGGATTTCGCAGTTATGATATTTTCAAACGACAGCGACGATATGCAAAAACTCTAATAATTTAGCTAAAATAGGTCCAAATACTTGTGGTGGAGTTATGGGTCTTGTAGGTTATAATGTAGATTATGGAGGGGAATATATATTTCAAGTTTCAAATTGATATCACAAGTATATCTAGTTTTAAAGTAAAATGGACCAAGTGCAAATATTGGTTAATGCAAAATTAAACAAAAAGGGGCATTACTTGAAAAGTATTTGTAGGAGAGTTGTGGGACTTGTTTTTTTTATTTTGAATATAAATTCGAATATCCAAGTTCATATCTCAAATAGTTTCAAAGTTATGGATCAAATGCATTGATGGTTAGTGCAAAATTTAAGTGAAAACGGGGAATAACTTGGTAAAGTATCTGCAAGAGAGTTATGCATTTTGTTGGAAATGATGGAATTTTTTAAAAGTCCGTTTGCCCTAAACTCCCTCTAGCACCTACCCTTAATCACTATTAATTGAATATTTCGTAGTTTGACCACCCCGTTGAGGCGATTATTGGCCTCCCCAAAACCCCACCCATACTGTCGTAGACAATTTTGCCATAAATCCCAACAAACATCCTGCCATGAATTGAATTTTCAAGTAAATTTCGCACTAAACTCACACTAGCACATACCTCAGTTCCTTTTTTAATCACGTCCTGGAAGCAAAATTAGTAAAATGCTCAAATCCAATCAGATAATACACCTGTGTTTTTTTTCTGCGGTCGTGACGCGGGCTTTGAGGTTCTGGTTGGGTTCCGGGATCGGGGCCAATATAAAACGAAGCTTTTAACGCAGGCTGCGTTATGCAGGCTGCGTTTTTCAGTCTGTATAGATATATAGGGAAAACGCAGCTTTTTCTAAATATATTACTAGACAATATGTTATGTTTATAAAAAGAAGTATTTACTGTTTTTTTATCGTTATTTTATTAAAATATCGTTATATCTTTATGATATAGTAATGTGTTATTTCCAAATAAGTAAAAATATTTATTTATTATGTTGAGGTAATTTTCTGAATTACCTACAGTATAGATTTTCTTTACGTCCGAAGTCCGAATGGATTTTTAAAATTTTGTTATATATTGTAAAATTTTGTAATACTTTATACTGACTGTGTGTCCCATATATCATTCGATTTATGTAGTATGCCATTTAAGGATATAAAACGCAGCGACGCAGCCATTATAGACAGGTAGTGAAAACGCAGCTTTTTTAAAACATACAGGAATCGTAAGAAACAATAAAAATGTAGTATTTTTTTCTGTAATCAATGTTTTTAATTTACATTGGATTGATGGTAAGGTCCATATTAAGTGATATGTTTTATACGTTTGTTTATTTAAGCTCGGTAATTAGTAATTGTTGTGAAGTGTCATACAGAGTTTTTTCTCCTAAGGATTTTATGAACGTATAAGCTACAAACAAATACATTGTTTATTTACTAATTCCACATACAAATATTATTTAATTATTCTTACCCCTTTATGTTGGTAACTAGAAAGATACATTATGCCTTTTACAAAGCGCATCAATGGAAATTGAATTTTGTTTAAAATTATTACAGAAATTATTTTTTGTCAAGTTCTATTGTAATGGAACAAAATTGTCATCACTCAATAATTCAAAAACTGGTTCATGATAAGAAAATTACGACATTTAGTGTATTAATTAATATATGTATCTCCGGTGTTGCAATTAAAATTTAAATGATACAAAGTAAAAAGTGTGTTATGCAATCCACATTAGTGGTAAGAAATCTTTGATCACAATGAAATTGTTGAAGGTTAACAAGAACCTTTCAATAGGAAGGATTCACAGCTACATCATCAATTTGTGTTATCTGAACACATTTCTAGGAAGTTGGTACAATACAGTGTAAACAATGGTTCCTTGTGATAAGATATTTGCTGTAAATTTTACAGAAAATGCTGAACCTTGAGTTAAGTTTCGCTCATCTGACATAACCTGAGCATTCAATGTTTAACTCAAACTTTGATTACAGTGTCAAGGTTTAAACTTGTCAAGGAAAAGGCAAGCATTAATAGAAAAGATTCATAGAAATTCTCATAGTATTTTCATATCAAGCAGTTAAAGCATGCATTATATAATCTTGAGCTGGAGGTGGTCAGAAACAGGTGCAGTTTCAGTATCTTTATGATGTATCATGACTAATCTTGTCTGTATATTTATGTTTACAATATTATAAAATTAATATGGCTAATTATGTAAGTAGGTATTCTTACAAGTAATTAAGTTAATATACTTAAGGACAATAAAAACGGACGGTGGGGATAATTGCATTTTGACAAGGAAAATATACATATTATCAACATTTTTCACAGTTTCATAATAACGCATGCATTGCAGTAATTTAGATACCAAAATTATAATTAAAATATATTTATAATAAAAAAGTTATTGAGTAATAAAAACTGTACCCCGAAAATAAAAGAAACACTTTTTGCTAAATGTGACAATGAATTGGTTCAATCTGTTTCCTGTTGTTCATTGTTATTAAGTATATTTTATCAAATGTAGAATTAAATGTATTGTTTTTGTTGTTGTTGTAATTGTTTTTCAGATGCAAGGCATGTATTGTAGCTGGGGACGAGAAGGACATTATTATTAATTGAATAGGGCAAATGGTTCCAACTTTATAGTACCATAATTGACAAGTGAAAATCTATATAGGTGCAGCAAAATTACTATTATGACATGCAAAATTAAATGTCCACAGCTGAAAGAGTGACTTAATTTTCTATACCTAAAGCGGAATGTTAGAGGCTCGAATAGGGTCTGGATTTCCTTCTGTAGGTCTTTTTCCTCCAACAAAATATCAACTGAATTTGCATGTCCACTTTTTGTTTTTTTTTTGCTTTGTCAATAATAAAATACAGCTGACCACATGCACTTATCCACTTGTTGAACTTATGTTCATTTGGTTTTGGTTTTGGAAAGGGTGTAAAGATACATCTTTCATGCCATCTTTGTCTGTATACCTCGAGTCGCTTTTACAAACACCAAAGCAACATTGTTGTGTCTTACTAAACTTTTTTTAAAGATTTTGGTTTCAGATCCATGCCTCAACACAAGCTAATTTATAGTAAACTGAATGCAAGTCATACAAAATTTGTACCTCTAGCAAGGTTGCCAAGGTCAATTCTTGTCAGTGAATCTATTTTTAGCATATTGGCTACCTGTGAATCCTTCCTATACAATATTTACATGCAAAGGGAGAGCAATCAAACATAACTTATTGAAAGGGATGTTCAAAAAGTTCTTCTACCCCGTCAAAATCACTTAACAATTTCACTTAAAAAACTAAGGTTTCTACCCATAAAACGTTCATAACAATACATTTTATTTCTAAAACAAGAATTTTGAATGCATAAGTAACAAAAATCACGTATTTACCAAAACAACATCTTTTCTGAACTTTTTTAGTAACCTTCTTATCTCTCTTGGGTCAAACTAGATGTACGTATTAAACATCATCTTTTAATAGTTAAATAATAAATATAATACATGACCCATAATTCGTCCAGAAAATCATAGAACTCCTTGAAAACAGGAAGACTTTCTTTAAGTTTAGGGTCTTACAGTTATACTGTTGATATTGTTAAGACAAATTTTTTGTGTGTTTACTTTTATTTTTGATTTCTATGCATTTACATATTTATGCACTAAACTCATTTGCTTACTTAACCTATATTATCTGCTGTAAGCCGTTTCCTATGTACTACAGTATATGTTAAGGCGTTAGCTAGTAAACGTACACTGTTGATCTATATGTCGCTATGACCATAACCGCATATTTGAAAATTGTATTGCTGTTCTTTGTATGAATTTTAGCGCATGATTAAACAGTTGAAAGTTGAAAGGCATTTGCTCTGTTCTCGGTGTGGAAGATTATGTTCATAAACTGAAAAAAAACAACTTAAATACAACTGAGATTAATTAATAATACATCTCTCAAAGTGTTCCTAATTAATGAATATATGTTAATTAGAATATAAGCATAAAAAGTGGGTACTTTTTTACTTTGCTGAGTAGTATATGCTAGCCATTTGAATAGTTTTACAAAGGAATTTAAACTTATGTTTTTTCGTCAACAATTAAGTATACGCTCCTTTAAGAGGTGCAGATAATACAGCAACTGCCCTCTCTAAATGTATGTATCCTTAAGCTTTTCCATAAAGAGTGTAAATGATCCAGTACAATGCCTCGACCGATGGAGAGATGTCTTCCGGCTTGGAAAGTGTGCCATCATCGGTAATTAACTTAAGCTCAACAAGAATACTCTTGATTGTGGGACTGTTCAACAGCTCCGTTGTTTCTGTGTCGTCAAACGTCTTTCCTTGTATCGCCGACGAAAGCTTAAGAATGATAAAAATGACCCTTTGTAATTGGTTGCGTCATCGGAATTGCAGGGCTAGGCGCTGTCGCCGTGACGGTACGGGTTCGCTCCCAGGTAGAGGAAGTATCATTTATAACACTCTCATCCGAATTATATGAACAATAGGAAATACCATCTAATAAAGATATTCTTACATCATACTCAGTTTGAAGCAGCATGTTATAAAACGTGCACTATGCATATAAGATACATGTATAGCAACATTCGGAAAACTATGCCAAAATATATGAGAAAAAACACCACGAACAATTTACAAAATTGGCACCTTGTTGGTAATCTAACTGTCAATGGCAAAACAATTTAAACAGTGCTTCTACTTGGCTCGTTGTATCCATATAGCGTTAACAAAGTATATGTGGTATAGATAACTTAAACTATGGAAGCATGTTTGTGCCACAACTTAACCATATAAAATAACGTGAAGAAATAGAGGATTTCGCAAAAAAAGAGTTTTTTTTCGCGGAAACAGATAAATTACACAAGAAAGAAATTCACACGAATTTATTCCTGATAATGCTCTAAATTGCCTCAACATAAAGATATAGTATAAATGAAAATAATTGAGGATTTCACGAAAACAGATTTTTTTCTCGAAAGCAGATTTTTTTTTCTCGAAAACAGATAACTTTTCATAAATCTTGAAAATTTCACAAACTTTTTTTGTCGTGAAAATATGGATGTTTTCGCGAAAAAACACACTTTTTTGCGAAATCCTCCATTATTTTCATGTTATTTTATGTGGTTAAGTTGTGGCACAAATATGCTTCCATATTAAACAATTACAATATTATAACCTCTTATTTATAGATTATTGGAAATACACTAGAATCTTGAGATTGTTCAAAATGAAAATACTGCTGATATTTTTCTTTTGTGATAACAATTAAACCATGTTGTTCAAAAATATATTTTCATCATTACGCTAGTAAATTGAAAGACCACAGCGTTAATTATGGGGGACATGTTCAATTAATATTTACCAAGTGAATGAGTGGATCAGCAAACGTCGAGTCGAACTCTCGCAGTAACCCTATCATTGTGTCATCGAGCAGTGTCAGCGCAGCCAGTATACTCTTGACCGCAATTAGCAGAGCACTCGTTTCGTCTGACAGTTGCAGGTAGTCACCCTAGAAAAAAAGAAAGGTAAAATATAGAGCATAACTCTGACGATATGTCATGTTCATCTTTCTAGAAAGCATATGTGCTGTTTTTAATTATTTAATTTAATTATTTATGAATCGACATAAGAACTATTAACGACATTACGACAAAAACTAATTACTAGGTGTGTAATTGCTACCAGTGTGCCACATCCAATGATAATAGACCAGATGGAACAATTTAATCAAACTCTTAACTTGCTAGGATGTGTTCAAGCTCTGCTTTCTGAATAATGCTTCAAAATACGTATGTTGTTTCCTCTAAAAATATAATAAACTTATTAAACTCAGCCTGGTTAAATCCCCAGTGGCAATTTGATTTGCCACTAACCGTTCCATTGCGGTAACCTCCCTTTTTCAAAATTCAATATTTTACAGCTTCAGTTATAAATTAAGGTGACTTATAATGACCACTTCTCGTTGTGGGATATATTAATTTACTAATAATAACTAATAAATCATAAACACCTTTTTTTCAAACTTCAAAATTTTACAGCTTCAGTTATTAATAATTATAACATATAATGACCCCTCTTGTTGTGAAGCAAATCAAGTAACAAATAATAACTTATAAATCATAAACAGTTTTATTCCTGTGACGGAATTATATTATATACAAAATGCATAGATACCCTCATGGCCATACACACTCCTACACTATCGGCTCATTACATTCACCTCTGTTATGGGCTGGGACTACTTTCAACAACTTTTACTTTCACTCAAAAATAAAGTTCACCAATTACATTTAAAAATTCTTGGATTTCTTTGGTTTGAATGAAAGATAGTGAAGATATCTGTCATTTGTTTATCCACAAGCTTTCATATTCATAATTATGACTGTATAAAATAAGGTTGTCGAGTTATGTCAAAAATCTTGCTTTCAAAGTTTCCTTTTCATCTATTGACATTGAGCCTTTCGCAGAAATGTAAAGTGAGTGTAAGGAACGACAACTCTGCGAAGGAGATTGGGCCATACAGAAACGGCGGCAGCGGACCATGCAAGAGACAGACATAGTACATATCATTAGTACAATACTAAAAAAGGGTTATTCAACTGCCAAACACAGTGCCACTAATTGATATTTTACAGGTTTGAAACTTTGAAAGCAACATGCTAACATCAAGATAGATAATAAAAACGGATAACCTTACAACTACAATTACCTAGTTCATTATTCATGGTAAATAACTTTCTCTTAGACTGGTAAATATAGCAAATATAGATATATTTGAAACAAATAACATCATTCACGGTGTCAAGGGTTAACTGATCATTTTTCCGCCGACCGCCGATATTTCATCATTCTGGGCTCATCACCGTATCATTCTTACGCAATCTTTAGAAAATTGCAAGAGGTTAGTTCTGAAATGCGAGCTTTTTTCAGTTAAATGGATATTATTTAGAGAGTTTGCCAACATCACGGAAGTTTTAAACGTTTCCTCTGTGTGTGCAATATATTTTGCAACAAGTTTTGCCTGTTATAACTTAAAACTAATGAAAACTCTTTTATACATGTGACATATTTGTGTTCTAGATGCGAATAATTTTTATCTTTTTTCGAAGAAGCGTCTTCCAAAAAGGAACTTCAGGTAAAATGTTCAAAAGAAGCATTGGCACGAGCTTATTACATAAAAATATTTTACGAATAATTCGAAATTATTTTGTAAAAGAAAGAATTCTTTTACATACTGGGTAACGCATCATGCAGAACCGTGGCACCGCGTATTTTTGATAAACTCTAATCTGGATTGCAATCCCTTTATAACCAATAAAGTCTCCATCTAGGGGTCGTCAGATCCTTAACTCATCCTTTGTATTTATATATTTTTTTCGAATAAGACTGGGTCCCGTGTGTTAATGTTTTACGCCGGGTATCAAAAAGAACCAGGCATGCTTCTAAAACTGAGGCATCTTCCCTATCATGCACTCTCCTAACTATAACACACTTCTTAAGGCTTTGCACAGATGAGCGACGATAAATAAATGCAAATACAGTTAATGAAGCATTAGGTTAATCATTAAAAAGTGATGGACGTCTGACGCAAAAGTATACGGCGACACAATTTTGAGTGCGGACCCATGATACGGTACGAAGAATTCGGCCTGTTTTCATGCTTAAAATTGCGATTTAATAAAAGCATGAAACAACATATGTTGAGGTGCAATATTCATTGCATACATATCTTTCATGCTCACATCAATATCAAATAAACATTTTGATTATAAAAAAAAAAACAGAAAATTTTGATTTTAAATGTAATCAAAATGGTCACTCTCCCAATCTCGCTCTAGCCGTTTTCCCTAAAACGAGGAAATTCTACAAGTCGTGGATAAAAGCTAGGTAAAATTATAACCATCAACGATCATAATATTCCGTAGACGTACTTTTGTTAGTACATTTACTTCCAAGTTGTGTCTTTTTGAAGTTTTTTCATCACCGATGGTCTTTTTTCTCAGTTTGTAATGCCTAAAATGATACGGTGATAACGCCCAGTATGATAAAAAGGTGAAATATGCATATCAGAAATCGCCACATTCAGAAAAGGCAGCCTCCCCACACAGTCAAGAAGAAGAGAGGGGGAGAGAGCATGGTTAATAATATGATCAGTTTCAAAAAAGACACCACTAACAATAAACAAAAATGAGAACTCGAGGGGTTACCGCCTTGGAACGGTCAGTGGCAAATCAAATTGCCATTGGGGGTTTAAACCAGGTTCTAGGGTGCACCAACCTCACACTTGCCCCAACAGGTTCTCATATCACAAAACAAGTACAAGTTGTCTTGGTGAAAAAACTCCAACCCACTTATCGGCTTAATAATGTTGCATGCAAAGGCACACAAACATATAAAACATAAGAAGCTAAGAACATTGAAAAGCCGAAGGGGCGTGTACTCAATGATCTAACCGATACCAGAGCTTCTGGAGTAAAATCAGCAAGAACACGATGACAGGGATAAAAGAAACAAATCGAGCTTCTAGGTTCTTTTAAGAAAAGATTTCCCCATAAAGCTTCATAAACTCTTAAACTCCTGCCACCGTCAATATCGGCTGTACGCGGAAAAATGATGCGTAAACCCTTGCCACCGCGTCATTATTCAATCCTGCATACATCTGTCTGGAAGCCAGTATACTTTAGAAATGGCAGCCACACATCTTCCGGAGATAGAAGGTTGTCCTCAAGTGTTCTCAATAACAAGCGTTTACTTTGATCAATTCCTTCACCATCCAGCTAAAGGGAAATACAAGATTTGTTATTAATTAGAGGTTAACTCATTTAGTTTTATCATCTTGCTTCTTGTATAGTGAAAACGCATCCCCGGTTATATAAATTTTTGAATTCAGTGACTTTTCAAGTAATTGACGATCCTGATATTAAGAGCCATCTGCATTTGTTTTTGCACTTTCATCGATAAAAAAGAAAATTATCAAAATCTCTTTTTCTAAATGCCGGCAATGAAACTTTATGCAAACTCATGAAATTAATATATCTGTATTCTGCATATTTTAAGAAACGTTAGAACTGTAAAGAAAAATAACTACAAGATCTAGAAATTCCATATAATTCTATATGCATAAAATCACAAAATGAACTTATCTAAAGAAAAAATGTCATAAACGAGATTCGACCCCGTGGCCAAAAAAGGTCATATGTGACAGCCTTGCTGTTTAGATCTCAGAGAGATTTCAATCAGGATTTAAAACTAACCAAACCGGTTTTAAAATATGTGTTGATCAAAATTTCAAAATTAAATAAAAACGATCAAAATAAGCGCGTTGATACTCGTAAATTCGAAACTTTTTAAATTATTGTTTGTAAAAAAACGTCATACAGTATAGTACATGTAGTTACCATGTCTGATAAAAAAACAATGTCTCTCGGTACTGACAACAGGGCAATAAGCCACCCAATAAACTGTGATTTCTTCTTGTCAGGTGCGTTATACAACGGCGCGAACATTTTATGTCCTTTCTCTGCATTCGTTGTGTCTTCTTCCTCCACGTCCGTGGAATAACTTGTAAAATCGCATTCTTCTGGAACGTCCATGAAGTCGCAAGTTCGGGGCGGCATCCTATGAGCAAACTTTCGCATTCTGGGTCCTGGCAGTTAAATCATAGATATTTGTAAATCCTAAAATGCTTTGCAAAATGATCAAAAACTTTATGAACATATACTATAAATGTACAAATCAATTTTAGAAGAATCGTACAAATGAAATCTACACGTATGTTAATTAATATTGTACTATTCTCTGAAATACAAGTAGATTTAGAAGTGAGTTAAATCCACACAGTAGGTTTGTCGATGCCTCAGTGGTTTATTAAATTAAATGTAAAATATTGCAATTACTGTGTTATAAATAGAAATAGAAACCTAAACTATTGCTGATCCCACCTTATTGACAATCAAAATCACTGTGATATATTAGTTATATTCTGTCAAAATCTTATAAACACTAGCCTTTTAGCATGAGGATATCTTCGGACAGCTCATCGTTAATTTAGAGAAATATGGTAATAACTGCAATAACTGCAATTTAAGTGCATTTGTCAATTCCAAAAGAATGGTAACCAACACGATGTTCTGAAGTTCTCATTAACCCGTCTTCAATAAATAGTTCACATTGCTTCTGTTTGCTTGATGGGGACATTAATTTACGAGATTATGAGGTATCTATGTAAATAACTTGCAAAAGAACGTAGAATCTCAATCAGTTCTTTATTATTTCTACCATTGTGTTCTTGCCGATTTAATTCAAGATGCTCTGGTCCCATTATTATCGACGAGTTACTACCATTTCGCTTTGCAATGCAAATATGATATTAATTTGTGCTTATCCTAAAGATAGGCAGTGTGTAATATTCCATTACTACGGTGTTTCGTTGGGACCACCGTTGTTCCGCCTATTCGACTTCATGGGCGAGATGCGAGATCGACAAAACACATGTCGCGAAAGTACTTAATGAAGTCTAAATAATGTATAGAATATAAATAGGTATACTTATTTTCTCCTCGGATTTCTTCCTGTCCCATCCACCATTTCCTGTATTCGAAAATCACAGATTCAGTCGTAAGTATGAATGTATGCAAAGAAAACCGAAATTATAAAAGATCTATGCGGTATGAGCGCCCGAGCGCGCGTTATGTGTGTATGTGTTGGTGTAAACTGTTTGAGTGCGTGTGTGTCTCATCGAAGAAGTCTCTAGTATGCATATTTTTTCGATAGCAGAAACGTAAATCTTATTTTAACTTTTTATATTGAATAAGTCTGTTAGAACAAAAACGGTCGCAGTATCTTATGGCGCATATTGTCCGTCTGTCCATAAACATATTGTGGTTTCCGATCAATAACTAAAAATCCCTTCGACCTACATTCACCGAACTTAATAGAAGAATTAGTATTGGGAAGTCAAAAGTCCAGGTAAAAAATACCTTAAATTGAAAATTTGTTTTCGTTCGACAAAATGTTTTGACCTTGAAACTGAAAGTAGATTCGATGAGAGACAATCTCGAATTTGTCAAAGTTGACTTTCCATTTCAGTATTATCTCCTTAATATAATTCAGTCCTTTTCGTTTAATTCGAGTGATATAACCAAAACTTATTTTTGCCTGTATAATTAATTATTGCAACGCTTGCAGCACGGAGAATAAAAAATAATCTAAATAATTGTTTAAAGAACAACCAGTGAAGGTGATAAGGCACTATGTTTTCTGATAAATAAGCCATTTATTATACATTTTCTTCCCGTTTTATATGATAAGGGCAATATTACGTAAACAATCGTGATTTCCCTATGTATAAAAACAAGACGATAATGCATAGGCCTAAATATTATTTCCCTATTTAGATAAATTACCAAGTTAATAAAAATAGAAGCAAAAAGTTAAGTACTATATCACAGTAAAGGCAACACACCTGAAACATTCGATTACAATTACACCAGAAATGCAGCAAAAACAAATGTGAATATTATATAATATATATTACTACAAAAAGTATCTAGTATAATTACGGAAGAGTATACTGACCCCCCTTATATCTTTTGTATATGAGAAAATGATGGAGTTATATACTACAAAAATGATTAAAATCAAGAAAGTTATATTATACGCAAAACGTATCTGTGATTTTATTATAATTTAAAATATTTTGAAAAATGATGGTTTCTTGTTTTATGTCAAGATATGTTTGTATTATATAACTGGCAAAATCAATAAAATTATTCTGTCTGATTTACAGCATATCAAAATTGTTAAACATATATATTAATAATATATAATTGTATGATATCATCTGCCATAAATAATTAGGGTGTTCCGTTGGGGCCATTATTGTTTCGCCCTGTCGACCTCTCGGGTGGGACCATAAAAACGCGACAACACGATTCGAGACCGCAAAACCACGATGCGAGATCGCAAAAAAGCGATAAGAGGTAACGAAAGTACGATGCTGGTAGGTACTCGCATGCTACTTTCGCGATCTCGCATAGTTGTTTTTGTGTTCTCGTCATCGTGTTTTCTGAGGACATCGAGACCATGAAAACGTGAAAGCACGACGAGAGATCGCCTTAATAAGACGGGAGGACGCGATATCAAAATCGCGCCCTTGCACCGTACTTTCGCGATATCGCTCCATTGTTTCGCGATCTTGCATCGTACTTTTAAGGTCTCGCTCTCCTGAAGGTCAGCAAACCGAAAACTTATTGCTTTTCCATGTTTGATCTATAGGAATTCTTGGGATTCTCGTTGATTTTTTACTCTTATGGCACTATAAGGAATCGTCTTCTGATCGAGTTCATTTAGACACACATGACATGCCAACATGACAGTTTGCTTCTGCTTTAAATTTCAATTTGATGTTGTTTACCCTTGCCTATTGACTGTGTCTAACCTGTAAATTTGCAGTCTTTCAAGAGAACAATGTATTTTTCTTATATTTGATAGTTTGGATCGTGGTGATACAGAAATTTCTAATATGTTTTGTTTTAAGAAAGATTTTTTACATTTCTTGGTTTTTTTGACCACACAGTTTCTGTTTATATCTAATGTATATTACTAGCTTTATTCTATCTGTCATGTTTGTGTTAGCTGATTAGAAGGCGAGATCACAAAACCGCGAAAACACGATGAGAGATCGCAAAACAACGATACGAGATTGCGAATGCACGATGCAAGGGCGCAAAATATAATAATTATCTCGTATCTTACTTTCGCGATTTCGCATCGTGTTTTCGCGTTTATGTGGTCTCGGTATCCTGAGGCTTAGACAACGAAAACTCGAATATTTTTTGCATCATCGTTTCGCTATGTCGCATCGTCGTTTCGCGATTTCGCATCGTGTTTTTGCGTCTTCGTGGTGTCGCTCAAGAGGTCGAAATGGCGAAACAACGATGGCCCCGTAGGAACACCTTAGCAAGTTGATACATGAGGAGGAATATGCATTTTTTTATTTCTCTCAAATTATATATAATATTTATCATATAAGTCGTGTTCCAATTTTTGTTATATTATATTTATGATATAGCAAGCTGTTTGTTATAATGACATATATATTTCGCAGAATATCATTTCGATTTTTAAGAAGGAAATTGTATTTTAGTTAAAATAAACACAGGTCTTCTTGTCAGATAACTTTTAATACAGCAATTAAAACTAGGAGATTGTCACGGATAGGCCGAGGGGGATACTCCGCCCGAACACAAAACTATGAAAATTTTTACAATTTATTCACAAAAAGAAAAAATAAAAAGAATATTTATAAATGAGGAAAAAATGAAATGTTCAATGATGATGTCCTTTTCACAAATGAATTAATAAATTTACAATGAATCAGTGTCCACCCTGTTCACTAAATGTCCACTATATCCGTAGTTGGAACGATTTATAACAACTTGGGTTCACAAAACCCACAGATGGAATGATGTATAACACAGCAGGGGCACTGCTGTCCTTGTATCAGGGGTAAACAACCCCAAAGATATACGTGTAATGACCACTTCCCTGACACTGTTGTCTGTTCCTCGGGAAAGTTTCAATTGTCTGTAAATCCCTCTTACTCTTGCTTGCTTCTTGCGCTGTCGCAATTGGTACCTTCCGCCTTATGCTGGACAGGCCCTAGCTTCGTTGGGACTACAGTAAAGTTTGCCAACCGGCAATAACGTAACGTATGCTCTGAGTGACGTGACTACCCCAGCCAATGCTTCGCCCAGTAGAGCTCCAAGGGTAAATCGACTGGCAACTCCTGCCTAACGTGTTAAGCGGCTGCAAATGACAACACATATGCAATACAAAAGTGTCCCCAAACTATCTAATATCTGATATGTAAAAAGAATCATTAAATCGAAACCCTGAATGCATTATGAAATAATAAAATATCTAAATAGACATTGCAACATGACATGTAGAATATAATATTAATCAGTTAATAATAGCTTAACATTGATTATCATTTGCCCTTATACAAATGCTAGATTTACATAAATTATAAAATAACTGACCTCTGGTTATACTGAAAACAATTTACTATGATTAGGTTTTGTTTATTAAATTGAAATTTAACTCCGCAAAACAAAAACAAAAAAAAACCAACAACGCGAGCTGGGATTGAACCCGCAACCTAGCGCTTACAAAGCCTCGGCTCTACCACTGAGCCAACGAGGCTTCATGAAACCTTACTCTAAAATCAAGTAGACATTGAAATCAACAATTAAAATATTACCAACAATCTAAGAAATAACAAAGAAAACAAGATTAAATTGTACCTCTGTCGACCGCTTCCAAAAATCCTAAATCCAAACTAGCGTTCAAACGCTCTGTAAGAACACAAATATAGTACTGCCAAAAAGGCAAGGGTGGGCGATCAATTTATGCAAAATATTGCCGCCACACGCATTGCACGAATAAAAGCTGGTTCGGCGAAGTACTCGAGAAAGAAGATTCGTGAACAACTAAATCAATTTTGATTGGGTGAGAAAAAACTGCTGATTTTAAGAGGCACATTATCACGTGTTGAATGAATGATCATACCATAAAAATTATACAAATCCCGTAAGGACCCTCAGTCCAAAAAGATGATAACTTTTACTGTACAATTGGTTCAAAATATATGTTCCATGAATACCCCATGTTTAGTACCTGTGACAGAGATAAATATAAAATATATGTATAAGTTAAATAAAAACATATAAATACATAGTGATATTATGTATATTCCTTACAATTTTACCCTAATAAAAGATTTAAGGGGGGTCAGTATACTCTTCCGTATTACGTAAGCTACTGTAGGATTCTTTAAGCATATGTTGTATATCAAACACCCTGAAGTATTACATTTATTTAAGTTATACACCTGTGGTTCTCAATATGCCAGCAAATGCACTTTTCACAAGGTGAGAAAAATGTGCAGCCAAAGGTACGATTCTGGTCAATATCTTGTGGTGTGTTAGCGGCCCGGATGGCTCAATCAAGACAGCATTCGACCTGTTAGCAAGGGTTCCCGGGTTCGAGTCCCAGTCTGGCTGCACATTTTTCTCACTCTATGCAGTACTATTCCAAACTGTGAAGAAGATGTGTTCTTGTACTGAGATATTTCATTTCATATACACAATCAAACCGGGGCTGAAGGTTATAAAGCTGAGATTGGAAACCAGTCTCAAATCTCAAGCATCTGATTGGCTGAAATGGTCGCCGTTTCAGCCAATCAGATGCTTGAGATTTTAGACTGGTTTCCATGCTCAGTTTTATAACCTTGGACACAAGTCTGCAATATTCCATATTGGTCGTGTTAGGTGTATTTCAAATTTATTTCTATTTTGATCTAATTGAGTGATGGATGAATATGGGGCACGCCATGAGAAAAGGTACATTCGGTCTTTTGCGATATTTTAGTTGTTACTATAGTTAGAAATAAATAATTTCTCAAAACTAAAAGGTAACTTTTTGCAAAGGTTGCCAATAAAAAGTTTTTTACCGCGAAATTCATTATAATGAATGTCGTCTGCTCAACTTTACGACGTCATTTCAATAATTGACGTCAACTGTCCGCAGGTACCTTTTCCCGCGACGCGCCCCATATGGTAACTAGTCATTAAAAATTCAACGACAATGGTACGAGTGTGTGTACGGTATACAAGGAAAGTCTTATGTCATATATCCTGCCAATACAAACCTTTAGGAACCAGCTCAACTTTGCCTGAATATATGTTCACACGGAGTTCTTGAATAGAGTATGCAATGGCTGCGTCTTCTTTAAGTTTTATTTCATTATTTACCCGATGTTCATATCCAGCACTGACATTTGCATCAATGTATGGTGCCTGGAAAAAAGATTTTACCCTTTTCCATTATATATACGACTTTAAGGTTTTAGGATTAACAGTGTTGATCCAGTTAAGCCAGCATATCCGTGCCGTCTGATCAGTATCTGCGTTTCTCGCTTTTTGATAATTATAATATTTTATTTCTGACTAAAAAAGCAAACAATGCAGATCCTGATGAGACGGTAACAATGTGGATCTACACCGGTCGCACATGCGATAAAATGCGTATATATGAAGTAAATGGTATACTAAATAATTTTAAAGATTTTTCATTCTTACAAAAGAAGTTTCTCTTCCCGAGCACTTAAACATGATATAACTGCTTCACGCGCATATGCTTGGTCAAGGCTACTAATGTCAAAGTCAGTTTGTAAGAGCTTTATTTATTGTGGTTTGTCTAGAACATGTAAGTCTGTATTTTGTTTGAATGAAAACCAAAAAAAAGCAAAACAAAAAGTAGAACCGGCAACGTTGACTTTAGGTCAGAGTCCACTAAATAGTTTCCAATAGAGTTATATTATAATATGTGGTCCTCCTGCGATTTAGTTTACATGACTTTTTTTTCAAAACTACCACAGATTTACATAGTGGCACTAATGGGCAATGCAAAAAATGGTCAGAAATCAGTGTCTTCGCCGACTCTTTCTCTCAGAATTTGAACCGCAAGTAATCGCCCCCAGAATGTTTTAAAATCTTCAACCATAAATAAAAAAGTACGAACTTCATTAAAGTGCTACAAATCACAGTTGAAACATGTTTTTTTTTTAAATCATTTTTATTTTAAAGTATCTATTTAAAGTCATTTTACATTTTTGAAAACATAAACTTATTTATATTCTCTATAGTTCTGGTCGATGAATTTTAAAAAACAAAGTAAGCCCGAATCGTCCCTAGACAATATTGTCCAAACCGCAACACGATTTTCTATTTACTGTCCTCTGACCTTTATTACTTCTTTTTCATCTTTGTTGACATGAACGAGCGTTCTTGAGAAACGGTCTAATTTGAGTTTTGACCCCTTGAGATTTCCCAGGCAATGCAGGAAAACCAAAGATAGCAAATCCGCGCTAAACTAAGGGAACCATCTAAGTTAAGGATTAAGAAACTTAAAGTATTTACGGTTTTTGTTTTATTGTTCGTACCTCGAACTGTATATAACCGTCAACATCTGATTCAGTAGTCATTTCGCCATATACCCTCCCGCCATCTTTAAGGGTTGCCACTGCTAACATTACGCAAATAACTTTCTTTTTTGAAATAGCGTTCTTAACGAAACCTGCGTCAAGTTTTATTTTACTGGAAAAAAAAGAAATAAAAAATGTAATCGACATTTCTAAAAATATGCAGTGCTTAGCAACGAACTTGTTTTAAAAATTGCTTAAAGGGACTTTGCCCAGTAGTCAAACATCGGTTTGCTATTTCCGTTTTAGTGTTTAGATAAATATACCCAACAAAAAAGTTCTGCACAGTGCATGTGTTGTTTTGCGAAAATTGTATAATGTAGCAAATAACTGGTATAAATACTTACATTTGTCAAAAGATTAATTGTTTTCATAGTAAACGACGAAAACGGAATAAAAATTGGTAGGTAAATAACCAAGAAATATCAGTTCGAGTACGATATGGGTCGACCGTAAAACGTTGCAAAAATTGCTGTATCAAGGTAGAGGTGTGAAATCTATGCAATCATCTGTTTTATAGCAATTATAAACCTGCACTGTGATGATGGCCACAGGAAGTAATTAAAAGTTGATACCAAGCCATTTCCAGAATAACACTCAAAGTTAAGTTTTGATTAATTAAATTATCATATTGTATCACTCATTTACCTAAAGGATAAAGAGTTGTCCAAACAATTTAGCGATGATTAGAACAGTTTCCATTCTTTGTTATTGAGTCTAAGCATCCTAATAGTATTAATTAAGTGCATAAAACAACCAATAAATGCAATCGACACCCAATCTTTTTTTAGCAAAACGCATCTGCATTTTTGAAATTTAAATTAATATATTTCTTACTGTCACCAAGGAAGGTTTTCATTGCGAATTTGGCCGTCATGGCATATGTCGGACCATACCGGCAACCTAGACGTATTTGTAAAAAGGTCGGAGCACGTGCAGCCGGTCAGCTAGTTGATCTACCTGGTATTCTTGTTCACGAATGGAAACTTTTTCCAAAATTGAAAATTATGCATCGACTTAAGAGCTTCATGAGATGGCGCTTGGAAGAATGCCGGATTCATCGTCGTCGATTTAATTACTATTAGTTGAGGGATTTTTGCAACTTTTGTGTCGCAACCCCCGTTGACTTTAGCAATGGAATGCTTATAAAGTAGTAATCGGATTTTGTTTCTGACTTTTTACATTGTTAAGATTGAATTGCTGTTTTATTAGATATGTATCATTTTGTTGTGTTGGTGAAATTAAAAAGATATTTTATAAAAAGGCCAAGTGTGCAGAACTTATTTTGCCGAGTATATCTCGTGAGCATATGACAGTTAAAGCTCGATGCTAGTATGTTTTCATGATTAACCGGTCCACCATACCCCAATTCCGCTACATTTCAAACATTTTACAGTAAATTTAGTTGTAGTTCATAATAAAGTAATTTTTACGAACAGACGAATTAAGTACCTGGGCCCAAGATCATAAAACTAAGTTTGGAGATCAGTCTCAAATCTCAAGAATCTGATTGGCTGAAATGGCGACCAGTCGCCATTTCAGCCAATCAGATGATTGACATTTGAGACTGATATCCTGATTTAGTTTTATGATCTTGCGCCCTTGTTAAGAACAACGGTTTATATCACAAGACACAATAAAAATGAAAACTGCATGTTAGGAATGGCCACATCCTGAAGACGCAGCCTAAAAAATAGAGATGAAAAGAGAGAATTGGTTATAAATGATCTGTTTCAAACAAATGTTTTGAAACATGCTGGTTACAGTAGACACCAAAATTAAATAACAAAAGGGAATCCTAGAGGTTACTGCCTTGGAACGGTCTGTGGCAAGAAAAATTTGCCACTGGGGGTTTAAGCCAGGATCTAAGGTGCACTACCTCACACTTGTCTATAGGTTTATGTCAAGGAAATGATGATCAACATGAAAACCTACATGACAATATTAACTTTGTAAATGCAAATGTTACGAATGACGATGCTCTGACCGAAATTTTTAATGGTGATATTACAGACGAAGAAATAATTGTTTCTATAAAGAAGCTTAAGAAAAACAAATCAGTAGCGGGGGATATCATTCCTGAACACCTAATTTATTCGTGTGAAAAATTACTACCTTTTATCAAGAAGTTATTTAACAGAATCTTTAAATCTAACTCGTTCCCGGATAGATGGTGTCTTTCTATATTATTACCGGTATATAAAAAGGGACCCATTAATAACCCAGATAATTATAGAGGTATTGCTTTATTACATACTATAAGTAAAGTATATATTAATATCTTGACTAAACGTTTAACCTTCTATGCAGAGGCATACTCAAAAATCTGTGAAGCACAGGCAGGTTTTAGGTCCAACTATTCAACTATTGACAATGCTTTTGTGTTATACGCTATGGCTAGCAAATACCTGTGTAGAAAAGGTAAACCGTTTTATGTTGCTTTCGTCGACTTTAAAAAGGCATTTGATAGTGTTGACAGATCTAAACTATTTTATATACTAAATAAAAACGGCGTCTCTGGTCACTTAATACAGGCTATCAAAAATATATATCAGTCAGTTAAAGCATGTGTAAGAAACCAGAGGGAATTATCAGATATCTTTGACTGCCCTATAGGCCTAAGACAAGGTTGTAATTTAAGTCCAATATTGTTTTCGCTTTTCATAAATGAACTACACGAAACTATGATAAATAGTGATTTACATGGAATACAACTTACTCCTGATTTCGTCCAAATATTACTTCTGCTTTTTGCTGATGATGTAGCTTTAACTGCTGACACTGTTAACGGCCTTCAAAGACAACTTAATTTATTGCACAAATATTGTAATGATTGGAATTTATCTGTTAATACAGCAAAGACTAAAATCTTAGTATTTAAAAATGGCGGTCGTTTAATGCGCTTTGAATCTTGGACATATAATAATGAACTATTAGAAGCTGTTCCTGGTTTTAGCTATGTTGGTGTTTATTTTACAAGTAAATTGTCATTTTATAAAATGTCAGAACATATGGCCTGTAAAGCTAAGAAGGTTCTTGTTGCACTTCTATCTTCACTTAACCACTTGATGCCTATGTCTAGAAAAATCTACTTTAAATTGTTTGATGCAAAGATTGCACCTATATTATTATATGGCTCTGAACTTTGGGGATTAGATTATATGTATGATATAGAAAAGGTTCATTTGTATGCTTGTAAGAGATTTATGTGTGTTCCCCAGCGAGCCTGTAATGCAGCAGTACTTGGCGACTGTGAGAGATACCCTATGCATATTTTAACATCTCGACGTTGTATTAAATTTTGGCTGCGCTTACTAAATATGCCCTCTTGTAGATATGTTAGAAAATGTTATGATATGCTTTTATATTATGATAGTATTGGTTATAATAACTGGGCATCCAAAGTAAAGTTGCATTTATATATGAATGGATATGGATTTGTTTGGGAAAACCAGTATGTAGATAATCACAGAAGTTTTCTATATAATTATACACTCCGTTTGAAAGACCAGTATATCCAGCGATGGTCAGAAGAATGCTCAAATAATAGTAAACTAGGGTGTTATATATCTTTTAAATCTGAGTTTAAGTTCGAAAAATATCTGGATATTATTGATGTTAAAAAGTATAGATTTTTTATTTCTGCATTAAGAACTTCGTCTCACTCTCTAATGATTGAAAAAGGTAGACACATTGGTTTGGATAGAGAATCTCGTATTTGTTTTCAATGTATATCTTGCATAGAAGATGAATATCACTTCATACTTGTTTGTCCGATTTATCGAACCCTACGTGAAGTGTATATAAGTAAAAAATATTATGAAAACCCGACTATTAATAAATTTAATATATTAATGGCCAGCAAAAATGAACAAACAATAAAAAATTTAGCACTGTTTATTTACCATGGGTTTATGTTAAGATCTACTTATATTTAAACGTTAATCAATGTGCAGTTTCTAAGCAAATTTAAAAAGCTTTGAGCTGTTGTGATAGTTTTCTCTCTGTTCGAGAGATACTGGATCAACAGCTCTCTGCTACTGTATATTTTCATGTACTTGGCACATATTTAATCGTCTTTTATACACCAGTCTTGTTTTTCGTTTCGACAAGGCCGGTGCCTTATTACCGTTATTTTACAATATTGCTCTTGTTATTGAACAGTGTATGATATCGTGTTGTTTTCTGCTACTGATAACGATCAACGTATGACCATATTGTTAATCATCGATCACTCTTAAGCAATACTGTTTCGGTAATCTTGTATATGTGTACTTGATTATGGGGCGTATGTTATCATGTTGCTTTCTACTACTGTTAACTATTTCTATGATCTCTTTGTTAATACTTGATCATTCTCACACAATATTGTTTATGTAACTTGTATATTGTACTTGTGTATGGGCCGGAGGCCAGAATCACAATAAAATTTCTGAATCTGAATCTGAATCTGTCATGTCAAATTTGAACAAACCATTAATTAACATTACCTGTTAGACAACTCCCGTTGGAGATCCGGTTCGTGAACGCTTTGTTTACAAACTTTGCCAAAGTCCATATGAATTGTTGCTTCTCCTTCCATTTTCACTTTTAAACCTGTACGTTTTAAAAGAACTTTAAAAAGAAAAAGGTCACTTGCTGAAAACGTGTTTACTCGCCCTTTTCCCATAATTTCGAATTATGTAGACAACATTATGTAAAGATAATTTATCCAATTCTGTCCTGCTGCGTTATTTCACAAGTGAAATATGCATTTCAGGAAAACACAGCCTCTCCACACAGCCAACAATGCAGAGAGGAAAAGTGAATTTAAAAAAAAACAATTCAAAAGGCAACCACAAACAATTAAAATGAAACCCGCGGTCAGTGACAAACATTTTTTCATGAGGTTTTCAACCATATTTCAGTGTACATCAACTTCACACTCTGCATTCAGAACACATTATATAATTCGATCATTTTTTAAAGTCAATCTTATTATCCATATATTTTTCCATAGTTGACAGTTGCAGCCTTCTAACAGCAAGAAAGTTTTAGCTCAATAGAATCAACACTTACTTTTCACACACCTTTCTAGTCGCACAAACATTCTCGTGTGTCTCATCAAATTAGCTATAAGTTATAACCACATGCTTTATTTTTTCCTCCTAAATTTTTGGCTTCTCATGTGTCTCATCAATAGCTATAAGTTTTAACCACATGCTTTCTCTTTTACTCCTAAATTTTGGGCTTCTTGGGGAAGGTTGTGTTGTTCTCTGGTGTTGCTATTATGAATATGAGTGTTTCACACTTTTATAATAACAATAGTGTTTGTCTGTGTGGCGTCCGTAAAACGTCTTCCCCTACATTCAATCAATACTGTTATCATTTTATCCCTCAGGGATTGCATTTAAGATCTCTTTTTGCACCATTCCTCACTCACTCAAACGCTCTTATAAATGTGTCTTATCGAAACAACGTAGCTCAATTTGTGAATATATGCTCTCTCTTTCCTCTTAGCCTTTCGGCTGCTTGGGGAGGCTGTGTTGTTTTCTGGGTGTTGCGATCCCGGATAATTATGCATGTTTCACCTTTTTGTAATATTTTGTAAAAATCTTACATAATATTTATTACAAATATATTAAAAAAATTTTTTATACAGAAATGATGGATCTTATTCACATGTTGAAGATATACCTAAGAGTATCCAAAATATATTCATTTTAAATAGAAATCAAATAAAAAGTACCCAATTGTTTGCTTATGTTTGTTCCAAATTTCCCCTTCAGGGAGTAACCTGTCTTCTTAATGAACTTTGGAGTCACAACTGTTTCGCAAATTTTCAAGTTTGGTTCGGCTCCTTCCAATATGTCTTTAATCTGAACAAATACAATTTCAATACAAAGACATGCGGAAGTTATTAGAGCCACGTTTTAATAGATGAAATATGAACTTTGAAAGCAATCGAACACGACAAATAAATATAAAAACTTGCAGACTCGGTAGGATTGAGTCTGTTCATGGGCAGTACTGGAAATGCATATTACTGCAGACCCCGCCAAGCCCCTGGTTGAGCGCAACTCAATATTAACATCAATAAACAGTACCATTTCAAAGATTAACCTTGACTGATTTAGACTCATTAACAAGGATTAATAAAAAAGTAGCCTCTCAGAAAGCTGATATCTTGATAAAGAACAGGTCTGTATACTTTTCTAGCTTGCTTTAAGAAAAATGTTCTAACCGCGAAAATCTTGTAGTTAAATTGACAAACAAATTATCCTGGTATAGAACTTCTACAACTTTTCAGCTAACAACATGTCAAATATTTACAGGGATAAAATATTCTCCTATGTCAAAACACATGTATTATAACAGGTTTTAGCACAACACCTCATTTGAAAATTGTTTGAAAATAATACCTTTAGCCTTTCTACATCTGTCAAAATGTCGGTACAACTGAGAGAAGAAAAAAGTTGGATGTTTCAAGTAAGCGTTACAGGTCTACGGGCTTCACACTCTTTTAAAAACTAAATGTTTTCCAAACCCAAATGAACCTCATTAAATATCGATACAATCTAATAAAAGTTACAAAATGCCGCATTTACCTCAATAAAATAAAAGAAACAAAACCTACATGGAAAGAAGATGGCTTGTATTTTCGTTTTCCAATTAAGTCCAGAAATCCAGGTTTTCTTAGCACAAGTTGTAGTGGTTTCAAAAGATCAGTTTCAAACAAAGAAGGCACTGGCTGCAAATCTTCCATAATGTCCTTCACAAAATATTCTTTTGCGACGTTGAACATTATTTCAGTTGAGGCGTTTGATTAACTATGTCTTTGTTCTTTTCTCGAAATGATAATTTGAGAAAACGTTTTTCTTCTTCCTTTCTTAAAATTAAAGTTTTTCGTTAAGTGCTTCAATTGTTATTTTCCTGTTCTTGACTGTGTTCAAGATGAAGATATGAAGATAACTAATCGCGGTTCATAATATACTTGTGATTGCGTGTCAGTACAAGAAATTTCGGCTGTAAAATAGTGGATAGAAACATTTGAATATTTGTATTGATTTCTCACTATAAACTCGTACCTAAATTGTACTGTAATACGTTACAAAATTTAAAGTTCATTTCAGACGCGTAGGAGCGTGATAAATATAAGGGCCGCCTAAGAGATGGTGCTGGCTGCATAGCAAGTGGCATATCGAATTTAAAAAAATGACGAAAAATTAAGATTGTTATGTATTTTATATTATTGTTAGATTCTACTGGATGAACTTTTTATATTTCTGTATATAATCACATTTATGTTGTAGTTTTAGACAAATAAATGTCATTTATTTTAAAGAGACCTCTGCTACTCGGCTATCTACAGTCCACTTCTGAGACGACAAGGATCCGAGATATTCGTCCAGTATTTTACATATAATTCAAAATCATTCATGCATTCATAATCTCTATTGGGGCTTTCTTTTCAATTTGGACACCGAACAGTCAACATCGACAATTCGCAATTTTTCAATCGAGCCACGCGCTTCACACCGCGTTACGGTAAAATCAAATAAGCTTCTAGTTTATGTGTTTTACACATATTTCTTTATTGCAGGGGATATTATTTAGTCCAGCAAATCCATAATTATGCCTAAAACGGAGAAACTGATACCCGGACACAGGAGGGCGAAGCGGCCCTCGCCAGTTCCACCCGAGAGTCCACGTGGCAACAGGCGCGGGGGATAGACGTATACGGATACAACAAGCCCTGCAACAACAGCAGGAGCTCCCTAATGCAGGAATTCCACAACATCATACTCCAGAAGCGAGACCATAACACACACAAGTTCAAGCCGAAATGATACAGCCGGAACAGGAACACCCAAACCCATCTGGTGAGTCACCGTTAATTGAATTTGCACTTGATGATGACAACAATAACAATTCTGTAAAATCAAACCATAAAATTGCAACCAATTAATTAATAGCAGACCGCCAAATTGGGGATTTCTCATCCCAGTCATTATTATACTCGAGCTCGAATCAACCAATCATGAGCATCGCTACCGATAGCATCAGCTCCCATATACCTTTAAACATTCGTGAAAAAATCTGGGCCAATAAATACGTCAATCTGTCGCTGCTTCTTAAACCAGCATCGGTATTGCTTGTTTAAGACGCGCTTAAATATTATATCTATGCGACAACTTATCAGTCTGCCATATTGTAAACTCACTGACAAGCAAATCAAAGCCGATAATGGTATTTGTCAGACGTTTTGTTTTACAGTGCCTCATGCTTAACATTTATTTTAAAAGCGAGCACATTTCAGGTTGCCACAATGAAATAACAGATGCTATTTCAAGGCTTGATTTTCAGCGCTTCAGGACTCTAGCACCACAGGCAGATCAAATCCCTACCCCAGTTCCAGTAAATTTGTGGACAATCTTCAACTGATAGTAAGGCAACTAGTATCAACCAGCTTGTCGCCTAACACAAAATTAGTGTATAACAACAGTATGCAAGCTTTAACCAACTTTAGCAATTGTACAGGTATTTCGGTATCATTACCTCTGTCAACGTCCACCCTTTCTTTGTTTGTAGCCTGGCTTTATCGGAGGGGTCTGTCTTGTAAGACAGCTAAAACTTACATCGCAGGTATAGCATACGCTCATGAAATAAAAAATCTGCCTTATCCATCGCAAACGTTTTACTTTAAAAAAGTAGTACTAGGTTTTAAAACCATGAATCATGTAGAGGACACACGTCGCCTAGTTACTATAGAAGTGCTATCTCAATTAATTCGCATTTTACCAAATGTCTGCATTTCACAGTATGAAACTTCGTTATTTCGAGCTTGTTTTCTAGTCGCCTTTTTCGGTCTATTCAGAATAAGCGAACTAGTTCTTACCTCGTCCGAGCTAGCAAGCTACCCAATTCATTCAAAAAAATGTCTCCTTTTTTCCACAGGGATGGGAGAGTATACGCTTAGCTCGTATTAAAACACTCAACGAATAACAGGTCAGGTTTGCCGCAAGAAAGTGTTATCGTCGATCATTAAATCGCATCTATGCCCAATTTCTGCCCTTGAGAAATACTTGACATTAAAACCTCAGTCAGTCTTACTATTTTCTCACGCAAACGGTAAAGCCGTCACCAGATTTCAGTTTTGCACTATATTGCGCAAATCACTAAATGCGATCGGCCAATCAACTAATAGAATCTTATCTCACAGTTATAGAATCGGTGCAGCGACCTACTTGGAATCACTGGGCGTTCCACACGAAAAAATAATGGCGAAAGGTAGATGGTCTTCTGCAGCCTACCTTAGTTCCCTACGCTAAAAATAGAACATTATAATAAAATACCGTACCTCAAATTCTGTGCGCTTGTATTTTTCAATTTTCAGTTGCATTTATTGTTGGATTATCAATATCGTTCTGGGCACATGAGAGGGCGAAACAAAAGTCAACGACCAACTTGTGTTTAGAGCACCTAAACATATCTGTGGAATGGCTTACTCGCAGGGGCATGCGATGGGACGAAGTTCTTTCAACTACAAAACAAGCCCTTCTGAATGCACCTATCATGCCAGAGGTAATAATTTTACACTGCGGGGGTAATTCTATCGGTATCAACCCTAAAGGTGTCCTTACAAAGCAAATAAAAGATGACATTAAGTCGATACTAGATATAGCCGGGCCTTCCACAACAATTGTTTGGTCAAATATTCTTCCCCGTTATGTCTGGCACAGTGAAAACCCTACGCATGTACTCAACTGCGTCCGCGCTTGCATTAACAGCTCTATAGGCAGATACGTTCTGAATCTTGGGGGGAAATGGATTAAGAACAAAGAGCTTACACTTGACACACCCGGTCTTTTCCTGAAAAGACGGGATTCACCTCTCCGATATTGGTTTAGACATATTACTATCGACATTTACAGAGTGCCTAGAAACTACAATGAATTTTGAACGCTATGGGTCTTTAGACAAATTCCTTTTCGATTAATTTAGGGTTTAAACAGATCGTAGTTCCACACCATGATAGCAAACCGATTTTGGGACAATACATTTGCCAATACGCAGGCAAATTGTATTTAGTGGCCCTTCAACACACAATTCGTGCATCTCAGGCATGGCACATGGTTTAGATACCCATCTTAAGGAAGAGGAATCGGATTGCTTTGCATCTTGGCTGGGGTCCGATTTCTCTTCCTACTGTATATCTTTGCATCTTGGCTGGAATACAGTTCACGATGAGTATTATCAAAATTACAGAAATAATTCGTTCAAATATTTAAAAGCCATCCTTATTCCTGTTTATAACTTGCTATTCGTAACATTTCACATTGTATGTGCCATGTGCCATGTTTGCAATTAATAAACGTATCGCGGCCTTATCCCATTAACGATGAGTTTGTTATTTTTCACTCTTCTGAATTATTTTTACCAGCACTGTTCAAAGTCTAATTTACTACAATAGTATTCGCGAATATCCAGCACAGTACAGTATAAAAAGGCAATACCAGTACTTTATCCTTTGCCGGATGGTCGTTACCAATACTAAATGAGTAACTGCACTCAATAATATTTGACCAGCGCTACTAGTACTATTATATACTACATTCAAAACAAAATAGTACTCTTTTAAAATAAACAATATATCACCCAGAATTTGAATTGCTCTCTTGGAAAATCAATAAGAAGTTAATTATATGTTTATCTTTCAAATTGCGTTAAGTATAAAGGCGTTAACGTTTTGCATATAATACAATTTATGCAGTATATAACGAATTTATTACAATGAAAACGCTTACAGAGATATCTGCTCCGGTTTCCTTATACCAAAAAGATCGTTTGAGAAATTTAGAGCATAGACTTATAAGAATATCAGTTTCAAATAAGACACCACAAACAATTAACGAAGAAGAGAACACCCTGGGTTTCCGCCTTGGAACGGTCAGTTGCAAAACAATTTTACACTGATGGTTTAAATCAGGTTTTCGGGTGCACCATCCTTACATTTGCCCAAAGAGGTTCTCATATAAACAAACAAGCACGAGTTGCAGAACTGCACGAATGCTATTTTTGCCATACCGAATGGTTTTAATTTCATAAATGTAAAAGCTATGTAAAAAGTGGTAACTCTATTGACGGCCAGTATGTCTCCACATTATTTATGAATAAGCTACATTAAACATTTGAAAGCTTTTTATCAACTGCATAACTCTTAAACTGAAATACAATATGTTCCTATTGAACTAATTAAACGACAAACTTAAAAATACATGTAATATTTTCGTTCTTTTTTGCTGCACTTGAGGGTATACACAGTGGTTTTAAAGATTGTGCAAACATATTAAATTTCAATTCTTTATAATGAAACATTCATATAATGCTCAATATCTGTGTCGGTTGACGATATCAAACTCAGATTTCATAAATACTTCAAGTAAACATCGTTTGCTTCGTGATCAAGCTGTCAACAAAGCAATAGAAATGACAAACGTAAATTTGAATTAGGCACACAAAAAGCGACTTTTTAATTTTAAAAGATTACTTTATATGTTTTAGGTGTGATGGAAGTTCTACGTTATGCTTTTAACTTCGCTTCTATGTTCGTCTTTTAAATTAAAAAAGGTGAAACATAAATACGCGGGATTAACATACCCAGAAAACTGCCTCCCCACGCCGACAAACAATCAGAGAGGAAAAGAGAGCGTGGTTAACTTTACAAAATGATACATTTCAATAAGACAGCACAACAATTTACAAAGAGAAAATATGAGGTGGCACTGCTTAGGAACGGTAAATGGTAAAAAAGTTTGCCACTGGGGGTTTAATCGGATTCCAGGTTGCACTAAACTCACACCTGCCCGAAAAGACTCTCATATGAACAAAGAAGTTAATTGGTAAATTAGCTCCAACCGACCATCACCTGAACAATGCTGCAAGCAGAAGTACACAAACATGTTAAACATAAGAAAATAGATAAAATATGAACTTTAATGAATAAAATGAAGAAAACAGGATTGTCAAGTATCAGGGACAAAATAAGCAGGGCCCAAGATCATAAAACTACGTTTTGAGATCAGTCTCAAATCTTAAGGATCTGATTGGCTGAAATGGCGACTTGACACCAAAACGGAAGTAGCACTGAAGCATTTAAAGCACATAAAACGAACGTTAGGTCTCAATGTATATTGACACCTAAACGAAAGTAGCATTGAAACATTTCAAGCACATAAAATGAACGTTAGGTCTCAATGACTTTTGACATTAAAACGGAAGTAGCATTGAAACATTTCAAGCACATAAAACGAAAGTTAGGTCTCAATGCGGGCCTCGGGATTGTACAGTATAGAATCACTAATGTGAACATTTTAGAATACCGTTACTACTCACAACATTATTATTCCGAATATTTTATTCTTTGTTTTACTTTTCATTTCTTTTTTAATATTAAGGTCCATAAACGGTCAGGTTAGATACATTTAGTTATATAAAATCACAATGTATCTATCCCTGTCAATATGTCTTGCTGATTGGACTCTAGATGCTCTGGTCTAGGTAAGATAATTGAGTACCGCTACTTTGGTTTTGCAATGCTTTTAGCTGCTTTGTTTTATAACGAATAACGAATGCACCCTATAACCTGGTTTAAACCCCAGTGGTAAATTGTTTTGCCACTGACAGTTTCAAGGCGGTATCCCCTCGGGTTCTCACTTTCGTTAATTGTTTGTGACGTACAGTTTGAAACTGATTATTGCCATACCATGCTCTAGCTTCCTCTACTTTTTGGCTGTGTGGGGAGACTGTGTCTGCTGGATGTGGCCATTCCTGATATGAATATGTCACTTGTATATATATGTAAGTGTGCTTTTGCTTGCAATATTGTTGAGTTAATGGTTTGGTTGGAGTTATTTCACCAAGACAACTTGTACTGGTTTGTTGATAAGAGAACCTGTTGGGGCAAGTTTGAGGTTGGTGCACCCTACAACCTGGTTTAAACCCCCCAGTAGCAAATTGTTTTGAAACTGACCGTTCCAAGTCGGTAACCCCTTGGGTTCTCACTTTCGTTAATTGTTTATGGCGTCCATATTGATATTAATTATTGTAATACCATGCTCGCTTTTCCTCTCTATTGTTTGGCTGTGTGGGTAGGCTGTGTCTGCTGGATGTGGCCATTCCTGATATGCACATTTCACTTTTTTCTGATTGTGGAAATTCATGATATGCATATTTCACTCTTTTCTACAAAACTGAAATCAGACACAAAATACAACAATGTAGGTATAGTATAACATATGGAAGCACTGGAGGGCCACTTTTGATTTTCGACTTATGGGTTCATTTTACCTCTTTCTTATGACAAAACTACGGTCGCAAGTCGCATGTCCCCCCAGGAATTCCGTACTTTTGATTTATGGATTTTGACTTTTGATTTATTACTTATGGATTCCGTTATTGTCCCACGTGCTTGTCGCATCTTTTCCCAGGAAAATGGCGGATTCAGACGACGTTTAAGAAGATGTAAGTTCATTTACCTAAGATTCTTCGTGTATTACAGGAGACTTATTTTAAGTCAAATCAAAAACAGAACATGTAGGCTCATATTCAAGACAAGTATATTATTTATATAAGCCTTTTTTTATTTAATTCAGAAAAGAACATTTTTTGCTTGCATTGCATTGTATTTCATAAGATATCCTTTTTTTCAATTTCTAGAACATGAAATCATTGCTACATGCGTTATCTCAAATTGACATACACCATATAAATCACAAGCTTCATTTGTTATATGAGGTCGAAATAATTTTAAACCCAATTAGATTACCATTATTGTTTGTTTGTTGCAGTTTCATTCGAAAGAAGAGGTGGTATATACTAAAAATTCTTACTAGTGGAGAGAAACACAAGGTACAAAATGTTATTTGTCATTAAAAATATAAACGTCATTTTCAAACTTTGCAGTTTTTCTTGTCAGTGCATAGAACATGTACGTATAATGGTGTTAGAAAAAAGAAAATAACATTAAACTAGTTACATGTACATGTTATGAAATGTTATGACATAATCTAATGATAATATACAAATGTTTTTCTGTCCATTCTTATTATAATGACCATAGCCCATCATAATAGGTACAATACACAGTGTACCTCAAAATTTCTACTCCTACTGTTTAAAGAAGCCTAAGTAAAATGTATAATTTAACATGCAATATCCCTTCTACTACTCCTACTGCTGCTACCCTACTGCTACTGCTACTGCTACTACTACTACTACTACTACCACTACTACTAATATTGATACAAAAACAACAACTACTACTGCAAATGCTTCTTCTACTACTACCTCTTATTCTACAACAACATACTACTACGAGTACTATTTTTTTCTTATTATCACGGCGTAGTATTCGAATTCGATTTTGATGTTCATTAATCGCGTCTGAAAAGTATCTTGCAATCACGTGTGGGTCGTTATTCAATTCCGAATCTTCTTATTTGTTTACCTAACCCATCCACAGAACCACGGATACAAAACGTAACCATCAACATGCCATGTAAAACTGGGCGCTTTGACGCAGTATACGCGCTGGAGAAGACGATGTGCTTTGCGCGGCTCTACACCAATTGGATCAAGCGCTCTCATCATTTCCAAGACGTCTCCATTTTGGCGTACACGTGGTAATCCAACATTTACCTACGCCACATTGTACAGTAACCTATGCATTGTCCACTTGTTTGTATTTCTCTGTTAACAACACCAGACACAGTCTCAAGACGAGTATATATTCTCTTACTCCGCTTTAAATTTAAGCTTTAAATTTTACCATTTAAAATGCTACAATTTCATAGATCTTACAACGTTTCTGGAAGTATTATATAATGAGCAGAGTTCTGTTTGCTAAAGATGTTGAGAGGGAGTGTCTCGGCATAGTAGCTTGGGTAATGCCGAACAGTATAATGATGAAGACACAGATCGACACAAGGTTTTCATCCTCATTATCTTTTATCCAGTAGTTGTGTCTGAAATACAAGTTTATCTTCTATATAAATCTGTATAAAGTCGTGGTATAAAATAGGTAAATATATTATCTGCGTTTCATAAAGACTCTTGAGTATAAAAAGTTAGATGCGAGTAGCTTATCACCTTTGAAATGCTCTTATGATAATTTTTACTCTAGAATGGTCCTATATCTAATTTTGTTCTCAGGTGTTCTTTCTTCATTTTCGGAATATACCACAAAATGAGACATAAAAGCTTAATGCAAAATGGAACTCGATCATATTGAAAATTGAGCTTTGTACGTGTATTCTCTGTTATACTTGTTAATATACAGTTTAAAATTGAACAAAACATACAATCACTTAAGGAATTACAATCAGTAATAAATATTAACGTTATAGGCATATATAAAATAACATTAAATCTCCCCTCCTTAACACACCCTCTCCTCAATGACAAATCTCAATTAAATTAATAAAATAAAATTACAGTTTGGAAAACATACCTGAAACCATTGTTGATGCTTTCAACTTCTAGAGCACGTGTATAATAGGTTTGCCAGAAGTCATAAGTCACAAGTCAAAAGTCGAAAGTCATAAATAGAAAGTCAAAAGTAAAATATCCGTAAGTCGAAACTCAAAAGTGGCCCTCCAGGGCTTCCATAATAACATGTAGAACGCTTGTGTTTTTGTATATTGCTTACTCCATCATTTTTCATGAGTAACTGGAGATGTAAATTTTAATGAGAAGACGACCGAGACCAGTAAACCCATTAAAATGTCAGATCTTCTTTTCTCTATGTCTTCAATTTCTAAGGTTATAATTAATTAAGCATGTTAGACGTTATAATGGTTTGACTATTTTAATAGTAAACATATTGTCAAAAGGTTAACATATATAATGTTCTATTATTATATTTTTATACTGTATCTGTGGCTAATTATTTTACTTTACAAGACGGCATATAAATATGAACGTGATCGTTATTTTGCAATTTTAAGATATTATACATATTGAAGTGCCCTCAACCCAGGACAAGGTGGCGTGGGCAGAACTGGGTCTTAAACAAGCTCGCTAAAATCTTTCACATATATGATACTCGCAGTCTATGAATTTCAACGTTCTTTCTTTTCGAAATATTTTAAATGTATAGATCGCCCTAAAACCATACAATGAGGGCGGAAGCGCCTAGTCAACCATGCAAAAATACAAATTTGCATATTAGGAATGGCCATTTCCAGAAGACACGGCCTCACATTACACGCAATTAGCGGACGAAAACGGAGCATGAGTATAAAAATGATCAATTTTAAAAAAGACACCACAAATATTTAATGAGAAAGAGAAGAGAACAGACACACACACATACCACCATAATCTTCGTTTTCAAACTTTAAGAAATAAATATTAATCGTTAGTTTATAACATCTCCAAACTTCATTAATTATCTCATTTTTGAAGTGAAAATTGCCCGATTAGCAACAGAAATCGTGCGACCTTGTTTCCATAAACAGATTGTGAGATACTTTTGTAAAGGTATTAAGTTATGTCAGTTATAGCTCCATATTCGATCTTTTCGACCCAAATTTAAATACATATTCACCCATTTGAATTGGATAAAAAGGGTAACTCAATTCGTTGGTATTTAGTATTAATACTACCAATAATTACGCAATTACGCCTCCGCAGCGTCTAGGTATAAAATTGTTTGCCTTAAAAAATCTTCAGTGAAAATCGAGGCGGACTTTTCTCTGAGTAAGCATTATTTCACTTTGGCCTTTCTTTTAAAAAATTAAATTTATATTTAATTTATTAAGTCCTTAAAACGTATAAAAATGGGGATAAAGAGAATATAATGCTTTAAAATATTCCCTTTGGGAAACTGTAAATATTTTTCTTTTTTCCTAATGTTTCACATTATGTTAAAATATATATCACAGGTTCCAATTATTACTATCGAACTCAAATCATAATTTGTACTTTTGTATGCAACAAATCATTACTATTGCGAGAGAAAAAATGGAAATTGACCTGATAATCACAAAAAATCTACACAATATTGATGTTATTGCTAAAATTTCGACAGGTTTAAGATTTTTTTCAGTCATACAGTTCCAGCCTTTTTCAAAATTGTGTGTTAGAATAGTTTTATTGATATTCATATAAATATATCACTGTATATGAAACGCATGTGATGTTTATGTTTATTGGGGCGGACATGCTGTTAAACCAACTTCTAACTAATACTTTTGATAAATTTTTATTTAACATAGTCTACACCAGCTTCTTGAGAACATAAAGGCACGAGTTTCTTGCAGGATTTGGAGAAACCAGATAAATAGCTATTAAATTTGAACGTAATTTTCTAACGATTTAGAGTTTACTGGGCAGCGTGGGAAGTAATTAGAGTTTCCATTACTGCTCATGAACCGGCTCGATCAAACTGAGCCTGCAATATTTTCATATTTGTCGTGTTCGAAGGTCTCTAAAGTTCCCTTTCCATCTATTTGAAAGCGTATCACTCTTTTCATTTAATTTAGATCTATCTTAACTTTATATTTTTCACTTTTAATTAAGTATAAGAACTAATCCTGAAGGTGTTAACTGTGTGCCTTAGCGCTGGCACAAAACCCCAAATGTTTTGTTAACGCCGATGTAAGAGAAAAGATATTCTGCAATATAGAAAATAAATTGGATGTTTATAACCATCAAACATAACATCTTTGCTTCATGGTACTATGCACAGTAAAGAAATGTACACTTATGATCAATAAACATTATCTGGTACTTAGCAAATTAATTCTACTCAATACAATTTTAACAGGAGGATTTTTTTTTTATAGATTATCATGCATTCTTAAAGTCTCGACGTCACCTTGGTATCTCCAAGGAGAACTTTGAGGAAATCAGCTTTTTTAAGGGCAGATTGAAGTGTGGTTTGCCACATTCCAATGAGGGTTAAGAAGTTTAAAAAATCGTCTGTGATTCCATTTATGATGTACCAAACAAGGACCTTATTTAACAGAATTGTCGAAAAGTGTATGCGATGTTGTCATGTGCGATGCAACACCAAGGATTCTTCAGATAGCATGTATTGTTGGCATTTCATACGACAATACATTTCGTATACTAGAAGGTCATTTGAAAATGATACGCATTACAGCTGGATGGATTTCTATTGAATGCATAAGACGCATAACAGCTAGATGAATCCATAGTTCATGCATACAATAGACTCAGTTTCTACTTTTTAATATATCAAGTTTTGTAAAGCGTGATGTATGACCGAAAACATTTATTAAGCACCCTTGGCGGTCAGAACTTTGGTCAGCTGATGCAACTTATAGTGCTGCTATACTTGATATGCACGTATCATTTTGTTAATTTATTTTTATTAATCCTGAGCTATCATAAAAACTTACTTTAAACAATAACGATACTTAAAATATGACAAGTGTATAGTTGTTTTTAGATGAATGTTTTCTGGTCTTTTTAATTTATAATCATTTAGCCAGGTAGTCATGAAGGTTAGATTTTGTACTTATTTGAAAATCATGAAGACGTTTGACATTTTCAGACGCTGATAAGAATGAAATTTGCTTTGATACTTTCGGCGGTGATGGTGGCAGGTACCTTGGCTACGCCGTATAATTACCGTCGACTTAGTGAAGGTTAGTCATTATAAAGCTACTGTTAAATGATATAGCTTATAATTTTTCAAGAGTTTTGCCATACATTTTGGTTGAACAATTGCGTCTGAGAAAATAGTTTTAGTTATTACATGCCCGCCTTCTACCGATTGAAATACAGATATAACCATAATAAAAGCAAGATTATTTGCTGGGACAAGGAAATACTCCCAGTGTTTTCAAAGAGGAGTTCGTCGTGTATAAATGCATTCATATAATTACCTTCTACAAGGAAAGTCCAAACTCTGTTGATTAGCAAATACAGAACTTTGTTTTCACGATATTAACCCAATCACTTTTTGATGAATTATTGATCACCACCCAATATCAATAAGTATATTGTTCCTTTATTTTAAAGATGGCGGTAAAACAGCGGGTAATTCTGATGCCCAACAAAGTTCGGAGCTGCGTCTAAAGGTCAGTGTATTTCACAATTTGGGATAATTACATTAGGTTTGGTTTTTAAACATATTTTGTGCCTGATGCGAACTTCGTAGAACTTCCGTTATAGAACTTCGGAAAATTATTACTTCCAATGAATATTTGTTGAGTGGGTTGGAGCTGATTCACAAAGAATACCAGTACGTGTTAGTTTATACGAGAATAGTTGGAACCAATGTGAAAATAGTGCACCATAGAACCTGGTTTAAAACTTCAGAGTCAAATTGTTTTGACCGTTCCAAGGCGGTGACCCATCATGTTCTATTTTTCGTTTTTTCTTGTTGTGTCTTATTTTAAATTGATCATTGTCGTCTTTTTCTACCTGCTGTTTTGCCGACAGTGTGTAGAACGGCTGTGTACGTATTCAGTGTGTGACTATTTCTGATATGCATGTTGCATGAATTTACTTGTGAAGGTTTGTCATATTCTAGGTTTGTCATAATTAGTAGCTTTAACATGGAATGGTATTAATCGGAAAATACCGCTTTGAAGGTTCCATGTTCGCCGCCATATGCATACCATCGTTTGGAAGGGATCAGAATTGTACTGTTTATTGGTGAAAATATTGAGTTGCGCTCAACCCGGGGCTAGGCGGCGTTTGCAGTTATAAACATTTCCATAGCTGCCCATGAACAGGCTCAATCAAACCGAGCCTGCAATATTTTCATATTTGTCGTATTCAAGGGTCTTCAAAATTTCATTTTCATCTATTTTAATAAAGATAGTTTAAACCAATAAATTATGGACATTAATATATGTTTTATAATTGTTTTATTTTATTGGTTATCAGTTAGCTGAAGCATGCAAAAAAGCAGTGATGGACTGCGGTGAACAGCTACAGAACAAAGAAGATGAAGAAAGTGAATTTGACAGGGGGTTTAACTTGTTGAAACGCGAAGCGGGTTTCCAGGCATGCAAATCACTCGGAGAAATAGTAAGTTCCTTTTGTGCATAGATCTATTGATGTGTTTGACTATTATACAGGTTATTGTTTGGGTACTGAAGTTTGTTTATGTTTTATTTTTTTATGATGATTTGTGCGCAACACTGATTAACGTGTTTAACTTGCATCATTGCTTCTTGCTTTAAGTTGCATTTCCTCAAGGTGCTTTCGTCTTCGTTATGCCATTGAGTACCATTATTGTTAAATTATTGTAAACCTGTTTTGCACACACCATTGTTGAGTATTTCATGTGATTTAATTCGTTTACAAAGGCATTGTTAGCGTGTTTGTTCATACGAGTACTTGACGAATAATATAGTGGTTTGTTGCACGCTAGGATCAAGTTTAGACCCGAATGCTTTACCTCTTACCGTAACACGGCGGTTACCCATCGGTTTCTCATTTTGTTAATTGTTTGAAATTGATTATATACCGAGCAAAAATTTTGTTCATTGATGCTTTACTTTATTCTTAATTTATTATGTGGTATTTGCACATATTTGGGCATTTAAGAAAGCGGGAAGATGTTGTTATTTTTCCACAGATGTCAAATTATCTGCTCTTACCTAAATAATGATGAAATCGATATATGTTTACATGAAAGTCTCAAACAGATTATTTGACGGTCAAATTTAGCAGTTTATGGTATGTACAGAAGGAAAAACACATTACTTAAAGTCTGTTGATGCAAAGAAATAAGATACAGTTACTTAATTACCATTTTTTTTGTAAAAAAAACCTCCCTTTGAATTAAAGAAAGAACAAAATCCAACTCTTAATTTCCCGCAACCAAAAAACTGTTTTTTCAAATTTTTGCTCAGTATATTAAAACACCTGCTGTAGTTTCCTTATACATTTTGCTGTGTTGGTTGGTTATTTAGAATGAGGGTATTCTCGTTTAGAATATTTTACATTTTTCGCTTTTGATTGTGCTGTCTTATTTGAAATCGATCTTAGGGTTAGGGTTACTTTCATTTTTTATATAAACAAAAATGCTCTTTTTTCCTCTCTTCGTTTTAGCTTCACGGTGAGATGGATATGTAGTTTACATTTTTTTACAACAATCACATTTTTTCGAGTACTGGATAGTTCTTAGTTAATTGACCGATGTAATTTATATGAGTTTGTTCGTGAAAATACCTGTCGGGCAAGTGTGATTTTAGTATACCCTACCATTAAGTAGTTTAAAACTCTACCACTGACCGTTTTAGGGCAGTAAAAGTTCGGATTCTCACAAATATGTTTTGCGATTTTTTAATTTATTATGAAATAAACGTTTTGTTTATTCTCGACATTGTGTCTGTGTTGGTTGGATGAGTTTTCTGTCTATTTTCTTGATATGCATATCTCATTTTTTAACGGTTACAGTTTCATCAGATTCTAACTGATCTTAATTGAAATGTAGGTCAAAGACGAACGAGCAGATGGAGGACACGAGGATAAGAGTAGAATGACTGGTGCGAAGCCATCCGCAAAACAGCTGCTGAGTACTCTGCTGAGAGCACTTCATCAAGTCTCGGATGAAGAGGTTTTTGTCACAATAGTTGGGTTTACTAATATTTTGAGTATCATGCTGCACAGTTTTGTACTTAAAATCATTTGCAAGTTTCCATCTGTATTAGTTCAAATGTTTCAAAAGTTACCTGAACATCTTTTTAATAGCGCCGTTTATCTTTTAAAGGTTTTTAAATGAAACAACAACACCACCACCAACAACAACAACATATTTTATGCTCCAAACGCTACTACAAACTCGTACATTTGTGATATGCAGGACTTATATTCTCAGATCCCCAGTCAAAATTCTATCTTGTTTAGTTCCGCCCATTGTTTTCTCGTTTAGGATAAACCTATTCTTTTATCTGGTGACCATACGCCGCTTAACATGGAATGGTAATAATCTGAAAATACAGCGTTGAAGGTTCCATGTTAACCGCCATATTTGTCGTGTTCGATGGCTTTTGAAGTTCCCTTTTTATCTATATCATGGTATGAAAAAATACCGTAAAGTAATTTTATTTTAAATGAAACTTTCGAAATACGAGACAAATATTAAGACAACTAATAGATAACAAAGCTGTGCATTCTTCATAACTCTTATGAATAAAGTGTTAAACTTTAAAAAAAATGAGTTACATAGTGTACACTTTTATATAACAAAACTAAAAATAATAAGAAAAGTCGAATATGACAAATCATGAAACTTTACTGGCTAAAAGAATATGAAGTGAGGTTTGGGATAACTTTTGTCAAAACATTTCGCAGAACGCATATCTACAATTTGTAGTCAAAAGCATATATTGTTAAATTATGCATATTTGTGCATTAACTTTAATTTAATTTGTAATTTAACTTCTTTTCTACAGTTTGAATGTAAAATTCTGGAAAACTGAATGCAGTACTCTTATCCAAGTCCAGTATTAAAATTAAATAAAATGAAATAAAGAAACTTTAAAAGCCGCCAAACATAACAAATATAAAAAGATTGCTTTCTCGGTTTGATTGGGCCTGCTCACGCCACCTAGCCAGGGTTTGAGCGCAAATCAATATGTTTACAAACATACGCAATCGTTCTCAATGGCCTCAAATGTCGTAATTGATTACAACACTGGTAGAAGGTACTCCGGAGCGACGTTTTACGAAAAGACAAAAAAACTTACACACATTGATTTTTAAACAATAAAATTGGTTTTCTTTCAGCCTAAAGAAGGATTAGAAGCCTGTCCTACGATAATAAGGCAGTGCAACTCACCAAAGACCTCCCAGGAAGATCCAAGTAGAAGATTAGAACAAGATCGTCTCCTAGCAGAGGAATTCGAAAACTGCCTGGAAGCTCTCGAAGAAATAAACGCAGTGGATGAAGATGAAAGTCAAATCGAAACGTCCGATAAAGCTGGAGACGATGACACAAAAGAATCTAACGAGGAGGACGACGACACGGAAGACTCCACCGATGATGCTAAAAATTCAGAGGACGAAGATGATAAACGAACTCAACTTAATAAGATATCATCACAGAAAGATAGTGATGAAAGCTCTGAAGATGACGATGACGACACAGAAGACACTTCCGAAGATTCTGACAATTCAGGTGACGACGATGATAAACGTAATCAGCTGAATAAGAAAGCAACACAGAAAGATAGTGATGAAAGCTCTGAAGATGACGATGACGACACAGAAGACACTTTCGAAGATTCTGACAATTCAGATAACGAAGATGATAAGCGTAATCAGCTGAATAAGAAAGCAACACAGAAAGATAGTGACGAAAGCTCTGAAGATGACGATGACGACACAGAAGACTCTTCCGAAGATTCTGACAATTCAGATGACGACGATGATAAACGTAATCAGCTGAATAAGAAAGCAACACAGAAAGATAGTGACGAAAGCTCTGAAGATGACGATGACGACACAGAAGACACTTCCGAAGATTCTGACAATTCAGATGACGAAGATGATAAACGTAATCAGCTGAATAAGAAAGCAACACAGAAAGATAGTGATGAAAGCTCTGAAGATGACGATGACGACACAGAAGACAGTTCCGAAGATTCTGACTATTTTGATGACGACGATGATAAACGTAATCAGCTGAATAAGAAAGCAACACAGAAAGATAGTGATGAAAGCTCTGAAGATGACGATGACGACACAGAAGACACTTCCGAAGATTCTGACAATTCAGATGACGACGATGATAAACGTAATCAGCTGAATAAGAAAGCAACACAGAAAGATAGTGATGAAAGCTCTGAAGATGACGATGACGACACAGAAGACACTTCCGAAGATTCTGACAATTCAGATGACGACGATGATAAACGTAATCAGCTGAATAAGAAAGCAACACAGAAAGATAGTGATGAAAGCTCTGAAGATGACGATGACGACACAGACGACACTTCCGAAGATTCTGACATTTCAGATGACGACGATGATAAGCGTAATCAGCTGAATAAGAAAGCAACACAGAAAGATAGTGACGAAAGCTCTGAAGATGACGATGACGACACAGAAGACACTTCCGAAGATTCTGACAATTCAGATGACGACGATGATAAACGTAATCAGCTGAATAAGAAAGCAACACAGAAAGATAGTGACGAAAGCTCTGAAGATGACGATGACGACACAGAAGACTCTTCCGAAGATTCTGACAACTCAGATGACGACGATGATAAACGTAATCAGCTGAATAAGAAAGCAACACAGAAAGATAGTGACGAAAGCTCTGTAGATGACGATGACGACACAGAAGACTCTTCCGAAGATTCTGACTATTTTGATGACGACGATGATAAACGTAATCAGCTGAATAAGAAAGCAACACAGAAAGATAGTGATGAAAGCTCTGAAGATGACGATGACGACACAGAAGACACTTCCGAACATTCTGAAAATTCATATGACGACGATGATAAACGTAATCAGCTGAATAAGAAAGCAACACAGAAAGATAGTGATGAAAGCTCTGAAGACGACGATTACGACACAGAAGACAGTTCCGAAGATTCTGACAATTCAGATGACGACGATGATAAACGTAATCAGCTGAATAAGAAAGCAACACAGAAAGATAGTGACGAAAGCTCTGAAGATGACGATGACGACACAGAAGACACTTCCGAACATTCTGAAAATTCATATGACGACGATGATAAACGTAATCAGCTGAATAAGAAAGCAACACAGAAAGATAGCGATGAAAGCTCTGAAGACGAAGATGACGACTCAGAAGACACTTCCGATGTTTCTGAGAGCGAAGAACCCGGAGATTGGCCCGCAGACGATAAACGTTTTCCATATCTGGATGCTAAACTAATGGAGAAAGCAAGAGTTCTCTTTAAAGCCCTAAATTTAAAATAGAACTTATAAGGAGATCTATATCTGCTGAACTGACCGAATCTCATTTGGCTTGTGTATATTTGTTTCATGTTTCATGTTAACACTTTTACAGCTTTTTGTCATTTCGTACTTTCATTTTAATGATGTGTTACCTTTAGATTAAGGATATAAACATATGCTTGCAAAAATTTGCTGAAATATTGAAGGACGCTTTTTATCAGAAATTACCTTTTTAACTTCTTGTATATTTTATTATAAATCGTAACACGTTTACGGCATTTGTAATAAGCCTCGAAGTTCAGTTAATTACTTGTTTTCAAAATATGCTGTTTGAAAGAAATATAAATTTTAGCATTTAACATTATGCTTTATGTTACCTTATCGTGTTTTTGAATACTACTATGCTACTACTACTATGCGAAGCGACAATGTCTGTTTTCATTTTTTTTCTATACTACCGCTGTTCTCCATTCGCTTCGCTGTTGAGACAGCTTAGCCCAGGATTCAAGTTTGATGTTTCTCTGCTTTTTGAATAAGCTTTGTATTACTCGCTATATAAGCTTGTACCCTAGTATTCCTTTCTATATAGTGATTGGTTGCAACAGCAAATACTCATTAAGGATATATACATTTAAAGAATTATTTTTTTCACGTTTAAGACGAACCTTCATTTATCTGGGGTTCATACGCCGTTAATAAAGAGATTTGAGTATTAATATGAACAATTCCGAATTGTCTCAACTGGCATCGTAATACGCGCACTAGTTTCGGTTATTTCAAGACTACTTTGTTTCAACAGGCTCGATCAAAATGACATGCAATAGTTTTCGTATTTGCCATGTCCGGCAGCAAAGTTCCCATTCTTTGCTACGAAATGTTGTTTTATTCGTATGCGTGCCTTTAACATCAAATCATCTGGCTTAAACGAGAGATGAATTATTTTTTTCTGCAATAATGTTGATGATGGCGGATAAAACATGTAGTATGGAAATCAGTCTCAAATCTCAAGCCTTTCGGATGCTTGAGACTTGAGACTGGTTTCCAATCTCAGTTTTATAACCTTGGGCGCCGATATAAAATTACATATCTTTCGCCATTTAGAACGCATTTACATATTGCAGTAAAATTATTTTCTTTGTTTTAAATGGGCGCAGTACAAAATCACTTAATCACTTCCGTGTTAACTTGAAAATGTGTTTGTACAGTTAATAGCTAGATAGATATGCTAATGGTTAAATCTGTATAACAGTTATTTGCATTTGCATCTACATTAAAACCGGCACGTTTAGGATGGATCAAAACGTGGAGTGTTGACTAGAGTAGATGCCTTGTTGCTCATTAACCAGGACTAGGCGGCATAGGCAGCAACATACATTTCCATTACTATCCATAAACAATCAACGAGTTTAACCTTTATGTTGGCAGCGGATGCAAGAGACAGACACAATGCGTACCATCCGTATCCCCAAACAATCATAGTTCAAGTATGCTGTGTCTGCTGGATGTGCCCTTTCCTGATATGATTTTTCAGTTTTTATACTGCCATTCACAAGTATTGACTTGTGAATGGTTTGAAATTAGCATATTGCCATCAAGGGAGGTAATTGTAACTGTAAACTAAACTTTACAGTGCAGTGTAGCAGCAGTAAAAAAACCCACATGTACACATGTACAGTGAAGTTATCAGTTTCAATTTCTTCCCTTGACGTCCCTCCCTCCCTCCCTCCCTCCTCTCTCTCTCTCTCTCTCTCTCTCTCTCTCTCTCTCTTTTTCTCTCTCTCATCTCTCATCTCTCTCTCTCTCTCTCTCTCTCTCTCTCTCTCTCTCTCTCTCTCTTCCACGGTTGGTTAAGCACTGGCATTGAGGTTATCTATACCGGTTATTTCATGTTAGAAATATTAAGAATTGATTTTTGACTTTTTCAGTAGTATAATTGCACAGCTACTTTAAGTAATGCTTATTTTTATTTTTTGTAAATAAAATAATAAAAAGAGAATATAACGCCCATCTTTCACAACCATTATTCCCCTCAAACAGAAAACTAACGAAAGAGGTCACGTGTTTTTTCTATATTTAAAATAAAAGTAAGTCAACCCTATTGATTGTAGGCAAATAGAACCAAGGAAGTATAGATTTATCTGTATTAAATGGCAACTTTATGAGTGCAGGCTACATTGCAGAGAAAGTTCATTTTAAAGTTTGTAATAAATTTATTTTAAAATCGTGTTCTTGACTGTAGTTTTATATTGTTCAAAAGATTTAAAGGGTTCTAGACTTACACTAACTGTTACTGTTTTTACAGTACTTCCATTTGCGGGTCCAAGGACTCATGAATTATACAAAAGCAAGAGTTTGAAAGTGATATCGTTAAGTAAAATTATGTAAAATATATTAAGAAAACTTCACTAAAATCTTGTTGCAGAAATGCTCAAAACGTTATTAGAGAACCGTCACTAAAATAAGCTATAACCTCTCTGCAAGTGTCTATACATGAGTTTGACAATGAATTCTGTAAAATCAATCAACTTACAAAGTACAAAACAATTAGATACTAGAATTCGGCGTTCCATCGAACACCTGTGTCGCCTAACGTTGCATTTGCAAGGTTCATAACTCAAAACTAGCGAAACAGGAGGTAGCATTCTTGTTGTTACCGATGATTTTGTTAAGACGGCAGATGATTTATTATAAGAACATGTGTTAAATGAGTAGGAAAAGTACTTTGAAGGTTAAAGGCAACATTAAAATTCACAATAATGTTGAAGGAATATCGGACGATGCCAATGGCGCCGCCAATCAATAGAATCCCTATGTATGTGTGTACCTGCTTTCGCACGTGTCACAAAGGGAATCGTTGAAGCGATAAGTGGAAAAATAAACTTGCCTCTCGTCATTCAGACACCTGACCTGAAGGTTATAAAACTGAGATTGGAAACCAGTCTCAAATCTCAAAAATCTGATTGGCTGAAATGGCGACTGGTCGCCATTTCAACCAATCCGATGCTTGAGATTTGAGACTGGTTTCCATGATCAGTTTTATAACCTTGGGTACTGGTTCCATGGTTCGCCACACTTCTATCGCTCCATCTGGTTCTTACATGAAATAACCTTGCAAAAGAAGGTTATGGGGAAATATCTATATAAGTTTATCATAACATTAAATAATATATACAGATATTGTCCAACAATATTGACCTGGCACTTCATTAATTTTCGTAAAGGTCATTGGATAAACACGGATATCAGCGAATACGCCGATATATTTATTCAATTTACACCCCAGTGATGTGTGGTGTATTGGAATAGATGCCGGACTACCGATTCAACGCAGATCGTAACGTTTACGAAATTTAACGAATATGGGGTCAAATGCAAGAGTGCCAGGTCAATGTTGTTGGACAATAACAACTAAAATAACGCTCTTTCTATGTGGGATTGTGGGGCGTCTTGTTAGATACCGTTTAGACAGAGTTACTTAATTGAAAACACCGGTATATTATTTCAATATCAGTTCGCGTTAGTGATTTCATTCCAACAAGATCTTTCAGAATGTCTTTTAATGCGACAATTATCTTAATGTGACAGCTTTTACCGACTTTCTTTTAATTATGCATACAACAGTTCATTGATGATCACGTGATCTAGGCGCGAATGGTCGCATTTTAAATCGTGAGAGAAAAATATTTATATTTGGTGGATTTTAAAACGATATACTTAAAGTTGTAATTTGGATTATACAGTGGAATATAGCGGAAATGTGATTTATTATTGTAAGTTGTGTATAATGACTAATTCAAAAAATAAAAAGAGGAAACAAAGGAATAGCAGTGACAATGAACAAAACAGTGGTAAAGTACATAAACAGAGAGGCCCGTCCGCGGAGTCGGGCACAGATAATGTAGCTGTCAGTGAGGTAATAAATTTAGCCAATTCAGTACTTTACGGGGACCATTGTGTAAGTGATAATATGTTTGTAAATACCGTTCCAACAGAGGTGGACATTCAAGGAGAAATAGCGGAAATGGCGGAAAGTGGTAGCTCCGAACCTACGAACAGGGACCTTATGAACATTTTAAAAGCTATGTGTGCTCGTCTCGAGATCGTGGAGAAGAAGCTTGGATCCATTGAGGTGATCGAGAAAAGGATCGGGGGTATGGAAAAGGACATTAAGAATTTGTGGGTGGCACTTGATGAGCGGATGAAAAAGGTGGATGAACGGGTGCAGCGTATTGAGGACAAGGTGGACGGGGCTGATATCCACTCAGCGCAGATGATTTCACGTATCGATGAGCTGGAGAAGGAGAGGGAAGCGCTGCGTGATGACGTCTCGTACCTCCAGTCTCAGAGTATGAGGAACAACCTTGTGTTCGCTGGTGTATCTGAAGACAATAGTAACGGAAACGAGGTACCGGAAATTACGGAGCGCAAGCTGCGTCAACATCTTGTTGATGCTTTTCATATTGCACAAGAAATAGAGGACTCTATCAGGTTTGAGCGTGTGCACCGTTCCCCTGGAGCTCCGGTCGTAGGTAAAATAAGGAACATTGTGTCAAAGTTCACTTACTTTAAAGATCGAGAGATGGTGCGCAAACGGTGGAAGGAGCTGGATGGTACTGTATATAGGGTATTTGAACAGTTCCCGCAAGATGTTGTGCAGAAGAGGAGGAAGCTGGTGCCTAAGATGAAAGAGGCGAGGCGGCAGGGGAAGCGTGCTTACCTTGCCTACGACACCCTCTACATCGACGGAGTTCCGCAGCGCGCGTAGGGGCACGACGGCGGAGAGGTTTCTATCCTGTCGTGGAACGTCCACGGGCTAACTGATTGTAAAAAGAGCAATTATAGTTTTGTTAATTTGATTTGTTCGCATGATATTTGTTTCTTGTATGAAACCTGGTCTAAAGCGTCTAGCGATATTACTCTAAATGGCTATAAATCGTATAACTTTTATAGAAAATATCAACATAGAAATGCACGCAGGTCCAGCGGCGGGATTGCAATTTATTTTAAAGAGCATTTAAATGATGGAATATCTATTATAAGAAATAACTACAACACAATTATCTGGTTAAAACTTGACCATGATTTTTTCAACATTGATGAAGATATATATCTTTGTGCAGCTTATAATATTTGGGGTGACGATTCCCCAATGTATAATACTTTTAATATTGACCTTTTTGAATTATTAGAAAATGATGTTACATATTTTTCTGAGTTTGGTAAAGTATATACTACCGGAGATTATAACAGTAGAGTTGGAAACAAATGTGATTACATTATTCACGATTATATCAATATTTTGCATGATGATTTCGACTATTGTCCTGACCAAGTTTCTGCCCGGGCCTCAGTTGACAATGTATGTAACAATCATGGTACTAAATTACTTGACCTATGCAAATCAACATGTACACGTATTGTTAACGGTAGAATAGGCGATAGTTGTAAGCATACATTTTATTCTCAGAACGGGACTTCTACGATTGATTACGTACTTACTACTGAACGGAATTTTGCATTCATTGTTGACTTTAAGATAGGGAATTTTAATGAATGGAGCGATCATGCCCCGTTACACTTATCACTCTGTTGTAATAACTGTTCACCCAGTCAGAAAAGATTTACAGATGTTAAATTGAAATGGGACAGTTCTCTTAGAAATCAATTTCGGTCAGAAATAATTGCCAAATTACCTGTATTTAATTCTATTGTACATGATATTGATAGCTCGAGTAGGTTGTCAATAAATAACGCAATTTGCAAATTTACCGATACTATCCGTAGTGTTGCGGACCCATTATTTTCACACAAATATACATTCACTAATAAACCAATGTATGCAACTGACAGTAGTTTAAATAATGCCGACTGGTTTGATAGTGATTGTGAATCTGCCCGTCGCTTATATATAAATGCTTTAAATTGTTTCAATTTAAATAAATCTGATGAAAATAGAGCGAATCTCTGTCACTATAAGAAGTTATATAAAGAATTATTAAGAAAAAAGAAAGGCTGCGCATATCGATTAAAAATGTCTGAAATAGAAAATTTAAAGAATAATAAACCACGTGATTTTTGGAAATTTTTTAAATCCAAAAATAAATGTTCTAGTAATAATATAACATTGGAGGATTTTAAATCATTTTTTGAAAACATAAGCAACAATACATTTAATTGTGATAACGATGAGGCAGAACAATTTTGTTCTAACTATGATTTTAGTGAAGATAACTCTGTATTTCCTGAATTAGATGTACCGATAACTGTTGAAGAAGTGAAAAGTGCAATTAAGCAACTGAAAAGAAATAAATCTTCTGGTGTGGATCATATTTTAAACGAATATTTTATTGAATGCAGTGACATTCTTTGTAGTCATGTATGCGATATTTTTAACTGTATTTTTGAATCTGGTTATTTCCCTGAACAATGGACGCAAGGAATTATTATACCATTGCATAAAAAAGGTTCTGTTAACGATGTTAACAACTATAGAGGAATAACTCTTGTGAGTTGTTTTTCAAAACTATTTACTACAATTATAAATAAACGTATTGAATGTTTTTGTGAAAATAATAATACTATTTCTGATGCACAGTTTGGTTTTCGTAATAGCTCAGTGGATAGAGCATCGGACTGTCAATCCAGGGGTCGTGAGTTCGATCCCCAGCCGAGGCGGGAAAAAAATTTCTCCGTGACAATTGAACTCGGACATTGCGTCTGAGAGTCATTTGTCCCTCACCTCTGATTCAAGTGAGGAAGCAGTCAGTCGCTTGCGGAGAAATTGGTTAGTACTGGTTAGAGACCCAGGAACACCGGTTAGGTGGACTGACCGCCGGGATATAACCAGAAAGGTGTTGAAACCAGGCGTTAAACCCCAAACAAACAAACAAACAAACAAATTGGTTTTCGTAAAGGCTACTCTACAATTGATGCTATATATATATTAATGTCAATTGTACAAAAATACGTAAATGAAAACAATAGGTTATATGTTATATACGTCGACATGATGAAATGTTTTGATAGTATTTACAGAAATGCGTTGTGGTTGAAACTGTATAAAAATGGTATTCGAGGTAAAATTCTACAAATTATAAAAGATATGTATGAAAATGTTAAGTCTTGTGTTAAGTCGTGTACTTCATATTCAGATTACATTCGCTATTCTGTTGGCTTGCGCCAAGGGGAGGTAATGTCCCCTGTGCTTTTTTCTTTGTTTGTAGAAGATTTAGAACTGTTTTTACAAAATAATATAGACTCTGGCCTGATTATAGATGATATTTTACTTATACTTCTTCTCTTTGCCGATGATATGGCTATTTTAGGTAAAACTCCGGAAGAAGTTCAAACTCATTTGGATAATCTTCTTATATATTGCAATGCATGGGGTTTAAAAGTTAATACTTCTAAAACAAAAATTATGGTATTTCGTAAGAGAGGCCGTTTGCGCCAAAATGAGTCATGGACCTATGATGGCCACACCATTGAAATAGTAGATAATTTTAATTATTTAGGCACAGTAATAAATTATACAGGAAGTTTTTCATTAAATCAAGAGCATTTAGTGGGCAAAGCCCTTAAAGCTATGAATATTTTGTCGACAAAGTGTAAATTATATGATTTAAAACCAAAAATATTATGCCAGTTATTTGATGCATTTGTAGGCTCCATCTTAAATTATGCCTCTGAAATATGGGGTTTTACTAAATCCAAAGAAATTGAGCGTATCCACTTGAAGTTCTGTAAACGATTGTTGCAAGTTAGGCAAAATAGCTGTAACGCATGTGTTTATGGCGAGTTAGGCAGATTCCCTCTATATATTAATCGTTATACTAGAATGTTAAAATATTGGTTTAAAATTAGTTCTGGCAATAATATCATTCTGAAAACTGTGTATAATATGAATGTTGAATGTTGTCTTAAAGGGCATACAAATTGGATTTCCCATATTAAAAAATTGTTAGATGACTATGGATTTACATATGTTTTTAATAATCTTAATAGTGTAAAAGTAAGCTCTTTTATATGTAATTTTAAAATCAGACTTATAGATGCGTTTAAACAAGAATGGTTTGGCACGATAAACAATAGTTCTATGCTAGATATGTATAGAAGCTTTAAAACTGTATTTATTTATGAGCCATATTTAGATATATTACCTAGAAATTTACGTAAGAATCTAGTAAAACTAAGAATGTCAGTTTATCCTTTAAGAATACAAACAGGGCGTTATGCCAGCAACAATACACCTAGAAACGAAAGATACTGTTTGATTTGCAATAGCAACGACATTGAAGATGAGTTTCACTTTGTTTGTATTTGTCGCTGCTATATAAATATAAGAAGACAATACCTGAAACGTTATTTTTACATAAACCCATCTGTGTTTAAGTTTCATCAATTACTTGTATCTACAGATAAAAATGAGGTTGTTAAATTATGTAAATACATTCAAGAAGCCTTTGAAATTCGCAACACATTAGTATAATAACACATATTGTTAATAACTTAACCTTTCTTCCAATACGATTCTATAATACTTAAAATTGCAATTATAATTATAAATTATAAATTTAGAATAGAAGATACGATTCTGTATTAGTTATAGTTTCAATAACATTAATTTAATATAGACATGTTTGTTTTTATAAAAAATGTCATTTGTGTTTATATTGCGTGACATTGTTTACCACACCATGTATGTGTTGAGACGATGTACTTTTGTATAAGTCTGAATAAAATGTCTGTTCTGTCTGTTCTGTTCATTAACGGTATCGAGATAGTCACGTGACTCAGTAAAGATAGTCACGTGACTCAGTAAATTTAAATACAAAAAAAATCTTGAATATAAGAAACATTTGTTATTGGCGGGTGTTCCATCCATTGACCGGTAACAACGGAACGAAGTGTGACTGGAAGGTTCTTGTACATGTTTGAGTATTTAAGAAACTGTAATATCAGGTATCGCCACATAAAACAAGCTTTTCAACAGAGCCGAAAACTAGAAGAGAGTAAAAGAAATCATTGGTAATAAAATGATCAATTCCATTATAGATTCTACAAACAGTTGACACAGCTTGGAGAAAGTGTGGGTTGGTGCACCCATGAACCGATATTAAACCCATATTGGCATTGTTTTGCCACTGACTCTTTTTAAGGCTGAAACTACTCAGGTTTTTCTTTTGTTGTTTGTGGTGTTTTGCCGAGGCAGTTTATAATTTGCATATTTCAATTTTCGCGGGGCTATACCCTTTTAAGCAGCGTCATTGCCTCTACATTTTTATCATTGGAGGATACTTGGCATGTTAACCCGCATGTTCAGCCCTGGAAATCAATATCTTTTATACGTTACATAAAAGTTGAAGCTGCAAACTATCATTTTAATACCAGTTTTACATGCTTAGAATTGCTTTTGCGATTAAATTTGCAGATATGAAGTTCAGCTATGTGTATAAAGGAATTGGGCTCCTCTTAATAATCGTATATAGTTTTATTGCCGGACTGGATGCGTCTTACAAATATATAAAACAAACAAATGGATGCGTGGACGATAAATATATTTTTCTAAAACTTGTAAAAATTTCGTTAGACCAGTGCATTGTTGAGTGTTTCAGAAGACCTGGTTGTTTGGCTGCAAACTATCTTCGGCGATTCACACTGTGCGGTCTTGTGAATAACAACAACCTCTCTGAACTGGAATGGTCCACTTCGGATGAAGATTGTGTTTTCGTCAACAAATCAGACATGCATTTAACTGTAAGTCATTTCATAATATAGTTTGTGCATTTGTTAATTTAGCAGTGTTATATTTATCACCGACTTTAAACGATGTATGGGATTTATATAACTCAAAACAAATTCTTAAGTTTTCCAATTGTCTCATAATTAAGGAATAAGGTGTGGGAATTAACTTTAAAACGATATAAAAAATTAATTGATCTCAAAAATGGTATGTAGTGATTTTTGTAATTATTATAGCCGTTTTGAGAAAATATATACTTATATTCTAGTATTTAACCAAATGTCTAAATTGTCCAACTTCTATATCTTTTTGAAACTTAACCCAAAATGCATAATGAACAATGATCAATTAGTAATAAAGGGGTGACAAACATTGCAAATGGCAAACTGGCTAAATTTTCCAAAATAAATTTGGTAACAAAAAGAACATGTCCAGCTAGATTTCTAATTTTTGTTAATTGTTTGTGGTGTCTGTTTTGAAATAGATCATTTTGTAAACCATGCTTTCTCTTTCTTCCTCTATTCTTCTTGGCTGCGTGGGGAGGCTGTGTCTTCTGAATGTGGCATTTCCTGATATGCGTGTTTTACTTTCTTATCACCTACCACATACTAAAACAAGAAAACCTGGAACCTATTTTGAACGCTCAGCGGCAAAAGAAATTGCAATTGTTTTGCCGCTGACCGTTCCAAAGCGGTAACCCCAATCGTTCTCTTTTTCGTTAATTGTTTGTGGTGTCTTGTCTTTATAAACGCATTTTCCCTTTTCTTTTTCATCTCTTCTCTTTTCGCTGCGTGGGGAATCTGTGATGTCTGGGTTAAGCTATTCCTGATATGCATATTTGACTTTTGTATCAGATTGACAATGAGAATTTATTTCGGGTTTCTAAATTAACCCTGATTTCAGTATTATAAATCGATGTAAATAAATTCATTTGTGCTTTTCTTTTCAGCAGTAGGACATTCACAATAAAAGCTAGATTTTTTTTTAAAATAGTGTTTGAAATAGTCTTATTATATAGCGGGGCCTTTAAAAAAATCGTGCCCAAGGTTATAAAACTGAGCATGGAAACCAGTCTCAAATCTCAAGCATCTGATTGGCTGAAATGGCGACCAGTCGCCATTTCAGCCAATCAATGCTTGAGATTTGAGACTGGTTTCCAATCTCAGCTTTATAACCTTCAGCCCAGACGCCAAAACTATAACAGCCACTAAACAGACCCAATCAAACCGAACATGCTATGTTTTCATATTTGACGTGATCGATGGCTGTCAAAGTTACAGCTTCATCTAGATCAATTCGAATAAGCTCAAGTCTCTGAAGTCCGGAAGATTGTATAGACTGCGAAATGTTTTGGGTGGAATTAAAGAAATTGCTTGTTTCTATTGTATATACCTTGAAACATCACAGAAGTATATTGTTGGCTAACAAAAAGTCATCGTTTCAATACTTATTTTCATATTTGTCGTATTCGGTGGCTTTCAAAGTTCCATTTTTATCTATTGAAAATTAGAAAATCAGATTTTTTAGCGTTTAAAGGAACAACAAACACGTTTATTTCTACGCGTTAATGTAAAAGAAAATATTTCATTTGGGTGTTTCAGATAACCATTTACATGTAATACAAAGTTTTAAGCAGTAATTATTTTATTTGTAGGGAATATATTTGCAGCCTTCGGCTAGAAGGTTACATTTTCAGTACCATAATGGAACACATTTGGTACTGTTTCCTTTAATAGAAAGTGCGTTGGGACAAAGGACAAGGCGTAGACAGAGATATGCAAGGGAACAGGCTACAGTCAAATCGTGCCTGCAATGTTTTAAGATTTGTCTTGTTTAAAAGATTTTCAATGCTTTTTTCATATACTTTTTACGGTCTTAAGCTCGTGAAATTACAGTCAACGCCTCTAAAATACTTTATTTCAATAAAAATATGAAAGTGAGTTTATTACCGAAATAAATCAATCAATCAATTAAAGTTCATCTATAGATATTAGCTATTCATAATTTAATATCTTCAAATAACATATAAATTCATATTGGATCTCGGCAATTCCATACATGCCATTGTCATTTGTTTGAACAGAACACACCTTTCAAGAAACTGTAGATTAAAATAAATTGAAAAACAAAAGGAAACAAAAGATAATCAATGTTTAACCACTTTTGAATTTTATATCAAAAACTTTGAGGTAGGATAAACCTTAGATGATAAGGGGCACGTCACGGGAAAAGGTGTATTCGTTCATTTTTAGTGATATTCTAGTTTTTACTAAATTAAGAAAGAACTTACAACTAGAAATCAATTTCTGATAACTAAAATGTGATTTGTTACATTTTGACACATCGTCGGACACCTTCGACCGATCCATTCCGTTACTCTCCATTCATCGCCGAATGTAGTAAAACGGAATATAGTCGAGCGTGGGTATCCGACGATGATATTGACAATAAAAAGGTATTTTTGCCGCGAAATGCATAATAAATAATGTCGACCGCTCAAATGTATGACGTCATTTCAAGGATTAACGTCAACTGTCCGAAGGTACCTTTTCCCGTGACGCGCCCCAAATAATGTTGACCGCTCAAATGTATAACGTCATTTCAAGGATTGACGTCAACTGTCTGAAGGTACCTTTTCCCGTGACGCGCCCGAAATAATGTTGACCGCTTAAATGTATGACGTCATTTCAAGGATTGACGTCAACTGTCCGAAGGTACCTTTTCCCGTGACGCGCCCCATAATAAAGCTGACAAGTTTAATTATGATCCTAATTTAGCACAAACATGTTTGTCATTGATTCCTTAGATTTCATTTCAAGGGTTGTAAAAAAGACCGCGTAATTTCATGAAACCTGAGTAAGGAATTACGAAATCTTGCGACCAATTGCCGATTTATCGTTTTGGAAAATCGAATGGAAAATTTCAAAGCTATTTCACCAAGACAACCTGTACTTGTTTGTTCATATGGGACCCTGTTGAGACAAGTGTGAGATTAGTGCACCCTAGAACCTTGTTCAAACCCCAAGTTTTTTTCTACATGACCATTCAAACAATTAAATCAACTCCCTCTCTCTCTCTCTGTGTCTTTCTCTCTCTGTCTCTCTCTCTCTCTCTGTCTCTCTCTATCTCTCTCTCTCTCTCTCTCTCTCTCTCTCTCTCTCTTCTTTTTCGCTGCGTTGGGAGGCTGTGTTTTGTAAGTGTGGCGATTCCTTATATGCATATATTACTTTTTAAACATTTGCAGCGTTTTGGGATTTCACATTAAATTCATATTAATCTTACATGTAATAAGCAGCTAAACATTTTTCCTCAGCATTATTATTCCAAAAGGTCAGAGTTTACTTATTAAAAGCGACCGAACTTCAGTCCACGTGTATTAGAGAAGAAAAGAATGCCTTCACTTAAAACTATAAAAATGAAGAACAAATTACCCCCATGAGTGCAGCACACATGGCTATTGTTTAGTAGATTTTACATAGCATTCTAAAGTCGCATAAATGTTGGTTTAAAATGTTTGCTTTGTATTTATGTGTTTATATAAGTAAGGTTTTATTGTATGATAGTCTTCCACAGAAAGAAGTAGTTAGTATCTCGGTCCAGAAAAGCGCTATTGTCGTCTGCTACATATAATGAAACAGGAATATTAAATGAACCCACGAGTTTGACATAGTTTTTGGAGGCACACACGTGTAAATATCTAATAACGTAATATAAATGCTCTACGTGTTAAGTGCAAATGTTCTTGTAGATATTAAAAACAAACCGATACCTTATGAAGACATATTAAGAACACTTCAAAAATAAATGAAAAGGGAACTTTGAAAGCCACCAAATACGACAAATATGAAAATACTGCAGGCTCGGTTTGATTGAGCCTGTTCATGCGCAGTAATGGAAATGCATATTACTACAAGTATCGCATACAACTATCCCTACTTATATCCGAAACAAAGCACTATCCTTATTAATAAACAAATAATGTGGATGGGTAGTTTATTTCTTATTTGTCTTTGAATTTATGGCATATTAAAGAAGCAGAAAATTATCTTCAATCGCACCAATTCTTATTATATAACTATTCATAACTTTTCTTTTGAAAAATGAGTGCAGAAGTGAGAATTATACCTTTAATTATTTCGTTCGCATATTTGACTGTTGTTCGCATATTTGACAATATGATGCAACAAATGTTATGAAAAGTGAAATAAGCATTACCACATTAAGCAAAACAGCCTGCCCAAACAGCCAAATAGTAGAGGAGAGAGCATGTTTGTGTAATGATCAGTTTAAATAACAGACGCCACAAACAATTTTCGAAAGTAAGAACCCCAGGCACGATCACAATTTTCCACTGGGGGGTTTAAATGAGGTTCTAAGGGGCATCAATCTCACACTTGCCCCAACAGGTTTCAAATTTGAACAACCAAATACATACCATGGTTAACTTCAACCCACCAGTTCACTTGCAATTAAGCATGCAAAAGCATAAAACGTTTAACTCATAAGAAGGTAATAGTATTGTAAAGCAAAAGGATGTGTACTCAATGACCTTACCGTGACCAGAGCACCTGGAGTCAAATCAACAAGAACACGTAAGATGACATAGATAAATCGAGCTTCTAGGTTCTTTTACAATATGTCCCTATAACCCTTCATAAACATTGAAACCCCTGCCGCCGTCGTGCAAGCAAAGATGTAGGCATAAAAATCAACTGCAGATGGGTAATCACCAGGCATGCAAAGCGCAGTAAAATATCATTTGGGTAACCTTTCCGTTTGAATCTACAGATGATTTTTACGTATAACGCGGAGAAATTAATATACCCCTTTATTTCTTAAGTTAATAAATTAAATCTACATAAAAACCTTTTTGTGAAATACCTTGTTGCAATAGTGATTTTAAACTGCACTTGTATTCTAGAATTAAAGAAATAACCAAAGTTTCTAATTTCTGCAAAAATAAGTTCCTAAGGAGATTTACTAAATTTAAAAAATTTATGAAATCTCAAAAGAAAAGTTTATGAAACATTAATCAATTTGCTCAAAATCTAACAAATTTAAATCAATTATAAAATCAACCTGAAATACTATTTATGTTATGTTATTTAGCAAACTTTGTCTATTTAGTCAATGAAAAAAAGAAACAAAATAAATGTTACTGACAGACTAAAATAAAAAATACAATTGAAAACATCTTTTTCAGTTATTTTTTAGTTAATGTATTAGTGACCATATAACCTGTTAATGTTGAGGTGAATAGATTTTTAACAATTAGTATTTATATAAAACAACTATTTTTCTGTGTATTTGGAAAATGAATCTGCATTAAAATAACGTCTTTAAAGAAATAGATGAACAGGGATCTTTGAAAGCTTTTTGAAAACAAATTTACGTGCAAACTGTTTTGAGTATCATGGGAGGCACAATTCGTTGTTGGTGCCTATCGACAACACAGTACCACGAAACAGCGACCATGTAACACCACCACAAAAACAGTGAAATATTAGTTCAGAAACTGATTTGTTTTACTTTCAGATACCACAACCATTTGCAACGTGTGACGTTGGAGAAACTCTTGATCTCGAAACAGGTACCTGTACAAAAACAGGTAAGATTATGATTCCAGAAGATGATCTGTAATAAAATAGTTGCAAAGACGCAAGTTATCTAGCTTAATACAAAGTCTAAGTCAGTTGTGTGCAAGTTGTCTTATAGAGCTTTCGCCCAAACTGTTACATTTACTTTCATGTAATCCAGAATGTCCAAAGCTGTCTGTCGGGAATGGTACAGTGCTAGGGAACATGAACGGCATCGGAAACCGAGCAAAATACACGTGCAACCCTGGATTCAAGAGGGAGCCGGATGACCCTTACACCATTTGTCAAAACGGCACCTGGTCAATTAAACCAAAATGTGTAAAGGGTAATTTATTGGATCTCTTTATCAATAAATTTCAAATACCGGTATTGCAAAAAGATGAAACTTGCGGTACACAAAGAGGTGAAAACATGCTGTTCAGCAAACTTATTAATATAACTTCGCTTTCATAGCTTCCACAAATCACAATCTTGATTTATGCTTATTGAGTTTTAAAAAGAAAAGAAAAAATATTAGGATGATTGTACTCTACTTGTACACATAATGTTCCGTTCGAGCCATCGTTTATCCCGAACACTCGGAAGCAATGCCACGAAGACGCTGTGGTAAACACAATGTTAAAAAAGTGAAATATGTATGCATGTCAGGTATACACAGCTTACCCACAAGGCTAAAGGCGTAGAGGAAAAGAGACTTTTAGGTTTATATAATGATAAGAACCCAGAATTGGGGGTTAAAGGAGAACGACTGTAATCACATGGCCCAAAAGACCTGTTGGTATGATAGCAAAGCAACAATACATTTCAGCCATAGAGCGTTAATACCTTAGGATAACAAATTTTATGTTTAAAGTTATGAAATTTATTAAATAGTCTTATCACTTCATTCATGCGGTTTAAAAAGATTTATCAATTTTTTGTAGAATCGTGCGAGGACGGTTGGTTGCTTTTGAACGACTCTTGCTACATGTTTGGAGCTGTAAATGTTAACTTTGACGGTGCGATAGTAAGTAATAAATCATTCTGAATTATTGCTATTTTTAATTCCTAGCTGATATTTGAATAGATGACAAAAGATACTTTGAAAACTACCGACCGAACAAAACAGATATCAAAATATTAAGACTTTATGAACTTTACGTAAATACCATAATTATCTAACAGTAACAACCTCTATGAATTACCCAAAAAAAAACTTAAAATAAAATATCATAATCCTAAGTACTTCTCTTTTTCGCTTTCTATGTATCGGTTTAAAAGGAAATGGATAGAATTGATACAGTAAAGTTAAATATTTGTTGCATCTCAAAAAATTAAATGGTTAAGAGTAGCTACAAACAGAGTTACATACCTTGCTGTACATAGCCACAAACAGAGTTACATACCTTGCTGTACATAACAATGTTTTGTCAGTTGATGAATTGTAAGATCAGTCACATTAATTATATTTGCATTCTGATGATAAATAAACAAAACAATATTTATCCACGCTTTCAAGAAAACAAAAATCACGTAATTTGTCTTAATAATGTCAGCCGAAAACAAAAGACCAGCTAACATAATGGTAAAAATAATTTCTATGCTGATATGTTTGTTTTGTTTTAGAGTGAATGCAATAGACATGGGGCGTATGTGGTGCACATGAACGATGAAACCGAAAATACGTTCATTAAGGATCATCTAGCGCTTTCTGGTACATCTGAGTGTAAGTGTGACCATTAACATCTACGTACCTCAAAATATAACGATATGCGATTTCATCCTCCCATCTATTTTCATAGTGTACCGTGTAAAGATTACAAAGTCTTCCTGGGCATTCAACCAGTGTCCTCATTAATTACGTCCTTTGAGGTCGTTAAGCAGAATTAGAATTCTTATGTTTGTGTATAGTAATAAGTTCGTTTCAAATATTTCAGTCATATTAATATGAATGTTTTCAACAGCTCAGCTACAACTGATTAAGATCGAAAATACCGTGCAAGATTTTAATTCTGTTTAATTCCATCTATTGTTTTCTGGTCTATGGCAAACCCATTTTTATCTGGGGATGCTGATAAAAATTGTATTAATCTTAAATACCCCATTGAAGGTTACTTGATCGCCGTCTTGAGCAAACCAATATTTAGGATATATCCAAAATTGTTCAGGTTTCTTGTGTGGAAATCGAGTTGATCTCAGGCTAGGCTGAGTAGGCAGTTATATGCAGTACTCTTACTGACAATGAACAACCTCAAACAACTATCTGCTTTTAAAGTTTAATATTCAACTATTGCCAGCAAGGCATAACGATCAGCCCTAATGTGTTGCAAACAGGTTCCATGGCGGAGTGATGCACACATTTTGAACACGGCTTCTTGGGAAGTTGAGTTATTTTCTAATCAAAAATTAGAACATAAGGCATATCATTCGAAACACTCACAAGTGCATAGATAATTATTTTTTAAAGTTATGTGATAAAACTTTTCAAAATACTGTTAATTAGAATGAAGGCAGGCGTATAAATATCCTATTATAGCAAATAAACACAATTGAATGTTCATAGCTCGGCAGGAAAATAACTACATTTGATCTCATTGGTACTGTGAGAGCGACACTCAAAAAGTGAAATATGCATATCAGAAATCGCCACACTCAGAAAACACAGCCTCTCCACGCGGTAAAGGTAGAAAGAAAAGATTGGTACATAAGAATAACAATTTCAATAACAATTTCAATAAAAAAGGACACCACAAACACTTAAAAGAAGAGAACCGTTGGGGTTACCGTCTTAGACGATCAGTGGTAAAACAATTTGTCACCTGGGATTTAAACTAGATAAAGGGTGCACCAACATCACACTTGTCCAAGCAGGTATTCATATGAACTAACAAGTACATGTTTTAAATTTTAAGTTGTCTTTGCCATCAGTGTAAATCTTATGCTAATATTTTCATCATTATAAGTTGATGCAGTTCCGAAAGCAACCATTCGCGCGTCAATGTCGTTGGTGAATTCCGAATGAATTGACTGGTCCAAACTAGTCCGTTATAAACATAGAGCGAACAATTGATGGAAATAATTATTTTAGATATGATCTAAAGTATTGACCTTTTCAACTGAAAGATTGGTACAAATATTTAATTAATATAAATTTTAATTTTCCAGACGGAGGAAGTTTTTGGACTGGATTGCAGGACGTGCTAATTTCAAACTCGAATCGAACCTGGAAGTGGCAAGACACAAATACGGAGACTACATTCTACGACTGGAGTCTAGGCGAGGGCACATTGGCGAGTCACACCGAAAATTGTGTGATTCTTCATAAAGGAAGTGACACGTATGAATGGCATGATGTCTTTTGCTCATCCGTGTATAGATCGTTATGTGAGAAAGCACAGATGTGACTGGCTGTCTTTGTTAAATGCTGTTTTAAAGACATACAAATTGTTTTCCTAAGGCTGACGTGTTTAAACTTTTTGAATTTAAACTCATAATGCGAAATGTCAATATTTTGGACATTAACTAACATTAAAGGAAACTGAATCGTTTCGAAAAAGTCATATTAGTACCCCACAGTTATTTATTTGTTTTAAGGTTGGATCATAACATTTTATTATTTGATTATTTTAGATGACCAGACTTACAATACAACTTTAAAATTATAGTACAAATTGCTGTGTCTTTAAATCAATGTATGTTACTGTATATGCATTGTCGATTGCAATTTGATATCGAACTAGACATTTGTTTAATCATTGTCATTAACATATTATTATCATTATCGTTAACATGTTTAATCATTGTCATAAACATATTTAATCATTTCATAAACTTGTTTAATCATGTCATAAAGTGTTAACTGGGACAAGCTTTTAAATTTATCACCCCTGATATATTTAAATCAATGTGTTATTCCTGATATGCACATTTTACTTTTTATAGTAATCGTGTGTTCTGTAACTTTTGACTAAATCACAGGAAATTCCAAACACAGTGTTATTGTTGTTGTTGTTTTGTTGTTGTTTTTATCTAAACACAGATATTCCTGATGCTACAATCTACAGAACTCTGTTAGCCGAAAAAGTACTTTAGAATTATTACTTTGAAAGTTGTTTTCAGCTGAGCGCCATGTTTTGAGAATGGCATTAACCTTTTGGTTAGTAATTGATGACAAATCATCTGTTTAACCATAAAACATCCTGGCAATATCACGAAACGGTCAAACATGTTTTCTGGTCTTATTGTCACAGGTACTAAATGTATTAATTGAACATATGCTTGTGTATTAACTAAATTTAATTTAAAGAAAATCTCCGGATAAGTTTATGATTTATAAACTAAACAAAAATAACGGATGTAAACACTGACCCTGATTCTGAACCTGTCGAAACGGTTCAACGCGTCCATAAACTAAGCATTTTATCCTTTGTCAAAATCCCGCAGATCGTTTAGCCAAAAAGGCGTTGACCTCTCTCGTGGCATTTTGAGATACGATTTCGGAATTGCGAGTCAGCTGCTTGTTCGCAGATCGCAACTGGGCCAGTTCGCAGTTCGTAACTGACATCTACGTGTAGCCTGACAGTTGGCAGTTTGTAGTTGGCAGTTGGAAGCGAAGACTGACTGCTAGTGTGCAGTTGGCAGTAATAATCACAAACAGGTAACTAGTTGCCAGGTCGCAATTAGAAGATTGCAAAATGCGAACTGGCAGCGATTCAGACTGCCATCTGCAAAGCGCAAAATGAGAGTTTACTGCTATTACTAATAAATGTTTCTTTTTTTAGAAGTAGAAATAGTATGCATGCATATACAAAAGTGTCCTAAAGTCCAGTGGTATATTCAAAACAGAGTAAAACGCGTATTTTTGCAAAGAGAAAATATTTGACTTTTAATCTAAGTACCAAACACACTTTTTTACTTTCAAGGTATGGCACTACTGCTGTGGGCCGACTTACAACGACGACGAGGCATACCACGTGTAATAAGGGACAGAAGAGACCCTTTGGATTTCCTAGATGACTCACAGCTATTAAAAAATATAGGCTGGAACGGCGTTCTATTTTTGAACTTTGTCAAGAGCTAGACCAGGATTTGCGTCGGCCGACTCGGAGAAGTTTTTCTCTTCCAGTATCACTTCAAGTGCTTAAAGCACTAAGGTATTATGCCACCGGTAGTTTCCAGTCTGTCATATCAGATGGCCATGGAGTAAGCACTATGACCGTTTCGCGATGTATTAACGCGGTTTCTGTTGGGCTTTCACGGAGAGCAAACATATACATTAACTATCCTATGGACATCAGAGGTCAGCGCCAGATAAAACAAGGCTTTCACCAGATTGCTGGTTTTCCGAAGGTTCTTGGAGTGGTTGACGGTACGTTCATACCTATATAGTCGCCTAATCAGGATGAGCATTTGTATGTCACAAGAAAGGGTTACCATGCAATCAATGTTCAAGGTATTTGTGATTCAAGCAACAGTTTCGTCAACTTAGTAGTCAGATGGCCGGGCTGTACACACGATGCATTTATTCTCGCGAGCTGCCAGATAGCAACGCATTTTGAAACCGGCCAGATACAGGATGGTTGGCTGTTGGGTGACAGTGCCTATCCACTGAAACCTTGGCTTCTGACACCGATTCTCCAGCCTCAAGATGCAGCAGAACGCCGTTACAACGTTGCTCATAAAAGAACCCGGTGTGTGATTGAGAGAACGTATGGAATATGGAAAATCAGGTTTCGCTGTCTTCACAAATCGGGAGGTTACCTTACATTATCAACAAGAAAAAACGTTAACGTCATTGTAGCCACAGCAATTCTGCATAACAAATGCATTAGGAATAGGGTTCCGCTTCCAGATGATGACGACAGCTATGACGACAGCGACAACGGCAGTGACGAAGACTCTGCTTCATCTGACAGTGGCGAGGATGAGCAACAGGATGATCCACATAATGCTCGAGGCATACGAGCTCACCTTATTAACACTTATTTCAGATAAAAGTGAATGATTTGGATTGCTGATGACAGAAAATAAAATTAAATGAACTTAAAAATGAACTATTTATTCATTTCAGGGGTAAGATGACACAGAATAGTACAATAATTTCTAAAAGATTTAATGTCAAGCGATTCTCCTTAAAGTAATTAAACACAAGGTTGATTTTGCGTTCAGTCATAATACCTACAGACATAAATAGTGCTTGTAAATCAAACGTTTGATAAAACAAAAGCATTCTTCCTGAATGTCCTGAAAGTAAATAAATTAAGATACTTCTTCAAAGATGTCTACACGTATTGATAAGTTTGCCGGTTGTCTAACACATCTTAAAAGAAAACTACGGCATTTGAAAAAGTATAGGTTTAAGGTAATGATAGTGTTCAAGACAGTTCAGTTTATACATAAACATACTTACTATTTACATACGAATGTACAGTATTAAATGTTTTAGATATGATTCCCTACTGTAAAATACTTTTTTGACCCCGGGTAAAATATTAATAAATCACCTGTTTACACGTATTTGAAAGTGTAATCGCAGAAATACTTTAATGTCACTTATTTGCTAAATGTTTTCTATGCATTCGTTTTATTTAAGCAACCTAATTTACCATAAGAAAATTGTTTACAGTCGAACCTGTAATAAGAGACCACCTGTCTTAAAAGACTATATCTTCTATTCACTTAAAGTAGCTTTTCAACTGAACCTTGATTAGAAGACCACCTGTATTAGGAGACCGCATTTTGCATGTCCCTTGTGTGGTCTTTAAAGACCGGTTGCACTGTATCTTGAACACTATTATTACTTTTAGAAACAGTTTACTGAAACGAACCACATACAACTTTACTGATGGTAAGCCAGACGGCAAAACTTTAGATAAACCGTCAGAATTTGATCCATGATATTGTGTGCAAATCGAATCTTTCCACACTGTTCATTTACTATTTGTGTCGATTCCTGATTTGACACACACACTGTAATGTGATATAAAATCTGCACTGGCTAACACCATACATCTTTATATCAAACAGAAAGACAGAAAGAAAGACAGACGGAAGGACGGAACTATCGACCGACCGACCGACCGACAGAAATACCGACCAACAGAAGAAGCGACCGACCGATCAACCGTTCGGCCGACGGACGGACGAACGGATCGAAAGATCGAAGATGATCGATTTATAAACTTTATAAATTAGATTAAATTAGATAGATAAGATAAGGTTGGATTAAATAAGATTACATAAGATTTGATTAGAGGGATGGGATGGGACCGACCGACCGACAGACAGACAGACGGACGGACGGACGGACAAGCAGACAGACAGACAGACAGATAGAATATTAGTATAAAAACAACAGTCTCCTACTGAGTTTAATCATTGTGAGCGCCCTTAGTTTCAATAACTAAGTTGTGCTAAGGTCTAGTCAAGTTGTTTACACTATTAAAATTGGCAGCGCAATCACATTTTGAAAGAGACAAAAATAATGAAAAAATGAAACGGCGCGCTTATTCTCCTGATAATAATCACTTCTATTTTATGATACATTGTATTATATCAGCTATGAAAACATATAAATAATTAAAACACTCATAAAAGCTGTGAGCGTTACATGACAGTTGCATTTGTCTCTAGACCTGGATTCTCTGTCATAAGCAACGATTCGCTATGACTATCAGCATTGCAAAATGAAGCTCAGTCGTGTTTATCAATGTTGTAAACAAGGAACTTATGCCGTCTTAATTATTTTAAATAGTTTAATCTTCGGACTGGATGTTTCTTACAATTACGTCAAACACATTTCTGGTTGCGTGGTCGATAAATTTATTTTTCTAAAACTTTTACAACCATCTCTCGACCAGTGCGTCATTGAATGTGTTAAGAGACCCGGTTGTTTGGCTGCAAACTTTCGTCAGAGATTCACTTTGTGCTATCTTGTGAATAACAACAACCTCTCTGAACTGGAATGGTCTACGACAGAAAAAGATTGTATTTTCGTTAACAGAACAGACATGCATTTTACTGTAAGTAATTTGATTGAGTAGTTTGTATACTTTAACATTTATTAATGCCGAATTTCAATCTCCTTCAAAATCTAAACTTTAAAAAGTTGAAATGACTTCTTGTTTTCTACGATGGCTGAATGACGGAGCCAGAGATTATGTTTTGGTGTGAGAATATAAAGCTTGGGACATGATGGAGATCTAAATGTCCTTGATTGCAAGAACAACTTGGTGTAAGTCCATAAAAATGTTTACTACATCATTGAAGAGTTTTTGACAACTTTATTTAATTTTTAAAAAGTTGAATAGGCATAATAGGAATACCCACATTCAGAAAAAAACAGCGTCCCCACACAACGAACAACAGAGAGCCTGAGAGAGGCATTGGTTTATAAAATTGATCAGTTTCAAAACAAACAAATAATTAGAAACTGAGGGGATAACGCCTTGGAACGGTAAAAAATCACCAAATTGTTTAAACCAGGTTCAAGGGTGCACCGACCTCACACTTGCCCGAATTGCTTCTCTTATATACAAAAAAGACTTGGAAGTGTTAGAAATGTCTTTGATGATCGGATTCCAAGTCAATGTGTGGTCTGTGAACCTGCCGAGTATAACAAGAGTACGACTTGAAACTACATCAAGTTGGTGAGGTCATCGTTGTACTTGCCCCGTGTCTGTAGACCTGATATTCAAAGAGAAACCAACCGTGAAATCATAACGCGTCTGCCCGATTGTTTTAAAAGTGGGAAAGAGAACAACGAACGCGTGATTTTTTTGTGATTTCAAGTATACAATTTGTCATTCTCCCATGCAAACTCGATTTCCGTTTTCTTATTTATGAAATGATATTTCCTCTACCCGGGATTGAACCGCACCGTTACGGCGACAGCGCCTAGCCCTGCAAATTTAAAAAAAAATGCCATAATCGAGTTTTGCTTTCCTGAAAGATGAAAACGGTATCATTAAATCGAAATCAGAAAGTCGTTTGAAGTTTTTGAACGCATTGATTATCCGATAAATGCCTGGACCTGGACTGGAGGTTATAAAGCTGAGATTGGAAACCAGTCTCAAATCTCAAGCATCCGGTCGCCATTTCAGCCAATCAGATGCTTGAGATTTGAGGCTGGTTTCCTTCCTCAGTTTTATAAGCTTGGGCACTGATTTTTAATGCTCTTGTTGCTCTCAAATGTAAGTGTTTTTTCTAAATGTAAGGTTGAAAAGAAACAACTTGTAAAACGATGGCATAAATGTATGAAATGTTGATATAACATGTTTTGCCCTTTTCGCTTTTGTTTTCAAATTCATGAACAGTATTGTTATGCACCCACGAAGTGAGAGGTATATGGATTTGCACTCGTCCATACGTCCCAAAACTGTGTGGAATCAACTCCTCGTAAACTCTGAGGCAAATTTCTTTCCAACTTGCACAGATGATCAAGCAGGATGTGTAGATGATCGTAAAGAAAAGATTTTTTCCGGCGACCATTTTTACCAGAGTAATTGCCTTTTGTTAATTTCAGTAATTATATCTTATGGCGTCAACTCCTCCTAAACTATAAGGCGATTTTCTTTTAAAATTTCACAGATGATCAAGCAGGATGTGTAGATTATCATTATGAAATATTATTTACTGTGGTTATTTTACCAGAGTTATGGCCATTGGTTATTTTCAGTATTGAAATCTTGTGGCATAAACTCGTCATTTACTATAAGGCGGATTTCGTTCAAACTTGCACAGATGATCAAGCTGGACGTGTAGATGATCGAAAAGAAAAGATTTTTTCCTGGGGCCATTTTTTCAAGAGTTATGGCCCTTCGTTATTTTCACTTATGAAATGTTGTTGCATCAAATCTATAGCTTTAGAGGGCATCCTGTTTGCCCGAAATAATTCATTCCGCTGTCACGAGAATTGCAAGTTAAAAATATACAGTTTTCCAGTTTACATCATTATTACACAGTTTTCCAGTCAACATTATAATTAAGATTTAAAGAAAATGTTCTTCCGTTAACTGTAGATTTAATAACATTTCGAACTAAATACTTTTTGCCACTTAGGATTGCACTAAGAAATAAATAAATGGACAGGATCTGTGTTTATTGCGTCGTTCAGTTTAATAGAACTGGTGAAGAAAAATTATATTTTCGAGTAATAGACTAGTATTTCATTGAAAAAGTTTAATATCTAAATTGTTTAACTTAGTGACTGGTTATATTGATCTGTATAAGGGCATCATTTATCACCTCTGGTAACTTTAAAATCTTGTTTGGACTCAAAACGCCGTTATATCCGGTGTCCGGTCCCATACCGTGTGCATTGTGCTGTGGTTTTGCCGAAAACTGAATCAAGAACCCCTAAATTTGAGTGACTTTCCTTTTTTTTAGATTCCATCAAACTTTCAGACGTGTGACGTCGGACAAACTCTGGATTTGGAAAATGGAAAATGCTTAAACACAGGTAAGATCAAACAACTTTTCGGACATTAAATTATCGCTTTAAATTATTGTTTGTACGTGGGTGCCTTTATTGGAATATAACCTCAGAGTGAACAATTTGAAAACATTTTTAAAGATTGAGTCTCATTTGTAAATAAAATAAAATGTCATGTAACGTAATGTGTTAAGTCTTACAAAGGTCTTAGGGTGTAATAACACAAACACTTGTTAAGTTCCGAAATAACTTTATATATCTTAAGCTTTTAACAGTTTATTTAATGTTTAAACCGACTTTCTCATAAATATTCCTAGTAAATTTCTAAGTGTCATAAGTTTAGCAATTTAGCCACGAGACTAACATACCGTCCTCCTAAAAGGCATTATGTGGCTCATTCCGGCCATACGGCCGTTCTCTCTGCCAAACTTCCAGATTAAATATCTGTTTTTTTTATACCTTACACTAGACCGTTCTTGCAGACGTATTACTTTTCAAGATGACAGTTTGGCATGAAGAATATATAAAACTACAGTAACAGTTATATAACGTCTTGCTTAATCATAACAAGATCGAGTCCAATGTAATTAAAAGATACAGGTGAAGACATGAAATGACCTGTGGCTAAAATACCTACAAGATTTTTGATGTTATCCAGAAAAGGATATTAGTCTTAACAAGACCATAAATAAATATTTTAAAATGTAAATGTTTAACACCTTATATGTTTGTAAATTATTATCATAATTTTCCTATTACATTACAGTCACTTCAATTACTTCTGGCATCATTTCATTTTTATCGGACGTTATCAAAGGATGAAAAACGCAACCGGTGGCCACTGTTTTCAAATATGTATTTTGTTGTTTTTGATTTCTTTTTTTATTTAGTTTTGTTGGTTTGTGTCGTTAAATGCTTGTAATCAATCTCAAAAATAAATGTTGCTGTTGTTATATAATATATTTATTCAACAATATACTGTATTTAAAGTAAAATTTAAAAAAAAAATACTTTTTTCTTTAAATTTTATCTAAAACAAATGAAGTACTCTCTGTTTTTATAGCGACAACATATGGAGGACTTAAATTGGTATAACTTCTGAACATGAACGGTGACATTATATTTACACTGACATATTGGTTTAACTATGATTAGGTTTAATTACCGGTTTGTTTTGTCACTTCTTAGAAGAGTTTTGGGTTAGGACGGATGAGGTTAACTCCTCTTCCAAATTCACTTTACCACTACAGTAGATATCTACCTCTTATTTCTCTCGAATTAAAAAAAAAACAGACCGCGTTTCCATTAACCACTAAAATCAAAGAAACACGGGAAGTCTGTAAACATATTTTAACAACAATTACTACTTTTACGAGTTGTCCAATTAATTCAATTAACGCTTTATAGGAAGGTCGCAAAAGTAGATATTTATCCCACAATGCATTGGTAAAATCTTTTTTGTTAATTTGAATATACAAATCTTACAATGCAGACAGTTTCAATAAATATTGAAACAGTGCATTAAAGCTCTTCTTTCTTCTTGCGAAAGCTGTTTACTACCAGCATCATGTGAATCTAGGCATGCGCGAGTAAAAAAAGACATTGATTGGCATGCGGGAACTTAAATAACTAATTATTTCTGTTATTTGCTGATCGATTTGAATGGGATTTTGTGGCTTTCACCTCATAGTTATTATTATCTCTTACTACATGCATTTAATGGTCATCATGAATTACTGTGAGAAGTGATAGCGAGCGCACTGTGGAACTTTCGGCGAACGACGACAAGAAAACAGAGCAGTATTACAAAAGAAATGTAGCCGCCTAATTGGCTGTAAAGTACTGTCATAATATATTCCTTTACTCAGTTAAGTAAGACCATGGTTAAAGATTATAAAACTGAGCATGGAAACCAGTCTCAAATCTCAAGCATCTGATTGGCTGAAATGGCAACTGGTCGCCATTTCAGCCAATCAGATGCTTGAGATTTGAGACTGGTTTCCATGCTCAGTTTTATAACCTTGGGCACAGGGATCACATTCTTTTCTAGGCTAGACCATGGATGGTGTTCCTTACAAGCTGGTGAATTTAAAGTTTCGTTCTAATACATAACAACCATTCGGGACAAAAACGTTAAAAAGTTAGTGCACTGAAACCAATAAAGCATGAAATATCCCTGGTTTGATGTGTTTGAAAATTATTCAATCATTATTTAGCGTTGGTTTTGTTTGTCTTCGGTTATAAATAATAAATTGGCTATCTATGCGAGCAGTTGTTTTAGTTATGAGAATCGATATGTGGCTGATTGAAATTTACATATGAAATATTAACGACAGTTTATTCATTACCATTCAACAAACGTTTAAAAATGCTAAAAAGGATCAGTGGCATAAAAGTTCCGGCGTTTATGTTACAGACATAACAAACGGTAATCCTACGGGACAAATAACAAACGGTTAACCCGCAGAACAGATGCTTAAGATTAAAACATAGGAGTTTGGAGCAGAATTACAAGCTTCAAAAATGTTGCCCTAGAATGCGCTTTGCGTCAGAAAACTAAGTCCTGCACGATTATACTTAAAGAAACTGACTATATACAACTGGGATGATACAATCTAGAATTAACTCAACGTTTTCACAACGAACGTTTCCAGTATTACGTCTTTAATGTTCAACAGTCTGTCAAAAGTTTGCGAAACTTGTCCCTAATTGTCAAAATACACATAATCCAAATTGACTTTTTAACAGTGTTCAGTGCCCAAGGTTATAAAGCTGAGCAAGGAAACCTGTCTCAAATCTCAAGCATCTGATTGGCTGAAATGGCGAATGGCGACTGATCGCCATTTCAGCCAATCAGATGCTTGAGATTTGAGACTGGTTTCAATGCTCTGTTTTATAACCTTTGGCCCTGGTGTTAAATTATGACGATACCCCATATTGATAGAAGGTGAAATATGCATATCAGGAATCGCCACATTCAGAAAAAACAGCCTCCCCACACAGTCAAGAAGAAGAGAGGGAGAGAGCATGGTTAATAAAATGATCAGTTTCAAAAGAGACACCACTAACAATTAACAAAAATGAGAATCCGAGGGGTTACCGCCTTGGAACGGTCAGTGGCAAATCAAATTGCCATTGGGCGTTTAAACCAGGTTCCAGGGTGCACCAATCTCACACTTGCCCCAACAGGTTCTCATATCACAAAACAAATACACGTTGTCTTGGTGAAACAACTCCAACCCACTTATTGGCTCAACAATGTTGCATGCAAAAGCACACAAACATATAAAACATAAGAATCTAATAGCATTGAAAAGCCAAAGGGCGGGTAACAAATGATCTTACAGAGACCAGAGCTCCTGGAGTAAAATCAGCAAGAACACGATGACAGGGATAAAAGAAACAAATCGAGCTTCTAGGTTCTTTTAAGAAAAGATTTCCGCATAAACCTTTATAAACTTTTAAATCCCTGCCACCGTCGTGCAACCAAAGAGGTAAGCATAATGATCAACTGTAGAAGGGTTAATCACCAGGCATGCAGAGCGCTGTAAAATATCATGTTGGTAACCTTTCTTTTTAAAATTACAGATGGTTTTTACGAATAACCGGGAGAAATTTACATTGCCCTTTATCTTCTTATGTTTATAAATTAAATCTCCATAAAAAACTGGCTGTGAAATACCTTGTTGCAATAGTGATTTTAAACTGCACCTGTATTTATGAATTAGATCTGGGTATCGACGATAAAACTTGCAAAATGTTTTCCTTAATTTGTGATACCGATAACCTTGTTTTAAAAGTTTTTCTGTAATGCAAAGATTACGTTCATTGAAATCATAAATATCGTTGCAAGCTCTTGAAAAGCGAACAAGCTGTGAAATATAAATCCCGTAAGATGTTGCACGGGGAACATCGCCGTCCAAAAACGGAAAATTTACTATATTAAAATTAAAATCAACTCTTTTATCATATATTTTAGTAGTGACATAACCATTTTCAATTGACAGATTTAGATCGAGAAAGTTTGCTTGCTTTTCTGAAGTGTTTGCTTTATTAAGTTGTAATTCTTTAGGGTAGATCTTATTAACCAGTAATGAAAAATGGTTATTATCTATATTAAATAAATCATCAAGGTACCTCGAGGTGTTGTTAAAAGCAGTAATAATGTCATCTTGATGTTCAGTAGAAAGAGATAACATAAAGTCTCTTTCATAACAGTATAAAAACAGATCAGCAACAAGGGGTGCACAATTAGTTCCCATTGTGATGCCTATTACTTGTTTATAAATAGAGGTACCGAATCTAACATAAATATTATCCAGTAAGAAAGTTAGCGACTCTATTAGGTCTTGACAAGTCCATAAAGTATAATTATCATAAGAACCATCTGTAAAAAAATGCCCTATGTTCATTACAAGCGATGAACGTTTTATTTTCTCTAGCAAACGTTTTTTCAATGAGACTGGTTAGTTTGTCTCTTATTAAATTATGAGGGAGCGAGGTATATAAAGTTGAGAAATCATAAGTAGACAAACAGAACGCCTGAAAATTATTTGATTTAAGCTTTTTCAAAACGTCATATGAATTTTTAATCGACCAAAATAAATTTTTGCCAGAAGTTTCAAAAACCTTATCGCAATACCTAATTACATGTTCTTTAATAGCTGTAAGACAAGAAGTTAAGAGCACGGATAATTTAGTAGTAGTGCAAGAACTAGAGTTAGCAATAAATCTTGCTTTGTACGGTGTTTTATGCATTTTAGGCAACCAATACATAGTAGGTAATTTGTCTTGTTTCGGCTCAATACTGATTCTAAATTTTGTAATTTGTAGAGTGTGTGCAGTAACAATATCACTCTCAGATGAAGAAGTCAGTACATAAGCATTAGTGCTGTTCAGTTCTTCAGTTTGAATATTAATATAGTGTACCCGTCACACTATAGTGTTTTGACGAAAGTTAAAACGAGGTCGGAGTGGTAATAAAGCAATGTTTCTTTCATAAAATGATATACGAGTGTCTATTATTTTGAATATGTGTTTTTTCCAGTTAGAAAGTGCATTAGGCTCAGCATGTTCTCGAGATCTTTTGCACCATTTATTGCAAAATAGGTTTAAAGACTCAGCAATTTCTGCACGACATGCATTAAAATCAATTTTGGATGGAATTCTATATTTGGGACCTTTAGAAATTAAATTACGAATTCTAGAGTCTTTGATTACATTAAGATCACCGGTAACAATATGACCGACAGGCTTATAGCAATATTTAGAAGTTAAACACTCTCAAGATTTTGGTGTATTATCAATGATCTGTAAATCAGAGGTAATTTTATTGTAATTAAAAATTGTATTTCTAGTTGGTTTGTTGTATTTATAACAAACCATAGGCGATTCAGAATTCTTAAAATAATTAGGAACAGCCGATTGAACTGTTTTATCTTAAAATATACTAGGAAGGTCAATAAAATCTATTCCTTTATTTAAAAAAAAGAAATTTTAAGGAAATGTCTTTTATGGTCAGATTCCAAGTCAATGTGTGGCCTGAGAACATGCCGAGTATAACACTGAATCAGACTAGCAACCTCGTAAAATGGATGGGTTCTTATGACGATGTCGTCGGCTTCTTCATCCAGTTTCTGCAGACTTGATATAGAAAGAGAAGCCAACCTAGATAGCATAGCGTGTCTGCCAGATTGTTTTAAAATAATATGTAGGTCATTAATAGAACAACGAATACGTGATTTTCTTTTTATGTTTCCATTAGTTCTGCTTCCATGCGACCTCGATTTTCTTTTGCGTAATTCAAGCAATCCAAAGACGTCATAATCAGGATTTTTAGAAATGTTGCCTTCCTGATAAATATTATCATTTAAACCAAGTGGGTATGGAGATTGTAATTTTTTAATCCATTTTTGTTCCGAAATGAGTCTGGCCCTGATTTTAAATGCTCTTGATGCAGCGCTGTCAAATGTAAGTTTTTCTACTGGTTGAACGGAAATATTTTGTAAACGGTGTCCTGTTTAAAATGCTGGTATAAAAATGTTTTAAATTTGCTGTTGTTTCGAATTTTAGAACAATGTTGTCCAAAACGTGTTTTTAAGGGGCGACCTGTTTGACCTACATATTGAATTCCACAGTTATTAGAATTTCAAGTTAAAACGTAAACAACATTATCAGTTTGTCAGTTTTAATCATTATTAATGTTAACAGAAAAAGTTCTGCCGTTAACTGTGGATTTAATGACAGAATTACAATTCAAATAATCACAGCATCTGCACCTCTTAGAATTGCACTTGAAAATAGAAGGATAAGATCTGCGTCTTGTGTCATTCAATATATTTGGTGTAGAAATATTGTACTTTCGAAGAATATGAGATTTTAAAGGTGACAGTGTAATTTTTAAATTGTTTTTAAATAAATTTGTACGATGAACACTCTGCAGACCTGTCATATTAATAGAGCTTGCCGAAGATAAATTTAAGAGTTTACTTAAACCGTTAGATTTCTTTGTCAATGTAATCCAGAATGTCCAAAGCTATCAGTTGGTAATGGTACTGTGCTAGGTAACATGAACGGCATCGGAAACCGAGCAAAATACACATGCAACCCTGGATTCAAGAGAGAGCGGGATGATCCATATACAACCTGTCAAGATAATGGCACGTGGTCGATTACACCAAAATGTGTAAAAGGTAAATTTTCACAACGTAACCTAAACATGCTGTACATTGCAATACCTCGTATGTTGAATTTAACTTTGTTTTAAGAACAATTAGACATTTTAGTATGGTACAAATTACCACAAGAGGCATTGAACGTGATATTAGTTGAAATCTGTACAAAGGCACTATGATGCAAAAGACTCTAAGATGGTACTGCTCATCCTTAGCCATCGTGCCATGATGTGTTTGCGTCTCGTGGTGTGTTTGCGCCATCTTGACTTCCTGCTTTCGCCTTGAAATCATTTGTTGTAACGTGTCGTTTTTGAAATGAAATTTCATCCAATCAATCACGAATACGATAAATATCTTTCAAAATTGAGATTATGAGATAACCGGATGAGGAAAATACGGCCCAAGCGACCTGTTGATTGAGGCTTTTAAGCCTCATAGTATCCCTTTAGACCGTACAAAACAGTAACAAATTAGAAGATAAGTTCCATTTTGTACTTGAATGTCCATTATTTATTGAACTTCGTATACAATATTTTAAACAATATAACTGGATAAGCATATACTAATTATTTCTATATCGATGTTTAACATTGTTTCACATTCATCTATTGTTTGGAGTTCATTACAAATATTTGTTTTCCATTATTATCATATCTTCTGCTGTCTCTCCCAGAGATAATTCAATGTGCTATTTTTTATGTTAATATGTCATTTAATTTGTTTTTTGTTAATATGCTCGTGGACCATAAAGGTCTTTTGCTTAATAAACTATCTATTTAGCCTTTAAACTTCCAAGAGCGCGGACATTCTCATCAAAGCCCAGCTCGTGACACATATTAATTATTGCATACAATATGTCCATCTCAAGTTACCTTTTTTTCAAATTCATTTGTTAATATCTAAGTTCATTTTCATACGTCCCCTCCACGAAATGGGTGGGATATAGAACAAACTGCACTTGTCCGTACGTATGTACATTATGTTTCCGTACATACAAACCTATTCAAATTCTTGTGGCACGAATTCTTTATTCTTTCTATGGTGAATTTGTGATGTTCTGGCACGATGTGAAAATGATCGAGAAGAAAGAATCTTTTCTGCAACCAATTTCACATAGTTATGGTTTATTGTTATTTTCATTTACAAGAGCCTCATTTATTGTATTGCGGATTTTCTTCAAACTTACAGAAATCATGAAACAGAATGTTAAAAAGGGATTCTTTCCCTTCATTTATTTTGATCAAAGTTAAGGCCTTTTGTTAATTTTAGCAATAAACTAATTATTTCGCAATTTCCTTATTAATAGTATTGGTATTTCTTTCAGTTTTGCAAAGATGATCTTGCTGGATGTATTGACAAGAAATGATTTGTCTCTTTGACTGTTTCACCAGATTAATGGCCCTTTGTTAATTTCAGTAATAAATAAAGAATATCAGGTTACTGTCTTTTGATAACAGGTGATATTGGACAAGGCCAATATGGTCGTAGGAAAGGCTCTGCCGATCTATGTCGATAACCAGCAAGTATTTAAATGCCCTGTAACCTACTCTTCATGGGGCTGGTTATCAAATCCATAATTTTAGTACATGGTTCCTTTGAAATAATTGACACCTCTGCAAATACCCCATAATTCGTTGGTATTATATTGGCTTGATATCAAATTTATTTGTGTTATAAGGATTTCTGAATTATGTACACGCCTCTCTGACAAATTTTTCAACTATTTACCAAAATTTTGACGAGCGTATTTTTATGGCAGTTTGGCAGTATTGTTTAAAACTTTTCATTAAGTATAAACATCATACAAAACGGTTATAATATATTATAAAAAAAGTTCATGTCCCACATTTGTGACATGTGGACACACTCTACATAAAGTGACTAAGTAATAAACGATGATTATTTGTATTCATATCGTTAAAATCTTCTCAGCGCGTGCTTCATGAGTTCATACTTTACTGCGCAGGGCTCATTATACACAAGTTGGGGAGCCGGGGTGAGACTTTTTCCAGAAAAACTCTGGAAGAATGAGTTACGTTTAAACCCTTACTTAAGGCACGGAAGTCGAAGTGGTCAAAACCCATCGCATTGTGTAAAAGATAAGATCTCACGATTGTTATATTGGGAGGACAATATCTTAAATCTCGTATACAATATGTAATGTTTGACGTTAATGAATTTTATTTCAAAACATTTGATCTCTGTCATGAATTTTGATAAATTTTCTAACATGACTCATTTTTAGAACCTTGTGAGCGAGACTGGGTGCCTTACAACGTTTCTTGCTACATGTTTGGAACAACGAGTCAAACCTTTGATGAGGCAAAAGTAAGTTACCAAATGTTTTGAATTACTTATTCAATTATAAATTATTTACTTATACGCTCGTAAATGAATTATTTTGTCAGAATTATAGGTTATTGACTGAGCGGCGCCTGTAAAATATGGTGTAGTCTGCTTCAAATCCAATATTTTTCAATACATTTGAAAAAACTGAAATATACATATAGGGAAAAGTCACACTCAGAAAACACAACCTCCCCACACAGCCAAGAAAGCTGTGAGGAAAGGAGAGCATGAGTTAAAAAATGATCAATTAAAAAAAAAGGCGCCATAAACAATGAAAAAAAACTAAAAAAACTTGTCTCGAGTAACCGTTTTCTATTTATTTTATGAGCCTAAATATATACACGAACTACTCAAAATATAATAGGACCTCTTTTGAAGTCTGTAAGTTTTCCATCTAAGATAATTTTATTATCGTTATTCAGTTAAATAATTCAACTTGGATGACCTATTCATCGGCTTAAATAAACAATATAAAAAAACTTAATGTATCACAAACTCTTCAAAATGTTAACATAAATATACTCAACAAAAAAAGAAACCTGACACTGTAACTTTGAATAAGTATGAGGTGCATATTCAAAATCTATACATTTTTGCACCATCCAAAAGAAAATAACCACTGAATCACTTGTTTCATGCACCAAAAATATCAAAATGCATAATTAAGTTCAAAACAGGCACAATTTTTATTACATACCACAATTCAATTAGCTTTAAATCTGATTCCAGGAAAATACACCAAATATAAAGTGTCAGGTTTCTATTTTTGTTGAGTATAGTATTAACTACAGTCTACAAATGTTGAGTGATGTATTGGTTTTGTATTAGAAAGATTGCATAGATCTGCAGGCACATCTCGTAAATATCAACGATGTTTCTTTTTAGAAAGAGTGCATGAACCGTGGAGCCCATCTCGTGAACATCAACGATGCCTCTGAAAATGACTTCATTAAGAAACATCTGGCTCGAAATGACACCTCTGCTTGTGAGTATGTTTTTTTTGTTTGTTTTTATTTTGTTGTTTTTCATATTTAAATACACCAATATATTTATCAGGAATCAGTTTGCCCAGAAAATATGAGGTTATACAATATCTTCACTCATATAATGCGCATCACAAATTTACAAAATCTATAACACCCTGGCTAACCTGGTACGTTTCGCGAACGGCACTACGCCGCGATCACGGCATATGCAACGCTTTTAACCGGTATAACCGGTGTCAATGTAGGAGATTTTGTGGGGTAAGGTAAGAAAATCCAGTGCAAACATTTTTTATTCATTCATAATTCTTTACTAGACTTTAGTTTTATATCAAGAAAAAATACGTTTGAACAGGAAATTTACAACTTTTGCAGTACAGAGAGGTCCATTTTCACGAATGATTGAGCAAACTACTGTATTCTGGACACAGAGAAGACTAGAATCATAAATAGTCATGATTTGACAGCCGTACAGGCCTATAGGTTTGAGTATTTTTTAAATATCTAACCAAAACCTTTTGCGATTTTCTTACCTTACCCCACAAAATCTCCTACATTGACACCGCTTATGCCGGTTAAAAGCGTTGCATATGCCGTGATCGCGGCGTAGTGCCGTTCGCGAAGCGTACCTGGTTTGCCAGGTTGTATAATGGCATATTAAAAAATCGATATACGAACAAGTAACGAACATAAAATTAAAAGTCAAAAGGTGCACTTAGTGACTTACGTAATTCTTCTCGTAAAATTACTAAGTAAACAAATAGCATTTGTTTCGAAATAATTTTGTTTTCATTTTATTAATGTCACAGCGATAATTGTTGCATTAATGCTGTTTCTATATCAAAAGATATTTCTAACTTGTTCAAAACATACAAGCTTTTAATACTTACCTGGAGAATTCGTACAAAGTAAATCAATGCATATCAAAACACAAATAAATCTACATACCATATTTTTATGTCGCCCTTTCGAAGAAATGGCGATATATAGGGATCGCTTTGTCCGTCTGTCCGTCCGTCCGTCCGTGCTTACGCCACGCCATTTATGTGGCTATGAGAACAATGGTAACGGTAAATTCTATTCATTCCGTTCTGTTACGTGGCTTTTTTTTCTTTTATGTGGCTAAAAGAACAATAGAGAGGACAATAGAGTAGCCACATAAATGACGTTCGTAAGAACCTCCGTCGGTCCGTCCGTCACGAAAACTTAACGTTTGCTATAAATTTGCCATTTCTTAATATTTCTTCATAAAAGTTTCGAATTATATTGCTTATGACAAAACGCTCGTTATGATGCCAAATTCTTTAGGTCAAGGTCATATTTGATGTAGTTATGCCCCTTTTTGTACTAATATTTTGACACGAAAACTTAACGTTGGCTATAACTTTGCCATTTCTGAATATTTCTTCATGAAACTTTCCAGTTATATTGCTGACAACACGCTCATGATGATGCCAAATTCTTTAGGTCAAGGTCACATTTGATGGAGTAAGGCCCCTTTTTGAACTTTGATTTTAACACAAAAACTTAATGTTGGCAAATTATATTGCTTATGACAACACGCTCATGATAATAATGAATTCTTTAGGATAAGGTCGCATTTGATGTACTTGGATTTTTACACGAAAACCTAACGTTGGCTATAACTGTGATTTCTAAATATTTATTCATGAAACTTTCTTATTATATTGCTCAAGACAACACACTCGTGATAATGGCAAGTTGATTTGGTCAAGATGGAGTTATGCCCCCTTTTTGTACTTGCATTTTTCTTCCGATATTGTACCCGAGGACGACACAAGTGTTCAACTGAACACCCATCTAGTCTTATGTTTGAAACATTCATAATCAACATTCTATTTTTTTCGTATTTACCAAACATTGAATATCAATACACAAATATTTTTCACAATATCTGAATTTTCTGAATATATAATACAGATGAAATAGGTGGATAAGGTTCTTTGAACGCCACTGTACATCAAAAAATATTAAAATTGTGCAAGCTCCTATTGATTGAGTCTGTACAAGAGCATTTGTGGAATTCATTAACTATTTACGCCGCCTGGCCACGGGTTGATGCAATACAAAATTTGATAAGTATGAATATCGTGCTCAATTTACTTCATAAAATGATAACAGCACTGATTTAATGTACAGGGAAACGTATGCAAATATTACATTGAGCCTGTTCATTGGCAGTAATCGAAATTGAAATGCATAATACTGACAACACCGGCTAGCTAAGTGTTGAGAGAAACTCAATATTTATACCAGCCGACAAAACTATTTCAATCCATCCAAAAGGATGAGTTCAGCTAATTCATACTGTCTGGTAAGGTCCAACATATATTTACGTAAATATCCATGAGTTTGCATACGAACAAGAAATGGTTCTCATTGCCAAATTTACAGCAACTACTGCGTAATATTTCGTGATACGGAAGGTTTGGTGAGCGCCACCTTTCCGTTTTAATTTCAGGTCTCTGACTCGATGTTCTAAACCACTATAAAAAAGTTTCTCAACATTTATAAATCCTGTCAAAATGATAAGACAAAACGGAACAATCAATGCCTACTGGTTCATCCATAATAACCATTCAAATCTACGTTAAGACTTATTTTATTAATGACAGATAACTTCGTATTGCTATATTAATTATTGAAGTATTTGAATTGTTAATTTTAAATTTATTTTTAAGATGAAGGTAACTTCTGGCTTGGTTTGACTGATGTAACAAAGTCACGAACCTGGAAGTGGATCGATACTAACACGATTGCTACATACTTTGACTGGGGACAGAACGAGCCATCATCTAATTTTGAAAACTGTGTCATACTTTATACGGAAAATAACAAGTACACTTGGCATGACGTCCTATGTTCGAGCCCATATCAACCGCTATGTGAGAAGGGAACTATTTAACGCCGTTTTCAAAAGAGAATAACTGTTTTACTTTGAGACATAAGGAAATTAAAATAAATTGTCTTAGTCTTAATTGTTTTCTACATCAAATCAGTCATTAAAATAATTTTGAGATTTATTTTCATAAGAGAAAACTCGTTTATAAAGGAATCAGAAATTCTACATTAACAATATAGTAATAAAATTCTAACTTTTTTATTGTTATACACGAACGTTTTATGACTGGTTACGTGTTAATGTTCTGTTGTTATTTTTTTTTCAAAATTGACCAAGAATGACTTACTTTTTTTGACAATGAACATCAAACCCAATAAACCGCAATATTCAGAACATAATATGATTTAAGCGTTCCTCGCTTGAACGGGTTACAAGAGGAATAATCCGATACGGTAAGGTCGGTAGACGGTCTTTTATAATCCAATACGTCTCAAGTCGGTAGACGGTCTTTTAGCTTAACCCCCTTTTCGTTTCCGGATTTGTATAAACAAAAGGTTGTATTTGGGCGTTGGTAAAATTGGAAAATTTATAGTTTTGAAGTTATTGTTTGTTGAATATTTTGTTTTGAAATGATTAAACGGTGTTCACTGTTACAGGAAACTTTTATTTTGTAGGATGATGCCTCGAATTTACGAGGATATTTGATGAAAGGAAAGTGGTCGTTCGGAGACTAGGGCATGTTTATCGAATAACTTACCTTTAGCGTTTGATTTTGGTGAATATTTTAACAATCATGGCAAACCAAACGTTTCATTTGTAATTTAGTAATAAATGGAAAAAAATTACAACCAAATGTCATATCGTCAAAATACTTCTCGGATATGAATAAACAAAGTTGGTATGACGTCATTAGGCTAGTATGTTTGCTTTGTCTCTTGCTTAATCAAGTTTTAATCAAGTTTTATCGCCGATATCCAGATCTAATTCATAAATACAGCTGCAGTTTAAAATCACTATTGCAACAAGGAATTTCACAGCCAGTTTTTTATGGAGATTTAATTTATAAACTTAAGAAGATAAAAGGCGATGTTAATTTCTCCCGGTTATTCGTAAAAACCATCTGTAAATTTAAAAAGAAAGGTTATCAACATGATATTTAACAGCGCTCTGCAGGCCTGGTGATTAACCCATCTACAGTTGATCATTATGCTTACCTCTTTGGTTGCACGACGGTGGCAGGGGTGTAAGAGTTTATGAAAGTTTATGGGGAAATCTTTTCTTAAAAGAACCTAAAAGCTCGATTTGTTTCTTTTATCCCTGTCATCGTGTTCTTGCTGATTTTACTCCAGGTGCTCTGGTCTCGGAAAGTTCATTGAGTACCCGCCCTTTGGCTTTGCAATGCTATTAAATTCTTATGTTTATATGTTTGGGTGGGTTGGAGTTATTTCACCAAGACAATTTGTACTTGTTTTGTGAAACGAGAACCTGTTGGGGCAAGTGTGAGCTTGGTGCACCCTAGAACCTGGTTTAAACCCCCAGTGGCAATTTGTTTTGCCACTGACCGTTCCAAGGCGGTATCCCCAAAGGTTCTCTTGTTTATTAATTGTTTGTGGCGTCCTATTTGAATTGACATACATATATAAAACATGCGCTCTCTCTATCTTCCTCTCTTCTTTTTCGCTGCGTGGGGAGGCTGTGTTTTTTGAGTGTGGCGATTCCTGACATGCATATGTTGCTTTTTTTTTAATATTACAATTATCATAATATGATTACTCTAAGTCATAGTATGTGGCCTGAAAGCTTTCTTCATAAAGTCGGGGGGTGTGTTGTGACAGTCTATTTACGGTCGGACCCGTATGGTATCCCGGTCAGGACGGCGTTTAGCAAGGAAACGAATTGCCCGCGCCTCAGAGATCTATAGAAGGGGCATATACGTTGGTTGTTTTTGGTCATGTTTTCGGGAATAGGCAAGTGGCAGCAGGATATCTGTCAAGGTTGTTGCACACATTTCGAAGGTTGTATTTATTTAACTTTATTTTTAAAATATATTGATATGGAAGATAAGTATCATTTGGAAAATATTTGTTGTTGTTAAGTAATTGACTGAACTAGTTGTTTGTATTTTGATTGCCCATAAAAACAGTGGTTTATTTTTTATTTGGCCTCTGTTGGTAATCACATTGAAAATATGTGTTGTTGTTCAGTAATTGACTGAACAAGTTGTTTGTATTTTGATTGCCCATAAAGACAATGGTTTATTTGGCCTAGAAAAAGAAGAGGACACCCCCCCTTTCAAATCCGGTTCTTTACAGAACAATAGGTTTTATGTGGACAGCTGTAAAGTTGTAAAATTTATACTTCTGAAGTTAAATTTTGTAGAATATTTTGTTATAAGATGATATCTTTGTGTTCACTGTTACAGGAAATTTACAATTTATAGGCTGATGCCGCCTAGAAATGATGATATTTAAGGATTGAATAAGGTCGATGCGTTGGTGCATGCTTTGTTTCTCAAATTTGCTTATTCTGGCGTTGGTGTTTGGAAAATATAACCACAAAGACAACCAACAGTTTTATTATTATATGAAAGGAATAATACGATTCGGCAATGGATGCCATAATCCTCAAAAATGCCTTGGATACGTGGAATGTACAATGAGAACATCAGAGGCGGATCCGGAAGGCGTTCCCCAACCCGCCCCCGTCCCGTTTAGTAGGGAAGGGACATCAACGTCCGTTTTGTACTTTTGTTAATTTTGGCGATGTAATTGTCCTTTTTTATGAGGTCTTCTTGTTTATTTCAGATCTACATGAGCTTATTTGGTCAAAGTTTCAGGAATAGGCAGCAGAGGATCTGTCAAACGGTTTTTGCACACATTCTGAAGGTTGTAATTATAATTAAATAATTTTAATACTTAAAAAAAAGATGAACAATTTGTTTGTATTTTTGATTGCTTATTGACGGTGGTTTATTTGGCCACTGTTGTAATCATATTGAACATATTTGTTGTTGTTCAGTAATTGACTGAACAAGTTGTTTGTATTTTGATTGCCCATAAAAACAGTGGTTAATTTTGCCTCTGTGATAATCATTTTGAACATATTTGTTGTTGTTCAGAAATTGGCTGAACAAGTTGTTTGTATTTTGATTGCCCATTGACAGTGGTTTATTTGGCCACTGTGGTAATCACATTGTGTTCAGCAATTGGCTGAACAATTTGTTTGTATTTTTGATTGCCCGTTGACAGTGGTTTATTTGGCCACTGTGGTAATCATATTGTGTTCAGCAATTGGCTGTACAAGTTGTTTGTATTTTTGATTGCCCGTTGACAGTGGTTTATTTGGCCACTGTGGTAATCATATTGTGTTCAGCAATCGCTATACAAGTTGTTTGTATTTTTGATTGCCCGTTGACAGTGGTTATTTGGCCACTGTGGTAATCATATTGAATGTATTTGTTAGTTGTTCCGTAATTGACTGAGCAAGTTGTTTGTATTTTGATTGCCCATTAACAGTGGTTTATTTGGGCATTGTCGGTAATCACATTGAATTGACATGCTGTTGCTCAGTATTAAACTTAACTATTTGAATTCTATAATTTATCTGACTGCTTTGCTCTGCTGGTGAGGACTAGTATAAAATTTGGTTGGCTGTTTTAATTGGTTGAAATTTGTTTTTAAGCTGGAATTTTTTATTTTATAGATGCAGAAGGGAAAACGTCGTCGCGTAGAGGTCCAGGAAGCGCTCTCTTCTCTCGCTGGGGCATCAGACTCTCAGCAGTGACAATTTTGTTTACTTTGAGGTTTGCGATTTTAATTTATTTTAAACATGCTGAACTTTTTATAGATGCTTAAATGAAAAAGTCGTCGCAATGAGGTAGAGGATGCGGCCTTTCCTCTCTAGCTGGGGCACCAGAGAGTTCAACTGCAGAGAATGTCTCGAGCGGGGTGGTCTTATTGTTTGATGATCAACTTGATCATGCAACCAGGCGGGTGGCGAAGCACTTGGGGGCTAGCCAGAATGACGAAGTCCGCTTTTGGTGGGACCTAGAGTTTGGATCTCAGATCTACAGGAGGGGCAGATAAGTCGGTTATATTTGGTCATATTTTCTGGAATAGGCAAATGGCAGCAGGGTATCTGGCAAGGTTGTTTCACCGTTTTGAAGGTGGTATTTATATTAAAAAGATGAAAAGGGAACTTTGAAAGCCATCGAGCACGACAAATATGAAAATATTGCAGGCTCGGTTTGATTGAGCCTGTTCATGGACAGTAATGGAAATGCTTATTACTGCCCACTTTTATTATTTGACAATATATTGATGTGGAAGATTAACACATTAAACATTCTTGTTGTTAAGTAATGGACTGAACTAGTTGCTTGTATTGTGATTGCCGATAAAGAGTGGTTAATTTGGCCTTTGTTGGTAATCACATTGAAAATATTTATTGTTGTTCCGTCATTGACTGAACTAGTTGTTTCTATTTAGTTGTAGTTTTGTTAGGCCTCTGTTGGTAATTACATTGAAAATATTTGTTATTGTTTAGCAGTTGACTGAACAAGCTGTTTGTATTTTGATTGCCCATGTACAGTGGTTGATTTGGCCCCTGTTGAGGCGATCTCTTACAGTTAAGGCACCAGAGTTCAACTGCAGAGAATGTCCTGAGCGGGGCGGTCTCATTGTCTGATGTTCAACGCGAAGTTGTGGCCAAGCGGGCGGCGAAGCAATTGGGGGCTAGCAAGAATGACGAAAGTTCGCTTTAGGATGGACCTAGAGATTGAATCTCAGGCAACATTTTTGCACGGGCGAGGAGTGCATATCTACATCAGCATTTTTTTGGATGGACCTAGGGATTAAATCTCAGGTGAGTAACACAGTCTCAACAAATGTCTTGGGTTTCACTTGACTAATGCAGTAAAAATGTATATGGCGAATTTATTGAATTATTGAATTGGTTAGTCTTTTTCCATCTTTTAAAGACAGCGATCGCAAATATATTGTGATTGTTGATGATAATATTCAACTGAAAAGTAAGAAAGCTTAAGCCCCCCCCCCACTCCACCCTTTTTAGTATTAACAAATGGACAGATGCTTTTCTGGTCTATGTCTGCATTTATTGTTCAGTTCACACAAATGATGTTCAGGTTCTACTTAAGTATATGTATAATGTCAGGATTGCTGCATCCAAGGCTGGTTAACATATGACGAACAGTTCAGGTACAACAAGGCACGTAACCCTAACATGCCTTGGGGCAAAGTAGACCAAGAATTATTATTACTGTATGTTCACTTCTCGCCAAGGATGAAGTCTTTGCAGGGATCTCTCTCACAAAAAAAATGCTATGATTTTAACTATAAAGGTTTATGTTCAAAGGAAACTTGCGTTTATTCACACATACGGATGCATTATAACAAAGAGCATCCCAGTTAATTTTTCAGGGAATTGCAAACAATCAGAATACCCAGTCCACTGGACCAGCTCACTAAACTTGTTGTACACTGTTCGATGATCAAAAAGGGTTTCAGGTAACATTCGAATTTTGGGAGCTGTTGATTACAGTATCGCCTGCGTCTGTCTGTCGAAATCTAATTTGTTGCCTTTTAAGGCTATTTTTATTTTATCATATTTCGGCTTGTTAAGTCTTGAAAGTTAGAAAACTACACATGTTAAAAAGGTGGCGGATTTATTCGATATCCATAAATTCCTCAGTCATATTCATGTCTGTTTTAACATGAGGTTCTACCATTAAGTTATACCATTCTCTGTATAGGTTACAACAGGCCCTTCATTTATTCGTCATTATTTCAACAGACTGGAGAGTATGGGCCGTGGCTCTGCTTGGACAATAGAGATTTGTGCTGAACACTAATAATTTTTGTTTCTGTCTGTTCAGAAGTTATTTTCTACTATTTCGGTGGCGATATGGCATAATTATGTACGGATTATGCCATGTGGCGGTTAAGTTGTCGCCACCAGCCTTTCGCAATATAATTAATAAGAAGAGAACCAAGTGTGCTTCTGGTCCCAGGGCTACTTTCTTCTCTATCTTAATTGAGTTTGTTGTAATTAGCAAATTATTCTGGTAAATTGTTGGAGCCATGGCCCTTACTCCCATTCAAAATAAAACAAAACAACAAAACATTTACTTCAGTGTTTGTATTGTTCTTTAAGGATTATTTCCGCTTGTAATATGGTTTAAGCGTTCCTCGCTTGAACGGGTTACAAGAGGAATAATCCGATACGGTCAGGTCGGTAGACGGTCTTTTATAATCCAATACGTCTCAGGTCGGTAGACGGTCTTTTAGCTTAACCCCCTTTTCGTTTCCGGATTTGTATAAACAAAAGGTTGTATTTGGGCGTTGGTAAAATTGGAAAATTTATAGTTTTGAAGTTATTGTTTGTTGAATATTTTGTTTCCCGCCCACCACACCCTTGAGGCAAGTTTAGTAAAATATTAATCAGCACTGTATATTGTTTGATTTTCTTGTTGCGTTGTGCTGCGTTGTTTTCTGTTTATTTTCAGGAAGAAAACAAACAAGATGCAAACGTCACGGCTTCTGGAATTGTACGTCTGCTTGAGGAAGTTTGCTTTGTAATTCTGGAATCCGTGGGAAGTTTTGTGTATTGACTTTGTTCGGAAAACTGTTTAAACTGATATTTCTTTACTTTTTCAAAGACATAGTCTCTGGTGAGCTGTTAAGTTGTCGCCACCAGCCTTTCGCAATATAATTAATAAGAAGAGAACCAAGTGTGCTTCTGGTCCCAGGGCTACTTTCTTCTCTATCTTAATTGAGTTTGTTGTAATTAGCAAATTATTCTGGTAAATTGTTGGAGCCATGGCCCTTACTCCCATTCAAAATAAAACAAAACAACAAAACATTTACTTCAGTGTTTGTATTGTTCTTTAAGGATTATTTCCGCATGTAATTCGCAGTTTATTACCACCACGAGATAACTCCATAATCAAGAATCGGTAGTACATACGCATTAAAGTAAATTTTCTTTGTTTCAAATGTGAGGTACTTTGATATTCTATTAAACAGATAGAGCTTTGAATTTAATTTACTGCAAATTTTATCTATCTGCACTAGCCATTTTATTGAATCATCATCATTAATGCCTAAAATATTTTGATAATGTACATTCTCAAGCTGAGTTTGATTTAAAGTAATTACTAGAGAGTCTGAGCTCTTTAACCTGTTTTTCTTTCCCAGTAGCATGCAAGTTGACTTTAATGGGTTTAGTGACATAAAAATAACAATATGTCACTAAACCCATTAAACCCAGACTTATTATTATTATTATAATTATTATTATTATTATTATTATAAGTTAGAATTAGGAAATGACGTGGATAAGACTGGATAAGTGAGTTTTTTAACAGTGCAGTGGATAACCGTAAAACTTCCGAAAATAAAACCGTGGCACCTAAACTTTTTTATCAGACGACTTTTGAAAGCCGTGGTAAAAACCCACTATTATAGTTGACTTTGTTTTGAATGGAAATATAATACAAGACGATAAATATTAAAAATAGATAACTAAATAAATTATATTCACTGACGTGTATGCATAATTCTCACTTCACTAACAATAATTTAGCAGTATTTTATTGTGTATCGATTTACTGATTTGTTTTAACAGTCGTAAAACAGTCATTAAATTATGAGGGAGCGAAGTGTATAAAGTTGACGGTGTTCTGTGAAATTCATTCTAAGTTTAACAAGACCATATAATAAAGGAAAATGGATAATATTAAGGAACTGACCATGAGGTTGACGCCTGTGACCCCAAACAGAATCCAAAGCAAGGTATCAACACAGGCTACCTACATCCTACATTCGGTGAGGATATCGCAAACATGTCTCAAGTTTGCGTTTGGCAGAGTATCTCCACTGACTGTGACCTTGACCCAGTGAACACAAGGTCAACCCCAATACAGCACCTAACAAAACCTATCTTCAAACCGTGTTTGATGATGATAGCTCAACATTTCTAAAATTATTGTCATTGATCGGACATACGTACAGACGTACAGATCAAACCACTTTACACCTTAACACTGGTCTGCATCCGATTTAAACATGTCTTTCTTATCTGGTCAATTTCTTAAGTGGTTTATCCCTCAAGACCATCCAATGTTTGAACGAAGGCAGCACAATGACTCCTCCTCCCCACAACCGTTTACGTTTCACCCGACGTAACGTTTTTATCGTTTTATAATATTTAAATTAAATATATTTTAAAATATGTCAATTTCAGCTTTTCTAAAATTAAATCTATGATTTCTTCCATTTCCTACTCCGTACACTTTAAAATAAAAGAATAGCTAGTAGAAACACTACGTTTTAAATAGCGACATGTAAGGGGAAGTAACCACTGCAGGGACATATATAGAGTTCGGAGTTTAAATGCGTTTGATGAAATTGCCTTTAAAATATTGAAAAACTTAATGTTTACAAAATGTAAGTTTTATTCTTGAATTTCCGTTGAATACCGTTAAATTATATCTGTACTTCAGATACCCAGTTGTTGTTGTTGTTGTTGTTGTTGTAACAAGATTTTAACCAGTTCTCAATTATATATTTGCTCACCTTAACAAACACTTACATTGTTAATGATACAAAAATGTGCTTTATTAACCATAAAAAGTATCGAACGTGTATCACTGGTATGACTCTAAATTGTTTATTTTCTCCCTATATTGACCAAGTGTCGAGCTTAAAACTTTAAAATTAAAGAGTAAATCCAAAACGTATTATGATCTAGCTGTCACATTTTAAGTACATTTTGTAATTTCATTTAAGTAGTTACCGCTGTTTTCATTAATGTTGGTAGATTTACAACGGCATCACCTTTTTCATGTTGGTTGGCGTATTTCGCGCCAGCTAAGTCATATCAATGCGCGAATACACGCATTCTCCGCATTTTACCCTAAGTTTTGGTTACATGATTATCTCTTAATTTGTAGAGTCTACGACAGCACGAAATACTGCTGTGTGCGCAAAAATGTTACCTGCGAAATAACATCATATTACAGAATTCAAAAATCCCGAATGTTCACTGTTGGTGTTTTTTCATAATTGTTTTAGAACTGACCGTTCCAATCGTGTTTATAGTGTCTTATTGGAAATCGATCTTCTTATAAACACATGCTCTCTTTTCCTCTTAATTTTTTTGTTTTCCTGATTGAGTGGCTGTTTTATCTGGGTGTGGCAATTCCCTATATGCCTATGTCACTTTCGTATAGTGCATTTTTGTATAGAATTATTTCCCATGTCAATTATAAACTGGTATTATTGTGCGAAAGTATTTGATAAGCCCCATTCAGAAATGAACTTTGCGGCGCCTCACTTGTATACGATCTATAATGGAAATAAAGACCAGTTATAAAGAGCACACTAAAAACTTCTATCCCTGTCATCATGTTCTTGCTGATTTTACTCCAGGAGCTCTGGTCTCGGTAAGATCATCGAGTACCCGCCCTTTTGCTTTGCAATGCTATTAAATTCTTATGTTTTACATGTTTGTGTGCTTTTGCATGCAACATTGTTGAGCCAATAAGTGGGTTGGAGTTGTTTCACCAAGACAACTTGTATTTGTTTTGTGATATGAGAACCTGTTGGGGCAAGTGTGAGGTTGGTGCACCCTAGAACCTGGTTTAAACCCCCAGTGGCAATTTGATTTGCCACTGACTGTTCCAAGGCGGTAACCCCTCGGGTTCTCATTTTTGTTAATTGTTAGTGGTGTCTCTTTTGAAACTGATCATTTTATTAACCATGCTCTCTCCCTCTCTTCTTCTTGACTGTGTGGGGAGGCTGTGTTTTCTGAATGTGGCGATTCCTGATATGCATATTTCACCTTTTTTAAGGTATTGCGCCTTTCGCCATTGCTTTGCCATAGACAAAAAAGAAAAATATAAAAATCTCTCAAACGGCACAATGTACTTCCATCAAATTTTGCACAAATAAGTGCAATAAGTGTATGATTAGGTTGCATATGCTAAGAAAGTTAGAACGGTAGAGAAAAATTGTTAGACCTAACAAATCCCTAAAATTCTATTTGCAATTTATCACAAAAAGGCAGCAACACATAACAACAATTCAAATGTCAACATGCGTGAAATGATACTGACAACATTATCTAAGGTCCTTGAAAAGAACTTTCAATTGTGAAGAGAGAAATCAACATTTTTATTTTTAGGTCATCCATTTTCGCGATCAGGAAATTGAAGGTCAAACACACTTTTTCAAATAACACACATTGTATACATTTGTTAGACCAAAGGACATTAGGTATCGTTTTCAGTACCTCATTACTCAACAAGACATTTAAATTGGTGTTTAGTGTTGCTTCGTTTTTGTGATAAATGGCAAATAGAATGTTAGGCGTTTTTTTTTTTGGTCTAACAATTTTTCTTTACTGTTTCAACTTTTCTTAGCGTACGTAAATTAAACATATATTAATAACATTGGTTTGAGAGATTTTAAATATTTCTTTTTTTTTGTCTATGGCAAAGCAATGGCGAAAGGCGCAATACCTTAACGATCCACAAAGCTTTATCCCCCGTTGTGATTAAGGTGTCGCAAACATTGCAAATGGCGTAAACTGGCTAAAATTTCAAAAATGAATGTTGGGGGAAATACTTTTTGCCACCTACATTTTATTAGAGAAATGTATTTAGCTAAAGATGTAGTTAATGTTTGCAAGCTCAATTTAGTCTAATTCATGTTCTAATTACCAAGCACATACTAAAATAAAAGAAACCCAGTTTGCATGAGAACTCTGAAATTCGAGAACAATATACCAAACGAACCCATACCTGAAAAAAGTATATGCTGGTCTACAATGTTTAGTGCCAATTGGTCAAAATAATGTTAGGGTTTTCAAGAAATTCAAGGAAAACTGACCTCCGGGTTCTACTTTCGGTTTGAAGTCAAAACACTTTGATGTAACTTTTCAAAACTCGACATTAATTCCCACTGGCAGACCAGTGAAAGTGAAGAAATGTAGTGTCACGTGGCTGTATTTAAGTTTGGCTGCTCAAGTTATTTGAAAAAAAAAAGCTTTATTTACATAGAACAGACACACACAAAAATGAAATACCGTTTGCACAGGTATTCTGGAATGGCTGTTTAAAACGTTTAGAAAAACTGATATAGGTATCTCGTAAACACTTGTTTACAATATTTGCGGTCATCTGTCAAAACAATATAAGAAATTTTCAGTAGTACATTAATATGTTTTGACTTCAAACCGAAAGTTATGTTCCGTGCAATATCATTTTTAAGTGTAAGTTTCTTAAATGTTTTCATTCGCCACATTACTGTCTGTCCACAAACTAAGATTCTAAACTTTTGCTTAAAGTCCGATTTCTAATCGTTTTGTTGGTAGTGTCAACATGAATTATGTATTTTTATATTTTACGTACTAGAAAAGAAATGTATTGCTTGTTAAATGTATACGCATGACGACACAGAAACAACAAAAATACTATAATACTGATGTCTGTCAAAAGCTCTGCCCAATGTTATAAAATTGAGCATGGAACCCAGTCTCTAATCTCAAGCATCTGATTGGCTGAAATGGCGATCAGTCGCCTTCGTAAGTCATTGAGAAGACCCTTTTGAAATTAGGCCAGTCTCTGACAAAATGGCCATTCGGCCACGGTAAAATTCACAGTAAATAGGCAAGTGGCAGCAGGATATCTGTCAAGGTTGTTGCACACATTTCGAAGGTTGTATTTATTGTCGGTCATCCTGATGACCGACATATTATAATCGACCAAACTTGAGCTCTTTAGCCTGAACACCGGTTAACAGTGACTTACGGTCCAGAACGGATAATTTAGACTATGCCACCTGTTCCCAAGACACATGCAAAAGGATAGTGTAGAGGCTGATGTTTGATTGCTTGATATATAGAGAAGCCCTTTACCGGAAAAGACATTAATGTAGATAATCATATTTCTTGTATACTTAATTTATACTTTTATTCAGGACGTGTAGAAATAATGCAGTTGTTTAAGTATCGTTAAACTTGAAGCCTTCTAGAACTTTCCACAGTCGATGCGTATTTGTACACTTAGCAGACAAGCGATACTTATTAACATAGTTAGGTCCGCAAATCAGGTCAAATCAGGTCAGTGACCGTTAGAAGACGGAAAGAAATGTATTCGTATGTTGGATGCATTTATTAATTTCACTTGAACTTTAAACTTTGTGCTGATCACATTGATTGTTTTTGTTATCGTTAAGACGATGCACTCTGAAACTGTTATAAAGAAACATTATTTGTTTTTAATTAATTCTATGACCATAATATTGGCATTATGTCACCGTTTTAAAGGTGTTTCACAAGTATTCCTTCTCAGCCAGAAAATTACTTCAAAAGGTGGTGGTCTTATAGTTTATTCAAAACGATTGCCATTTACATAAACATGTTATGATGATTGCTAATGTTGTCTAATTTACTGTACTTGTAAAAATGCTATTGTTTTAGCATTGACTTCAGACCGAACAAGATTAGTGACAAAGTGTGTGTATGTGGGGTCAGACATTAGGGTTAGGGGTTTCGCGGGTATGTTTTGCACGTTTGAACTCAATTTTGATTTCATTCATGGGCACGTTCATGTAAATCTCAGTAAAAGACGATCTAATTATTCACGAATAACAAAACTATGTAAGCTTCGTTTTAACAAGGGAAAAAGAACAAATATTCAAAGTATAAAGGTGATTGAGTTTCATTTACATGCCGACGAAACAATAATTCCAACAGAAACAGTTGATAAAAACAAACATTTATTTTTGCAAGTTTGCGTTTCAGACAAATATTGCCAACGGCGAAACAGTACTTGTCTTATTGGCGTTTATATATCGACGCCACCGGTAATCCATATAAGCGAACCCTACAGAATGTCCATACTTTATAAATCATGTAAAGGTTATAATCTGGAAGTATTCCATGTGAGTGATAAGAAATTACCGGCAAAGTCGGAAATGGCCAGTCCGCGCCGCTCCCCGGTAAATCGATCTGCATATACCTGCTTGAGAAGACAGTCAATGCTACTGCAGCTTTTTAAGAGATCAGTTTATAAACTGCCGACAGCCAAGATTAAGTTCGTGCTATAGTCCACAGACCAGGTCAAAGATACTGAATTCCATGAAACATAATTATTCCAAGTATTCTAAAGTTTAAACAGATATTGTCATTCACTTAAGCTTTCTATCCAAAAGTTCAAACGATTCAACATACTTTTTGTATTTATTTGCACCATTTCTCCAAATATTATCCAAGTGAAACGGTAAAACTGCGAGATTTTCAACAGACTAGCAGTCTTAAGATATAAAAAGTGAATCAGTACATTTGTCGACTTTTTTTGGGATGCATTATTTAATTTTATGTTAGAGATAAATTCGAGCAGTCGAAAACGAGAAAGGTACGTGTAAAATGCATTCTTTGTTGCCAGCTTGTAAAACAAACACGTCCACTGGTACTTGACCAGCACTTCCTCGTGTACTGTATTATTCGTTTTGCTGAATGAGGAGGATTGTCACTTGGCATTTTCATTTAAAGGGAGATGTGCAGGATTGATGAATGGAACAGATTTGCGAAAAGGGTTATTAATCAGTTGAATATCATTTTTTGAAACTCGTATATTGATTTACACCCGAAATATTTCAAACCAATATTTTTATAAAAAAAGTTATATAAATGGTGTTTCCTATCCTATGCGACGCGCATAGGTTAGCTATTTTTGTATTTCCCGCGTAAAGCCGCAGTGGTTTTGGGGATTGTCACGTGATCACTTCAACCAAAATAGGCATTCGGTGTACCGTGCCGATTATCGACGTCGCCATTTGTTTCAAAATGCCTGGGCCACCACGAATAGTAAGCTTAGCGATTAGCTAAATATAGAATGATCGCTAAATATAGAATGTATTTTTTTACAGGGATTTCTTCAGCGGATTGTTTCAGGTCCTGTAAAATGGTAAAATTAACCGAAAACTTCCTCCTGGAGGATTTCAAATGTTGAGTTTAGTAAAAAGTACACGTAAGTGTTACATAGATCGATCTGTTTACGATTTTACCAAGTACACCTGCTCGACCCTGCACATCTCCCTTTAAATGATAGTGCCTCTAGCTGGGAGCCAACCCGCACCGTCACGGTGACAGCGCCTAGCCCTGCAATTCCTGCGACGCAACCAATTGAGCTAACCGGGACAACCCCAAAAAAGGTTGATCGGATAGCCCTGATATACGTAACAATCACTGCATGACATCGGTAACGGGTTATTTCACTGATAACAGTACTGACTATATGTACGGGGAGACTTTTTACGGCCGCCACACTGCACAAATAGCGCTACTGTTTAAACTACATAGCCCGTTTTAATATGTGAGAACTTTTTCTCTTCATCCTAGGGCCTCTTGTTTGCAGGGATTGTATGTCAGGAAAAGAAACGAAAGCAATTTCACCCATATATCTTGTTTGTTCGAGTCTATATCTTGTTTAATAGAGGTGGACTAGTGCCGAAACAGCGGATGTATATTTTTGGCACCGTACTTGCGATTCCGCGTTTAAAGTATGGTCTGTTCGGTTAGAGATCATTACTTTTCTTAAAAGTAAGTTAACCCTTTGTGTATTTTCGAATAGATGGAATGCAAATCTTCGCAAAAATATATTGTTGTCTAGGAATTAAGATGATAGAAATCATATTTAATTGAATATTGGGAATTTGAGCCCTATGGGAATTAGAAATACTTTGGTTGAACCTACATAAAGTTCCATATTAAAGTCATTTGAAAGGAAAATACCTCTTAAAATAACGAAATAGGAGTTATTATTCTTATTGTCACTGATGGCTTTGTTTTTTACAGGTAATGTATTCAAACAATTAAGATAATAGAACAAGAACTTTCAAAATTATAGGCAACATTTTGTTTCATATTTAAGTCTTTAAAAAGGGGCATAACTCAAAAGTATTGAAACAGGGGTTGTCGATCTTGTTGTCAGAGATGGCTTTGTTTATACAAATGAGGATATATTTCAAGTATTGTGTTAATAGGACAAGGACTTTCAATGATATAGGCAACATTAAATTCGATATTTAAGTAATTTGATAGGAGCATAACAAAAATAATATAACAAGAGTGATCATTCTTGTTGTCGGAGATGGCTATTCATGCAGAAGATATTTTTTAATTATTAAGTTAATATGTCAAATACTTACGAACTCAGAGGAAACATTAAGTTACAAAAATTAAGCTTATGGGCTACAGGACAACGCGGCCGCCGACGACGCCGCCGCAGCCGGACAATAGGATCGATACGTGTCTACCTGCTATTGCAGGTGGCACAATGATAAGCACTGTCATACAATGAATTTGACATCATTTAAAATCGAAACAAAAACGTGTGATGAGAGCGAGCGAACATATTTATTACAGGGCGGAAATTCTAAATAAATACCAACATTCTAACGAAATTTTTCTAGAGAAGTTTACACTTCAGAGCCGTTTTTTGTTAAAATGTCATGCTAATGACCGACTAGCTTTTTGGAAAGCTAAAACTTGTTTAACATTATTTTTAAAATATATTGATATGGAAGATAAGTATCATTTGGAAAATATTTGTTGTTGTTAAGTAATTGACTGAACTAGTTGTTTGTATTTTGATTGCCCATAAAAACAGTGGTTTATTTTTTATTTGGCCTCTGTTGGTAATCACATTGAAAATATGTGTTGTTGTTCAGTAATTGACTGAACAAATTGTTTGTATTTTGATTGCCCATAAAGACAGTGGTTTATTTGGCCTAGAAAAAGAAGAGGACCCCCCCCCCCCCCTTTCAAATCCGGTTCTTTACAGAACAATAGGTTTTATGTGGACAGCTGTAAAGTTGTAAAATTTATACTTCTGAAGTTAAATTTTGTAGAATATTTTGTTATAAGATGATATCTTTGTGTTCACTGTTACAGGAAATTTACAATTTATAGGCTGATGCCGCCTAGAAATGATGATATTTAAGGATTGAATAAGGTCGATGCGTTGGTGCATGCTTTGTTTCTCAAATTGCTTATTCTGGCGTTGGTGTTTGGAAAATATAACCACAAAGACAACCAACAGTTTTATTATTATATGAAAGGAATAATACGATTCGGCAATGGATGCCATAATCCTCAAAAATGCCTTGGATACGTGGAATGTACAATGAGAACATCAGAGGCGGATCCGGAAGGCGTTCCCCAACCCGCCCCCGTCCCGTTTAGTAGGGAAGGGACATCAACGTCCGTTTTGTACTTTTGTTAATTTTGGCGATGTAATTGTCCTTTTTTATGAGGTATTCTTGTTTATTTCAGATCTACATGAGCTTATTTGGTCAAAGTTTCAGGAATAGGCAGCAGAGGATCTGTCAAACGGTTTTTGCACACATTCTGAAGGTTGTAATTATAATTAAATAATTTTAATACTTAAAAAAAAAGATGAACAATTTGTATTTTTGATTGCTTATTGACGGTGGTTTATTTGGCCACTGTTGTAATCATATTGAACATATTTGTTGTTGTTCAGTAATTGACCGAACAAGTTGTGTGTATTTTGATTGCCCATTGACAGTGGTTAATTTTGCCTCTGTGGTAATCATTTTGAACATATTTGTTGTTGTACCATTCTGAAAATCTGACTCGGGTGTGTAAAAGTTTTTTTAATTGCTTTAGAGTACTGGAAATTAATTATAATGTTAATTTTGAAAATTAAAGGTGGATAACAACAAACGATTCCATTTTTAATTCTGTATTTTTATTACCGAAATTTAAAATGAAATAATAATGTTGTTTTTGTCGATTCAGGTGCGAAAAACTGTTTGCACCAGAGGTCATCTCTTACAAGAAAAGGATACAGTGTTAATTACATGGTTAAGATCACATTAAAGATCGTTAGTAATATGCTAATTAAATATTTTAATCAAGAGTTCGAGGCCATCGAATTCTAGTTACCACCTTTAAGATGTTTTATTCATCACAAATTCTTTTTTATACCTTGTTTGTTATTTTTAACACCAGTATTGTTCACTTTTCTTATATAAACGTGTTCCTTATTGTATTCTTTGTCTTGTCCCAAATAATTGAGAGGGAGCCACTTTCTCGGTAAGTGTTGGCAGATCGAGGACGGGTATATACTTTTAGGATATCCATTTCATGGATTTGATCTTTGCTGCACGAATGATAGGTAGAGTAAAGCAACTGTGAAGTCTGTCTGTCTTTAATGATTATCCCCATATTAAGATTACTAATTACATTTAAGAACTTGCAGAAATGATAACTGTTCGATAAACGTTTTAAAGTTTGACAGAAATACCAGGCGGGATATAAAAACTTTGCTCAGTAAACAAGAGATCCCACAATTTTCCCCTTAAAGCCCTCTACTGTTGTATGAGCTTTCGTGTGATATTCCTTTTCATTAATATGAGCACTTTTGTAAGTTCCTATATTTGTCGTGGTTCTTTTGATTCCTTTTCATTTAGATAAAAAAAGTGAAATATACATATCAGGAATCGCCACACTAAAACACAGCTTACTCACGCAGCGAAAAAGAAGAGAAGAAAAGAAACGTGTGTTGACAAGTATATCAAATACAAATAAGACGCAACAAACAATTAACGAAAAAGAGAATACTTGGGGTAACCGCCTTGTAACGGGTTTAACGAGAGTTTGAACCAGGTTCTACGGTGCACCAACCTGAAACTTGACCTAACAGGTTCTCATATGAACAAACAAATACACATTATCTTGGTGAGACAACTCCAACCCACACTTCAGCGCGACAATCTTGCATGCAAATCAGCAAGAACACGATGACACGGATGAAAGAAACGAATCGAGCTTCTAGGTTCTTTCAAAAAAATGATTTCCTTATAAACCTTCATAAACTCTTAAACCCATGCAATCAAAGAGGTAAGCATACTGATCAATTGTTGATGGGTTTATCACCAGGCATGCATCGCGCTGTAGAATATCGTGTTGGTTACCTTTCTGTTTGAAATGACAGATGGATTTACGAATAACGTAGAGAAATTAACATTGCATTTTATTTTCTTTAGTTAATAGATTAAATAAGATTAGATAAGCAGTTTTGTAAAGTTTTGCTTAAGTCCCGTTATTAAGTTGAATTTTGATTCCTCAAAGAAGTGCAAATGAATGTTCCGGGAAACGTTTATCGTTTCGATATAAATGAGACGTTTAAAAATAGTTGAAAAGCGAACTTTGAAAGACACTGAACACGACAAAAATACTGCAGGCTTGGTTTGATTGAACCTGTTCATGGGCAGTAATGGAAATGCATACATGTATTACTGCCCACGTCCCATAGCCCGGGGTCGACAGCAACACAATATTATCCACACCACTAAACACAACAATTTTGATCCATTTCAAACGATGGTATGCATATGGCGGTGAACAATCGACATTATTCCATGATAGCCACGTATGGTTCTTAGATAAAAGAATGGGTTTGCCCTAAACGAGAACACAATGGGAGGAACTTAAAATAATAGAATTTTGACAGGGGTCTGAGGCATTGTCACTTTGTCTCATGGAGAAGAACACTTATCACGTTGTAGCGAAGGGTCCCTCAGCAGTTGACGAGGGTCAATGACACTTAACTGATGCTTTATTAGATCAAACAACCCAGAGTGCAACCTCGACTTGATTGCGACGTGACTCTTCTACGTTCTCGAGTTAAGTGGTCTAAAGCCTTTGGTGGGTTTCTAAGAATTTCAAAATTTTATATAATTACATCATTTCCAAAGTCTAGCCAATAAACAAGCATAGACTTAAATTTTTGATGTGTAGAATTCATAAAAACGCCCTCTGTATAATATGCCGATTCAGCGGATTTGCTCCGGTCGTAAAGATACTGCCAGGTTATGTTGAAAGATGTTTTATTGTTATCTTGACTTTCGAATAATAAAAAAACAACATAAAAGAAACAAGACAGGAAATTCCATATTGAATCGCAAATACTGTTTATTTTATAGCAATCTTTTTACCTCGTATGGTAGGTAGTGTTGAAACTAAATTTTTTTGTACCGGAAGTTTAAAGCTCATTATTGACATTAAATCATTTTTAAGTGGCCATGAGTTCTTTCCCTTTACACGCTAGGTCCAACTTTTTTGACTGTTCATGCTTGCAGGAGTTGTTTAATACAAATCTAGTAATATGTGTTTAAATTGGTGTCTCAGATGTTATTGTCGTTTAAAGAATATGATTCCTCTTTACGCTCATCGTACAGAGAAATGAATATTTTAATATAATTAAGGTGACCAAACAGAAATAAGAGTGAGTGATTTTCTACATATAAACAAAGGCTGTGTTAGTTGTCTCATAGCGACATGATGTTAGATTTTGGATTATGAAAAGGAAGTATATGACATGCATTTTAATTTAAACTGCAATTTGTTTTAGTCGGAAACCAAGTCAATATTGCTACCAGAATATTTAAGCTTTTAAAACGGTTAAATGAACACTGCTGGTGCAGCTACGAGCGCTTCTGGTGCCAGTGAGTTTAACTGCATGCGGAAGAAACCACTGAATTGTTCACTATGACTAGTTTTTAAATTTATCACCCTTGAAATATTAAAAACAATGTGTTTATGTTTTAGGTTATTCCTGATATGCACATTTAACTTTTTATACGAATCACATATTATGTAACTTTTGACTAAATCACAATGAATTTTAGTCATAGTGTTGATGTTTGCCTTTGCTGCTGCTGCTGCTGTTGTTGTTGTTGTTTAAGTGTCACGGAAAAAAAAGGTTTTCTCGCAAGTTCTTAATTCCTCAATCTAAATTCCTCATGCTGCAATCTACATTACGCTGGTAGTCAGAAAAGAACTTTATAATTATTACTCTGAAATATGTTTCTACCAGTCATGTTTTGAGAGTGGGATTAGTCTTCTGCTTAGTTATTAATGAAAACAAATCTGTTCAACCATAAAACATGTTTTCTGGTCTAATAATAGTAATAATAAATAATTAATTACTAATAATAGTAATGTATTCCGGCTTAATCCGTTTAAACATAATAAATGTTCAACCATAAAAAATGTTCGTTTTAACATAATAAATGTGTTTAATAATATTTCCAAACATATTTCTATGAGAACCAACAGCGCACCGAACATCTAAATATTTTGTACATACTTAAATAGTTTTCATATTTGAAAGTGAGAAGGGGACCCTCAAGAAAACTGAGTCTCTTATTTTACTTTTAAGCATTTATGTCACTTAATAAAATAGCAATACCGTCAGTTTAGCGTCTGCTTTGTGCAAAAATAAAAAAAAGATTATTTGAGTGCACAACTGAGTTAGGAAACACGCAAAAATTATTAAAGCTAGATAATTTTTATTTTATTATACGTTTCATGCAATTAATACAAGATTTTGTTTGAGCTCTTTTAATAACATTTGTGAAATTGAAAAAAAGTGATCTATTATTTTTTCCATTTCTTCACGTTCAACTTTTTCCATGTATAATATGCATATGTTATACCTTTTATTCTTGTCAGAAATTTATTCAATACAGTTTTCTGTTTTTCTGTTATGAGACCATCTTAAAATTTGTTTGGAAGTTAGCAAATTTACATACTACCTCTGTTTCTATGTAATATAAACTATGTAATTTGATATAAGCAGATCGGTTGTAAGTTCCTATTAATTGAAAACTGTCACGTTGTCCCAAGTCAAAGTCAAGTCAATTTCCTTATATTTTCTCATGTCTAAAGACAAAATGAGGTTAACATATTATTATAAATGAGGCTCACAAGTATAATAAATAACTATTATGTTTTACCATAACCACATATGTGTTTGGTATACGATATATAAATAGCATAAATTTACGTATATGATATGTAGGTATCAACAAGTATGCTCACAGGGACTAAGCCCGGTAACGGAGAGTCAATTTTAGACCACAGACTTTCAATTCTGTTTGCAGTTTCTTAGTAATTTTTCGGAAAATCCAGGAATAAAATATTGAACGCAGTAATTACAAAACAAACAAAGAAATCCCCTGAGACCATCATTTCACGTTTCAATGGCTTTCATATTGCAAATTTTATAAACAGGACGAATAAAACGCCTGGCATTAAATTAAACGGGTAAGTTCTTTTGAATATAATGTTTAATAATATATATTTCAATATAAAATTAGATTACTCGGCATCATTCGTTTTGTTATTTAAAATGCAAAAATGGTTACAAACAGTGAGCATTTTAGTTGTATCGAGAAACAAGATATATCTTTAAAAAAGATAAACGGCGTTGATGGAAAAGATTTATATATACATGTATAATATGAACTAAGGCACTGCCTCTTATCGAGCTCTAGCTTTATTCATCTCAGATAATGATTTATAGTAAAAAATAATTTGTTTCTAACATTTGTTAGCCTACTCATGCACGATAAAATTATGTGATTTTTGGAAAGAATTTAAGTCTACATCAACTTAATTCAGCTGGACAACTGGCGATCTGACTTTTACTAAACATTTGGGTTTTTAGTGTGTAAACACAAAGGCTACTTGCTTAAATTTACAACCCAAATGTGTTCCATTACCTCAATTAATGCAATATTGAATATTGATAAATTCTTCATCAATGATACATGAAAATATTACATTGTCACATGTGCATGAAAATTAATATATTATTGTCTGAAAAATAAATTTTATTTTTTTTTTATTTTTTAAAATGTTACCTTGATTACACTTGCATTTTGTAACTTGCAATTGCACAAAATTGTTCCATGCTATTCACAAAAATATATATGCATGTATATGAATAAAGTTATAATATAGACCTAAAAAGTACTGTTTTAATATACATGTACATCACATTAACACCACATTGAGACTTCAATATGTAGTGTGATACATCACCTAGATTTTGGGGCATATTTTTGCAAAGTCATTTGAAAATATCTCCAGGAATGACAATGCCATAGGAATTTTCAGTTATTAACAACAGTAATTTGAAGCTATAGATGCCGTGTGAAAAATATTGTGACAATATGGTACATATTTGGTGACAATAAGGTACATATTTGAGCCAAGTTACTTAAATGTGCATGATAGAATTACTTATTTAAGTTGAAAAATAGTTCAGCTATTGGGCCAAAATAGATGAAATAATCTCAATCAATTAAACATAAACATGTACAATGTCATGTAGTCTGATTATCCATATGTAAAACTCCTTTACAGGTTATAGTAACTGATTTGAAACAAAATGCTTCTTTATATCTATTTTCATTACATAAATGAATTGCAGTTGCCGATCAAATCATGCATTAAAAATGTTGTTGGTCCATTTTTTAAAATGTATAATAACAATTTTAAGAGATTGTTTGCAAAAAAATGTAAACCCATGAACACATCAATTAGCAATATAAAATGCCATTATTCATAACCACTTTTGGACCTCTGTCTGGTAAGTATTTTATAAAATGTAATATATATACTGGAAAATGTGAATTTCAAATTCTGAAGCTCATTCCAGTTGATATTTTCTTGATTTTGTATTTTTCATTGCAGAAATTTAGGCATAACAACTTTAAAATAGGTAAATTTCTCTTTAAAAAGTACCATATATTAAAAAATGTAAACTTCTTTTCTGTAACATTGCTAAAACATAAACATACAAAAGAAAAAAATCATTGTTTTTATTATGAGTGCAATTTCCAGTTTTCTGTGTTAAAGTCCAGCTTAAGCAGATCAAAGTATCGGTATATTCAGATTTTTACATGTATTTAAAGAGGCCAAAAACCCACTGACATGGCAAGAAATGTTTTTCTTTCTCTTCACAACAATCTACTTTTTTTTCAACAATTTAAATGATTATGAAAGCTTTGATTTATTTTTATTTTCTAAACCACAAATTTTTAATGCTGAGCAAATTTAGTGACACCATGAATATTTAACAAAATTTGCAAAAATAAAACAAAACAAAACAGACACCTTGTAAATAGTGTATTTGATTATACATGTTCCTCACATACATATTTTGATTATGAAATCATGTTGAAATGTGCACATGGCAGAAAATATGGTAATAATAGAACACTTTTAATTCCCAAAATGAGCATTAACTTGATATTTGATGCTATTCTTGGTACACATGTATTCTGCTTTCTGGTCAAACTTTTTGGTCCCAACTGATGATAATAAATTGGAGATTAACCCTTTCCTCCATGTAAACACCTTTATGGCATGGAAAAACTGTGTAGATTCAGATCAGCCAGCACATCCATGATGTCTGATCAGGATCTGCAATGTTCACTTGTTTAAATCATTAGGTTATTTCTGACCAAAAAGTGAACAGTGCAGATCCTGATTAGATGTGCCAGCTAATCTGAATCTACACCGGTCTCACACAGGTAAAAAGGCATGTCTGTAGAGTACAAGGGTAAATTTCTCTTTTATTTAAAATCTCATATTACTGTGTATTAACATTAAAAAGGTAATACTCAGTAGTTACTTTGAGAAAATTATTGTCTATACAATTTATAAAACCTGAAATTTCATACATTTAGGACAATCTGTCATGTATTTGGCCAAAAATTAAAAAAAAATTGTTTCTGGAGGTACCATGTCAAATAGGCCACAAGTCAATTCAGGCAGTACTTGTAAGTCTATTATACAAAATTTACAACACTTGCAGTAAAAGTGAGAGGTGCTAATGCAATCAAAGGTGTTATATTTAATAAATAAATAAATTTATTTCTAAACCAATTTCCATGTTGGACAATGCAAAATACACAGCTTATGTTGCAACCATCAATATTTGATTCTGTGCTAGTGTAGACCTAGTGACTTTTGTAGGTCATTGATCAAAAGAGCATATTGACATATAAATGATGTCTTTTCTTTTGTTGCAACATTTTGTTAATTGTTTTCCCACCTGTTTAGTCATGATAGTCTTGGACAAAAATCCGGAAAAAGGACATGTTGCTTTGTACAAAATGTCCAATCTATGAAGCAACTTGTTCATGAAAAATATTTTATAAAACATCATAAACTGACATAGAACATATTAACACAATGATACTTAAAACTTTATAAATAAAATAAAAATGTGGCCTATTTTTGAGGCCTATTTGAGCTTTTTCAAAATAAAGTGTGGTTCATTTGACTTGTTTGTGGCCTATTGACTGTAATCCATATACCAATTCCATGGTATTTGATCATAAATTTGGTGGGAAAAGACTGATAACGATCCAAATCTATCAACCAAAACAATAAACATTATGTTTATGCAGTGTAGACCCAGTGTAGACCCTCATTTTTTAGGGGGAAGGGGCCAGATTCTTTTTTTTTTAGAAAACAGAGTCAGTCTTCAACGCCCCTGTGGATTAGATTTGCTCTTATTCCATGTGTTTTATAAGAATAAATAAAAGAAATCTCATAGATCTACCTCGTGTTCAGTACTCTCACAAACAATATCTTCGACTGCCGTGAGCTCACATGTCTGAATGACGAACATGACCAGTGACAAAAAACTCTTATACAAAACTGAATTGTGGCGCTGGTCTACGCTAAGCCTAAGCTCAGTGTGTCTCACAATGTGACTGAGTGACTGAACATTGAGAGGTCCAGTTCACAATTCAGCTTCACATAAAAGTTGGTTCCCACCAGCCTTACATCTTGTTTTCAAGAAAAACTCCATGCATCTGATTGTTCCGTCGCTGGGCCTTAAGCTCCTTTGAATTTAAAGGCCAAATAATCCACTGACAAGCTACCATTCAGTAGTTTTCAACTTGATTTCTTCAGTCTAGTTTCTAAAAATGGCCGATTGCTAGTATTGCTATTGGTTACAACGAACGACAACCTACTCTCTAAACTGACGATTTAGTTATTTAGCTTTCCAAAATGCTAGTCCGAAAACAATGCTACCGAATAATACGTTTTAATTTTTAAAGATATTTTGCAATTAGCAATTTACAAAAATAAAGCCAATAACAAAATTTGTAAAAACAATACTTTGCCGTAAGTTTTTACCGGTCAGTTTTTTTCCCGTGTTTACATTGCCTTATGCTGTGCACAACCGGAAACCAGCGCAAACGGAAGGGCAAAGTTTTTTTTTCGTTAGTGAATGGGCATTCCTGCGACCTTAAGACGAGCTTAACGCTCGGGTCGCTTCGCGACCCGAGCTAGAGCTCGATATAAGAAAGAAAGAAATACAGAGACGCAAAGCAGACACAGTTTAGATATTTTATTTGTTATAGCTGTTGACGAACCCTCCCTGCCTTCTTAGTATGACTTAGAGATTAAGCGACCGAATCATGACAACTCATAAATTTATTGAAAGTATCTTTCAAAAAAAATGTTGAAGCTGTTGCAACAATTTCATACAGTGATAACAAGGCGATTAAAGAAGCAAAATATTCAGTTTCAATAAAATACCTCGTGTAGAGTGAGAATTCAAGATGAATACATGTCCTTGAAATTTAATAAATATAAATAATAACAGCCTGTCACAAGAGCGAAATCTACCAACTTTTACGTATATTAAGTTTAAAAAAAGTGTCCGTCCTGAGTATTAAACCCGGGGCCTCCGCTTGAGAGGCGTGAGTGTTAGCCACTACACTACATAAACTTGTCTTACGAACTTGAAATTAACAATCAGTATCAAAGGAACTAGAAAGGAACCAGTAGGAACTAGGAATATCTACACTTCTCTTTCGTTTTACACTGTGTATTGTATGCAAGTGACACCCAAGAATATTCCATATAATATTGTATTAAAGCCATCAATATTGACTTAACTGGTTACTTAAATCGTAAATATGTTTTTCCTCCAATACAACACCCACTAACAACCAATCTAATTAATCTATTTGATTTTTCCGCTGCATAATAATAAAATCCCACTAGATACCTCTCCAGCCTGCTAGATGCCTCTCTGGTGTAAATAGCTACCAATCGAAATAGTTTATTTCATTTTCCCTCTGCATAATAAGAGAATACGAGTATTATTTACAACATTTCATTGGTCGAACAACTAGGTCAAAAGTGAGCTTAGAAAGCTAACGCCGAAAAAAATCTATTGCTCAAAACAGCAATGACTATTTGCAAGATGTGAGTAGAACATGTAGAAAGTTACACTAGTTTAACATTTTATCCCCTTCCCCTGTGTCCTACATTTTATGACCAATGACAGTTTCAAAGCGGTGCCCTACCCACGTTTAATCAGTTGTATCTGTTCCGTCAGTGTCTTTCGTTATTTCTAATTTCGTGTATCTTTATGTTCACCGTCATATGCATATCATCGTTTAGGATGGACCGAAATTGTAATGTTTATATGTAAAAATATTGAGTTAGGCTCAACCCGGGGCTAGGCGGCGTGGGCAGTAATATGCATTTCCTTTACTGTCCTCAATCAAATCGAGCCTGCAATATTTTCATATCTGTCGTGTTTGGTGGTTTTCACAGTTCTCCTTTCATCTATTTTTATTGGTTTTAACTCTCTGTAAAAATTTGTCATGCTGCTAGCTCCTCGTGAACAGTTCGCACTTCCATTTTCAAACTCACATACAAGAGAAACTATAAACTATGAGATACAGACAAGGGTTGGTTTAATTGTTCCCATTGTGATGCTTTGCTATCTTTCCAATTAAGTGATTTAATCCTGCAAATCATACATTGACTTTTGAAATTCGTGGAGTTGTTTATATTTTTTTACTTGAGCGCCGAGACAAACGTGTCAGTCACAGACTATTACGTCAGCAGAGTTGTTAATTAACTACATGTGCTTAGTTAACTGTTTAACTGTTTATTTTCTTACGTTCATGAATGGGCTACTATCCTCTGTAATATGTTGTTGGCATATTAGAGCATATCAGTCACCGAAGCCCAGGTTAGCTCGTACAGCACCGCCGGATGTGCTAGGTAGTAAAGGAACCTTATTGTTAATAACTTGAGTTGATAGGTTGGTTGGAGCTCATTCTCCAAAAACACTTGTATTTGTTTGTTTATATGAGGATTAGTTTGGGCAAGTGTGAGGTTGGACCCTGGAACCTGATTTAAACCCCCAAAACAATTTGCCACTGACTGTTCCAATGCGGTACCCGCTCATGTTTTCTTTCACGTTGATTTTTTGTGGTGTCTTATTTTGAAATTGCGTCATAATGTAAAATAATATTTTGTTGTCAGTTTGTTTAATATAAGAATTGTTTCTAGCGGCCATGTGCCTACTGAAGAAATTTCAAATCAGTCACATTACAGTAAATAGAACCTGGTTGAAAGCCCCAGTGGCGAACGGTTTTGCCACTGACCGTTCGAAGGCGGTTACCGCTCGGGTTCTCTTTCTCGATTATTGTTTGAGGTGCCTATTTTGAAATTGATTATTTTATTTCCCATTCCCTTTTTTCCTCTCTACTTGTTGGCTGGGTGAGGAGACTGTTTCTATAGCATGTGGCTATACCTGATATACACGCATATTTTACTATTTTAGTATGTGCTTATCGTTTGTGAGCTATGCTTCAACATTATACATTATTCATTATTACCGTAAACACATGCGTTCACAGTAAATGGCAGTGTTATATAATTTGAGAAACATCTATAAAATTCACTGCCGCATTATTCCCGCGTAAATTAATGGAATATAGCGATGCTTTGTGCCAACAAACATATTAGCCAAATCTCCAATAGGCTATTTCTGTAAGAAACTGCTTTACATTTTACAATCATGCATATTAATCAACTAGATGGACAAACTAGATGACAGGCGGATATAATCAATTTTAATATAATATAAAAACATTGATTGTATTGATTTCAAGGATACGTATTCGTTTGACTCGGCATCAACCGTTTTGAAAATTAAAGTTATACATTAAGTGTATAGCTAAATTCAAACAGTAATTATCCTTTAAAACGTTTGACAGCAATTATGACCTGGAATATGTGACATAAAATCAGCACAGCTTAACACCCTACATCTTATCAGACAGACAGACGGACGAATGAACAAATTGACGGACGGACGGACCGATTGACCGACAGATGGACCAACCGACCGACCAACCCGATCGACGGACGGACGGTTCGATATATGATCCATGATCTATCAATACATTAGATAGATTAGATTAGATAAGCGCAGATGGGATGCGATGGGATGGGACGGGATAAGAACGATCGTAGATCTACAGATAGATTAATATTGGTATCAATAAAATAGTCCCCTACCGGGTTTAAGCATTGTGAGTGCCCTTAGTTTTAATAACTTTAAGTTGTGCCAAGGTCAAGTCAATTTGTTTTCAATATTTAAATTGCCATCGCAACCACATTTTCAAAGAGATAAAAATAAAGAAACGGTGCGCTTAGTCTCCTGATTGCCTTCATTTCTGTTTTAGAATATATTGTAATTGATCGTCGATGAAAACAAATGAATTATTTTAAATGTTCATAAAATGTGAAATAGTGGCTGTGGGCGTAATATGACGGATACACTTGTCTCTAGACCTGAATTCTCTGTTATTTGTAACGAGTCGCTCCTACGACCAGCATCGCAAAATGAAGTTCAGTCGTGTTTACCAAGGAACATGTGTGGTTTTAATAATTTTATATAGTTTAATCTACGGATTGGATGTTTCTTACAATTATGTCAAACACATTTCTGGTTGCGTGGTCGATAAATATATTTTTCTCAGACTTTTACAACCAACGTTGGATCAGTGCGTCATTGAATGCGTTAGGAGACCCGGTTGTTTGGCCGCAAACTTTCGTCGGCGATTCACTTTGTGCTACCTTGTAAATATCAACAACATTTCTGAACTGGAATGGTCCACGACAGAAAAAGATTGTGTTTTCGTTAACAAATCAGATATGCATTATATTGTAAGTAGTTTGTAAAAATATTTTGTATATATGTACTTCAAATATATGTCTGAATTGCTAATTACAATATCCTTCAAGATCTACATTTAAAATTTGAAACGACTTCTTTCCTTACATGATTGAATGTTGCATGTGGGAATATAGATCTTCAGCTTCGAATATGGTGAAGATCGTTATTTATTTTATGCTTTTCAGTGAATTATAGAATTTTTCCGGTGAAATAAAAATGGAATTTCACTTTTTCAAACAGTGGAATATCATTTTTATTTTCACTGATTTTTTCACGTTGGTACCCAAACGCACATAACATACCAAATGAGAATGTTTAGAAAACGGACTCAAAATTGTATATTTGACGTCATGACGTGACGTCATAAACAAGCGGTTTTGGCGTCATTTCCTGCAACTTTTCTGTCAAATTCACGCAAACTTTGCACAAAAAGCAAAAAATAAAAAGAAAATATGTTTTTACTAGTAAAAGATAGAAATATATTTCACTCGTGAACTCCGGGAATAATGTTTTTTCACTCGTGGCTTCGCCACTCTTGAAAATACGAATTCCGGAGCTCACTAGGTGAAAAATATTTCTATTTAGACGGGTACGGGTATTAGGTGTCTTATTCCGAACATAATTTTCAAATAAAATTTACATTTGTTTTTCATAAGATAAACTTGTGAGGTGAAATATGATGCCAATATACTTTCATAGAATATTTGACTTTTGTTTACAAGTTCGATTGCACGCTAGTTTCAAATGTATTGAGTTTCAAAGAAAATCGCTGTTTGAAGTAAGTAAAGTTTATCAATTAGTTAATCTCGACATTCCAAAATCTTAAGTTTAGAGAAAGTTAAAATGTTTTAGTCTACATAAGAGATTATGATTTTTAAAAGATGTTAACATGTATTTTTCGGTGGATACAACTTTTAGCGCCACAATAACATGTGATAAAAAGATAACGGGGTGTTCGGAAAAAGCTGCTCTTCATCTTTCATATGCGTCAAATTCCGACCAATATTATTTCATATTATTACACCTCACGTGATTAGTTTACTATATAGCGTAATGTGACGTCACAGGGAGATAATTGCTACTGTCACATATGCGACAGCATCATGTCACCCTCGCGTGGATCTAAAAATAAATATCTTGGAAATCCGATTACAAATTAACTTCTACGCATGCGTAATTGACCAAGGTAGATAAACGCATTTTGATCATTATTTGTAGCCGCTTATTGAGCATTATTGATTTTGGACCTCCGGCGCTTGATTTTGTTCCCAAACGAAATTTGGTCATAGTCAAGATCTCTAAAAAAAACAAATGTTCGGTGTAATAAAATAAATATCACATCCCATTGGGGGAAACAGTACGAAATGTTAACCCTTGAGAAGGTAATGTCAACCTCGGCTTACGCCTCGGTTGACATTACTTCTCTCGGGTTAACATTTCGTACTGTTTCCCCCAATGGGATGTGATATTTATAGAATATACAAGTCTTCTTTTAAAAAATATAAAGCAAATTTATGATAGTATGTTAAACAAATACTCTATAGAATAAGATTTATTCTATATAAACAACAAGATTTACGTGATTAGGCCATCCTTAAAAAATTGTTTGTAGTTGTGCGACCAACCCAGTGAAATAATCCCCGACCCCAAAACAATTTTGACCACCCTGAGAAATTTTTTTGGTCTATATTTTTCTTTCTATTAAAAAATAAGACCAGCATTTTACTAAACACTTACCATCGGGAACATATCCCATACTTTATAATTACATTCCAATTTTAACTCCAGTATCATATTTCAGAATTATTGCATCATCAACCAATTTAATCCAGCTAAAAATGTCAAATGTCACGTATACAAACGATTTCATAGCATAGCCGACAAAACAAAACAGTCTGGTTATGAGTCGGCAATTTCTTTGAAGTACAATTTTCATGTTCTCGTAGATTTTAAAATGATTGTATGTCTGATGACTATTTGAATTTTGAAGGGCTTTACTTGGAATGAGAGTATTGTTTATTAAATTAAGAAAAATTTTAAAAGTTAGTTAAATAGTCAGTTTAATCAATGAAATTTTTTTATTGTTCTGTTGCTTTTCGAATGAATTTGTGGCACAGATATATAGTTTTATGTGTAAAATACAATTAAATAAACAGTTTGGGTGTTTTTTTTGTTAAAAGTTGAGTATTTTAAAAAAAAAAGTTATTTTATGTTCGGAAATACACGCACATGTGCTCGGATTTAGACGTAATGGTCGGTAATACCCGAAGAATAGTGGGATATGTTAAAGTAAGGTATGTCACGTTATAATATAGTTACAGATACGGGCTTTTCTTTAAAATGTGCTTTAAGACTAAAATTATCCATAAAAACGGAAAATACACAGTTTTGGCGTCTATTTCCGAACAGTAAATTTGTGGCTTAAGTGTTCGGTAATACCCGCCCCCGCTCTGGTAAAAAACAAAATATCCTCTATGTCCTCGGTTGCAAGAGTAACTTGGAGAAGCAAGAAATACTAGGTGCATGACAACAAAATTGTGTAGATCAGTTAAGTGGTTTTGGGAAAATTCGACTATTAAAAAAGTGAAGTGGGCATAACAGGAAAAGCCACACTCAGAAAAACAGCCTTCCCACACGACCAGAAAGAAAAGAGGAAAAGAAGACCAGGGTTAATATGATCACTTTCAAATACACGGTAACACACCACAGAAAATAAACGATAATGAAAACCTGAGGGGTTACCGCCTTGGAACGGTCAGTGGACAATTGATTGTCCAAATTATAGGCCACTAGAATTTCTACTTTTCCATGATCCATGATAACACTTATATTTCCGTGTGTAAACAAGAAGGTAAACAAGACAATCAATTGCACATAGCTTGAATTGTGCTGTGGTTTGCCGAAAACTGGATAAAACGCGGATCTTTTATGTTTTCTGTTTATTTTTCTAATAATTTTTCATTCGAAAAGCAACAAAACATAAAGAAAGCTTTCCTGTTTTAAGATCCCATCAAGCTTTGATACGTGTGACGTCGGGCAATCTCTGGATTTGGAAAATGGAAAATGTTCAAAAACAGGTTAGATCAAGCAACGTTTTTACATTAGATTATAGATTTATATTTCATTGTTTTATTTGTACGTGTACAGCTGATAGTGAACGTTTAGAAAAAAGGATTAAAAACTGACACTTCATTGTAAATAAAGTTAAGTCACAACAAACACTTCTGGCAACAATCTATAAGTTTTTCTAGGCTATCGAGCGTTATCTAAGGATGAAAAGCGCCACCTTGTGGTCCTGTATTCTATGTTGTTGTTTTTTGTTTGTTGTTGTTGTTTGTTTTTTTGTTGTTAACTGCTTTAAAAGAACCTCAAATTTGTTTAATATACTACGAAGCCTTTTCCAGGGTAATTTCCCTCAATTATAACCTCAATATTACCTGTATGACGTCATAAATTTTACATGCATGAAGTCACTGCCATAGATCTTCCATTAGCTATCGGCTCGATATTTCTTTTGGAAAATGAACAATAGTTTTATCGTTTTAAAAAGTTGAAATTTGTTTTTTATTTCTGTTACAATTTTATTTTTCCCTATGCATATCGCTAAGTATGAGATCTACTGAACTACAGTTGAACCTTAGCAGCCACCTGAATTCAGCAATAAACTTTCTTAAAAAGCCAGTTTGAGTATGTCCTAAACTGACATTTAGTTCTAAATGTTACCTGCCTGTGTTAAGCAGCCAATTTTTGTCTATCCCTTGGGTGACTTCTTAATACAGATTTGACTGTTTATGCATTTTTACCGAAAATCAAAACAAAATAGCACTGCAAAGCAAAAGGGGGGTTACTAAATGATCTCATCGAGACCAGAGCACCTTGTGTCATATCAACAAGAAAACGATGACAGGGATAAAAGACACAAATCGAGCTTCTAGGTTCATTTTCATGATTTCCCCATAAACCTTTATTAGCTTTTAAACCCTTGCCACCACGAAATATCGTTTATTTGATTTGTTTGAAAATTATTCATTATATTAGTTTGCCAATCTATTATTTATTATCGAAGACAACAAAACCAACGCTTTCATGCGAGCAGTAACCGTAATTATAAGGATCAATATGTGTCTGACTGATATTTGTATGGTTTAGATTTAAAATATAAAAGACAGTTTACGTACAACGATTCAACCCACTTTTAAAATTGTTAAAGAAGAATCTGTGGAATAAAAAGCTTCGGCGTTTATGTTACAGACATAACAAACGGTAATGCAACGGGGCAAATAACAAACGCTTAACCCACGGAACAAATGCTTAAAATTGTAACAAAGAAGTGTGGAGCTAAACAACCAGCTTCCCAGTTTCAACAGGTGTCATAAATGTTGGCTTTGCATCAGAAAACTGAAACCTGCATGATGTTTTTGAGCACACTTTAGGAAACTGACTAAACCAAACTCGGATTTTACTATGTCGAATTTACTCTACGTTTTCAAAACGTTAGCTTCACCACTCAGTTAAAATTTTGCGAAACCGACCCCCCAAACTGATCTTTTCTTGTATTAAACTATACTCAACAAAAATAAAAAGTTTCCATTTTCCTATCTTAAATTTTGTAAATTTGAAAACAAAAACGCAAAATTCTATATATGAACACATTTTAATTTCTTTTATCATTGCAAAGAGTTCAAGTGTTCTTGAAAATCTGCAGCCACTACTTAGTTTTCTTTCCCTTGGTTATAATGTGTGTTCCAGGAAAAAATCAGTTATTCTTAAGGGATTGCCACACTCCTCCCAACTTTGTTCATCAATAAAAAGAAAATTATCAAAATCTCAATAACGGCAAAATGCCGTTAAACAAAGCTTTGCACAAATGTATGTTATTAATGTATCTTTATTTTGCAGATGGTAAGACACGTTAGAAAAGTCAAGGAAAATAGCGAGATCTAAAAATGCCCTAAATTTCTATTTACATAAATTCACAAAAACTAAACAACACAAAACATCATTTTAAATGCCCACATGAGTAATATGATACTGACAACAATTTATTGTGTCCTCGTGACTTACATATGTAAACTTTAGGAGATATTAGTAAAAGTGTGTTTGACCTTCAATTTTCTGTTCGCTTCCTGGTCGCGTAAACCGATGACAATCACTGATTTCTCTTTTAGTAGTTGAAATATTTTTACAAAGTACACAACATTTTCTTGTCTTTTTATCGATGAACAAAGTTGGGAGGAGTGTGGCAATCCCTTAAACGTTTTCCCATTTATTTGAATTAATTTTCTTCACCTCTTGTGATCAATAAAATCACAAAACATTTACCAATAAAACGACAAGTCCTCGATAAACATCGCTAAAAAATTCCAGCTATTTCATATTACCTTCCTTTAAATTGAATATGTAGTGTTTTGTAATCCATTTTTAATTCTTATTCGACTGGCAGTTGATCACGGTGGTTGTGGAAGATTATGTTCATGTACAATTAATCTTAAAAACATCTGAGATTATTTAATGAAACACCATTTAAAGCGTTCCTGATTAAATAAAAATATGTTAATGAGAATATAACATAAAAAGTGGATACTTCTTATTTATATTCAGTATACATGTATGACAATACCTCATATTGATAGAGTTTACTTCAACCATTAGATTTCTTTGTCCATGCAATCCAGAATGTCCAAAGCTGTCAGTCGGGAATGGTACTGTGCTAGGTAACATGAAAGGCATCGGAAACCGAGCAAAATACACGTGCAACCCTGGATTTAAGAGGGAGCCGGATGACCCTTACACCATTTGTCAACCAAACGGTACCTGGTCAATTACACCAAAATGTGTAAAAGGTACGTTTTCAGAACCTTAAACGTTCAAACATGCTATACGTTGCAACACCTCGTATGTTGAATTTAACTTTGTAATTAGAAAACTTAGCCATAGGCATTTAAAGTGATGGCAGTTGAAAACTTCACGAAAGTAAGATATTAAAAGCTATTCTTGCTCTTCCTTTGCCATCGTCTCATGGCTTATTGCTTTCCATTGTGTATTTGATTCATCATGCTGTACTGATACTGATTAGCTCTTCATTTGCCATCGTTGCATGACTTATTTGCGTTTCATGTTGTACTTGCATCCCAAGTTTATTTACCTCATCGCGACTAACCGATGTATCATCACGCTTTTTGCATAACATCAGTTGTTGTTTATATGTCGTTATTGTTATGAAATATCATCCAATAAGTCCCAAATGTTATTAATATTTTTCAAGTTTGAGATAATGAGATGTATGGATGATAAAATCAGCATACGTGACATATACTACTTCTTGTATACCACTTATCCATCTTTGAGTTACCCGTTTTAAATTCATTTGTTAATATCTAAGTTCTTTTCGCCCCAAGAAAAGGGAGGAATATAGAATTAAACTTGCCCATCCGAATGTATATTGTATGTTGAACTTCGTAAACTTGTACGGAACTCCTCAAAATTTCTTATGACACAAATTCCACATTTTCTATGTGGTTGATTTCTGAGGATCAGACACGATGAGTAAATGATTGAAAAGACCATTTTTAATGTTAAGTTATAAGATTCCCCATTCACTGTTAACGTATTTTCTTCAAACTTAAAGAGACGATTTGACAGAATGTGTACGTAGTTGTTAAAAACAGGATTATTTTCCTGAAACGTTTATGAAACTTCTCACTGAGCACAACGTATAAACATTTTTTTTAAAGTGAAATATACATCACAGGAACGGCCACATCCAGCAGACACAGCACCCATATACAGCCAAAAAGTAGAGAGGAAAAGAGAGCATGGAATTACAGTACTGTGAACGTTTAAGGTTACAAAATTTGCGTCTATCGTGCGTCCGTCTATCGTTTATCATGCGTCCGTCTAACGTGTATCGTGCGTCCGTCTAACGTGTATCGTGCACCTATTAATTTTATCGTGCAACGTGAATAAATTTCTCGCATATACTAATTTATATTATTTAATTTCAATCATTCATCTTATATTTTATAGCATTTTCAATTTTTTTGAAATCTCGTACACAAACCATACGAATCGGCAATATCGTGTATCGTGCGTCTAACGTGTATAGTGCGTCCGTCTATCGTGTATCGTGCGTCCGTCTATCGTGTATCGTGCGTCCGTATATCGTGTGTCGTGCGTTTCGTTTGTAACCTTAAACGTTCACAGTACTGTACAATAGTCAGTTTCAAAATGGATGTCACAAACAATTAACGAAGGGGAAACCCGAGGGGTTACCGCATTTAAACGGTCAGTGGCAAAACAATTTGCCACTGGGAGTTTAAACCAGGTTCTCAGGTGCACCAACCTCACACTTGCCCCAACAGGTTCTCATATCAACAATGTTGCATGCAAAAGCACACAAACATTAAAAGGCAATAATATATTATACAAACATTCATGTCACAAATACGAAAGAATGAAATGATGGGAACATCTGTGATAAATGGACACAGTATCGTTTTAGTGGCTGATTTACGATGGCTCAGAGCAGGTGACGCATAAAAAAGTAAAATGCACAATTAGTACGGTATGCCTAAACAAAGGGGTCGGCAAAATTGCTACAGAAAAGTTTTGGTGTGTTTTATGTAAAAGTAGTGTAAACAGACTCTTTAAAACAAAGTTGAACAAAATCGGACGTTTATAAATCGATTTTCCTTGTTTTCTTATATTCGGCAAAGATGTATCTGAAAACATGTACAATTGACTATTAAAAATTAATTTCTATCTTATCATTAAAACAGTCATTGTAACCGAGAAATTTGTTGATACAAACTCCGAAAAAGATAATATGATCACATGAACAATTCCTGTTGATATTTAAGAGGTCGCAAACATTGCAAATGGCGAAAACTGGCTAAAATTTCAAAAATAAATTTTGGGGTAAATACTTATTGCCACCTAGATTTTAGTAAAGAAATGTATTTAGCTAAGAATGTAGTTATTGTTTTCAAGCTCAATTTAGTCTAATTCATGTTCTAATTACCAAGCACATACTAAAACAAAAGAAAAACCGTTTGCACGAGAACGCTGAAATTCATGGACAATATACCAAAGCAACTCATACCTGAAATAAGTATATGCTGGTCTACAATGTTAAGTGCCAATTCATCAAATTAATGTTAGGGTTTTCAAGAAATTCAAGGAAAACTTACTTCCTGGTTCAGATTTCTACTTTCGGTTTAAGTTTTCCTTGAATTTCTTGAAAACCCTAACATGATTTTGACGATGTTTGCAATGTTTGCGACCCCTTAAGTTTTAATGACTTCATATTTTTAGCAGAAACGTAATAAAGCCTTTTTTACTGTCTTTAACGCCAAGATGTATTTGAAAAAAAAATGTGTTATTATATAATACTGAATTACTATATAAGTCATCCACAATTATACATGTGATACTGTAGAACTGGTTTTATCAGCGTTAGTTTTAATTCGCTAATATTCGCGAATCGCCTTGCTCGCGAATCATAAATACCGCGAATATATGGTAAGTTTTCATATATCCGAAAATATAGGCCGGTGACCAGGAACATGTTTGCTCTCCCCCCACCCCCCACCCCCCCCCCCCCCCCACCCCCCCCCCCCCCACCTTAGGGAATTTTGTAGACATGACTTTTCTGAAAGCCTGTTATATCCTGGATATTTTGCAGTTTGTTTGCACTCTGGCGAGTGGAGCATAAGGGTGTTACGGAGGTTTTAATATGTTACCCCTAAAATTTGTAGAAAAATATATGGATTTTGAACCTTTAATTCTGCTCTATTCCAGCTACGATTTAGTGAAACTTTTATTTTTATATAAGGATGAAGTATTATCTGTTGATTGATGTAGTTTTCATTTCAAAATTTTTGCACTATGGTAACATATTTAGTGTATAACATACATAACCCTAAAAAGATGAAATTTAAGTCAGAAACTTACCTGTAGGATTTTTATTTGTAATCAAACTTAGGCAATAATACATGTTTTTGAACGTTCCATGATCAAACAATATAAAACAGTGTTTTTTTTATAAAAATCACACTGGCAATTGTAATAATTTTACCATAATGTTACCATATCGCTAATTCAAACATTATATTCATGTTTTGGGATAAACAATTATAAAATATAGACTTTAATTAAATTATTGAGCTTTATAAATGTAAGTGTTCTTGAAACTTGCATGACTTCAAATTTTCGACATACATAACATATGTTACTTGTTAAAATAAGGCTTATTTCCTTGTTTTTATTTGTTTTTAATGGTATTAGCAGATATCTATTTGAAGAAATTAATTATGTGTGCTCTGTGCAATGTCCTGATGTTTGTAAGCCCTGTGTAGATTTGTAATAACATTGAAAGTCGTTTTTTAACTAATATTAGTGATTAAATGAAGTATTTTCTCGAAAACTGATAATGTTGTATAAATAACTGAACACATTTACAAAACTGTATCAAAACTATGCAATCATTTTAGATTAAACTATAAAATAATAATAGTAAGAAGTTTATAGTGTATACTATGTTATGTTATGTTATGTTATGTTATGTTATGTTATGTTATGTTATGTGGTTAAAATGTTAAAGTGTTTAAGCTTGCCCATTTTTAACCTTCAAATCTCCGTAACATACAATTCTAAAGTTACAATATTGACAAAGTACAATGCATTTATGAATTAAATTATTAGAGGGACTAATTCTAAAAAAATAATTTTAAGAATTGGTTCCAAAAAAGTAAAAAGACAAGAGATAAAAATATTGCTATGAAAAGTGTTACAAACAAACTAATTAAAATTAATTATATGTTACCTAATTATTTAAACAATGTTTTTTTTTAGAAAGATGACTTAGAATAAAGAAAATAAATTTCTAAACAGTGTTATAGTTTGTATCTAGATTACCATAGAGTCATTCATAATGTGAATATGAACTTTCTATAAACTATATTTACTAAAAACAAAGTTGAAAGCACCAGTTCTGGTCTTTTAGAGCAATAATAACTGACATTACTGTTAAATAAAACATGTAAAATAAGAAAAATAAATTGTCCTAAATGAAACAGTATTTTTTCCATTGTTCAAAGAAAGCTTAAGAATTTTTTTAAGAATTCCTTAAGATCTTTATAGAATGGTATTTTTTTAAAGACAAATAATTGTTGAAGAGAAACATTCTAATTTGAAAGACAATCTGTGTAATGCAGGTGATGGTAAGCTTATAAACAAGTTCACTTTGACTAATGTATAATAATCTTTTTAGATAAAAATTCTTTTACTGTATTATAGAATGCTCATGATGTTTCAATGTTTTACAAATTCTACACTGAACCTTAGTATTTTAGATGAATAAAACTACTTTTAAAAACATTTCTAACATCAGATAATTTAATCAGCTAATTTGTGTAAAGTTCAAATTAAGTAGCTTTTAAATTTGTTGTAGATCAACTTTAACATAATATAATAATATATAAAAATATTTATCAAAATGTTAACTAATTGTTTGCAGTTTCTTGCTTTTCTTTTCCTATTATTTTTGCTGACTATTAAAGTGAAAATTGGTAACATTTTATAGGATGACAAAAGACATAAATAGAAAAATAAAATGATAAAAATTGTTAATTTTGTTTATTCTTTCTTTTCTACATTTTGTTAGAACAAATTAATGTTATCTGTCTCAATCGAGAGTATCTGGACTTAGCTTCAGACTGGATGCAACAGCCCATAATTAGTGCAAACGTAAGCTTTACTACAATGTTGTCACTGAGCCATATTGATAGGTTTATTGTTAATTTAAAAAGATTTAAAATAGGACAAACTTGAACCATCCACACATTTATTTCAAGAAATATTGAGCAGTACACAGATCATTAACCTCTAAAGTTTAACAATATTTAAATTAAAAATACATAAATGTTTAATATCACCAGCATCAATACCTTAATTTCCTTTTGTAACATAATTCTTAATATATATTTCCTATTTTAATACAAGATACATAAAGTGCAGGAAGGTTGGTAATTAAAATACGTTCTTTTGGGTAACATATTTAAAAATGGTGATTTTTGATATGGTATTTATTTTTATTATGATATAAAGCTAACTTATCGTTAAAACACATGAAGAGGTGTATTTAAACAAAAACAATTACACCAAAACTTCAAATTTTTTAACCATAGGCATAAGTATATGATATAACATAATACTAAAGTCACATATAACTTAAGTTATGGATATTATTAACAAAGTGTTTAACACAGTTTACCTTTTAATCACACAATATGTCTTTCAGAGTTTATTTCTTTATAATTTATTTTATTTATAGATAATTAATTTGCTTTCTCTGAGATGTTGTTTTTTTGCATTTTTTCCCAGATATTTTGGTTTTTAGAATTTCCAAATATATGTATTTATTTACATACATTAACAATATATTAATAAATTAAACAAATAAAACAGAAATTACTTGCTTATGCAAGTAAGAAATGTTTCATACAACTTTTTAAACTAGGTTTTGATGTTAAGTAACATATCTTAATGACTATTTATAGACCTATACCTTAGGTTGCAGATGTGTTATTGCATTAAAAATTAAAAAAAAACATCTTCCTGGTGTAGAAAAAAAATAGGTTTATTTTAGAACTTTTATAATTGCCAATTATTTCTTCAAAGCATAAAATTTTATCAAACGTCATATATTCAAACAGGCGTTACGGTAAAACGCCCCACTCGCCAGAAAGCAAACAAATTGCAAAATGCGAAGAATGGGATAGGCTTTAAAAAAACATACCCTTCACAATTTCCCCAGGTGGGAGGGGTCTATTGGTAGCTCAAGGTCTAATACAATTATTTCCTGTTTTCCCATGTTCTTTTCTTTCGGTAACATATTTCAATATAGCGTTACGGGCTTATGTCCCAATGTATATCACTATATTACATTTGTCCTGAATTCTCATTTATCTTGCTATATTTTACTTATAAGCACAAATTACTTGCTACTGCAAGTAAGAAATGTTTCATACATCTTATTTTACTAGGTTTTTATGTTAAGTAACATAACTTAATCACTATTTTAGACCAATAACTTAGGTTACAGATGTTTTATTGCATATGTAATGTAGATAAGAGCTTCCTGTGGTAGAAAATATAGGTTTATTTTAGAACTTTTATAATTGTCAAATATTTCATTCTTACACAAACTTTTTTTCAAAGGTAACATATTCAAACAGGCGTTACGGAAAAACGCCCCACTCGCCAGAGTGCAAACAATTGCAAAATGCGTAGAATGGTATAGGCTTTCAGAAAAACATACCCTTCAAAATTCCCCAAGGGGGGGGGGGGGGGCAGGGGGCTCTATTGGCAGCTCAAGGTCTAATAAGTGTAGCCATAAATAGGCGACTTTAAATAGAACTGTTAATCATTTTAAACACCACATATAATACCTTTTTGGCCACTATTCATGTATTTGGTTTATTTATTTAAATTTATTTGGAAAACAAAATATAAACGACTGGCAACGTCGCGAATTCATAAATACGTGAATAAAGAAATAGATCAAGCTGATTTTTGGAAAAAATCGGGAAAAATTTTGACCTCGCTAATTTAAAGCGTTTTACAGTATATATTAGTACATGTTTAGGTGATTAAATTCAATCTAACAAGATGAAATATAGACAATTTCTGTGGAACTGTTAGTCTGACTGCCAAAGGATTTAGTGATATTTTGAAAGCTACGAACTCAACATGAGGACCATCCTTTTAATGAAGTTTAGTCCATACACACAAACGTGTAGAACAGAATAGACATTTTACTCTAGAAACATTTCATTGTTATACAGCAGTAAAGTTGAAGGCTCTCTTAATAACTTGCGGCAGATTAAATATTTTCAAAAAGAACCATCCAGCGACACAAAATGCTTAAAACTTACTGCAAACAACAGATGCATTAACATACTACTGTAGTATCATTTAATTTCGCGGGGAGGAATTTTCGCACAAAACCCGTAAATAACATATTCGCGGGGGTATGAATTCGCGCAACTGTGTTTTCCTATAAAGAAACCCTGTTAAATTGTTTAATTTCGCTGGGGTTGAATTTCACGCTCTTGTCGTACTGCGAAATACGCGAAAATTAAACCCACGCGAAATAAAATGATTAAACAATAGTACATAGCTTTCCTCTCTACCGCCAAGTTTCAGGTATAGACTAGATACTGAATAATTGGGTTTGTAAGTAATTAATTTAGGGGGTGTTACTACTGAAACAATTAAAGAGCCGGCTCCAGCCAAAACTTTGACAGTAATAAGATGCAAATGTTAAACAGATTCCAAAACAAATCGCTGCACTTGTAGAAAACATGGCTAAGATTGTCCGTGATAAGCCGTAAATAAGAGGTGCTAGCAGCTTTAAGAACATAATAGTAGAAACAGTTAAGCCACAAAATGAGTAGACCACTTGAAACTTAATTTGGTAAGACTAGTATTGCTAGGTCTCAAAATACGTTCTGTAAAAGTTAAACATTTCATAACACGTCTACCATTAGCAATCATTTTAGGTTAGAGTAAAATTTCTAGTAATATTTACAGACAAAAAGAACCTTAGTAAGTGCAAATTAACATTTCAATGTTTACTGCTGCAAAGCGTAAAGTAACTATCTGAGGTTGACTGTTTCAATAAAAAGTTATAATAAAACATGAAAATCGACCCCTTGTTATGAAGCAATTTGGGGTGGGTGGGGTAAGTAAACATGAAACATTGTTAGTTAAGTTTAATTTAAACTTATTTATTTTACATAGATTGTGAAACAAATTATTCCAACTTATATTAATCACGCTCGATGACTGCTTTCTGGGTTACCAAACAGTACTCGCGCCGAATGTTGATTGAGGAAACTGCAGACGAACCTCATCCCTGGTGGGACTCGAACCCGCAGTCTCCGGATCTAGAGTCCGACCCTCTACCCCTAGACCACTGATCTTCCGCAAAATGTTAGTCTAATACATGTAAAATGACCGAATATACTTAATTTTAAATAGACTAAATGTTTAATGACAAAAGTTCTTCAGAAGTCGGTTTTAAGATCAGAGTTTGAAAGATCGTATTGAAAAGAATGACGAGTATTGCACAAAGACAGCATTTTATGTTATATGTTTCGTTCAACTTGTTCTATTTTTACAATATTAATTAAGGGATTGTGGTCCGATCTCGTCCAATGTTAGATATGTTGCTGTTAATGCTAAATGTGACGGATGCTGAAAATTTCATTTCTGTTGCAATTTCGCCTAGGTTTGACGTTTTTTTTTCATAATATGACTGTGCTAAATCAGGAAAGGCAACATACAGAAGACACAGCCCCCACCTCTACACGCACAGCCAAAATGTAGGGAGGAAAAGTAGATACCACATACAATTTACGAAAATGAGAACACGAAGGGTTACCGCCTTGGATCGATAGGTTTCAAGCAATTTGCCACTTTGGGTTTGAACCAGGTTCTAGGGTGCACCAACATCACATTTTTTCAAGTAACTATGAAAATACGGAAAATACCGATCTGGAACGCAAGAAATAGTGTTCCGTTTGAATTCTTACTTAAGGGTATTAGAACAGGAAGTCGGAGTGATCAAAACACAAGTTTATTACAGACGACTGTATTTATGTGGTGGAAAAATCTCATTGTAATATAGATAATTTTTATTTCTAAAGATTTCATCCGTCATGCATTAAGAAACCTTTACTAAATTTTCTAACATGACTCATTTTTAGAACCTTGCGAGCGAGACTGGGTGCCTTACAACGTTTCTTGCTACATGTTTGGAACAAGGAATCAGAACTTAACTGAGGCAAATGTAAGTTAGCATACGTTTTGTCAAGTGTTTATAAGTTTAAATACCCTACTCATATTTGAACCTATTAGATATAGTTATAGGTTAAATGACCCGAGGGACGATTGAATAGTAAGGTATAGTCTCCTTCTAGCCGGAGGTATTCCGGTAATATTTAAAGTGCAACAGCGTAAACTCAAACTTTCGACAAAAATGAAACAAACATATCAGGAACAGTCACACTCAGAATAAACAGCCTCAACACACAGCCAAGTAAGCTGAGAAAGAAAGACAGCATGGGTTAATAAAATGATCAATTTAAATAAAGACGACACAAACAATGAACAAAAATGAAAATTTGACTCAAGTAACCGTTTCCTGTTTACTTGATGTAAATATATATGGTTCAATCGGGGCCGTTATCAGTTACCTCTTTTGAAGGTCGTTGAAGGTCGTTGAGCACGATATTTATGTGGATTGTTTATAGAACTTCTAATATTACTTTTGTTTTAATATTTCGGCCAGTATAAAGATGGGAGGGTTTAATATCCCAGCCAATATAGATTTAGATATTGTGCAAACATCCTGCTTTTTAAAATTGGCCTTTGGCGTTGTCTGTGATATTCAGGATTTATATTCTGAGATCCCCTTTCAAACTATATTCGGTTCAGTTCCGCCAATTGTTTTCACGTTTAGGGCAAACCCATTCTGTTATCTAGGGAACATACGCCGCTGAACATGGAATGGTATTAATCTGAAAATACCACATTGAAGGTTCCATGTACACCGTCATATGCAAACCATCGTTTGGGATTGGTCGGAATTGTACGGTTTATTGGTGTAAATATTGAGTTGCGCACAACCCGGGGCTAGGCGGCGTGGACAGTTATATGCATTTCCATTACTGCCCATGAACAGACGCGATCAAACAGAGCCGCAATATTTTCATATTTGTCGTGTTCGGTGGTTTTCAAAGTTCCCTTTTCATCTTTATCAAAACTCGATAGGGGCCACTTTTAAAGTCTGTAAATTTCCCCTTAAAGATAATTAATTTACACTCTTCTTTTAGTTCAATATTTCAACTCAAATGACTAATTCATCGGTTTTAGCGAATGAACAATACAAAGAAAACTTATTTTATCATAAAATCTTCAAATTGTTAACTTAAACAGTAATAATTAATAATAACAGACATCAGAAGTTGCCCGTATCAAATTTTGAGTGATGTATTTGTTTCTTATTAGAAAGAGTGCCTGAACCTTGGAGCCCATCTCGTGAACATCAACGATGCCTCTGAAAATGACTTCATTAAGAAACATCTGGCTCGAAATGACACCCCTGCTTGTGAGTATGATTTGTTGTATTTTTTTTATTTTTGTTGTTTTTTTTGCGCTGCAATGCTATTAGTTTCCTATGTTTTATATGTGTGTGTGCTTCTGCATGCAACATTGTTGAGCTGATTTGTGGGTGGGAGTTATTTCAACAAGACAACTTGCACTTGTATCCTGTTATTATTAGAACCTGTTCATTACAAGACTTAAGATATGTTTACACGGATCGTGATATTTTTAAAAGTGGAATATGCAAATCGGGAATTGTATCATTCATAAAACAGCTTTCCCACTGAGACAGGAAAATAGAGTTTGGGCTATAAAATGTTTCAAAATATGCTAATGGACAAAAGTCTTGTCCGGTCTACAGTTTTCAACACATTACTTTACCGGCGGTAATGGCTCAAATTCCTAAAATCTTCTTGAATTGAGTGCATAAAAAATGTCTTCTTTCCAACGATACCAAATTTATGAGTGTGCGATAAAAACTTCACGATTGTAAAAGACAATATGGAAAACCATACCGGACAAGACTTTTGTCCATGAGTATATTCACAACTTATAATGAACGAAATGAGAATCCGAGGAGGTTAGCGCACTGAAAGCTCAAACTTGCCCTAACAAGTTCTCACATGAACATTAAGTACAAGTTGAGAATTAGTACAAAACCACCCATCATCACGACAATGTTGCTTGCAAAAACATAAGAAGCTTGCAGCATTGTCAAGCACAAAGGTCGCTACTCAATAACCCATAGGGTTAAATCAACAAAAAAGTGAAATATGCATATCAAGGATGGCCACATCCAGCATACACAGCCTCCCCACACAGTAGAGAGGAAAAGAGAGCGTGGTATTAAAATAATCAATTTCAATAAGGACGCCACAAACAATTAACGAAAGTGAGAACCCGAGGGGTTACCGCCTTGGAACACATTCACATTCGTCGCTGGCTCATTGTTTACTATATTGGGCAGTGCACCTTTAATTGTTTTCTATGTTCGGTTATACATTATTGAAAATAATTTTAACAAGAATAGAAGAAGAGTGTTACAGCAAATAACTGTTTTACAGACGATTCATCCGTAATATGATTTATTTATTTGGTGACAGTTCTTGGGTAACAGTATATTAGTACCTGACAAAACCCCCAATATTTCGAAGTCACTTTGAGATCGTATTTCGGTCAGGGGTTTATTATAGTAAATTTGTGCAGAGCGTCTTGAGATACTTGTTTTATGTTCGTAAACGTTAAAAAAGCGAAAACTTGTGAACAGATTGTATCTATTTAAGTAATGAATTGTAACTTTTGATAAAAATATCTAATGTTGTTACTTGTAAACATGAACAGATTGTATTTATTTAAGTAATGAATTGTAACTTTTGATAAAAATATCTAATGTTGTTACTTGTAAACACAAGTCATAGTTTAAATCAGCAGCTTTTTTTCATTTTATAACAGCGACCGAGTCATAAAATGATCATAGAACATAATTTAATTTGCTTTCGTTTTATTGTTTAGAAAGATATTTACGATACAGTTTGGCTTACTTTGTAATCAGTGATTGTGTATTAACAACGAAATTTGTGTAAATTAAATTGTCCATCAACATTTTTAACAATGCTATCGCCGTGCTCACAATTATTAATCGATAAAACTGAGAGTAACATAAAATGAAACTATTTTTGGTGTCATTTAGTTTGTTTTAATATATGCAATAACTATCTTCTAAAAACTGTGTTGATTTCAATAAACAATGTTGAAAATACGATCAATTTACGCATAACCGCCATGTCGTCATACACACGAGGGGTGTTCGTAAAGTAATGCAAATGCAGTTATATTGTAGATCATATATCTATTTTAAATGTTATACATTATTCTTAGATACATCAATCAATACTCAAGAAATTTTGGCAAGGTTTGAGTCAACAAAAGTAGCTGTGTCAGAATTTTTCTACGGTATATGAAGGTCACTGCGAACTTACGGGCAAAACACAAGAACATGTGTAATTCAACATCTTTTCTTATTTCTGAATTATTATTCTGTAGAAATGTGACGATTGTTAGAAAAATAATTTGCATAAATTAATTACAATTTTATTATTAAAAAACTTATCAGTATCAAAAACTTAAATGACGGTGTCTTTAAAGCAAGTCCAAAAGGGAAACACTTTTTCGATTATGTATTTGTATATCACAATTTATAAAGTCATGGATATACTGTCTGAGTAGTTACATTCAACATACACTTGGGATTGTTAAAAGTCCCCTGTCTATATAAACCAACAAGTGTGGTAACGAGCCACTGTCATTTCTCATTTTTAAACTAACCTTCCTTTTAGGTCTGTGTTATCCGAAGCCTGAATAGCAGATCAAATTAGTTTTATAATCAAATGGACAAGTATAAACGTCCTTACTTTCTGATGTTTTCAAAATGTACAAGCATTGCTGTTTACTTTTCTTGATTAGGATCAGAACGATGGCATTGGTATTTGCTTTAACCGATAACTAGGTTGTATACCATATTTAAAGTTCTATATAATTCTCTTTTTTTTCTAAGATAAACGAAATTTTCAGGCTTGTGGGACATAAGGTTATGCTGACTGCAAACATTAATATGACGTGTTTACAATCATCAATATGAGTCCTGGAATGAATTTTGCATTACTTTTCGAACATCCCTCGTACGTACATGAGGTTGTTCGTATCTGGAACTACGCGCAATAATAATGTAGTCCTGGCGATAGTGCCGAATTACTACTTCTCAGACAATAATTTATACAGATAAATTTTGAACTATATCTTAAAGGAAAATGTTTCTTTATATACGTAAGTAAGTACTTTTTACTTTATATATCTTTTAGATCAAATAATTACAAACAAGTAACAAAACTAGAAAAAAATATATAATTAATAGAACATTGCACTTTTTCGCCCATATGAACATTAATTAAGAAATTTGTATAGTAATATATACCGATAATTCCGTCCCATGTAGAAAAAAAGCTAAACTTTCCGGGGGTCTGTAAATGTAGCAGTCCATACTGAAAGACAGACTAGTCCATTGCCAACATACAAAGACAATGCGTTCTGCTAGGTTTCATTGTTACCTACATTTTCTCTTTATTTCACGATGTCGGTTAATATAACAATAGACATTTAACAAACATGTGAGGTAAAAAAATCTATTTAATAAGGAGAATAATTAAACATGAGAAAAGAGCCTGAAAAACAATATGAAAACATGTAAAGTGAAACCGTTTTATAAACACAAAACCCACTAATCTAGTGTTTAATTCTAGATAATATTTATTTAGTCTATTTTATTTGAAGTAAATTTCTAAAACTGTTCTATCACACTTCAAATACAGTAAACACTCATATAAAAAAATTCTAATCCTATGCCAAATGCAGGCGCGTAGGAGCGATTTAATCATTGGGGCCGCGGAAGAGATGATTTTGTCTGCATAATATTATCATTGACATTTCGATCTAATACGTTTCTTATTTTATAAAACAATTATATGTAGTCATTGGTGTATATAAAACGTTTAAATCATCATATTCGATTACTGTAATACTGCAGTCACGGTTCGTAAATAAGACGTCTATTCTTTCAATAATACATAGGTTTTAATATGCAAAAGTAATATTATTGTACAAAGATCGGATAACAAGAGATGCATCAGTAATAGTGTCATATCCATATTTACGAAATATTCCTCAAGAAATGTTAATTTTATGAAATAGAATATTATACAATTTTGAGCGTTCTTGGACTGTGCCGATTATGGTCTTCGAATACGACGTATTTCTATACATTTAACTGGGATTAGGTCATTACTCAACCGTTGTTATAAAAGACACCCTGAGGCAATCCCGCGACACATCACAGTTTCCTTGACGTTGACTGTGTATTAGCTAAGCCGATAACGATTTTCAGGTAAAACGACCATCTAATGGCACTGTTTTTGGCATTGCATGAGCGCCAAAAAACCCTTTTTAATGTCTCGGCCGCCGGGGCCGCGACTTGCCTGCGGCCCCTGCTCCTACGCGCCTGAAATGGTAAAGTATGTTCGAAAGTCAAAAGCTTCAAAATTGTTAAGAAGATTATTTAAACTGGTCAAAAAAGTCTCCGAAAATTAATAAGTTCTTTCATATCGACCCATTGATCTAGTAACTTATTAGCCTATCAACTTATTAGCATATTAGCGCTTACATGTTAATAGATGTAAGTCTCCATATAAGGACAGCATATAAGCATACTTAGTGTTAACAGACGTTAGCCTCTATACAAGGATAGTAGCATCAGGAAGGTGGCCTCAACCAACCCCCAGTCATCATATCATCGTAGCAGTTAAAATGTCAACTCTAAGACAACCCAGATACACTGCAACTAGCAAGACGATATTCATGGGTGAAAGTCAGAGAAATTACCCCTAGATTGAAATTTAATAATTACACAATGTAACAAAAGTAACAATACAACACAAATATATAAAAATAAGTTATTGGACATATATTACAACATTCATGACAAATGGCTTCGTATTGTTATATTAATTATTTAAGTATTTGAATAAATAGTCATTGTTAATTTTAATATTATTTTTAAGATGGAGGTAACTTCTGGCTTGGTTTGACTGCGGTTCAATCACAGCAGCCACGAACCTGGCAGTGGATCGATACAAACACGACTGCTACATTCTTCGACTGGGGACCGTTCCAGGGATCAACTTCTAACGAATACTGTGTCGTACTCTATAAAGGCAACAACGCATACGCTTGGTATGACTTCGTGTGCACGACTTTATTTCAATCGCTATGTGAGAAGGGAAATATTTAAATCCGTTTTTGAAGAGAATAATTTGACTTTTTACTTTAAAGCCCCAGCCCTAAACTTAAGTAAGAATATACAATTGAAAAATAATATTTGTCCATATAGACTTCAATATATAAACTCTCTAACAGAACACAAAAGGTCCGATCGAATTCTTTCTTAAAGACGTGATTTTCAATGATATGAAGTGATTATGAACGGGTTACAACGAAGTTATGCCGCTTTAAGATATAAGGAAATGAAAATAAAAATTCTCTTAGTCTGAAATCAATTGTTTTCTACATCATATTAGTCAGTGAAATAATGTTGAGATTTATTTACATACGAGAAAACTAGTTCCTTTTTAACGGTATTACAATGTATATATATTCTACAATATACTACAAGAACAATATATGTAATAGATTTTGATTTTTTTTATTGCTATACACGAACGTTTTATTACTGGTAACGTGTTAATGTTTGTTTTTTTTTGTGGTTTTTTTTCAAATTTGATCAAGAATGACTTACTCTTGTTGACAATGGAAATCAAAACCTACAGAATATCAAATAAACAGCGATATTTAAAACATTATTCGCGGTTAAAATTTGGAAATCTGGATAAGTGAGTTTTATAACTGTGCAATGGGTAACCGTAATATGCTCGAAGATAAAACCGTAGCAAAGATATAGAGGATATTTGTTTTTACCAGTGTACGATAGAATTATATTTCACCGAGTGAGCTCCGGAATTCGTATTTTCACGAGTGGCGAAGCCACGAGTGAAAATACATAATTTCGGAGTTCACGAATGAAATATATTTCTATCTTTCACTGGTAAAAACAAATTTTCTTTTTATTTTATGCTTTTACTGCAAAATTTGCACGAATTTGACAGAAAAGTTGCAAGAAACTGCGCCAGAACCGCTTGTTTATGACGTGACGTCGTGACGTCAAATATACAAATTAGAGCCAGTTCTCTAATTTTTCTTAATTGGTATGTTATGTGCGTTTGGGTACCAACGTAAAAATATCAGTGAAAATAAAAATGATATTCCACTGTTTGAAAACAGTGAAATACCACAGTGACTTTTATTTCACCGGGAAAGTTCTATAATTCGCTGAAAAGCAAAAAATAAAAACTTTTTTGTATGACGACTTTTGAAAGCCGTGGTAAAAAGCCAATATTATACATGTAGTTAAATTAATTTTAAATTAAAATATAATACAAGTAGATAAATAAATATTTTAAAAATATAAATAAATAAATTATAATTCTCACTTAAATAACAATAAATCAAGCAACTGTAGTTATTTTTGTTAATCAATTTACTGATTTGTTTATTAAAATGAAAACGAAGCAATCATAACACGAAAGAAGTAGACACTATTCGAATCGATAATTGTTAATGTTTTGTAACATTTTTGTCATGTATAATTGCAAGCTTTAACTTTATAAGGCTCCTAAACTCGTTTGACCTATTTGCTTTTCAAAACCATTTATTCATAAATATGTATGTGGCTTATTTGAGTGTAAGTATTTCAAACAAACCAAGCTTGGTGTTATAGACACCCTTCGGGGAAATAATGATATCAAGAATAGCCACATTCGGAAACCACACCGTTCTCACACATCCAAAAGGTAGAGAGAAAAGTGGCGATGGCTTTATAAAATGATCACTTTAAAAAATTCACCACAAACAATAAACGAAATAGAGAACCTGGTGGGTTTCCGCATTGGAACGTTAAGCGGCAAAATTTAACCGGTGGGATTTACACCAGGTTCTAAAGTGCACCAACTGCACACTTGCCCAAATGTTCGTATGGACAAACAAGATCAAGTTGTCTTGATGATTTAACTCCAATCCGTTCATCAACTCGAAAGCAACTATAAATAAAGATTAATCCCTGATTACAGATTAGTTTCATTCTACAATGTATGAGGCTTATAACTTAAATTGTAGTACTGCAATTTAATAATAATAATAGTAATAATAATAATAATAATAATAATAATAATAATGATAATAATAATGATAAAAAAACCAATAATAATAACAATGATAATAATAATGATAATAATAATAAAAATAATAATAATAAAAATAATAATAATAATCAACTCATAGTATGACATAGTATAAGAAGAATATTTTATTTTAACTAGAATTGTCCCATAGGGCATTTATCTGACTGTCAAAAACAAAAGCAATGTAACAAACAGCATGTCATTTTTTCATATTTCCCCGACGAACAAACACTTCCGTCTATGCAAAAATTGAAATATGCATATCAGGTATGGCCACATCCAGCAGACACAGCCTCCCCACACAGCCAAAAAGTAGAGAGGAAAAAAGAGCATGGTATTACAATAATCAGTTTCAAAATGGAAGCCGCAAACAATTAACGAAAGTGAGAACTAGAGGGGTTACCGCCTTGGAACGGTCAGTGCCAAAACAAATTGCCACTGGGGGTTTAAACCAGGTTCTAAGGTGCACCAACCTCACACTTGCCCCAACAGGTTCTCGTATCACAAAACAAGTACAAGTTGTCTTGGTGAAATAACTCCAACCCACCCATCGGCCAAACAATGTTGCATGCAAATGCACACAAACATATAAAACATAAGAAGCTAATAGAATTGCAAAGCCCAAGGGCGGGTTCTCAATGATCCTACCGAGACCAGAGCACCTGGAGAAAAAATAGCGAGAACACGATGACAGGGATAAAAGAAATATATCGAGCTTCTAGGTTCTTTTAAGAAAAGATTTCCCCATTAACCTTCATAAACTCTTAAACCCCTGCCACCGTCGTGCAACCAAAGAGGTAAGCATAATGATCAACTGTAGATGGGTTTATCTCAAGGCCTGCAGAGCGCTGTAAAATATCATGTTGATAACCTTTCTTTTTTAATTTACAGATGGTTTTTACGAATAACCGGGAGAAATTAACACTGCCTTTTATCTTCTTAAGTTTATAAATTAAATCTCCATAAAAAACTGGCTGCGAAATAGCTTGTTGCAATAGTGATTTTAAACTGCACCTGTATTTGTGAATTAGATCTGGGTATCGGCGATAAAACTTGCAAAAGGTTTTCCTTAATTTGTGATACCGATAAACTTGTTTTAAATTTTTTTCTGTAATGCAAAGATTATGTTCATTGAAATCATTCACATCGTTGCAAGCGCTTGAAAAGCAAACAAGCTGTGAGATATAAACCCCATAAGATGTTGCACGAGGAACATCGACGTCTAAAAACGGAAAATGTACTATATTAAAATTAAAATCATCTCTTTTTTCATATATTTTAGTAGTGACGTAACCATTTTCAATGGACAGATTTAGATCAAGAAAGTTTGCTTGCTTTTCTGAAGTGTTCGCTTTATTAAGCTGTAGTTCTTTAGGATAAACTTATTAACCAGTGATGGGAAATTGTTATTATCTTTATTTAATAAATCATCAAGGTACCTCGACGTGTTGTTAAAAGCTGTAATAATATCATCTTGATGTTCGGTAGAAAGAGATAAGATAAAGTCTCTTTCATAACAGTATAAAAACAGATCAGCAACAAGGGGTACACAATGAGTATCCATCGGAATGCCTATTACTTGTTTATAAATAGAGGTACGAAATCTCAAACAAATATTATCCAATAAAAATGTGAGCTCCTGGATAAGATCTTGACAAGTCCATGAAGTATTGTTATCATAAGAACCATCTGAAAAGAATGCCCTGTGTTCATTACAAGCGATAAATGTTTTATTTTCTCTAGCAAAAGTGTTTTCAATGAGACTGGTTAGCTTGTCATTTATTAAATTATGAGGGAGAGAAGTATATAAAGTAGAGAAATCATAGGTAGACAAACAGAACGCCTGAAAATTATTTGATTTAAGTTTCTTCAAAACGTCATTTGAATTTTTTATAAACCAAAATAGATTTTTGCCAGTAATTTCAAAAACTTTTTCGCAATACCTAATAACATGTTCTTTTATAGCTGTAAGACAAGATGTTAAGAGCACGGATACTTTTTTGTTGTACAAGAACTAGAGTTTGCAATAAATCTTGCTTTGTACGGTGTTTTGTGCATTTTAGGCAACCAATACATAGAAGGTACTTTGTCTTGTTTCGGCTCAACACTTATTCTAAGTTTTGTAATTTGTAGAGTGTGTGCAGTAACAATATCACTCTCATATGAAGAAGTCAGTGTATAAGCATTAGTGCTATTAAGCTCTTCAGTTTGAACATTTATATAGTGTATACGTCACACTATAATTACATTATTTGAAGCCTTATCAGCAGGTGTTAAAACAAATATGTTGTGAAAATCTTGAATACCCTTTTTCAAATGACGAAAATTAAAACGAGGTGGTAATAAAGCTATGTTTCTTTTATAGAAGGATATACGAGTGTCAATTATTTTGAATAATTGTTTTTTTCCAGTTTGAAAGAGCATTAGGTTCATCATGTTCTCGTTTACACCATTTATTGCAAAAAGAGTTTAAAGACTGCAATTTCCGCACGACAGGTGTTAAAGTCGATGTCCGATGGAATTCTATATTTTGGACCTTTTGAAATTAAATTGCGGATCCTAAAGTCTTTGATAACATTTAGATCCCCTGTAACGATGTGACCGGCAGGTTGATAGCAAAATTTTGAAAAAGAACAGTCTCATGATATTGGTATGTTTTCAACAATCTGTAAATCCGAGGTAATTTTGTTGTATGCAATCATCGTATCAAGTCTAACAATGCCATATGATAATAAAAATGAAACTGACCATGAGTTGACTCTTGTGATCCAAAATACTATTCCAAGCAAGGTCTAAACACAGGCTACCTTCAACCTATGTTCGACGAGAATAGCTATGTCTCAACTTAGTGTTAGACAAAAAATCTCTATTTCATGACTGTGATCTTGACCCAGCGACCACAAGGTCAATCCTATAAAAGTTCTTAACAAAGCCTACCTTCAAACCATGTTTGGTAAGGACAGCTAAATTTTTTTTTGATGTTCGCGTATTTCGCGCTTAGTCATATTATTGCGCAAATATACGTATTCTCCACATTTTACCCATTTTTGTTGTACGATTATCTCTGAATTTCGAGATTCTATGACCGTACAATATACGCAATTACATTATATTTCGTGTCGGAATGAAAGATATTTACAGAGAGTAACGTAACACTCTTTCTATTTTACTTTATGATTTCATTAAAGAAAATCCTATAAATGTCAGTGGACTAGTATCATTCAGTTAAATTCAGAGAGTGGAATCTGCGCTGTTTTTTCCGGAATCGACTGTATGCCTAAACATCTTGCTGTATTTCAGTGGACGGAAACCACAGACAAAGCTGGTTAACTTAACATAAAAAAATATGAAATAAAAAGAACATGTGTTTGTTTTGGTAAGTTTAGTTGTTTTTTAAAAGTATGTCACTCGCATATACAAAAACTGTCATTTTTCTCGATGCAGCTCCACTTGAGAATTTATATTTCGGTACTGTTTCACTGAAACAAACATTTATTCTCTATTTATACTTCTTCGTTACATGTACTCGTATAACGAATTTTTTGTATAGAATTGTTTCCCCAGTCAATTATAAACCGGCGTCGTTTTTTGAACGTATTTGCTGAGCTTCATGTAGAAATGCAATTTCCTTGAATACAGTCTACAAATTGAAATAAAGACTGCTAAATAAAAAGCACATTAAAATATATTCAAACTTAATTAACATGCTGAGTTTCTTAATACAAGGAACAACAAAAGCAAAAAACATAAAATATATACAATATGAGTCAATGACGGCATATACAATATGAGTCAATGACGGCAATATAGCTGGAAACGACGACATGAAAGATCAACAATCCATATCAACAGTACTTTCCGGCCTATTAATAAATAACATTATTTACTTAACACATGCTTAGTAAAATATTATGCAGGCGTAAATCCAAATAGTATTTCTTCGGATACTTCTCTCTGATGATTTGAAAAAATCAGGTGTTTCTATCCAGCTCTTTATTAAATATTATAATATTAAAGATAAAATGTATGTTACTGTTGTCGGTACCGTTTACTCAAGGCTTATTATTATTCTGTCCAATTTACATAGATGTAAAATATGTTCTCATGTCAAGAGTCTTATAAAGTGTTTTTTTTTAATCATGTTCCTTTCAGAATTTCGGAGCATTTTAAGTGTGTGTTTCTTTAATGTTTTGTTTCACCATATGTTACTTTTTCAACAAGTTAAGATTCTGAACATTTGCTTTAAGTTTTTAATTTATAAGTATTTTGTTGATGAGAGTTATGCATTTAATAGTTAGCATATACAATTATAATGTTTTTAATACATACTTATGACGACAAGGAATATGTACAACAAAATAATAATAGAAACAGTAACACTTTGCATATGTGAGCATAGGATTATCATAATTATTTAACAAAAATACTACTGTATTTTAGGGAGGAAATTAGCGTAAATAATAGAGTAACACTTTTATAATATAAATAATATTGCCCCTACTGGGGAGCGAACCCGTACGGCGACAACGCCTAGCCATGCCATTCCGATGATCGGACTCTGTGCCAAGGTTATAAAACTGAGCATGGAAACCAGTCTCAAATCAGATGCTTGAGATTTGAGACTGGTTTCCATACTCAGTTTTATAACCTTCAACCCAGGTGTGTAGAACTGCTTCATTTTCTACAATGTACTGAAGTTTAATCATAATGTTATATTTGAAAATTGAAAGTGGTAAATCACACTTGTTTCGCATATAAGGTCTAACAATTATAGTGTATTTTATTTACGAAATTGATTAACCGAATTGAACAATAAAAAGTGTTTTTGGTGTTTGTTTTTGTTTCAAATCAGGCGCACAAAATTATATATTTTGGCACCAAAAGTCATCCGCTGCTGGTTTGGTCGCATTAAAGATTGATCGTAGTATGCTAAGTTACTGTTTAAATGCAGAGTTTGTAGAGTCCCGGTTATCTACCTTTAAACGGTTATATTTATCATAGGTTCTTTTGTATTGTTTGTTCGTTCTTATTAATAATTATTTTGTTAACTTTGCACTTGAATAAAACGTTTTCCTTACTGTGTTTTTCCTTGTCCCAAATAGATTATTTGAGAAGGGGCCACCTTCTCAATAAGTGCTGACAGATGACTGACGTGTTTATCCAGAACATTTAGTCAGTACTGTTATCAGTAAAATGACCCGTCACCGATGTCGTGCAGTGATGGTTATATCAAGGCTATCCGATCAACCTTTTTGGGGGGTTGTCCCGGTTAGCTCAGTTGGTTGCGGAGCAGGAATTGCAAGGCTAGGCGCTGTCGCCCTGACGGTGCGGGTTCGCTCCCAGCTAGAGACACTATCATTGTAAATATTCGGAATATCCAATATATGTCTTTGGTCTTTGCTGCACCAATGCTAGTGACAGTAAAGCAAATATGAAGTCTGTCTACAATATTTTATTATCACCATATTTAGATTACTATTTTGGAACTCCAAGAAATGAAAACTGTATTTGGTAAGTGTATTGATATTTTAATGTAAATGAAGTTCCATGCGGGATACAAACAACTTTGATCCCTCAACAAGATAACCCATAGAAATTCACCTTAAAACCCTTGATAAGCTTTAGGACGATATTTATTTTCGCAACTATGAGCACTCTTAAGTCCCTGTATTTGATTCATTGTGATTCCTCAAAGATTTGGAAAGAATTGTTCCGGAAAACTTATATCGTTGAGATATAAATGCGACGGTTTTAGATATTGTAACTTTGTCCGAAGAAGAAGTTGTCAAGTTGTCGCGAGTTCCTCGGCAGTTTCTAATTTATGATCCGAAACTGAATGTGTGATATTTTAGACTTTAAAATCCAAAGTGCGACCTCAACTTGTTTTCGACATGACTACGTCGTTCTGAGGTAAGTGGTCGAAAGCCCTTGATGGGTTCCTAAAAATGCTCTAAACCTGGCACATACAGGGTTATCACCAAATTTACCCAAGCATCCGAGGTGCCGGACATAAAACGAAATGTCATTGGTGTAGAGGCATATGTCGCAGTATTTTAAAAATAGCTGCAAACTTGGTATGCCATCTTGATTCAAGTATAAAAGTTCGTATAATGCAGTCAGTTGTTCCAAATCTAAGACACTTCTGATGTTTAATTTTTGCCTTAAGCACATCAACTTATTTTTACTATGTTTCAAAGTAGGTACGATATGGGACTGAGAGCCAGAATTAGATAAATGTTCAAGATTGACGACTTACAAAATGATTGTGAACAACCGTAGCTTCTAAAATATCAGAAAGGACAAAGCTTGTCATAGTGAGTTAAATGTCACTCTTAAATCATTTAGATATATGCTCTTGTGCCCTTCAAATTAGAACAAAGTGAAGGCTATTTTTAAAGATTTTATGAAAAGTAAATATAATTCACAAACACGTTCGTTTTACTATTTCCTATGATTTGCAAAAATAATTTAGAATAGAAAAAATAGAAAAAAATACCGATTTTTTTCCAGAACAACTTAAAAACAACGTTCGAAACAAAATTGGATTAAATGCTGCTTTTCACTTACTGTTCACCGATAAAATTTTCAACAGTTTATTATTTTAAACACCGGATGATTTATATGATATGCCGTGCTTCAATCCGAAATTTGTCCCGCTTTGATTTATTCTTCGTATCTTATCTTAATCAACATGATGACTTGTGCCCAAGGTTATAAAACTGAGCATGGACACCAGTCTCAAATCTCAAGCATCTGATTGGCTGACAGGTCGTCATTTCAGTTAATCATACGCTTGAGATTTGAGACTGGTTACTCAGCTTTATAACCTTTGGCCATGATCACTTAAATCCTTGGCAGAGGTAGGTGAATATATAAAAAAAAGGTGAAAAGTGACTGAAAAAAAAGCAAATAAATAAAACTAAATATTAATTTCCAATTCCATACAGCAGTTAAACTACTAATCGATCAAACATAAGACAAACATAGAATATATGGCTAGAAACAAAATGATGTTGATATAAGTTTAACTCAAATTTATATTTACTAACTTATTTTTCTATGATTCTTAATAAATACGCACCATAAATATAATATAATTTAGAGAACTTGTTGATATGAAAATTTGTACCGAAATAAAAGTACAAACATAACACAGAAACTTGTAATTTATAATTACGAACTTCATTCAGCTTTGTACAAACATGAAAATACATAATGTTTAGCTGAGAGTTGACTAGCCTAGTTGGGTGAAAACAAAACAAAACAGTTAATTAGACAAAACCCCATGTTCCCTCTTGCAAACTTTCTAATTGTCCAATTCGGATAAGATTAAATTACCATAAACATTCTGAACATGTCTAGCAAAGATTGGAAAAAACTGTCAATCAAGTTCGAGAGCTTACAACCTTAATTAGGTAAATGTCAACTCTTAAAAGGTAATAGCCCCAGAAGAAATAAAGAAAAATCCGGCTGGTTATCGAACTTGATATTATGGTTAAAACATTCTAACCAAGCTAAATAAATATGAATAAAAAGGGAAATATGCATATCAGGATATGTCACACCAGGAAAACAGCCTCAACACACAAAGGAGAAGAAAAGACAGTATGAAAACTTTATAAATTGATCAGTTTCAAATAGACACCACAAACAATTACAGAGTATTCTAGAAGCTGAGGAGTAAGTGTCTCGAAACGGTCAGTGGTAAAACATGTACCACTTGGGGTTTAAACCAGGTTCTAGGCTGCACCAAACTCCTACATGCCCCAACAGGATCTAGTATGAAAAAACAAGTATAACTTGTCCTGTTGAATTAGCTCCTAACTATTCAACTCAACAATAGTGCATACAAAAGCACACAAACACTTAAACATAAGAGTTGTCAAACTATGGTGGATACTCGGTGACCTTACCGAGAATAGAGCCCCTGGAGTCAAATTTTATCGGCAAGAACACGATGACAATATTAAAAGAAACAACAAAAATGTTTCTACAGTTAGAGAGTATTAATAGGTTTTGTGTCTGTACCTCTTCTTTCCAAACGGTTTTCAAAAATATTATATTAATTTGAAAAGAAGCAAAAAAGAACATAGAATAGAGACAAAATACGTTGAACACTCTAGTGTTTCGGCTAATATAGTTTAAAAATCCATGGTTCATCTGAAACCAGAGCTCACGAATCCATCTCGATCACGATACACGGTAGAAGATAAAAATGAAATTTCTACCTCCTTGTCTTGTCTTGACCGTTCCAAGATGATAACCCTTCGGGTTCTCACTTTCGTTAATTGTTTGTGGTGTTTGCTTTTAAATTGATCATTTTATTAACCGTGCTCTCTCTTTCTCTTCTTCTTGGCTGTGTGGGGAGGTTATGTTTATGAATGGTGCAATTCCTAATATGCATATTTCATTTTTCGCACAACATTCATATTAGAAAATGTACTTATCAATCGTTAATTAGTTCGTTTGCTCGTCGTGTAGACCATTCTTTTGAGTAGTTGGTTGTGAAAAGAGAATTAATCTTCTCTAAGAAACAGGACCGAATCCATAGCATATTGATGTTTCAACACCAGCATACTTGTCACATAAACTTTAATCTTCATTCATGCCCTTAAAGATAAGAATATTGATCGAGTCTAAAACAACATTTACCGCTTAGTTATTTTTACCACCCATTGATAACTAACACACTTTAAACAAGGTTATCGGAATCACAAAGGAAAACTCTTTGCAAGTTTTATCGCCGATACCCAGATTTAATCAAGGTGTAAGACCTGTAAATAGACTTCCCTATATAAACTATAGTAAACATGACATGTTTCAAAAGGCTGGCAATCATAGCTGGTACCATTTTAATAAGGGCTAACTTACATGCTTTTAAAGCTAATTGTTTCTACTGTCCATTTCCAGCAAGAAAAGTAGGGGTCATGTATCAATTAACAGAGATTTGACACCTTGAAACCGGTGGACTGTTTTTTTCACTTCTGTGTGAACTTCAAAACTGTTTTACATATGCCGTCCTAAAACCAGGGCCTTTTTTCATATACTGCATTTCCAAACATAAATTTGCTATCAGTGTGTCAGTAAAAGCATCTCATTTACTTAACATGTTCCTTTCAGGCCATACAAGCCATTTAATGCCCCCAAAAGGCAAAAGAATTGGGACTATTTAGTGTCAGCCATTGTCTGACTAGCCCGAGTAGGAACATCCGCTGGACTATTTACAAGTAATTAGCCTTAAAAATACAGGTGCAGTTTAAAATAACTTTTGCGAGAAGATATTTCTCTGCCAGTATATTAAGGATATTACAATTATAAACTTAAGAAAATAAAAGGCAATATAAATTTCACCTTGTTATTTCTCCTGTAAACACCATCCGTAAATTCAAAAAGAAAGGTTACCAACATAATTTTCTATAGCGCCATGCATGTTTAAAGACTAACCTATCTATTAGGCTTGTAGGATCAGGCCTACAATAAAAGTAAAATATTCATACCAGGAATCGCCACACTTACAAAACACAGCCTCCCCATGCAGCGAAAAAGTAGAGAGAAAAAGAGAGCATGTTGTTATAAGTATGTCAATTCAAATAAGACGACACAAAAAATTAACGACATAGAGAACCCTTGGGCTTACCACCTTGGAACGGTCAGTGGCAAAACAAGTTGAACAAAAAATCAAATTCATGGTTTAAATATTTTGTTTTTGATAATTTTTCTTGAAAATACTTTGTTACGAGCATTTTGCTATTTTTAATCTCCACATGTTTCCGGCTTTTGAGGGACTACGCCCCAAGACCACCTTACCAGAGCAACATCCCCTTGGAAACCCTTTGTATGGGCCTATAACTTGACACACGCTGGCTACGCCCCAGATAATGCTTACCTCTTTGGTTGCACGACGGTGGCAGGGGTTTAAGAGTTTATGAAGGTTTATGGGGAAATGTTTTTTAAAAGAACCAAGAAGCTCGATTTGTTTCTTTTATCCCTGTCATCGTGTTCTTGCTGATTTGACTTCGGGAGCTCTGGCCTCGGTAAGATCATTGAGCACCCGCCCTTTGACTTGGCAATGCTATTATCTGCTTATATTAAACCTCATTTGCATAAGCCCTTCTGTATTTAATATGACGTCATCCAGTCCATAAATCGCATATTGACCGGCTATCCGGTCCATAATTCTTATATTGACCGTTTTTGATTACTTCAGAATCTAATATAAGAATAATTATCTTATAAAGTGCGGGTCTGTTGCCTAGTAATATTTAATTTGATTAACAAAAATGGAATAGTAAAAGGCGTGCTTTATATGCCTGATGGCTTGTAAATAATAAAAAAATCTGTATGGGATTTTTTACACACTGAACAAATCAAATTATTATTTAAAAGCAAATTATAGTAAAAATGACAGCAACAAAAGATATGAAAGAATTTAGATTCGGTATAATATAACAAATAAAACATGGCATTGAGCTGCGCTTCGGGCCATATACCTTCCTCAGTCTGACCAACCAGTCCGTAAACTTGCATATTGCCCTCAATGCCATGTTTTATTTGTTAAATGTTTTATATTTTTTTGCGGTTTTAATATGCATTATTACATGAACTATAAATAGACGCAACGCGATTGGTCACACCCCCAAAATAACCGAGTCAATAAATCTAGATATTGACCCGCTTTCGCTGATACTGACCTGTCTATAAATAGAATCCGAAAGTTTCCATCTTTTATATTAATTATAGTTCATGTAATAAAACAGTTATTTACTTATTAGCTGGGAAATATGCTGTTGATATTGACCGCAAAAATCGTTATTGACCTCGGCTATCGCCTCGGTCAATAACGATTTTTTAGGTCAATATCACAGCATATTTCCCAGCTAATAAGTAAATAATTGTATAATATTGTTGAGCTGATGGGTGGGTTGGAGTTACCAAGATAACTTGTACTTTTTTGATAAATGAGAACCTGCTGGGGCAAGTGTGAGGTTGGTGCACCCTAGAACCTGGTTTAAACCCCCAGTGACAATTTGTTTTGGCACCGAGTGTTCCGAGGCGATAACCCCAACGGATCCCTTTTTCGTTAATTGTTTGTGGCGTCTTTTTTTTAATTTGACATACTTATAACAAACATGTCCACTTTTCCTCTCTTCTTTTTCGCTGCGTGGAGAGGCTGTGTTTTTGTGAGTGTGGCGATTTCTGATATGCATTTTTCACTTTTGTACTTGTTTGTTGATATGAGAATCTGCATATTAATGCCCAGGCCGCATAGCTCCGGGTTGAGCGCAACTCAACATTTACACCAATAACCAGTACAATTTTGATCCAACCCAAACGATGGTGTGCATATGGAACCTTCAATGAGGTATTTTCAGATTAATACCATTTAGGTAATACATTCCATGTTCAGCGGCGTATAGCCACCAGATTAAAGAATGTGTTTGCCCTAAACGAGAAAACAATTGGCGGAACAAAACAAAATAGAACTTTGACGGAGGATCTGAGAATTTAAATCCTGCTTTCATAGACAACGCCAAAGGCAAAATTTAAAAAGCAGGAAGTATATCCTTGGGTTGATTGAACAATATCTAATTCTACCTGGCCGAAATATTTAAATATTTTAGAAGTACTATTGACATAGTACATAAATATCGTGCTAAACGACCTTTAAAGGACGTAGCTGATAACAGCACTGATTGAATGTACGGAAGAAGTTTACAGCCGCCACACGGCACCAACAACGCTACTGTGATATTGAAATACATGTAGATGAAAGGGGAACTTTGAATGCCACCGAGCACGACAAATATGAAAATATTGCAGGCTCGGTTTGATTGGTAATAAATGGGGTCCTAAAACGAATAAAAGATCGATTCTATTGTAATAATAATGATTATGAATTATATATAACAAGAAAAGCGTGGATCATCCGTCGACCGCAATACCCCCAAACACAATGACTTTACAACATTAAAACAGGGGTATTAGTTTGTGTGCACCGATCGGTACAAACATTTCTATTTGATAATTTACAGATAAGATAAAATGCAAATTTCATGATTTGCATGATTTTCACGTGTGATTGGCCTACAAAGTGAGAGTATTTCGGTCGACAAATTACTTCTTAAGTGGATGTTATTTAAATACATGTATTCCATACTCAATAAATCATTAAGGTTTTGTCCGATAAGAAATCGTTCGATTTGCATTTTGGAGTCTCGTTATATAGGTAAGAAGATGCTTAAAAATTTTATCATGAATTTGTTTTATTTGATTTTAAATAAGTATGTTATTTCAGACAAAACTTATTTAAACTTACATAAATAATTGTCAGCTTTCGCGTTATGCAAATATTTGAGGGCAGATAGAAAGCGACAGCAAACCAAATTTTCTTGATTAATCAGCAGAAAGCTCAAAAACTTTGAGTTAATTCGGTCTACCTTGGGTAAAAACATGTTTAATTCTAGTTCGTAGTTATTTTGAACAGGAAAACACCCTGTAGTTTGTAAGAAAAGTATATGCATTGTTTAACAATCGAGCATTTCTTCCATACGAGACAACTTTACAAAATTGGTGTCATTTCCAAATGATCTGATATCGCTGTGAAAATGTATTTATAGCTGATTTCCCCAAACAGCAAATGACGCAGTATATTTGTTTAATTCCATGATGTTTTTATTTTATTTGAATCTAAAAAAATTTAAAGAAACATAAACCGATTTTACTGTTCATTGCACAGGATTATCGTTCATGCTACTGGCTTCTTTCGGCGACCAGCCATTTATCCGGCTGATTCTAAATTTGCGTTATGTGGCACGAAATTTACTTATTCGGTACAAAGTGACATTTAGTACAGGAAAGCATATCTACCGTTTCTATGGCTTCTCGAACATGGCATTCCAGCCGCTACTGCCACGTCGATCACGCTATACTAACGCTGCAAAAAATAATTCAAATTGACGCTTACTTATGATTCTAAAAAACTGGTACATTTGTAGCCATGCACAATTTATTTAAGTTTTTAATTACGATCTGTAACGCTGTAATCCACACGTGTAGGCCAATCATAATTCAATTAGGATATTATTCAAAAAAAGATAATGACAACATTAGTATCTGACTATCGGTAGCGCTGTCATCCAAGTGAAGATATTGAAATAGATAAAAAAGAACATTTGAAAGCCATCAAAAACGACATATATGAAAATGTTGGATGGCTCGATTTGATTGAGCATCGTATTGGACAGTAAATGCAATACGTTGCGCTTAACCCGGAGCTAGCTTCTTAACATAAATTGGTCATTTGTAATATAGATCGGAGGTAATCTTCCAAACATATCATTTCAACTCGATTTTTTTTCTGCAGAAGAATTTTCTAATATTAGTAATCTCAGCGGCAGTTTGATCCAAAGTGGATAACTTTTGCAACCTCTTCAACATGTATATACTCGCATAATAATACTTGTTATCGTGCACCACATTGCAGGTTCGTGATGGCTGATCCAGACGTAAACGTTCCACTGTGGGTAAACATTGCTGTCCCTACACTGCTTGGCGTACTGTTTCTTGCGGTTCTTGTGTTACTGTTTCTTACAAACAAGGAAATTCCTATTGAAACATTGGAAAATTGGGTAATTATTTGAAATAACAACAGAATGGTGCCGATGATAGTTCGCTAGTTAAATTGGGGTTGAAGACTGAACGCTTTTATGAACAGAAGATTTCGGCATTAAGGACAAAAAAGGGCATATCAAATATTGCCACACCCAGAAACACAGCCTGTCGAACCAGCCAAAAGATAGAGAAGAAATACAACGTGAGTTAAAAAATTATCAACTTTCCAATAACAGTTCAAACAGAAAAAGAAATCCGAGGGGTTATCGCTTTGGAACGGTCAGTGGAAAAATATTTGCCAGTTGGGATTTAACCTGGTTCTACGGTGAATCAGCTTCACACTTCACCTGTGTTTATATGAACAATTACAAATTGTCTCAAGTCTTGGTGAATAAGCTCCAATAACTCCTCCAACAAATTGTTTTGTTACTGACCGTTCCAAGGCGGTAACCCCTCGGGTTCTCACTTTCGTTAATTGATTGTGGCGTCCATTTTGAAACTGATAATTGTAACACCATGCTCTCTTTTCCTATCTACTTTTTGGCTGTATGGGGAGGCTGTGTCTGCTGGATTTGGCCATTCCTAATATGCCTATTTCACCCTTTTCGACGATGTTGCATGCAAAAGTATAGATTCTTTTACCATTACCACAGTCGGTCGTACTTTACGAATTTATCACATGTATGGTTGCTAGCATGCCATGCTTGATGTCCAAAGAAACACATCCCCAGTTTCAGAAACTCTTATTGTTTTACTTTTAAGTGGTTGCGGTTACAAACTTCTATTCCTATCCGACAGGTTCTCGTTTGCCAGCATATGATTCTACAATAATTACATGTGTTGATATAGAGAGTTTAAGAAAATGTGTAACAAAGTCTCCTATTAGTGATAAAAATAACAAATAATTGTAAGTTATGTTCTTTCCAAATAGAGCAGATCTAGATCTAAAAACCAAACGGTCAAAAGGAATCACGGATATCTTAACATTATTCAGTTTAAAATGATGACCATGGACAGACGGTTGGACTGACGGATGAGGATCAGGCTAATATGACTTAACTGTGCATGTTTTCTATTTTTTAAGACGCAGAAGATTCCACTGCTCAGCAAGTACTTTGCGAAGACAGATAATGTGACATTAGATCTCCAAAATGTGACATCATCAAAGCCAGAAAACAAAGATGACAAAAATGCTTCACATCATCGTGTGAAAGCCTCCATGAGCAAACAAAACTTGCTGGAGTATGACTCTATTATGCAAGACAAACAAGGAATTAACACTGACAATACAAGATCTGTGAACTCGCAAGACAACCCAGCTTTCCATGCAAGTCAAGATATAATTTCATGCCATCTTTGATCAATTGACAGTATTTCTAATCAAGGTCCCGAAATGTTGGCAACACAGTTTGGGATATTAAGTAAGCAATACATTCACACTATCGTGTTTGATTGTGAAACTAAATCTGTTTCACGATGATCTCTGTGATGACTTGGGATAAAAGAATATCACATGTTAAATGGTTGAGATTTGTTTGTGGCCTGTTTTGAAATTTATAATTGATTTAGTCTATTATTAGTATCTAGGTACTTTGGAAGAAACTGATAGACTCATAGAAACATTAGTACAAAAAACTTTCAGTCTGATAGTTCATTTTGTGTTTACCCATTGATGGTAATTTAGGCAGCGCTGTTTTGTCACTAGAAAAAATTTAATTTCGACAAATACATGTATATTTACGTTATCACTTATTTGGAGGCTTGTGTGAATATAAAACGGTCACGTCACATTACTCAATACATACATACGATATCCCGATGTTATCCGAAAAAATCGATATTCCCATTCTGATCCTGTTTCCCGATATCAAAAATCGAAATCCCAATATCGCGTCTCGCATCCCGTTAAAATAGGCCCATAGTAAAATCAAAACGCGCCAAATACACAGATATGTGTCTCGGGCCATATCTTACACTTGCCGTTTTTCTCGAAACGTGCCGAATCAGATCAGTGTCACTGAGAGAATCACCGATTATATAGTGATACTTGACAGCAATGGCGGATCCAGAGGGCCCGGGTTCGGGGGTTCGCACGAACCACCCTAATTTCCATTTTTTTTTCCCGGGTGGTTCGAGGTTCGAAGTTTGTGGGTACCAATCACTATGACTGGTTTACAGAAAGAAATCAAAAACCAGTTGTTTAATTTGGCGACAAAAAAGCGGCGTCCATGATGGTCTGGGTGTCAAAACTTGGACTAAGGGCATCTTGCGCGCCTTCAATTCAAATCTGTGTATTGCCAATAAAATACTGCATTCTTGCTACTGTAGGTAGCCTACCTGCTTTGAATCAAAACAAAAAAATTGTTGATCAATGGAAAACTTAGTATTGCATGATTCTAACGTCCCCCAATCTCTCGTCACGGGCATTTGATAAATCACTGAAAAAAGTGACCTTTTGCTATAGAATTCTTCAATCATTCAGATGCTATATTCGCAATATAAGAAAAAAGGTTGAATATAAAAAAAAATATACATGCGTTTTTTAAATTTTTGTCCCGAAGAACGAAATATTTAAAAATTGGTTGAACTATTAATAATATTGTTAAATAAAATATTTGATAAAGCCGAAATACCTGATGTACTAACAGCTGGTTTATTGACTCAAAAATAAAGGTGTAAAGACTGATTCACAATATAACAGAGGTATTACAGTACTTCCGGTGCTTTGCAAAAACATAGAAGCCATCCTAAAAAACGTATCCAGGCGAAAATTGAAAAAAAAGTGTACACGTCAACGTGAATTTACATCTGGTACTCCGCCACTCAACGCTGCACTTATTTTGGAAGAATGCTATCGAGAGGCAAAGAATCTAAAAAAACAATGACATTAGTCCTACTAGACGCGGAATCTGCGTTTGACGTCGTAAATCATAAGAATCACATGAGAAGACTATTTCACATAGGAGTTATGGAATCTTACAGTTTACACATAAATGCAACTCCTTCGAATAAGTGGAAAAACACTATTTCTGATAGTTTTAGAACTCATTAGGGATAAGACAAGGAGGAGTCATCAGTGCAGACTTGTACAAAATTTGTGTAGACCCAATGCTTCATAATCTTCTGTGTTCCAACCTTGGCATGTTTATTGGTGATATACCTTGTCCGGCAAGTGCCTGCGCCGACGATGTAACGCTAAACAGTTCAAACTCAAGTGATACTCAGACACTTTTTGATATTGCTTACGACTTTGAAGAGTACACAGTATTTACTTTCACAAGTCTAAACGTTTATGATTGAACTATGGTAAATGAAGATGTTAAAGGCATTTATCAGATGCACTTCTATAGTTGTTATTTGGCAAATTTGATTTTTCTTCGTTATTAACAACATAACCTTCTTTAAAAACATCCCATTTAAATTCTAACAATCCCCGAAAACACTCTACAATTGTTAAAACATGTGTCTTTAAAAATCATTGTTTTAAAAATCAATAATCAGGTACATAAAAAGAAATAAAACTAATAAATGGCATACAACATATGTATATAAGTATTCTTGGTGGTTAGCAAACTGAGTAGTTTAAGTGTCAATGCACTGACAGCCATTGTGATTGATACGCGTCGACCGAGACCAGCCTTAACTGACATAACAGAAAGTCAGTTATGGGCGCAATGTTCAAGCAAAATTACTTTCAGTATTAGTAGAATAGCAGGGGACATTTTTCCAAGAATTATTATTAGAGCGAAACCAGTAAACTGTCATCTGTTTTATAACGTTTAAGAAACCTAATCTAACCACAATCTAACTCTGGCTTACTGAAAAGCTAGCCGGTAACAACAAAACCAAAACACGACAGTTTTACTATAAACCTATTACAAGTTTAAGCTTGCTGAAAAGCTAGCCGGTAATTAGTCGCTAAATCTGCTTATGCGATACGTGTTAAAACTAGTAAGCAAATTTTCAATTATTTTAAGTTTTCCTGAAGAATACTTTTTAAAATGCTGACCAAAAACCTTTTTTTCCTCTGTTGAAGACGCTATATTTGAGCTTGTGATCAATCTTGACTTGCAAAAAAGTGAAATAATCATATCAGAATTGCTACACCACGAAAACTTTATGTTGTTAACATATTCCAAGTGTTATTCCAACTATATTACAGTCGCAGGGAGCACAAATATGCAGCATGATTGGGACTCTTACCAAAGACTTCTCGATGTCAGGAGATGATTTATTATATAGCCAATACAGTTGCGGCTATGAGTGAGATGTAATGCCCTAAAGGATACAACATTCGGAATCTTAAATTAAAGTTTTGAATAGGGTTTCTCTTTATCGTTCATTGTTTATCATGTCTTATTAATAATTTATTTTCTTATAAACCCCTTCTATCTTTTCCTCTGTACTTTTGGCTACATGGGAGGTTTTTCTGGTTGCGGCGATTCCTGATATGCATACTTCATTTTATAGGTAAATTGTTACCATAAAATCCACGCACCTTAAACAAACAAAACTTAAAAGGGTAAGCAGTGTTAGATTTATCATGTTAAATACTGAATTTATTTAACAATGTCATTATTTAACAGTTAAAGAAAAAAGTAAATAAGATATATGAGAAACTAGATAAAATTTAACTCTAAAATTAAATGTTCATGAATTCATTTGAAGGACAACCCTCTCTACAATATATTGCAAACAATAAAACATCAGCCGTTAGAATAAATATTTTGAATAGAAGTGTTTGAAGAGGTGGTAATGTCAATAGAACTCACTTTTCCACCGCTTTGAACCGTTGTATTATGTGTTTTATTTTAAATCTGTTCCGTTAAAATATATCCGATATCGGTCAAACAAATTGATCGAGTTTGTTTCAAGTCTAAATACTTATGCATTGTCACGATCTCGAAAACACAAATATTTGACCTCCGTGTGGTCCTTCGTTATTCGAAGCATTTATTCATTAACGATGCATTGTTATCGTACATGGTAATTATCGTTTCTCATACTCAAGATTATCACTAATTTTGTTCATTTTTTCCATTATGTATGAATGAACCACGCCAAGCGATCAAATGTATAATAATATTGGAAGTGTTGATGTCATTTCTTGCAATAACGTCATGCAGCTAGAGCTAATCTGACAAAATTGCGTATTGTGCATTTCGCGTGTATAATTTTTAAACGTTGTAAAATTTTAAGAATTGGAAGGAGAGCATATACCGTTTATGAAGTTTTTAATAATTGACCTTGTCAGACGCTTTGCTAAAGTCATTGAGTATAAGACCGGTTTGCTTTTTTTTTGCTTTTTCTGGTAGATGGATAAAACAAGGTCTCTAACAAGTAAAGGAAGCTAGGTCTCATAGGAATGCTTTTCCCTGAATCCATGCTGTCATTCATAGAATATGTTGCGACCATTCAAATATAGAGGAAGAGACTATGTGCTCTAGTGTTTTGCATATATATGCATGTTAGGGATATAGGCCTATAATTTGCAGGGTCTGAATTCTCAACCTCTTTGTTCACTGGAGAGGCGTTTTTGATATTTCCAGTCAGTTTGGATTTTACCTTCATTTAAGAACTTTTATAAAGTAGGAGATAGTTTTATTGCCAAAGTTTTTGGATTATAGGTTTTATCATGTCTGGCCCATCTGCTTTGTGGAGATTAATTTTTTCAGAAGTTTGAATATACCTCTTGCATTTACTGTGATGTTGGGTATCTGATATTTTGTCAATACTGTTTTCCTCTATTCTCATTTTGCAGAGAAATTTAAGACTAATTGGGGTTTTAGGACTAAAGTAAGTTAAACCACGAATGGCGGGTCTAAGTTTTCTTTCCAATACCCACAATCAATGTTTGTTATTTGTTCATGGGTTTTTTTATTTTTAGTTTTTGCTTAATACAACATGAGCAACCTTTGCTTTATTCTTCAGCTGATGTATCAGCAGTGTCATTCATTTCGAACCATTTGTTTTCAAGGCTCACAACTTTCTCTTTTCTAGCAAGTCGACACTTTTCTCTGACTGCCTCGACTTTTTACAACTGATAGCTTTCTTTGTACTGGTATACATGGTGAAAAAATGGCTGCCTGGTTCACAAACTGAAACTTGTGTAATGATGAGTTGAAACACCTTTGAAGTCCAGGCTGGACAAATGTTTTTGCTGATATGCTGAGTACGCCCCCATAGTACTGGGTATTCTATGAACTTCTGTTGCAACGATTTATCTGTTTTCCACCATCGAACTTGGCTCATATGACCATCCAGCTTTCAGTAAGTAGTGAAACTGACAGACACATCCCTTTCAATGTCTTTAATGTCAACAATTTTCAACAGATTTCTCAGCAGCATGTTTTTGCAGATTATAAGTCATTTAGTCATGTTCACATGATTCTGTCTCACATCGTTACAAAATTATGTCTTGTAAACAGTCACTTTTAGAAACTGGTTTTTCAACATTACTTTATGTCTTCTGAATTGTGTGTAGATCGACTGGAATCAGATCATCTGTCATAATATCCCAATACATGATGAATGAAATTGTTATGTCGTGTTTTAGAAGCTTGACATGTTTTCTTTTGATCGCAATCTAAATGTAGCTGTTGTCGGCCATACAATGGTCTTTGATGTAAGTTTACCTTTTCCTTTGTAAAAAGCTTTTTTGCACAGGTTTTACCTAGCTTGCTCGAACACATTTGCAGATGTGATTCGCACGTTCCAATTTTTGAACATGTCTACCCCATATTGTGGATCTTTCAGCAAACAAAACTATTACCATCAGCAATCATTCGTATATAACGATCTCCGTGTATCTTTTCTGCCTGCAGAAAGCCATCTAAAATAATATCGGACTCCATAGCTTGGGATATTGCCTGGCCAATTTTTTAACAGTCATGTTTTTCAGTTATTTGAAGCTGCAGCATATATTACACATTGTTACAAATTCCGATATGCAATAGTTTTTATTCTGTCCCTATGATGATAGCAACACAACAAAGGGCATTATATTAATGATTGTAGGTGCGCTTTGAGCATCCCCATCAATGACAAATGTAATAGCTGGCACACTTTCAGGGTGATCATTTCTCAGAATTGCCATTTTTCTTTCCTCCTTCCAGGTTTTACATTTATTTCTGAAGAATGTCAAACCACCATTTTGCAATCATATCCTCTATGCTGGTAAACAAGAATCCATGCATTTGAGTTACGTCTATCGTGCTCAGAAGTATATTTAATTAGTCTAGACCTACACCTGTTGTAACAGTGCCCCAGACTACAAGTACATTTATGTTTTTCAATAAATTGTCTTGGACCTTACTGTTCGAGATACAAAACAGAAGTTTACAACCCTGACAATAAGTAATTATAACACTTAAAAGGCGACTTCTGTGGACTCAGCCTGCAACACAACAGTTGATATTCCAAGCTTTCGACCAATACGTCTGCATACGGACAAATAACAGGAAATAACAGGACCAATATCAAATCACTTTAAAACTATAAACATATAATACTAAATGTAGCCCGTTTTCATTAACAAACTCGGTTTGGAAAACAATCGCTCTCGTTCTCTACCAGACTGACGACCCTTACACGATGCATAATTTGTAAATCGCACAAAAAATTCCTTTTCTTAACCACTCTTTTTATTCGCTCTTGATTTATTAAAAAATAACAAAAAGACAACACAAAACATATAAAGAATAAATAAGTAGACAGTAATTATGAAAACAATTATTACAGTTGGCACTATTTTGTCATTAAATGCTTGTTGCCCTTACCAACAACGCAAAAGTTTGTTTAAAAAAAACACAACAATACTCGATCAAAGCTAACCATGGGAGACCACTCAAATACAATCAGAGATCCCACATGACAGCAGTTATATCCCATGTACACAAAGATCACCGTAAATATGTATATTTGAATTAAACTTTTGCAGGACATTGATGCTACTGCCATATACAAATTTCTAGTGGCATTTACAAGTAAGCATAAAATATTCATCATCAAAGATCACATAACTAACAGCTTCGGTTGTTGGTATATTTCTACGACAAAAATACTATATTCTAGTATTTGAGCACTTATTCTAGTCAACAATGTTCTCTTTATATAATTATGTTCATTTCATAAAGTGAGTTATTGCGAATACACCGTAAACTAAAGACTAATGAATGAGGTCAGTAAAATCTATTGAAGGAAATTGTTCAAACCATTTTCTTGAGAATTGTTTTCATTGTTAAAAAGAAAAATTATACTATATATTATGTCAGAAAAAAAATATTTAAAAATATATAGGTGTCCTGTATTGATATATATGTTTACATAGCTTAAATATGCTGCATGGGCGTGACCAAAGTTCCATAACTGCAGGAATAAGGCTATCAGAGTATTTCGGGTTATACAAGGTTGATTTACCAGTGAAACCTTCATTAATAATTTGTCTGTATATTCAGAGTTACTAATTTGACCTTTGATGTATGATGAAAAAAAAATATAAAATGGCTTGCATCACCCTGTAATCAGCTTTATCTGTATACCATTTAACATGATGATATCTTGTGTACTGTTTGAGTAATATTGCAGTGTTAAGTTTGCAGCTATTCTTAAATAAAGTCACCTGACCTTTGACCTCTGGCTACAAGTCAAAGGTCGGTCATAATTGTCACATTGTCGTTTCAATGTATACCAAATTTTAGGGGTAGATACCATTATTTTCAAAGTTTTAAATTCATTAAAATTAAATTGAAAACGTCTTAATTAAATTACAATTACCATTACATTAATATTCAGATTTTTTCGTGGATTAATTACTGTGAGAAAAAATTATTAGTTTTAATAAAAATTTTAAATAAAATTCCTTCAATAAAAACGTAACGAGAAAGACATTTAGAACATTTATGTTCAACATTCAAACTCCTTAGTCTGATGTCTAATCCAACAAACACCAGATTTACAGTAAACTATGCACAAGGTCGTGTGACATTTCTTCAAAGTTTTGTCACTCATATTACAGAGATCAGGATGAATAAATTTGTCTTGTTTTGCCACTGACCGTTCCAGGGCGGTACCCCCCCCCCCCACCCCCAATGGTTCTCTTTTTCGTTAATTGTTTGTGGCGTCGTTTTTGAATTGACATACATGCTCTCTTTTTCTCTCTTCTTTTTCGCTGCTTTGGGAGGCTGTGTTTTGAGATTGTGGCGATTCCTGATATACATATTTCATTTTTCTACGGAGAACAGTCTTTCTACAGGTGCAGACTATGATTTTAGAACAGTGATATATGCACATTCACAAAACACAGCCTACCCACGCAGCCAAAAAAGTAGAGAGGAAATGATATCATGTTTTTATAAGAATATCAATTTCAAATAAGGCATTACAAAGAATAAACAAAAAAGAGAACCTTAGGCGAACGATCAGCGGCAAAACAATATGTCACTGGGGGTAGGGCCAGATATTAAAATGCAACTTGTAAAATACATATTTCACCTTCTTTGGACAATGTTGGCAATTTCCTTTCATTTATTGGCCAATAACAAAGCAAATTTTGTGTCATTTATGTACATTTAGAATATAACAAGAAACACCATCAGAAATCAGTAAAAGGTGTATTACCATTTATCTCTTAAAAGGTTAGCATTAAGTTTGGAATGGAATGTTTTTTCCTTTATTGACGTTTATTAAATCTAATTGCTATTTACATGTCAACCTTTACTAATTAATTTCATTGAGTTTTAGCTAATTAATAATAAATTTTAATAAATAGTCATTTTAAAATATTTCAAATATTGTTATTAATAATAATTAATTAAATTGTAATTGTACCCGTCCCTGGTGAAACGTCGGCAAATATATCGATATATTCGCTGGTTAGATACCCGTGTTTATCCAACGACATATAGTAAGAAGTAAACATTCAATATAAAATATGATAAATAATGTTTATCTTACTGCTCAAAATGTTAACTAGGTCGCCATACATGTACATTTGTAAACAGGAAGGTATCCTCACAGTTAACTTGTAAGTTTTAAACTATTCTTTTAACAAGATATACAAGTTTAAACCTGAAAAGTTAAACCTGGAATTTTTCATTGTGTTTTCTTAAGGAATTCGAATAAAAAATATGTAAACGTTCGTGATACAAGATTGTCAAAAACTAATAAACTAATGCGCAGTTAAATTGTTGGTGTATTTTAAGGCTGAAATGTTGGTTTGATCTCACCTTGAACGAATATTGGAAATACAGTCAGGTAACAGTTTATCTCTCATCTAAAAACTTTAAACCATTTGTCATTGAAATAAATAAATCAACGTCCATGTATTTCAGCTACAAGTTTTACTTCATGTTTATTTAGGTTGGCTATCCTATGCGACGTTGAGAATATCGTGCACGTATTTATAAGGAAAAGAATCGTTTTCATCGACATTTAACCTGCCAGCATCATGTGCACGATATTCTTAAGGTATCGCAAACATTGCAAATGGCGAAAACAGGCTAAAATTTCAAAAAATGAATTTTGGGGGAAATACTTATTGCCACCTAGATTTTAGTTATTAAATGTATTTAGCTATGGATGTAGTAAATGTTTGCAAGCTCAATTTAGTCTAATTCATGTTCTAATTACCAAGCACATACTAAAACAAAAGAAAAACCATTTGCATGAGAACTCTGAAATTCATGAACAATATACCAAAGCAACTCATACCTGAAATAAGTATATGCTGGTCTACAATGTTTAGTGCCAATTCGTCAAAATAATGTTAGGGTTTTCAAGAAATTCAAGGAAATCTTACTTCCTGGTTCAAAATGAAAGTAGAAAGTGAAAGTAGGAAGTAAGTTTTCATTGAATTTCTTGATAACCCTAACATTATTTTGACGGATTGGCACTAAACATTGTAGACCAGCATATACTTATTTCAGGTATGAGTTGCTTTGGTATATTGTTCATGAATTTCAGAGTTCTCATGCAAATGGTTTTTCTTTTGTTTTAGTATGTGCTTGGTGATGAATTTGCAAATTATTTCAAACCTATTAATAACCCAGATTCAATTTTTTTTCAACCGGACTAAGATGTTATTTATTTCAATGAACGTTATTTAAACGGTGAATTTCAGATTATGTTTCAAGAATTAGACGACCCTATATCTTGACAATGTATTCGTATTACATGGATTAATAAATCATGTTTTAAATGAAAACATGAAGATATACGCTTGTTTTGTAGATTTTACAAAAGCTTTTGACTTACTAGTACGCGAAAATATTTGGCAGAAATTAATTCAATTTGGGGTCACGGGAAAATTCTTAATGTCCTGAGATCAATGTACCAAAATGTTTAGTCTAGAGTTTAAACAAACAATTTATTAAGTGATAGATTCTTATGCTCATTAGGGGTCCGTCAGGGTGATTGTTTATCTCCTTTTTTCTATATATTTGAAGAAACACTATGTCGTAAAGGCTTTAAAAAGTACGGACATGCTGAAACTTTTCTTGATTTTATATGCGGATGATATTGTTTTTATATCAGATAGCTTAGATGATTTACAAAAAGGTCTGAATATTTTTAAAGATTATTGTAAAAGATGGAAACCTACAGTGAACGTTAATAAAACCAAAGTTATGTTTTTCAGAAAAGGGGGGGGGGGAATGCGCGAAATACAAGATTATTTTACAATGGTTTAGAAATCGAAATTGTTAACAAATTCGCGTATCTTGGAATTGTTTTCACAAGTGGAGGATCTTTTGAACAAACATTCGAAGCGTTATCTGGCCAAGCATTAAAAAGCATATTCAAAATGAAATTGTACCTTCAAAAATTTACTAACCTGAAAGTTAAGCACAGACTTGATTTATTCGATAAACTCATAAAGCCTATTTTAAATTATGGATGTGAAGTTTGGAGAATAAATGATGCAACGAAACTAGAAAATAATCATACCAATTTTTGTAAAAATATTTTAGGGGTTTAAACACAAACACAGAATAATTTCATTTACGGTGAATTAGGAAGAATATCAAAGATCTACTCAAATAATAAAATATTGGCTTAAAATTATTAAATGTGATAGTGTTAAACTTATTAAACAAACATATAACATGATGCTAAGTGATATGGAAAGAAATGATGATATTTCAAATTGAGCAAAAACAGTTAGATCTATGCTTTTTAATTTAGGTTTGAATTATGCATGGTTGTTTCAAGAAGTCGGAAACGAGAATATTTTTATATCATTAGTTAAGCAAAGACTGAAAGATATTTTTACTCAAAACTGGATGGCAGAATTGAATACATCGACTAGAGCCTCAACATTTAGACTTTTTTGCAAACTTTAATTTTTCAAAATATTGAGTACAAGTTAATATTCAAAAATATAGATCAGCGTTGACAAGATTAAGATTATCTTCACACAGACTAGCGATTGAAACAGGACGGTGGCATAAACCGCAAGCAATACCTCGAAATGAACGCAAATGCATTTTATGTAACAGTTTAGAGGACGAATTTCATTTCTTACTCGAATGTGAACTCTATAAAGATCTAAGAATAAGATATATAAAACCATATTTCCGCAAAAGACCAAACATTCCAAAATTTATTGAACTTTTTCTTGCGAGGACCAATCAATTATTTGAATCTGGCAATTTACACGTTTAAAGCTATGGAACGGCGTAATGAATTTTTATATTAAACAACAGTCACTTTTCTCCAAGGATATAACTATTCTACATTTTAGTCATAAGATTGAAAATGATATACTTGATTTGTTTCTATTATCTATTATCGCTATGATTTTCAGCTTTTTATTATGTCGATTTCTATATAATATTATTAACATGATCGCCACTGACCACTGACCATTTCATGTGTGAATTTTTGGTATTGTAAATATGTATATTATTATGTACTCACAGGCATTTTGTTCAATAAAGATATTCTATATGTTTTAGGCATGAAAACATGGACAGTTGTTTGAAATGTTATTTTGATAGCATGTTTTTGTCATAGGCATGAAATCATTTTGATTTGTGATTCCAGACATGAATATGTGGTATCATGCTTTCATCATATATACTGAACAAAAATAAAAGTATCCGTAGTAAAAAGTAAAAATTATGCTTATATTTCATTTATAAACAAATTTTCTCTTAATCCGGAACGCTCTGATTAATGTTTTGTTTGTTAATCTCATTTGTTTTATGTGTAATTGTTCATGAACATAATATTCCACACCTGATTAACTGCCGGTCGAATAATGTTCAATTAATAATGGATAACAAATCACGTCATATTCAGTTTAAAGGGAGGTAATTTGAAATTGTTGGAATTTCTAGCGTTGCTTATCGGGGAATTACTGTTTTATTAATGTATGTTTTGTAATTTAGTTGATCACAAGAGGTGGAGAAATTGATTAAATTCAAATAAAAGTGAATACTTTTAAGAATCACTGACTGTTTTGCTTATTATAACAAAGGGAAAGATAACTAAGTTATGACTGCAGATTTTCAAGAACATTTTATCTCTTTGCAATGATAACACAAATGCAAAATTGATCACATATAGAATTTTGAATTATCGCTTTCAAATTTTTACAAAATTTAAGATAGAAAAGTGGATAAAAGTGGATACTTTTTTGTTGAATATATTTTGACAGATGTTTGATTTGTTATCTTAGGCAAAGATATTTAATAGCATGTTTTGAATCATAGGCATGAACGTCTGATGACAGTTGTAACCAGTATATTTCCAGAAGGCACTGTAACTGTTGCAGATTTGTTGGTCAACACTTTAATGCTTGTAAACGAGGTTTGATGTCCGATCCTGACGCCAACGTTCCACTGTGGGTTAACATTGTTGTCCCAGTAACTCTTGGTGCTGTGTTTATCGCCGTTCTGGTTGTGTTGTTCTACACAGACAAGGAAATTCCGATCGAAACTCTCGAATATTGGGTAAATATGCGCCATTTGTTTTAAATATTGATGTAAGGCATACAAAAAGACTTTTCTTTTTTTAAACAACACAAAACAATATTTTAAATAGCCCATTTTGTTTCCTTTTTTAAAAAACTTTCCTTTTTTAAGAGAGAAATTAATATTTATATTCCTTTGTCACATATTTACGTCACCTGGAAATTCAAGACCAAACACAATTTTTTTAAACTAACTGTTGTATAACTGTGTAAGAAAAAAAGGACAAAACATATTGCTGTCCGTATCATTTAACTCGTGGGCATTTAAAATGATGTTTTGTGTCGTTTAGTTTTATGTTAAGATGAAAGAACAATTTTAGGTATTTTCTGATCCAGCCTTTTTTCTTTACTGTTCTAACCTCTCGTAAATATGTAAAATAAAAATAAGTTTACATGATTTATTTGTTTTATTTTGCTGTAACAGAGATTTTGATAGTTGTTTTTTTTTTCGTTATTAAATAGATGAAAATTTGGGAACTTTGAATGCCATCGAACACGACAAATATGATAATATTACAGGCTCGGTTTCATTGGGCCTGTTCATGGACAGTAATGGAAATGCATATTTCTGCCCTCGCCGTCTAGCCCTGGGTTGAGCGCAACTCAATAATGATACCAATAAACTGTACAATTTTGATCCATCCCAAACGATGGTCCCAAGAAAGTGCAATGACGACTTTAAAAGGCCCTTAAAGCTGCCTGTTCACACTTCAGAGTGGAATACCTCAATGTCTCAGTTGTGTTTAATATTCACTGCACTACTACATAATAAGCATTATCGGCTATAGACGATAATGCCATTTATAGAAGGAATAAATTAATATTGATGCTTTAACAAAGGGACGTAAATCATGATGAATGATTTAGTAATTACATTTGGAGTTATCTTTTGATGACGTATTCTTTGACGTCATCAGCACATGTAAGCTAGGAACGAAAATTTATTTCCGAGATAATGTCTTTAATGATTGAAAAGGAGGAATTTTGGCACATTTTGGACTAAACAGTACATTTAAGGACCAGCTGTGAAAGATTGTTAATGCGTTTGTAACTCTATAATAACTTTGGCCTGAAAAATATTCACCCGTACGTTGGATGTGAAAGAATAGGCTACCAAAGTAACAGAATATCATTATACACCAAACTGTAAAATATATATCTAGATTCAATCACAGGTGGCAGTATCATTGTCTTTACCACCCCACCCCCCCCCCCACTACCCCCAAAGACCCTGCTACAACCCTGAAAATATACCTTGGTACTTTCAGTCAACATAGTCTTTCAACATCTACACAAAATTAATCAGAAAAAAAAATCTCGTTGTTATACAAACATAATCAGTGACAAGGTAACAAGTCCGCTATATGTCTATTGCCCAAACAATGTGGAACATCAGATATCGTAGATTCTGCGTCTACAGTTCATGTTCAACGTAAACAATGACATCTGCCATTCTTTCAAATCGAATGGTCTTTAATACAATCGGTTACCTCCTTCAGATTAAAGAAATGACTCTACACAGGCCATCTTTCTACTTTTCTTTAGTTTTCCGACTCGAAGGAAGCCATTTTGAATCTGTCAAGCGGAGTATTGTAACGCGCGATCTGATTGGTTATATTGGTTATATTCAAAATGGCTTCCTTCGACTATGTTGACTGAAAGTACCAAGGTATATTTTCAGGGTTGTAGCAGGGTCTTTTGGGGGAGTTGGGGGGGGGGGGGGTAAAGACAATGATACTGCCACCTGTGGATTCAATGCGGCATTTGTGCATGCGAGTTAAAAGATGCGAGTTAAAAGATGCCCGAACACATATGAGGACGAAACTATAAGTGTTTTTTTAGTAAATATGAACAATTACAATATAATCTGAATACCTGTAAATAGTGTAATCAAAAATGTGAAATATGCATATCAAGAATCGCCACGCCTAGAAAACACAGCCTCCCCACCAAGCCACGGTAGAGAGAACATATGTTTGTCAAATGTAACATCAAAACATTTAACAGAAATGAGAACCTAAAGGATTGCCGCCTTGGAACGGTCAGTGGCAAAACAATTTTGCTGTTAGGGGTTTTGATATAACTTTAAATGAAAACAAAGTTTTATGGTGTCTGATTTGAGTTTGATGTTTCGTGTATTTTTCTTATATGAAAGAACCTCTATACTGAAGAAACACATACAAATATACCATGATTCATTTTATATTCTTGCTTTCTTTGCAGTTCCAAAGGATACCGGTGGTTAACAGATTCTTTATAAGTGAAGTTGACGAGGTAAACACTGAAACCAATGACAAATCCATCACGACCAAACAACAGAGTCCATGTAAGCCACGACATGACGAGGAAACATTATTAAACCAACAATACTTGCTAAAATATGACTCCATCTCCACTTTGAAAGCGCATCAATCAAAAGATAGTGAGGGACGTTCAACCAAGTCAAATGGAATTGATAACCCATACTTCAATTATAGTCAAGGGACATGTATAAGCTTTGAGAGCAATGTGTAATTTGTAGTGGCACGTTTATCAATGTCGCCTATCTAAAAACCATTAATAGGTATATTAATGTTGCCTATTTCTTTCAATATAAAATCCCGATTTGATTTCTTTCGAAATCTTGATCACTTGTAAACCAATCAATAGATAGTACGTGTGGTAAAACAAATTCTCAATTATAGTTAAAATTATTAATTCTCAATTATAGTTAAAAATTTTAATTATTAAATTTAAATTATTAATTTATGCTGAGAGCTTATTGATCACGTGTTTTTCAGTATGCCTGGATTCTAGTCTACGCTACGATTAAATACTAAACCCTTAAATAAGCTTGACTTTCTGTTTCATAAACTTGCAAATTTATTTCTATGTTGGACTAGTACTGATTTGTAATTTTTGTCTTCAGCGATCTCCATAGTTTGCAGGTTTTATATTCTCAGATCCCCTGCCAAAATTATATTTTGTTAAAATTCGCGAATTGTTTTCTCGTTTGGGGCAAATCCATTCTTTTATCCGGGGACCATACGCCGCTGAACGTAAAATGGTCTTAATCTGAAAATACCGGATTGATGATTCTATGTTCGCTGCCATAGGCACACAGTCGGTGTCAATATTAAGTTGCCCTCAATCATGACCACGGTAACATGGGCAGTAATATGCAGTTCCATTACTGCCCATGAACAGGCTCAAATCAACCTGTAATATTTTAATATTTGAGGTGTTCGATTGCTTTAAACATTCCCTTATTTATCTATTATTGATCGGCTGTGCAATCTTAAGCTGTTTATGATAGAGCCGTTTTTGGAAGGGAAATGCGTTTCTTTTACGTTTTCCTGTAATAATAACAACATATTTGTTACCCCTTCATAGCGCTTAACGTATGTAAGACAAATATGAAAGCATTACTTTTACCTTGTCCTTTATTCCTTTTGTTCAATCACTGATCTTGCACGATTTTAGATTCAGCGCCAACTGCTTTCGATATTTTAAATAAGAAACATTGATTGTTGCTATGAATAGTTGTTATTACAATGTTTACATCAACAGATTTGGTATATGTAATGCAACTTTAAAAGGACGGAATGAACGAAAAAAATTCATTTCGCGCGGCACGACTTTTACAACACTCATTACTTCATCTGATAAGTCCTTACAGCTACGAGAAAGAAAAAAGTGTAGTCTTAAAACTTTCGAAATCCAAATCGCCAATCTAGGTTATATTAAATATGATGTACAGAAAGGTTCAACAAAGAATAGAAACACATGTACAAAAATTACTTTTGTTTGGAACATCAAAGCAGCCAGTGCTGATATATATCCGTAGATTGTATTCGAACTGACTACATGTTCCACTGGAGAGCAGTCCTGGGGAAAAATGAGTGTTTGTAGTGGTGAACTGAGTTGATGGTAAATTCTGTATAAGGTGTGAGGAATTATTAGTTATCAACAATGTAGTTATAAAACAAGAGCTGTCACTTGAAATTGACATATGCCCCCGAAATGCAGCTTTGAAATCGAATAGGTATACACTTGTAATAAATAAACATATGTAATGAAAAATATGCTTGTGGAAGACAAAGCATACTGCATGCATATAATGTGAAAGATGAAGGATCATATGTTTTAAGTCTGTAGTAAATATATAGTTAAATTAAGTTAAATATGACATTTTTTTTAGAAAATTCGAAGATTATTGGGGAAATTATCCTGGAAAATGATTATTAGAGTTATGAACCTTACTACATGTGATGTGGGTAATATGAACCAGAGGGCAATGATGGCCCTTTATCACTCACCAGAGTACAACAAAGTTGTGTTGTACAAGACCCAACGTCTCCATATGGTGAACATTTACACCAAGTTATTTTAAAATCCAATAAGAAACAACAAATCTACAGCTTGGAAAAGAAAATGCTATTTTTCGTAACAGTGACCTTGACCTTTGACCTACCGGCATGGGTATTGTAAGCAACACATGCCTTTGTCATGGTGAACATTTATGTAAAGTTATTTTGAAATCACTTTATTCATTAGGAATTAACAGCCCAGACAAGAAAATGTTATTTTTTGTAAAGGTGACCTTGACCTTGGACCAACAGGCATGGGTACTGTACGCGAAAGTACACCATGTCATGGTAAACATTTGAGCCAAGTTATTTTAAAATCCAATGAGAAATAACAAATTTACAGCCTGGACAAGATTTTTCTATTTATAGTAACAGTGACCTAGTTTTTTACCCCAGGTGACCCATATTCAAACTCGTCCAATTAATAACTGGGACATATGTCCTGACCAAGTTTCTTTACAATCTGATAATCAGAGTAAAGTGTGACCACTATAGTGTAAACAAGAAAATTCTATTTTTAGTAACAGTGACCTAGTTTTTGGACCCAGATGACCCATATTCGAACTTGTCTGAGAAATCATTGGGACAAACATCCTGACCAAGTTTCATGACAATCGGAGCAAAAATGTGACCTCTAGAGTGTTAACAAGAAAATTGTATTTTTAGTAACAGTGACCTAGTTTTTGGACCCTGACGACCCATATTCAAAATTGTCCCAGAAATCATAGGGACAAACAGCCTGACCAAGTGTCATGACAATCAGAACAAAAATGTGACCGCTAGAGTGTTAACAAGAAAATTCTATTTTTAGTTACAGTGACCTAGTTTTGGACCCAGATGATCCATATTCAAACTCATTCTAGAAATCATTGGGACAAACATCCTGACCAAGTTTCATGATAACTGGAGCAAAAATGTGACTGCTACAGTGTTAACAAGAAAATTCTATTTATAGTAACAGTGACCTAGTTTTTGGACCCAGATGACCCATATTCAAACTCAGCCTAGAAATAATTGGGACAAATATCCTAACCAAGTTTCATGATAATTGGAGCAAAAATGTGACTGCTAGAGTGTTTACAAGAAAATTCTATTTATAGTAACAGTGACCTAGTCTTTGGACCCAGATGACCCTTATTCGAACTCCTCCTAGAATTCATTGGGACAAACATCCTGACCAAGTTTCATGACAATCGGAGCAAAAATGTGACCGCTAGAGTGTTAACAAGAAAATTCTATTTAAAGTAACAGTGACCTAGTTTTTGGACGTAGATGACCCGTATTCGAATTCTTCTGACAAATCATTTGGACAAACATCCTGACCAAGTTTCATGACAATCAGAACAAAAATGTGACCGCTAGAGTGTTAACAAGAAAATTCTATTTTTAGTAACAGTGACCTAGTTTTTGGACCCTGATGACCCATATTGGAACTCGTCCGAGAAATCATTGGGACAAACATCCTGACCAAATTTCATGACAATCGGACAAAAAATGTAACCTCTACTGCGTTAACAAAATTTACCTTAGGGTTAGGGTTAGGGTTTAGGGTTAGGGTTAGGTAAAAAGGCCCATAACTCAGCCAAAAATAATCCGATCAGAAATTCCTTTGGATATGCACAATAAGTCTTGGTGACAAACACTCCTGTGAAGTTTCAATGAAATCCCTCAAGCGGTTTCAGTTTACGTTAGGGTTAGGGTTAGGGTTTAGGGTTAGGGTTAGGGTTTAGGGTTAGGGTTAGGTAAAAAGGCCCATAACTCAGCCAAAAATAATCCGATCAGAAATTCCTTTGAATATGCACAATAAGTCTTGGTGACAAACACTCCTGTGAAGTTTCAATGAAATCCCTCAAGCGGTTTCAGTTTACGTTAGGGTTTGGGTTAGGGTTTAGGGTTAGGGTTAGGGTTTAGGGTTAGGGTTAGGTAAAAAGGTCCATAACTCCGCCAAAAATAATCCGATCAGAAATTCCTTCGGATATGCACATCTACACTTGGTGACAAACATTCCTGTGAAGTTTCAATGAAATCCCTCAAGCGGTTTGGGAGAAGAAGCGAGGACAAGATTTTGCTTAAAAGGGCCATAACTCAGCCAAAAATAATCCGAGCAGAAATTCCTGACGATATGCACAACTAGGCTTGGTGACAAACATTCCTGTGAAGTTTCAAAGAAATCCCTCAAGCGGTTTATGAGGAGAAGCGATGACAAGATTATTTCGGACGGACGGACGGACGGACAGACGGACGGACGGACAGTGCGATTACTATATGCCTCCCTTCGGGGGCATAAAAAAGTGAAACATGCCTATTTGGAAACTTCATAGCTGCCCCATTAAAACAGATGACACGTGAACATGACAAATATGAAAATATTGCATGCTCGGTTTGCGTGAGTCTGTTAATTAAGCCAGAAATCAGAGAGGAAATGAGCACATGTGTTAATAAAATAGTCAATTTTAAAACAAGGCATCGCCAACGCGCAACAATTAACGAGAAAGCGAACTCTAATCTAATTTTGCAATCTCAGGTCCACATTGAAATATTTTATTTTTAAGCACTTAAATTGAAAACAATTTAAACTATGTTTCTGTCCATCTTTTCAGCCAACAACATTTCAACGTTGTGAACTATAGCAATTATCGTTTTCAACATCTAAAATAGTCGTACTTTTCTGTTATTCACGTGTCTTAAAACGATGTGCTATGCCCAGAATTCCAGTCGCCATTTCAGCCAATCAGATGCTTGAGATTTGAGACTAGTTTCAAAACTCAGTTTTATAACCTTCAGCCAGTAAGTAGCGTTTAACATCATAAAATTACTGGTTTACTATTAGAAAGACGAGTACCGGTACTATGCAACAAAGACGTTAAATAACAAGCGGAGGTGGAGGTGTGGATGGGGTGGGGATTGTATAAAAGCTAAGTATTTGAATTCGCTGTATCTAAACTGTCAGCACCAGTGGTTGCTACATTTATACTTGCATGACGAAATACCGAAACCAGGCTCCAAAATTATAAAACTGAGATCGGAAACCAGTCTCAAATCTCAGTCGCAATTTCAGCCAATGAGATGCTTGAGATTTGAGACTGGTTTCCATTCTCAGTTTTATAACCTTGTGATCAGAATGATCGCTGTATAAAATCTATAGTTAACGGTTAATTGTTATTGCAAATATACATATATATAGAGAGAGAGAGATGTTTCTCGTCCAGAAAGTATAACAATAATATACATTTGGATTGCTCTATCTCGTTGTAACAGTCTTCCGTTTGCATTTTCGTCTCATATACATATATATTCATATATTTCATATTTTATGAACAAAACACACAACCCAGGACGAACGTTATGTTTCTGCAAAAGTATATCCGTTCTATGCCCAAGGTTATAAAACTGAGCATGGAAACCAGTCTCAAATCTCAAGCATCTGATTGGCTGTAATGACGACCAGTCGCCATTTCAGCCAATCAGATGCTTGAGATTTGAGACTGGTTAACAATCTCAGTTTTATAACCTCCAACTCTGTTCAAACAGCTCCATTTTCCACAGGTGTATTGTATTTCACTGTGAGCATCACAAACAGAATGTTTGACTCATCATATTAAAAACCGACACCTCCACTTACGCACTTTCTCCCATTCCGTTAATGTAACAATTATTTAAAAGTATCAAGTTATCATAAAATTCAATTTTTCAATTCTGATTCCGACAGATAATACTTAGAAAGTAAATGTAGAATGCTTCAGGTTTCAAATTTAATATTTTGCGTGGCATAAGCTCTTAGTATTGCTTTATTTAACTAAAATGTCAACATAAAAAACTAGCATTACTCTGCAACAATTTTTACCGACGTCTTCCCCAATCCTAGGCGACAATAAACAGAACTATGGAAATTATTAACACAAGCTGTTGACTTTCTTTTCGGGATGATATTTCTTTGTCTGTAAGTCGTGCCATACTAAAAATAACTTGACAATGTTTATCGCCTTCAACAAGGTCTACCAGTCGCAACCAGTAATCGTGACTGTGAAAATACAGTCATTCATAATGAGTCAGAAAAGAACGTAGGAAGGGCCTTTGAGATAACGCAAAGCATCATGAGTTGGCATTTGTTTGAGCGGAGCCGCGGCGTGATAGGTCAGAGGACAGTAAATAGAAAAGCCTATCACGGATTGGACAATTTTGTCTAGGGACGATTCGGGCTTACTTTATTTTCAAAGATTCATTGTCCAAAACTATAGAGAATAAAAATAAATTCTTGTTTCCAAAAATGTAAAATGACTTTAATTGTATACTTTAAAATAAAAATGATTTTTTAAAACACTGTTTGAAAGGTGATTTGTGGCTCTTTAATAAAGTTGGTACTTTCCTTATTTTGGGTTAAAGATTTGTTTACATTCTGGGGGTGGCTACTTTCTTTTGTGGCTGATTTATGCCATTTCGTTTTTTCGTTATTTCGCCGAGAAATAACGCCAAGCGAAAAGACGAAATAACGAAAAAACGCCACGCGAAAAGACGAAACAACGAAAACAAAAACGCCACGCGAAAAGATGAAATAACGAAAGAACGCCACGCGAAATAACGAAAAGACGCTATTTTTGCGCGAAATAACGAAAAGACGCCATGCAAAAACACCCGCCAATTTAACTGTAGACAATAGTGTTCTTTCTAGCTTCGCCTGGCTTTGTTTCGTTTTTTTGCTTGGCGTCTTTTCGTTATTTCGCTTGGCTTCTTTTCGCTCGGCGTTATTTCTTTATTTCGCCTGGCGTTTTTTTTTCGTTGTTTCGCCTGGCGTTTTGTCGTTATTTCGCGTGGCGTTATTTCGCTTTGCGTTTTTTCGTTATGTCGCCTAGTGTTTTGTCGTTATTTTGCTTGGCGTCTTTTCGTTATTTCGCTTGGCGTTTTTTTCGTTAGTTCGTCTTTTCGCGTGGCGTCCTTTCGTTATTTCGTTATTTCGCGTGGCGTTATTTCGCCTGGCGTCTTTTCGTTATTTCGCTTGGCGTCCTTTCGCTCGGCATGCATGTTTCTGGAAATGACTCAAAGTGCAATGCACATATACCGTTTCTCGACATTCTTTCGTTTTTTAGTTATTGCCCTTTGATTGATTTTTAGAGCATTTCTTGTGCGGAGCGTAACTTTGTCACCATAGGTTCAAATGACTCCAAACTTGGTATGCATGTTGCTTGCTATGACTCGAAGTGCACTGCATAAGAACCGTAACTTTACCTTCTTTCGTTTTTCAGTTATTGCCCTTTGATTGATTTTTAGAGCATTTCTTGTGCGGAGCGTAACTTTGTCACCATAGGTTCAAATGACTCCAACTTGGTATTCATGTTTCTTGCAATGACTCAAAGTGCATTGCACACGAACCGTAAAACTCTACCGTTTTCCGTTTTGGAATAAATTTCCTTTAATTTTTATAGAGCATTTATTGTCCGGAGCGTAACAATGTCAACATATGTTCAAATGACTCCAAACTTGGTATGCATGTTTCATAAAAGCAGTGCTAAGTATGCTTTGCGACAATATTGCTCATATTTTGTCCCATTAATGTCGTTAAATTATTCCCCTATGATTGACTTTATTGAGCATTTCTTATCATTCTTTTTTATTATTCCCCTTGATTGATTTTAGTGCATTTCTTGCCAAGGGCATTACTTGTTGTGTATTTTCTCGCAATGATACAATTAAAATGTTATTTTATACGTGAATTTTGTGCAAAAACATTGCTAATAACTGTACAACAAAAAACTAATTAACATGTTAACAAAAATTTAGCCGACACATCCGACTCGCGGAGTTCCTAGTTTATTTTATTGTTTATTAACTCAAACCAACAAATGTTTTTGTTGTTGGGATTGGGTGGGAATTCAGGTACCTATCCATTACACCCTATATTTATTTTTTTACTTTCATTTCTCAAAACTCGCACCAATCAATTTGAAAAATGGGGGGGGGGGGTAATAGGAATGGTCTTCGTCCGTCCGTCCGTGTGTCTGTCCGTTCCTCATTCCGTCCGTGAAAAGTTGTTTTTACCCATATGTCAATCTTATCTGTTGCTACTCTTTGCGCACGTCAACCGGAAGGCAAAAAGACGAAAAAACGCCAAGCGAAAAGACGCCAAGCGAAATAACGAAAAGACGCCACGCGAAAAGACGAAAACACGAAAAAACGCCACGCGAAAAGACGAAATGACGCAAAAACGCCAAGCGAAATAACGAAAAGACGCCATGCGAAAAGACGTAATAACGAAAGACGCGAAGTGAAAAGACGAAATAACGAAAAAAACGCCACGCGAAAAGACGAAATAATGAAAAAACGCCAAGCGAAAGAACAAAAAGACGCCACGAAAAAAAAAAACCCGAAATAACGAATAAACGCCAAACGAAATAACGAAAAGACGCCACGCGAAAAGACGAAATAACGAAAAGACGCCACGCGAAAAGACGAAAAAACGAAAAGACGCCACGCGAAAAGACGAAATAACGAAAGGACGCCACGCGAAAAGACGAAATAACGAAAAAACACAAAGCGAAATAACGAAAAGACGCCACGCGAAAAGACGTAATAACGAAAAGACGCCACGCGAAAAGGCGAAATAACGAAAAGACGCCACACGAAAAGACGAAATAACGAAAAAAACGCCACGCGAAAAGACGAAATAACGAAAAAACGCCAAGCCAGATAACGAAAGACGCAAAGCAAAATAACGACAAGACGCCAGGCGAAATAAGGAAAAAACGCCAGTCGAAACAACGAAAAAACGCCAGGCGAAATAACGAAATAACGCCGAGCGAAAAGACGCCAAACGAAAAAACGAAACAACGCCAGGCGAAGCTAGAAAGAACGCTATTTTATACAGTTAAATTAGCGTTTTTTTGCACGGCGACTTTTCGTTATTTCGCGCAAAAATAGCTTCTTTTCGTTATTTCGCGTGGCGTTATTTCGTCTTTTCGCGTGGCGTTTTTTTTCGTTATTTCGTCTTTTCGCTTGGCGTTATTTCGCGGCGAAATAACGAAAAAACGAAATGGCATAAATCAGCCACCATAATATTCTAAGGCCGTGTTACGTAAAAATGATGAACACTTTCCAATTTCATTTTCGCTTACCAACGCCTTAAGGTAACTTGAAGATTTGTAAAATATAGATAATAACCATTTTCCATCTTAAGTCAACAAAACATACGAGTATTGTAATAAATTCCAGCTTATTAAAGCAAACATTTCAGAAAAGCAAGCAAACTTTCTTGATCTAAATCTTTCATTAAAATGGTTACGTAACTACTAAGATATATGATAGAAGATATTTTTTAATTTTAATTTTGTAAATTTTCAATTTTAAAAAGGCGATGTCAAATTGCAACATTTAACGAAGTTATATTTCGTGGCCTGTTCGCTTTCCAATAGCTTTATTATTGAAAAGATTTCAAGAAACGTAAATATTGCATAACAAAAACGTTTAAAACAGTGGTATAGGTACTATTAATTAATGAAATTAATGATACATTCAATACATTCAATGATACTCAAATTCAATACAAAAATACATATGCAGCTAAAATCACAACTAGGGCCCAATATAATAAAACTGAAATTGCTGACCAGTCTCAAATCTCAAGCATCTGAGTGGCTAAAATGGCGACCAGTCGAATCAGTGCTTGAGAATTGAGACTAGTCCCCTGATTTAGTTTTATGATCTTGGGTATAGGTATTTTAACTATTTTTCAAGCAGATGGAGTAGAATAATAAATTAAAGAAAGCAAAAGAAAACAGATATTAATTTCTACGTTATTCATAAAACTTTTTGTAAATTTAAAAAAGGCTATCAACATGATTCTCTACAGCGCTCTGCATGATTAGTGATTTACCCATTTATAGTTGTTCGCTCGGTTTTCCTCCTTGTTTGGCGGATGGTGACAGGGTGTTTAAGACTTTATGAAGATATCTAGGGAAATTATGTAAACGTAGAAGCTCGATATGTTTCTTTTATTCCTTTCTTTTATTCTTGTTTTTATAACGCTGATTAGACACTAGGTGCGCTGAGCTTGGTAAAGTGATAAAGTACCCACTTTTCTACTTGACAATGTCATGAGCTTCTTACGTTTTTCATGTGTGTGTGCTTTTGCATGCAAAATTGTCGAGATAGTGGGTTGAGCTAATTCACCAAGACAACTTGTACTTGTTTGTTCACACGAGGATTCTTTAGGGAAAGTTAAAGTTAGTGCACAAAAGAGCCTTCTTTAAACCCTCCAAATTATTTTGCCACCGACCGTTCCAAGGAAGTAACCCCCCCCCCCCCCCCCCCGGTTCTCGTTTTCGTTTTTTTGTGTACTTTTTGAAATCGATAAACCATTGCTGTTTTTCCTTTCTGTTTTGGTTGTGTGGAAAGAGTGTGCTTTCTGGGTGTGGCCATTCATGATACTAATGATTCACTTTTACCTTTTTTAAGGATTTTAAACAATTAATATGAATAGTGTATCCCTTTAAAATTATCAACGTTCAGCGTTAAGTTCATATTTTGCAATTTGCAGGAAACGGTATCTATGATGTCAGTTGCAACGACGGATATTGTAGTTTATCAAATGACAAAAAAACGTCATTAACAATTACACGTACAGCGGAAAATAATTACAAATCGTTGAGTTTGGTGCGTTTTTACCTAATTTTTTATCGACCACATTTCGCATTTCGAAGTTTCTACCAGTAAGTTCTAATAAAACAACAATTAAGGTTCAGAACCTTCAACTTACGGAACTATGGTATTATTAATGGCTTGTTGTTCTTTGTGGTATGCATATTATGAGCCGTCGCAGAATGAAATAGTTTGTTAATGTGCATGTTGATGTAACGTGCAATGATAATTGTTATTTTTCTGAAAGTCTGCCTTGGCACTCAAAATAGGTTGTTAAATATAGGGTAAAAACTATTAAAAATAATGTTTCATAACCATCTACAAATAAGTCAATATGATTTTAATGATTTTAAAAGCTTGTAGTTAACAACACGAAAAGAACAGTTAGTTTTATGTTTATATATATATATATATATATATATATATATATATATATATATATATATATATATATATATATATATATATATATATCATGATGTGGATATTGGGTGATGCTCCCCAACAATATGAATGTTAAGGACATGTTTACAGCACTACTTTCTTCAGGGCATTGCCATGATCTTAACCCTTAAGCTTGTACACAAAAGACTGAATTCAAATCAAACACTTTGGAGTTCATACACCTACATTCCGTATATGAACGAAAGTGTCAAGAGCTACCGAGACAACCTATGTCTTTATTTAAGACTGTTCAATCTTATAGCCTTGAACAATATAAAAGGGTTTGCTATCAAGGTGGCGATGCCTTAGACTGTGGTTGATATACCAACTATATAGTACTTTTTCTCATGCTACTTTGCTTAGATGATTGAATGAAACGTTGAGCTACGTGATTTACCATGATTTAATATTGGAAACTAATTAGTTTTGTTTGATCACAAAGACGTTTTGGTTTCCACAAGTTTTTTTCTAAGCCACGACTTTCTATCTATGGACTATCTGTCGAGCAGCTTCAACTCTGTGGACGTCAGCCACTACTATTATGTTGGGACTATGAAGTCCTAACCGTATGGAGTTCCCAACTCCTATAGACTCTCTGCATCTCGATAACAGATTGTTCGATCTATGCTGCCTTTTCAGAGAAGCTGAGCTTCGTAAGAGACTACGGCAGCAGTCGAAGGAACCGTACACTGTAAATCTGATTCAGCCTTTTGTGTTACAACACTGTAATTGTACTACGTACTAAGTATCCTCTCTGGGGAGCAAGCTCAAGGACAGAACCCGGACACCTTTCGGTAGCACGAAAATTGGCCTCGCTAATTACTTTAAGCCAGCCAGTTGGCCTCTCTAACTATCTTAAGCCAGCCAGTGTTGTATTACTCAACTTTTTGTTCTAAAAGTTGAAACCTACCCCTTTATATTTACCTTATATTTGACAATACCATGGTTACAAGCTACCATAAAAGTTCGCATAATTTTTCCTAAGACCAAAACGTCTTTAAATCACAAAATTTCACTTAAGGTTAAAACTTTTACAAAATGACATAATCTATGTCAAGCACAATTGTCGGTGCATCAATCTGTTTAATTAAAACAACTTCAACAAAATTAATACAATTATTATACATGAATCTATGATTTGATATATATTTATATATTATCAAAATCATTCCTGACAGAGAGAAAATCCAAAAGTTTTGTCACTGCCTCGGTAATGCAATATTTTGACGTCAGATTGTTTTATGTTTAGCATATTCTAATAGACTAACATGATTTCAGTTATATTAAGCAATCGTAAGTTATCATATCATAAGTTCAACCATTACAGCGCTCTTTTTTGATGTTAAGCCATATCATATTGTTAGCGGCAGTTTAAGTATGAATAAGGTGATTGCACGTTTATGTTTTCCACGCATAGTTAATGAAATGAATGTCCGTTGAAACAAGAAAATTTTGAAAGTTGAAAAAAAAACACCAAAACGTGATTGTATTACATTTTGGGTACAAGCTAGAAGATTCGTCTCTGGGAACAATCGAAATGGTAAACTTAACATATGGCAAAAACTCGGTAAACAGATGCAGATGGTATGAACACTTTCGAGAGGGAGATTATCACTGGATTACTCGTATAATGCAGGGAGCTGAAGGACAGCAACACGAACGGATGCGAACATCAGAATTGGTTCCAACTTGTTTGGTTTGGTTTAAGGGGTCACTAACATTGCAAATGCCGACAATATGCAAATTTTCGCCATTTTTAACGCTATTGATACCTTAACTTAGACATACATCGCATTCATCAAGTAATAAATTAGTATTAACTATAAGAATTAAGATTTAATGTATTCTACCTTAATTATACTGTTAGTTATTTTTTTTAATGTATTGGTTTCCAATTGAGGGCTATTGATGCACAATTGAATATCCTTTTTATGTATTGGTTCATTGTATTTTTTTTAACTTAAATGAAGCATAAAAGTACACAAATATATACATTTTTGTTTTGTGCTCAGCTTTTTATATTGTATTATATCGTACAAAACCTGTGCATAGCTTGCTTGTTATAGATATGTAAAGATTGGTGATCCGACCGGCTCATACACAGTTTCGATGGGATATTTGCAAGTTTAATATAGTTGATCCAGTTGTTTACCTCTTTGGTTGCACGACGGTAGAAGGCGTTTGAGAGTATGAAGGTTTATGGGGAAATCTTTTTTTAAAGAACCTAGAAGCTCTATTTGTTTCTTTTTTTTGCCTGTCATCGCGTTCTTGCTAATTAAAACTCCAGAGGCTCTGGTCTCGGTAAAAGCACTTAGTACTCGCTCCTTTGGCTTTGCAATGCTATTAGCCTTTTTTACATGTTTTTGTGTGCTTTTGCATGCAACATTGTTAAGCTGATGGGTTATTTCACTAAGACAACTTGTACTTGTTTGTTGATATGAGAACCTGTTGGAGCAAGTGTGAGGTTGGTGCACCTAAGAACCTGATTTAAACCCGTAGTGGCAAAATCTTTTGCCACTGACCGTTCCAATGCGGTAACCCCAAGGGCTCTCATTTTCGTTAATTGTTTGTGGCGTCTTATTTGAATTTGACAAACTTACAAACACCTGCTTTCTTTTCCTCTCTTCTTTTTCGCTGCGTGGGGAGGCTGTGGTTTGTGAGTGTGGCGATTCCTGATTTACATAGTTCATTTTTTAAAATAGTAAGCTACAAAGGACAGGGGAAAAATGAAACTGATATTGTTGTCTTACAGGTTTCATAATGTTGTTCTTTATTGGAGTCTTGACACATGGTAAAATGTTTCCAAAATCTAAAAGGGGATACCTTAAAAAGCCTTGTGTTTTTGTCGCAGTTCAACACGAAGTCGAGATGAAACCAGTGCTTTCAATGTTTAATTGTTTCTAATTTTTCCACTTAATTCTAATTAAATACATAAATCAATAGTAATATACATCATTTGAGAATTTTGATGTTTTGCAATCTGATTTTTGAAGCTATACGTCGCGCCCTATGAAACGCATTTATGGATGTGGACGACAATTATAACGTTAGAAAGCAGTGCATTTATGTAGAATTGCTGCATTCTTTGGCAAGTACCTGATAAGTTCACATTATACTCAATTTATTAATTTTGAGTCCATTTCTTGAAAACAATAAGCTGATTAAAATTATATTTATAAAACAATACACATATTTGTCCATATTTGCTTTCAACAGTATTAGGAAGAAAACACAGAGAACACATCGAAGTTATCGCATTATTAACAGGCCCAGTATCCCCGATATTAATTTAATAAACACGTCATTGTTTCAATTCTGGTTCTTGTTCTCATGGTATATAGCTCTATCTGACTGTTTTATCTCACTTAAATTAGACAACGAGAACTTTTCCCAATTAAGACAATCAGAATGCTGATGCTGTGCATCAAATCACCGCAGACAGATCCCAACGTTATAAAACTGAGATTGTAAACCAGTCTCAAATCTCAAGCATCTGATTAGCTGAAATGGAGACTGGGCTCCATTTCAGCCAATCTGATGCTTAAAATTTGAGACTGATTAACAATCTCAGTTTTATAATCTTAGGGCTTGATTTCACTGGAGCAAACTAGGCAAATATAAACCCTGAATTTATGGAAATAGGTTTTTAGAAAAATGAAAAATGGAACTTTGAAAGCAACTGAACATGACAAATATGTAAATATGTGACTCAGTTTGATCGAGACTGTTGAGGGATGGGTGTTGGTGAGTTAAACTGAGATTAAATGCCCACAAGTTCAATTTTATTTTTACGATGTAAACATCTTATTTTGTAAAACAATTAAAAGCAGTAGCAAACAGGAAGCCTCTAACAAAAAATTATATACATGAATGTGGAATTTATTGTAAAGGTAAAATTTAAAACAGCCCAAATAAAATTACATTTTTTATGGAACCGGATCGTTAGATTGATAGTACGGCGCTCTTACTTTACGCAAAATTGCTGTATATAAAACGTTGTTTCAAAAAATAATAACATGTATCAGTATAGTACCTCAATTCTCGGCTAAATGAACACCGGGGATCTTAATGTTATCAAAGGCCTTACAATCAGTAATTTAATTTCTTTTAGTCACACATATAGAATTCCATTTGAAATTGATTTTAACACATGCCGTGCAGAAATTACCGAGTCTTTGAGCTGATTTTGTAATAAATGATGCAAAAGAAAACATGCTAAGCCTATTGCTCTTTCTGACAGGAAAAAAACACATGCAAAGTAACTGAAAAACGTATATCTGTTAATAAAAGAAATATAGCTTTAAGATGACATTGTTATTATCCTTTAACACCTAAAGGTACCTTGATGATTTGTTACATATAGTTCAAAATACTAGAACTTGAAACAAACAAGGTTCAGTTTGTTTGTCCTTTTTCAAAATTATTCCAATAAACTTTTTGAGTTACATTAAAAAAATATAGGGATGGAATAAAAAAAAGTTTCTTTTGCCAGAACTCAAACCTTTGACACCTCGCTTTCAAGGTAGTAGCGCTAACCACTGAGCTATTGCCGCCTGTACGCGGAACTATGGCTCTCTTTTTCGTTTTTAGTTTGTGGTGTCTTATTTGAAATAGATATTCTTATAAAAACATGATCTCTATTCATAGTGTGCGTGGCGATTCCTGATATGAATATTTCAGTTTTTTACATTTTGTAATTTCAATTTACCATGTCTTGAAACAACTCGACACAGCGTTCTATTCACTGTAAAAGTATGCCATCTATTCGATTTGAAACCATGGGGGTAGCTAGCCATTTATTAATATGGATTCATAATTGTGCTAGAGTTGTCCGGGGCATGCCGCCCCAAAAAAATGAAACAATCGTGTAAACTACTAGTAGTACATTCTGGGCGTTCTGAGAAGAAGCACGTGACTTCAGCCGCGTACTCGCTTATACGACAGCTTCGCGCCTGCATACGAAAGCACAGCGGTGTGACTTCTGCTGGGAGCATACCCAATAGCCTGTAGGAAGGAAGTTGGGAGCGGGGGACGTCTGAATAATATAAGACGCAATCATTAGCCGGATCCGTTTGTGTATTACAGAGTATAATAAATGCTATACAAGAGGAATCATTATGCAAATAACCAGTGTACACGTATTTTTTCAATCCAGTATAAAATTTTTGTAAACAACGGATCTTTAAAGACAAATTTAGAATTTTAATGCTTTATGAATATTACATTGATACCAAGTATTTGTATGGGTGGTCAGTACCCGGGTGGGGCGGAGCGGATTGGATTCAACGAAGATATTGCTCTGCATTTGCTGTTTTACCAAGCACACCAGAATAAATCTGCCATTTTAACGTATCGGGATCTTATGCATTACCGTTGAGAGAGGCTGGCAGGTTACGGGTAAGCTAAAGAACGCGTCCATATCTAAAATAGTTAATACTTCACATAAAAGTTACGTTCTCAATACTCGCCCGATGTTGATCCGAATCATTATAATTACAACACCCTCGTAATTTCTATTTGTAGTAATATTGAAAATTTCCGTGATTTGTATTAATTGTACTGTTTTTTATTACAATGATCAATCTGTTCATTTTGGATTGAGAAATAAAAACTGTATGGAGAAGAATACAGTAATTTAGCCCCAGAGTGTGGGCATACTTGCACAACCTGTATTTGTAAGAGTTGAATGCGTTCAATATTTCAAGGTAGCGGATTGTATGTGACAATGTATGTGTTTAAGCAAAAATATAAATATTAAAATAAAGATTGCGATTTATGTTTGGCAGAAATATGTTCAAAATAACAGTTCAATGTTTTTTTCTGAATTTGACTTTATTTTTGGTGGAAGTTTAATCATTTAACAGAGACAAGTGACATGTTGTGGAATAATAAAAGATCTGTGATGTGACAATGGTGTGAAGTACTCTTGCTTGTACATGTAGAGTGATCCTGTTCTCAGCACAGCTGTTGCAGAAGATAGTACGGTAAGGACAAGATAATAGGTATTGTGAGAGTTCCTTTACAAATCTTTAAAGATCGTTGACTTTTAATTTAATAAGGTCAATTATTCAACCACCCTTCTGTCTAGAATGTGCCGGACGTGATATTGATTGCTTTTTACAGATTGAATAGTTTTACATGAACAATAAGACAAGTAAATGTTTATGGTAAATGCACAGAACAAAATTTGGTTTTACAGATTGGTAACTCTATGGCACCTGTGATATGTTCAGATGATATTGTTGTTTACAGTCGCCATTTCAGCCAGATGCTTGAGATTTGAGACTGGTCTCCAAACTCAGTTTTATTATCTTGGGCCTAGATCTCTGGCATTTTGGAAATTGTTTAGTGGATATTCATCGGAGGAGAGAAAAAAACGGATTTAACGTAGTTTTTTGAAAATATATTAGGCTAATCGTAAACCACTAGACTGGGATTCAACATACATTTATATACATCGTTCTGGCAGGCACGTAGCGATCTTTACGCGATACTGAATCCACATAATTGGACGGAAAGATTGAAAAAATCTCAGCAAAAATAAATGAAAATATGTATTTGACTACCTACATGCTCATATTAAGCGTTCCTCGCAGTTTCTGCATTACCAAATATCAAATTGAGGACCCATCCGCGTTAGAAAACTCAATTTTGCCTTCACAATTTTCCGGGTAACATTTCTGAAACAATTATGAATCTACATAAATAAAGGGCTAGCTACTTCCCTTTCTGGTGCTTAATTAACTCACATTCATTAAGTGATCTCTTCAGAAAATTAAAACTTATCTTGTATATTGATTTCGCCGGTTCTTTTAAACAATGCTTAGCGAAGTAAGAACATACTAAGGTGACGTATTATATAGTTATTTGGTTTCTTGACAGGGAATGTGAGGATATATTGCCGGTCTGGGTGTCATATTACCCGAGCCGCAGGCGAGGGATAATATGGCACCCAGACCGGCAATATATCCTCACATACCCTTTCAAGGAACCAAATAATTGTTTTATTATACTGCAATGACTTTTTCAGACAAAATTTATTAGAAAACATCGATTTTTCATTTATTTCACTTATTAAATGCCTAACGGCTTAATTCCCCCCTAAGAACCTCGATAATTACCTGTATGACGTCACTACTATAGAAATTAAATGGACTACCGATTTGATACTTATTTACAAAATTTGAGAATAATATGATCGTTTTCAACGTTAAAAACATAACACAAATATTTTCTGTAACAATTTTTATTAACCTCTAAGCATACCCCTATATAATTTACAAAATCGGCTTCAAATTATGCATTTTCACGGAAATTCAAAACAAAATGGCGGACGACAACAAAAGGTGGGAGGCCAGAGAGGGAAATTAAGGCACGTGCGTTCATATCTACGGCCGATCCGTAAATACGGATATACATCAACGGCAAATTATCCAATCAAATTCAAGAAATTTCTTTGCAGTATAATAATAATAGATAGCTAACATCAAGTATGTGTTTTATATGACTGTAACAAATCTCATATTATTAATTGTAGATGCTTCAAGAATTTTGAGATCAATATAAATTTTCATTTTTTTCTTTCGTATTTTTTACATAAAATATATAAATCTCCGTGTAACAGTTTTTCAACATTATAGGGGAGACCGGGCATAGTTGTTACACGGGGTAAATTGTTACACTTAAATTTGCGACAACATTGCATCACTGATGAAGTTGGTATGGATACTAAAATAACCCTCAAAGTTTCCTCTATGTTTAATGTAAGTTTCATTAAAATTGTCCGGGAAATAGTCAGATTAGCTAGGAAAAACTGATTTTACTATGTAAAAGTAATTTTTTTTTCAAATTTGGAAAACATTTCGATATTTCCTCATTATTGCATATACAAGTCTTAAACACAAATTAAAATTAACATAAATTTGTGTATTTTCTTTGAAACGAGTAATAAAAATAAATCAGACTAAATGTTATATTTAGCGACCTTGAAGTGCGCCAAGGGGTGGGTGGGGTAAGTTGTTACGTCGGTGATGGGGCATGTTGTTACAGGGTAATATTTCTTCTCTCAACAAAACATAGATTTTTAACCAACATGGTACACCTTAATATTATTAATTTCACAACTTTCGACGATATTATCGACATTTTATCGGAAAAATACTCTCGTAAACGCAAAAATAACCCAAAATATTGATTTCTTTATCTTATTGCATTAAACCTGGCGGAAAACTATTGGCACTGACCGCTCAAAGAAGGTAACCCTTCTGGTTCTCTTTTTTGTGGTGTCTGTTTTAATTGATCAAATAATAAACTGATACACTCACAGAATTTCATGCAAATCTACGGTTTGTTTGTGTGGGTAGGCTTTTGTATTTTGTATCTGTGGTTTTGGCTGTTCCTGACTATATATTTGACTAATACTTTTACAGGTATCATACTAAACTTTCGCAAAGTTCTTTTACAAAATTTATAAATTTACATTGTTTGTGTTCGAGCAATATAAGTAAACCACAAATGTATATATACAATCTATCCGAATTCACAATAGATTAAAAAAATGAATGCCTTATTGAAACGTTTGCGACTTTCCAACTTAACATCCACAGTGACTATATAAATTTATGAAACAACATGCATGTTTTTGTCAAAAATTATATTCTAAACAATTTTCACGTCTTTGAATGAAACCGTTATCAAAAAGGTCACTGTTATGTATCTGAATATGTTAAAAATTGTACCCAGAGCTTTTGTAACATTTTACCCCGAGACCTGTAACAACATGCCCCATGACCGGGGTAAGTTGTTACACTTTGGTCTACTTACGAAAAATTGTTTTTTTTTTATGAATTCAGATTATATACTGTAATATCGGTCTAATTTTATATTAAACTTAACTTCCTATGGTTTCAATTGCCAATATTTACATAAATTTCGCACAACTGAAACAGTCACAATTCTGAAAAATGCTAAAGGTGTAACAACTATCCCGGTCTCCCCTAATGTTCAGTTCTCCTCTCACTTAAATAGTATGATCTATATATACACGAACCTATTAGACTTAACAGAATATTTACTTGTTGATATTCTTTCATCGATATTTTATACACAATAACAGTACGCTCTAAGCAATTCATTCTGATTGAAAAAAACACATTTGTTAAAGATGGAAGAAACTATCTGCCAAAAGGTTTTAATTCGTGTACACTCTATAAAAAAGTGATTGTAGTCTTCATATTGGCTGCAATAATTACATAAAGGAGAGTTTGAAAGTTTCCATCTGAACAAATTTTCATTAGTCGCAATAATTCTATGAATTGTTTTGAATCTAACTTCTTTTACTTTGTTATCTAATATTACTTTGTTTAAAATATAGTAAAATGAGGTCAATTAAATTGCTTTAGCAAATAGCCTTTCCCAAAAGGTATGTACACAGGGGTTTTCAAACTTACTTTGAAGAAGTGTTTGATAAAAATATTTATTTGAATAATCTTTATTCTTTTTCATTTCTGTTTTGACGTTAGTTTTGACCGATTCTTCTATTTTTAACATATTTTTCCATGATCTTGGTATCGCAGACTGAATATTTTTTACTTGCGAGATCCAATTTGTTTTGTTTACTAGAGTTTCATAAATCTTTATCGGGTCTATTCACCAGAATCGTTATTTATATCATTAAAATATAAAATATTTGATTTAATAAAATTGTGGAAGACTAGACATTTACCATTTAATTTAATATTCTGATTTCCCCATATAATTTTTACGAATATCATAATATGTTTTGGGTTCTTGTGTTTGTTTTGTTTTAGTAAAAGAGATGTACGATTCTATAAGATGTTTATAGAAAGCTGGTATATTATACCTTGTTTTTGGTAAGGACCTGTATGAATCAAATTGCATATCAAAAATAAGACAATTTTGTCGCCGGTTCTTTCTTTTGAAGGTTAACATTGTGTTGTGCTTCATTCTATTTTTTATTCCCAGCTCGGCAGAGAAGACAAACAGATGGATAGTGCGTCGTCCACCGAAAGAAACATATACATGTACCATATAAGGTAATAAATAGCAAACCTTTAAAGGAAAAGGTACAGCCTGTTCAATTTATACTGTATAATTATATACGCTTTCCACATGCAGCTGTACTTATAACTGTACATCTAGCTACATGTTTTATGAGGCCTTTCCGTTACTTTAACCGCATAGAATGTATAAAAGCACTAAAATCATATTTTCATCATTACTGTTTACAAATTAATCAAGTAACGATAACGCTCATTTCCATTGCTTTTTTTTCGGCGTTATTCGGCGTTAGCTGTCTAAGCTCACTTTTGACCTAGTTTTTCGACCAATGAAATGTTGTAAATAATACTCGTATTCTCTTATTATGCAGAGGGAAAATGAAATAAACTATTTCGATTGGTAGCTATTTACACCAAAGAGGCATCTAGCAGGGTGGAGAGGTATCTAGTGGGATTTTTATTATTATGCAGCGGAAAAATCAAATAGATTAATTCGATTGGTTGTTAGTGGGTGTTGTATTGGAGGAAAAACATATTTACGATTTAAGTAACCAGTTAAGTCAATATTGATGGCTTAGATACAATATTATATGGAATATTCTTGGGTGTCAGGTAAACATTTTCATACAATACACAGTGTAAAAAGAAAGAGAGGTGTAGATATTTCTAGTTCTTACTGGTTCCTTTCTAGTTCCTTTGATACTGATTGTTAATTTCAAGTATGAAATACAAGTTCAGTGGCTAACACTCTCGCCTCTAAAGCGGAGGCCCCGGGTCCAATACTCAGGACGGACACTTTTTTTAAAGTTAATATACGTAAAAGTTGGTAGATTTCGCTCTTGTAACAGGCTGTTATTATTTATATTTATAAAATTTCAAGGACATTTATTCATCTTGAATTCTCACTCTACACGAGGTATTTTATTGAAACTGAATAAATTGCTTCTTTAATCGACTTGGCAAACACTTTATGAAATTGTTGCAACAGCTTCAACAGTTTTTTTGAAAGACACTTTCAATAAACTTATGATTTGTCATGATTCGGTCGCTTAATCTCTAAGTCATACTAAGAAGGCAGGGAGGGTTCGTCAACAGCTATAACAAATAAAATAACTAAACTGTGTCTGTTTTGCCTCTCTGTATTTCTTTCTTATATACATGTATATATAAATCTTTTCCATCAACGCCGTTTATCGTTTTTAAAGATATTTCTTGTCTAAATACATATGACAATTGGTTTTCATTGTGATAGATTGACAGTCACTGGTAAACTCACATTCTATTACACATACACAGTTAGCAGTCGGGCCTCCATTGCACCACTTGAATACAGTAACAGCTGTTTTACAGTTATTCGTCTTGCTGTCCTCGTGCCTAATCTCCCACACTCTATTGACCGTCAACCAAAATAACCAATATTTTAACCAACTTCTATCTACAATCACATGTATACTTGTCGGTGTAGATAAATTACAAGTAACAGCTTTAATCCCAGTCAGTTGAGTAAGGCAACTGAGCAAACCTTTATAATACCATCAGGCTTGAAATGAACCTACAGACCTCGATATAACTCGGATGCAATTTAAAAATTGAGCTATATTTTTCATCAACGTATTTGAACCGAGTCGGTGGAAATTAATAGTATTTTTTCTTTTGTTGTTTTAAGTTTTTATGATGGTAAAAAACATCTTCTTTGACATGACTGCATTCATTTTGTATTTTAAATATTTATTCATTATGAACACTGTTAATGTTTTATTATAACAATTACAGAAAGAAGAAGCGCGGTCAAACGTTAAACGGAAAGATTTTTTCTTATATTGTTAAAAGTTTGTTATGCTGGGGATTTTTTTATTTTTTTCTTTTTCCCTATATCTATGTTCGCTTTTTATGTATTAAGTATTAAATACTGGTGAAAACACATTTTTGGCATTTTTTGCCGTGGTTGCATTGATTTTGTAATTTTATTCATTTTTAACACTTATCAGCTTAACTTTTTCTCCAGATATCAGCTGCAACAGTTGCAGAAAGAAGAGGCGCATTCAAACTTTAAAACGGAAAGTATTTTTCTTTTTGTTGTTTGAATTATTTAATGCTGGGGATTTTTTTGAAAGCTGTCAAACTTTGAAAGATAAGTATTTTTTTCTTTTGTTGTTTTTCTCTCTTTTTCATTTTTTCCAATATCTTTGTTTGCAATGTTTTTGTTGATTTCATTTCTAACAATGTTCTCTTCTTTTTAGTGTGTTTTCAGGTACCAGCTGCAACAGACAGATACAGAAAGAAGAGGCTCAGTCAAAGTTTGAAAGATAAGTATTTTTCTTTTGTTTATAAATGAAAGCCATCAGCAAGTGGTGTGCAGATGATGTTAATTTCACCACTTGCCAACAGCTTCCACATATCCCCTAAGTCTTTCCTAACATCAATCTAGGCACTTCTTTCTGATGTCTTCCATTGATTTTTTTCTCTTTTTTTTTTCTTCCAATATAATATACTCTTAAAGAAATTAGAAACGCAACTTCTTTAAACAAGAAATACATTTCACGTTAAAATGAGTTGCGTTTCTAATTTATACAAATACATATTATATAGTAAAAGAAATTAAAAACGCAACTTCTTTAATCACGAAACATATTTTGTGTTTAAAGAAGTTGCGTTTCTAATTTCTTTTAGTATATTTGTTTGCATTTTTTTGGTTAAATTTCATTTTCTAACACTGTTTTCTTCTTTTCAGTGTTTTCCAGATTACAGATGAAGATACAGAAAGAAGAGGCGCAGTCTAGAAGGTATTTTTTTCTTTTGTTGTTGTAGGTTTATTTGGGTAGGTGGATAGATCCTATTTCCAAGTCTAGATTAGATTAGACTAGACTAGACTAGACTAGAGAAGAGTAGAGTATAGTCGAGTTGAGAAGAGTAGAGTAGAGTAGAGTAGAGCAGAGTAGAGTAGAGTAGAGTAGATTTCCGAGTCCCCTGATGAGATAGATAGATCTGACTTCCTAGTCCGCTGGTGAGATAGTTAGATAGATCCGACTTCCTAGTCCGCTGGTGAGATAGTTAGATCCTATTTCCGAGTCCGCTGGTATGATAGTTAGATCCTATTTCCGAGTCCGCGCTTGAGATAGTTAGACAGATCCGACTTCCTAGTCCGCTGGTGAGATAGATAGATCCTATTTCCGAGTCCGCTGGTGAGATAGATCCTAGTTCCGATTCCACTTGTGAGATAGTTAGATAGATCCGACTTCCTAGTTCGCTGGTGAGATGGATAGATCCTATTTCCGAGTCCGCTGGTGAGATAGATAGATCCAACTTCCTAGTCCGCTGGTGAGATAGTTAGATAGATCCGACTTCCTAGTTCGCTGGTGAGATAGATAGATCCTATTTCCGAGTCCGCTGGTGAGATAGATAGATCCGACTTCCTAGTCCGCTGGTGAGATAGTTAGATAGATCCGACTTCCGAGTCCGCTGGTGAGATAGATAGATCCTATTTCCGAGTCCGCTGGTGAGATAGTTAGATAGATCCGACTTCCCAGTCCGCTGGTGAGATGGATAGATCTGACTTTCTAGTCCGCAGGCGAGATAGTTAGATAGTTAGATAGATCCGACTTCCGAGTCCGCTGGTGAGATAGATAGATCCTATTTCCGAGTCCGCTGGTAAAAACCGACTATACGACTGGGTTCGAACTTAACAAATTTCCGAGTCCGCTGGTGGACTTAAAGAATCCCTTCACACTGATGTAATGTTGACCTTTCAAACCTGAGCCTCTGGCAACACAATGGGCGCGTTATGGTGCGCCTGAGGGTAGTAGGTCTTTGGACCCAATAGCCAGTAGGTTAAACCTCGGACTTCGGTCTGAGGAGTGCTACCCTATTGTCTCATTACTTGTGACGTCCGTGGGATTCTAGATTGTTAATGCGGCTTGTAAAGAACATGTACAATGTCATATACAAATCTAACAAAGGACAAATGCACAGAAAAAGTAAACCTGATGGTGTTGGCGTATACGACTTGTCATATGTGCTTTACAAAAGGTCCCAAGCCCTTCAAACGCAGAGGGAAAATCAAACATAGCATCAAGCACTTCCTCCCATCAATCGATCAGATTTCAAAAAAACAACAGCCAGTTTCGAGTGCATTTGAAAGCACAGTCTACATAACCATGGTGAACATGGATAACTTACTAGTAGAAAGGCATGTGAATGTCTGTTAAGAATATGTATTTCTTAGTTTTTGTGATAGCAGGTAGACACATAGTGATCCTATCGCCCGGTGACGTCGTCACTTTTCATTTTTTGAAATTTTAGCCTGTTTTCGCCATTGGCATTGTTTGCGATACCTTAATTTAAACAGCAATCCTTACTGCCAAACATGGCCGAAAACTTTTGATATGTCGCAGAAGTAGATGCATACACAGCTGTATTGTTTATTTCTAATTACTGACGTATTTGATGGTGTATTTCTATCAACTTGTAAACATCTGATAGATTTGGTCTAAAGCCGGATTGATTTTGGGAAATATGATCATGATTTTGCAAATGATTTCCACATTTCCATAACCATACCTACGCAACTGTAAAGAAATAAGCTGATAGTACTTTCAATATAGGTTTCTCCCCTTTTTAGACAATTGTAGATGCTTTTTCCCATAACTTTGGACAAATCTCCTTGAAAATTATACTAAAGGGTTGACAATAAGTGATACGAGTTTTGATAAATATAATATCTTCACGCTATGATGCGTTTAAATTGACTAATGCGTAAATTATTCCTCTCCACTCATTAGAAAATGTTGCAGTTATGATTCTGTTTTTATTGATCCCGTCCTTTTAGTTATCAGTATATAATTGGACCAGGTATCCGGTGTTACATAACTGTATCAGGGTTATCCACGCATCCCTTTGGAAGTAGGAGTTGCCCTGTCCCGCTCAGTCGGCAGCGTGTTCGTGTTATTTGGTTGCCGCTCTACCGAGAAGAAATTAAAGAAATTCGAGAAAGATTCAAACCATGTCTACTTTCGGTTTCAATGTCAAATCATTTTGCTGTCTTCATAACTGGATATTTACAAATAAAAGTGAAGAAATGTAGTGTCCTATGGCAGCTGTATTTACATTTGGTTGCTCAAGTGAATGATATTGCCCCTATGGGTAGCAAATCCGTACGGTGACAGCGCCTTAGGGCATGAGATAGCACAAGCACACACAAATAAATCGTTTGCATCAGGACTCTAGAATTGCTGATTGTAGACGTATCAGATGTCACGTAAACACTTACCTATAACATCTTACAGTCATTCGTCAAAATGATGTCTGGTTTTTACATAATACGTGTGATAATATATGTGTTTTGCCCTTGAAACCGAAAGTAAACATGAAGTAGCGGTAGCAAAAATATCCGTGACCTTTAAAAAATATACTAGTTTCCATATAAGCTACGCAGCCGTGGGGAGAGGACGAGCGTTTATTGTGTAAAGCTTTTCAAATTATTCTTGCATATTATTTATCGTGGCAAAAAATTGCAACCGGCTTTACAACAGATCAAACTCACGACCCCTGTCGAACTCGTTGTCATCCATGCAGGCTAAACCCCTATTTATGAACTCCCACTACGTCTATAAAGCATATGCTGAATGCCATGACATATTAAAATAGAGCAAATATGCGAATTATTTCTGCACATTATGTGACCGGGTGAAAGATTTTGCATCGGTGCCAAAAGCGGACCAACCCACCATGGGTCCATTTGTATAAGTATTTTAATTTAATTTCAGATTATTTACTTGTCTTTTGAGCTTCCGTTTTTAATCAAATAAGTGTGCTGGTTTTATCAATGTTCAACGTGCATGTGCTTATTATGTAATTATATATTTCTTGTAAATGCAATCTGTATTTAAACGTAATCGAGGGTTAGCTTCAGTCTTATCCGATGTTCGATTCACCGGTCTTTACCTAAGTATGATTCCCGAACTACCGGAGGGCCTGTGGAAGTGCTGGGTTTAAAAAAAATGAGTAGGATGTGAAGGAGGTATGACAAAAAAAGGAAATCCTAAAAAATATTTGGAATAAACACTATGACTGTACATAAAATGCAAGCGCTCATGTTTAAATGAATACATTCTATATAAATTTATGCCAAGAGAAAACAGAGAGAATGGAAGTATAACAGCGACCGCTTCGATTTACATATTTCTGTGACAATCGTTTTCTTGCACTGCAGGTTCTTCGATTTTCTCTATTAGTATATATAAAAGAATGACGTCATGTTATTGCGTAAATTAGATTGCCTAGAAACCGACTAAATTTTGGATCGATGATCTCAAATGTAAGCATAATATTTGTTCAAAGAAAACACATGTCAGGTCGCCTGTACAAAATGTTTGCAAACAAAGCGTGTATCTGCGGTTTTTAAATAAGTAAACAATGAGATAAATTTAGAAACCAGTTTGGTGCGCCCACTGCACCAATCAAACGCGCACCTGCTCTCGATAATCAAAATGGCCGAATATTATTCTCTGTGCGTGGGAGGACATAAACATTTCACTGTAAATCGTCGGAAAATGCTCTCGTTTATGGTTGAGTGGTTGATCTAATAAATTGCGATTAAAGGATTGGCTATAAAGGATATCTGAAACTCTACTTGGATTTTTATTATTCACTGACAACCAGGAAGAAACGTTGGAAGCAAATTAAAACAAATAACAGTGTAAACTTGATTGCGTCAACATCAGAAGGTAAGAATTAATTTTTTATGTGTTTGGCAAGTTATTGTGTGTCGGCAAGATCAAAGGGACATTTAAAGGGAAGTCGTCCCCAATTAAGGTCATACGCCGACTCCACCTACGATTTTTTCGTCGATTGAGTGCGCGTGACCCGGAGATTAGCTGATTATCGCGTAGATCTAGGTCAGTCGTGTGTATTGACTGCTGTGTGTATTGATATTATGACATGAGACGTTAAACCCGATTGGTACAGTTTAATGTGCTCAGCTCCAGGAATTTGTGCATGTCTGGATACAAAGCAAATTAAAAATTCAGCACACACGGCATACAGCTGTGTTATGTCAGAAAATGAAAGATTTTTTATTTAATTTAATAATGTAGGTAATGTTCAAGCCTGTTTGACAAATTGGTACTCAAATGGCAATTTTGCTTAGTTGTCAAAAATTAAACCAGCTTCAATGATGTTGTTTATTCTGCAGTGATTTGGCCCTATAACATGAAAATAAAACAAAATATCACCTGGTTTATGATTGAAATCCAATTGATTGTTTGGACATTATTTGTTTGAATTCTAAAATTTGCCCTTTTTTAACGTGCAGTTGTTCTTGAACATTATCATCATCATGTATTGTTATAAAGAATGGGAATATAACGCAGCCTGAATTACACTATGTATGTAAGACTTCATTACTGGTGATCTGCAGAAAATGGACACCTTTAATTATAAATGGAAAGCGAGGCCAGGATGGATGACCTCATTTTCTGTAGATCCTCAAAATTAAACTTGTAACATTTTTTGAAGTTCACATATATCAGACCAATCTTCTCCCACTGTTTTAAGTGACATGGTACTTTTGTGCCAAGGTTTAATGGAGTCAGTAGAAGACATTTCATATTGTGAAAATGTGATTTAATGTAAATGCAATCAAAATGGATAGATTATTTTACCATTTTGAGGAAAAGCACTGAAAAAACAATGTTTGGACACTGTTTTGTGTCAATAACAACGTACTACAATGTATATAAACATTCAAGTAACATGTATAAGAATAATCTTGGTTTGTTTATAGACATTTACATGCTTATCATACTTATTATCATGATTTTGCTATAAATATTGATGTTATGTTCTTTATTTTTATAATGTTCTGATCTATTTTCACTTTTGAATGAAAAAATTAACAAAAACACATTTTTTGACACTTTTTGTTCAACTACTTAAAAGGAAGAAAAAGAACACAAGAAAAAAAACCTCTCATAAATATGCAAAATAGTAAAGCATATGTGTATATGTGATAACATGTGGTTGTCGCATTGAGGTTGATGACTAAAAGGTCCCTAATCACATATCGCGGACAAAAATATAATGCTTTTTAACCATTTCTTCCATATACGAGGGTTGTCCCAATAAATCGTAGACTATTTGAATAAAAAGAAAACTACTGAACATATGTTTATGCAAATTTCACAGTTAGTTAAGACATCATTTGGCAATTTGTAGACGAAATATCAAAGAAAAATAGATTATCATAAAGAAATTGGAAACATTTTAACCGGGCGACCTATTGACAAGCGGCGCACGTCGCAACGTCATTACAATGCTCGCACTGCATACCGTTACTCCTTCCTGAAGAACTCTTCAGCATGTTTAATACACTCACGGTGTCTGATCTCCCAACTATTAAATAAATTAATGTAACACTCTGTTGGAAGACTTTTGTTGAAGGCCAAGCTTTCTGATCTCGTCACAGATCTCAAATTTGCGACCTATGAGCCCGAAAGTACACAACGTCTACCGGAGCGAGTTCTGGCGAGTACGGGGGATGACTGATTCCGAGTACTATTTCTGTTTCACCATGCGAAAATTTTCTGTGCCACTTTTCTATATCAACGCTCTAGATATGAGGATGCATTTAACTTGTTTTTATTTCTTAAGCGCGTCTTTTGGCGTCAATTCGCTTTATCACAATATTGGATGATCAAAATGTGCGCCGCGGCGTCTTCAAACGTCGCGATTTTCGTTAGAAGTTAATATTTACTCATTAGCATTAAACAAGCAATTATCTTATACAAATTATGGCAACTTTTTGAAAATTTGCGGATTGATTTCAGAATGATCACCAATTAAGGCAACATAAACAATTTGCGGCTAAAATGGCACTGTGTAATGTATTAACTGTTTAAAGTAAATTATTGAATTCCAAATCACGACGCTCTGTGACGTGCGCCGCCGATCCCTATCACTGTTTAATAAAGTGTATGTAATGTCTTTATTTTAGTGGATTTTTCTTTGAAATTCAGCATACTTGTTACCAAATGATGTCTTAACTAACAGTGAAATTTGCTAAAAGATATATTCAGTAGTTTTCTTTTTATTCAAAAAGTCTACGATTTATTGGGACAACCCTCGTATACACATTTTTACGCACGTGTGACCATTGTAGATCCAGTTCAGCCGGCACATTTGTGCTGTCTGATCAGGATCTGCACTGGTTGCATTTTTGTCGGAAATAACCTAACGAATCAAAAGGCGAACAGTTTAGATCCTGATCAGATGGCACAGATCTGCCAGCTGATCTGGATCTAAACATTGGCCCATTCAATAAAGGTGTATCTTTGGAGGAAAGCATTAAAATATCAAATTTATTATTTAACTCTTTCCACCACATATATCTACAGTTTGTTTTTTTATTTATTAGGTTATTTCTGACGAAAAAGAGAATTGTGCAGATCCTGATCAGATCTGTGCCCAAGGTTATAAAGCTGAGCATGGAAACCAGTCTCAAATCTCAAGCATCTGATTGGCTGAAATGGCAACTGGTCGCCATTTCAGCCAATCAGATGCTTGAGATTTGAGACTGGTTTCCAAGCTCAGTTTTATAACCTTCAGACTAAGTCTCTGGGATTTTGTATGATCTTTTCTGTTTATTATCTGAATATACACTATTTGCTGATGCTATAAAAGGCATACACATGGAGGAAAGGTTTCATAAAGGAAGTGTTTTAAAGAAAAAAAAATAAATTGAATGCTTTTAATTATAAATGTAAATGGATATTTCATAATGTTCATTTTTTTTAAATAGTTGTAATGATTATAAATTAGATAGCTTGTTTTTGTATAGGAAAAAAAAACTTCAACAACAGAAATTGATGTTAAATAATTAGGTTTAAGCACACACCTTAGCACATAATAATTAGAGCCTGTTTGCATTTAATTGGTTGCTGTTACTGGCAATTTGAAAACACTTCTTTTATATTTTATTTTTTGTTTTGTTAATCTAAATAATGTTAGCAATTTTGCTCTACAAAACAGATATATCTGATTTAGTAACACACAGTAACATACCCCTGTGCTTGTAATTACAAACTTCTTTTTACTTTCGGTCTGGCACTACAAGCTGCCAAGCCAATTAGTTTTATAACAACATGTATATGTAAATCATAGTAATAACCAGATAAACTTTTAAAAAAACAACAATTTTTAGACTGTATTGAGTAATTGATATTTAGACAGCCCTTTAAAGAATGGCTAGTAGTCTAAATCTGAGTCTGGCAGTGATGTAGCTGGGGGATCAAAATCAGATACAGACCGAGCCCATAGTCCAGATCTGAGTGGCAGGGATGTAGCTGGGGGATCAGAATCAGATACAGGCCAAGCCCATAGTCCAGATCTGAGTGGCAGGGATGTAGCTGGGGGATCAGAATCAGATACAGGCCAAGCCCATAGTCCAAATCTGAGTGGCAGGGATGTAGCTGGGGGATCAGAATCAGATACAGGCCAAGCCCATAGTCCAGATCTGAGTGGCAGGGATGTAGCTGGGGGATCAGAATCAGATACAGGCCAAGCCCATAGTCCAGATCTGAGTGGCAGGGATGTAGCTGGGGAATTGGATACCGGCCAAGCCCATATTGTTAAGCCTGGTTCACACTGTCACAGTATACAGCCCCAGTGTGTCCCGGTTTGGACACTCGGGCCATCTGGGACTACAACCATAGCAACGCCAAGAAGAACTGCATTGAATCGGGATAAACAGTGTTGGACCAGCCATCCACGGGGAATTGCCCCAGTGGTGTTTAAAATTTTAATACAACAGGGATTCACCGGGAGCCAAACCAATACGGCTTATTCCAGTGAGATCAGTTGCATCACCTTAACTCTTCGGCATGATCCGTCTCCGTAAGACCCCTGGGTGAAACCATAGTAAACCGGCATGGGCTTTGTCCAATGTGGAAATATGGTGACTTTCCGGATTCGCCACGGTGTATCAGGGAGGAATGCCGACTTAGCCCCGACTCATTCCGGTGGAAGTACGGTTAGGCACGGAAGCAGCCAGCTAAGTAAATTTATAGCCACGATATGGCTGCAGTGCAAGCTGGTGGAAGCCACTTTAACTTCGGAAGCCATATTTAACTTCGGAAGCCATATTTAGTCCAAGATTTTAAATTAATAGTGTCCAAACCAGGATACAGCGGGGCTGTAAAACCTGACCAATGTAAACTATGCTTCATTAATCTTCCCAGTTTATCCTAGTCCACTGGCTGCAAATTACCTGGACGCACCTGGGCATACTTTGGGACAGTGTGAAGTGGACTCAAAGGGTCACTCATATTGAAGCTTCCCAAAACCCCTATCAACTGGTAACTGCTCATAGCAGCATTATTTTAGGAGTGCATAAAGCAATACCAGACCAAGTTACGCCTTGGACTTGCCTTTGCCAAATAGTAGTGAAAACCTGGTCTTAATAAAATTTGTTTAATACTGAAAAGATTTTTTGATTGTGTTGCCCTTTAACCCTTTCCTCCATAGACACACTTTTGTGGGTAATGAGTGTAGATCCAGATCAGCCAGAACATCAGTGCTGTCAGACAAGGATCTGTACTGTTTGCTATTTGATTTATTAGCTTATTTCTGACCAAAAAGCGACCAGTGCAGATCCTGATTAGGCGGCATGGATGTGCTGGCTGATCTGAATCTACACTGGTCACACACTCGTAAAAATGTGTGTATATATATATAGAGAGAGAGAGAGGAAAGGGTTAAAAAACAACTGGATGTACATGTATATTCTATATAGGAATTACTTTGCCAATCCAACCTTGACAGAAAATTTACTTTAGTTTCACTTTGTTTCTTAATATACCTGAGTACATCAATTTAGGAGTGGCTTCAATTTTAACAATATTGATGTATTTATTGATTGATGGCTGTCAATTCAATACTCATTTTCAAAATATCTAAAAACAAGAAACGCTGTTTCATGTATGAACTTTACAGTTTGTAGTAACAGCAGGGAGCGCTGCTGTTACGTGTCTTGTATAATTGTTGGAGAATGAGAATATAACCGTCAACCTGTTACTCCATATATATGCCCTTTATCACATGGGGGAACAGTGTTAATCCAGATCAACCAGCATATCTTTGCCGTCTGATCAGAATCTGCACTGTTTGGTCAGAAATAATCTGATAAATCAAAAAGCGAACAGTGCAGATTCTGATCAGACGCCATTTTGGAAAATCAGATGCTTGAGATTTGAGACTTGTCTCTAGATTTAGTTTTTTTGATCTTGGGCACAGGGCTGTGGAGAGAGGAAATGTGGGATGTACCCAGTATTGACTAGCCAGTGTATATCCATGTATTGACTAGCTAGTTCGCACAATCAATTTATTTTGATGTCAGTTAACAAAGGTCTGTTTCAATTCCCTTCAATTAACTGTAAATCACTTACCAGATACAAATCATTGATTTTGCATTTTGTTCTGTATGTATTAATCTTCATTCTTACTTAAAATTGAACATTTTACTCCATGTCTTACCAGTTTGCCCTGCATTTCTTAATCGCTTGAGTATATATTTACATTTTATATTGATACAGAAATCTTACAATGTTGGCCCTTTAAATGACAACAATTAAAATCATGTTTGTAGCTGTCTCTGTGCAGGAATGCCAGTCTCTGTGCAGGAATGCCAACTACTCATCTGTATCAATAATGAAAGACTGTTGTGTGTGTATCTCTTTAAATTGATTTAGCTCCATTAGCAAAGTCTGCATCCTGAAAACGCCATTGCAGAGTAGATTATATTTTACTCAAATAAATATTCTTTTAAATATAAATGGCAACATTGCTTACTTCTTGATCATTCTTTTATAAAAGTGTGTGTGTCTGTAGCTGGCTCCGTTGGATGTAACTGTAAGGGGAAGTAACCACTATAGGACTGGAGTTTCAGTTTGCACAAGTTATCTGCCTTGTTTACATATTTCATTCATCAGTAGCAAACATAACACAATTAAATACAGCAACAATGACTTATGGATTTGTATATTTATTTCACTTATAGATCTAAGAAGATGCTAGATTTCAAACTTTAAGGAAGTTTATTTACTGAGTCATTATCTAAAAGTTGAACCAATCCCTAATTGATCTACCTGTATGTTGCCTTATGAGATAACGATCAATTTCCAACATAAAATTTTAAAAGCACCCTACTGAGCAAGTTTAATAACTCCTGAGAGCATTTAGTCAGTCATACATCATCACCTTAGTGCAAAAAACCCAGTGTTAAGTCTACCATTAAAATATGAAGGATTTACAGTTATTGCATTAAGGTGACAACATATGAAAGATAACATTTGAACTTAAAACATTATACTTAGATTTATACTAATAGATAGATTAGTAATAGTTGCATTAACTATCTGCCTCGTCTGGTTATAACTTAGGCATTGCACTCACATAGCAAGGGAATTCTAACTAGTAATTTCCATTTTTTTCAAACCCCTAGTTTGTATCTTTGTAAAAGTATAATACATTTTTGTAATTATATGATACTGTATAATCAAAGTCAATTTTCAAATAAAAATATCATAGTGACCATTGTAAGCTAAATCAATTTTTTAAACTGATATATCCAAAACGGCAACATGATATTGGTGAACAGTGTAGATCGAGATCAGCTGGCACATCCTTGTCATATGATCAGGATCTAAACTATTCTCTTTTTGATTTATGATGTTACTTCTGATTAAAATTATAAATAGTGCATATGCTTATTTAAGGGCACAGATGTGCTGGCAGATCTGGATCTACTCTGGTCACCAATGCCATGCCATACAGTCTGATAAGATCTGCTATGTTCACTTTGATTCGTTTTGCTATTTCTTACCAAGAAGTGACCAGTGCAGATCCAGATTAGATGGCAAAGATGTGCTGGCAGATCTGGATCTACACTGGTCACCAATGCCATGCCAATGCTGTCTGATAAGATCTGCTATGTTCACTTTTGATTCATTTTGCTATTTCTTACCAAGAAGTGACCAGTGCAGATCCAGATTAGATGGCAAAGATGTGCTGGCAGATCTGGATCTACACTGGTCACCAATGCCATGCCAATGCTGTCTGATATGACCTGCTCTGTTCACTTTTGATTCATTATGTTATTTCTTACCAAGAAGTGACCAGTGCAGATTCAGATTAGATGGCAAAGATGTACAAGCTGATCTGGATCTACACCGGTTGGACATGTGACAAATCCCACTTTGTCTACTGAGTAACTTCACATGAATGTCACATAAAATGGTATTTTATTCAGTGTTTTCACTAACCAAGCTAACTTATTCTTCACATTTTTTCTGGACATCAGAAAAAAATAGGGCCAGTGAGCTGTTCCACTTTTTACTACACATTAGTCTGTTGATTCTGTATGTATAAGTAATTACAGAAAGTATAGTAATTTCATAAATACTAGTAAATGAATCAGTAATAGTAATTGCATAAATAATAATAAAAAGATGTTGATTTTTTAATTGTTTGCTGACATTTTCTACCTATTGTATACCAAGTATTCTCATTATTATTCAATTGTTATAAAAGCAAAGCTTGTAAATTGCATGTCTATATCCATTATCATTATTAATTGTTTATTTACCTCTCTGTATGAAGTAATGATGACTGGTTGTCAGTAGACAATGGTTGACAAGTGAAGGCCTCTGTACCTGTTGTACATACACTCTGCTACAACCTGTATACCTTCACTTAAAAGTCATTTGTGGGCGTACATAATATATTCGGTCATCAGAACTTTTTAACCTATACATAAAAATGTTACAGTTTAACATAGTAGCTGAGTTATACATGTGACACTAGTAACTGAACATACATTGTAACAATTCAGCTCATGGACTTAGTTTCTGTGTGATTTTGTTCATGGGACATAAAAAAAACTCCTGAATACAACATATTAACTGGTAAAGGAGTTTTTGTTGCTTTATAGTTTTGTTTTAACCTTTTACTCCATATAATGATAAATAAGTGCTTTAACACATGCGCGAACAGTGTATATCCAGATCAGCTGGCACATCCATGAAATCTGATCAGGATCTGCACTGTTTGCATTTTGGTCAGAAATAACAGAGATAACCAAATACATATCAGTCAAAAAGCAAACAGTGTAGATCCTGATAAGCTGGCACATCCATGCTATCTGATTAGGATCTGCACTGTTTGCTTTTTGGTCAGAAATAACAGAAATAACCCAATACGTGTCAGTCAAAAAGCAAACAGTGTAGATCCTGATCAGATGGCACAGATGTGATCTGGATCTTAACAGTTCGCTTATGCCATATAGGTATATGCAATTGAACCTGCCTTAGCACATATATGCATTCACAACTACCTTAAACAGCAAGTTTAAATATATCTTAAACTGATGCTTTGTTCTAATTTTTACCCATCTTAAACAGCCACCTGTGTTAAGCAGCCACTTTTAGTCACTCTCTTGGTTGGCTGCTTGATACAGGTTTGACTGTATATGGAGGAAAGGATTAAGCTCGCTGTATGCATGTCCTTGTTGGGTGGTGTTATTGGAAGTTATCTGATATTGGAAGTTAAGATGTTACATGCAGTCACACTAGTGTGGGCTGCTAAGTCTCTATATGGTTAAATTAGTAGGAAGTAAAAATCCACTTACATTATAGACTGATCCTCAGAATTCAACAGCTATTTTCAAAACATTTATCAAACATTGAAGAAAGACTTAATAGTTCAGAGTTAATTTATACTTTAAAATCTTCTATATTTTGTATTTGACTTCAATATAACCTTTTATAATAAGAACAAACAAGACTTGTATAATGAACCTTCTGTAGGTTATGACTTTATTCCCATGAGCCAACTGTGTAGTATATATATATATATTAAACTTAACTACTAGAATGACAAATATAATATATAAACCAAGAGGGTCACTGAGATTGCAAAAATTGATTTGCTACCTTTAGAAGTAAAACCCCGGTCACAACCACCGTACTTGCAAGTGTGTGCTGTCTACTTGCAAAAACGTGGGGTAAATTCAGGGATAATCATTAATGAATCGTACATGGTGAGTACCGCCTCCGTACAGATTTGGGAGCACACGGAGATTCTGTAGCATTTTTAGTGCATGCAAAACATTCTCTGCGTTCGCGCTGCGTGTGAGCTACGGACTCACCACCAGTACGGGTGAAGTGTGTGCCCTTTATGTCCACGAGCACATAACGCACTGCTTCGCGTGGTCCATGCTTCCTCAGTTCAACTGTCCAAAACGCGCACAGAACTCAGGCGGATCTTACAGAGCAAGTACGTGCTCTGCACTTACAACGCACGGTGTGCACACTGACCTTTGCGGTATATTAAATATATATCAAACATCGATAGGTCGTCCTTATATTTATCACTCAACAGCGACTGAAATAAACTCATGTTCACCGCACTTGCACACACTTACAACGGGCGAGCGAGTAAGAACACCGTACGTGAGCAGTGCTGCCTCAGTACGTTGACATGGAAATCGCACAGAGATCTTGCATTGTAAGCATGTACAACTCACCACCTATGGAACGTACAATGCACGCAACTTTTTACCCCTAGATTTGGCGTGCGGGCCACGTACTCACACCTTGCGCAACCGTGAGTGTGATGTGCGTCCTCTCTGCTCTTGCCATGTCTGACCAAAAAACGCCGCAAACGTAACCTCCACATAACACGTACCAACAAAAAAGACGCATGGCGGGTTGTGACCGGGGCTTAATTTGTCATTCCAGTGTTGCAATCTATAGACTTGGTTTCATTTAGTGAATACGAATGATTCAGGGGTTAATGTAACAAGGGAACTTTTTTCCAATGAAAAATAAAATAGGCCACATTCAAAATCACCAAAATTTGGTGATGTTCAGGTTCCTCTAAAATATTGTTTTAAATTTTTTGTTTTTATTTATAAGGCTATTGCAAAAGGTATATAAAACAAATGGTGCTTAAAAAGGATAAGAAGTGTTGAGTGGTTAAGGGGACTTAAGTGTTGCTTATAACTTCAAAAGTATTTTCCCTGTTAACTTTGTACTTGGTATATAGAACAAGAACAAGAATGGTAACTCTTGTTGTTGTTTTTTAAATATTCTTTAAATTTGGTCCATTTCAAATGGTTTAAACTTAATGTTGCCTATCACTTGGTTGAAATAATGCCCAACTTGAAATTAACTGTAATGATCCAGATCAGACTGTGTGGAGGCTGGTCTCAATCTACTAGTGTTGGCTGTTGTTGCCCCTGGGTCTGAATCTACTCGTGTTGGCAGTTGTTACCCCTGGGTCTGAATCTACTTGTGTTGGCAGTTGTTGCCCTTGGGTCTGAATCTACTTGTGTTGGCAGTTGTTGCCCTTGGGTCTGAATGTACTCTTGTTGGCAGTTGTTGCCCTTGGGTCTGAATGTACTCTTGTTGGCAGTTGTTGCCCTTGGGTCTGAATGTACTCTTGTTGGCAGTTGTTGCCCTTGGGTCTGAATATACTCTTGTTGGCAGTTGTTGTCCTTGAGTCTGAATGTACTCTTGTTGGCAGTTGTTGCCCTTGGGTCTGAATGTACTATTGTTGGCAGTTGTTGCCCTTGGGTCTTAATGTACTCTTGTTGGCAGTTGTTGCCCTTGAGTATGAATGTACTCTTGTTGGCAGTTGTTGCCCTTGGGTCTGAATGTACTCTTGTTGGCAGTTGTTGCCCTTGGGTCTGAATGTATTCTTGTTGGCAGTTGTTGCCCTTGGGTCTGATTGTATTCTTGTTGGCAGTTGTTGCCCTTGGGTCTGAATGTACTCTTGTTGGCAGTTGTTGCCCTTGGGTCTGAATGTATTTTTGTTGGCAGTTGTTGCCCTTGGGTCTGAATGTACTCTTGTTGGCAGTTGTTGCCCTTGGGTCTGAATGTACTCTTGTTGGCAGTTGTTGCCCTTGGGATATCACCCATAATCCTATGAAATAAAGAGTTTAATGAAGGTACGCAACGTACGCAACAAAGAAGTATCATTATCTTTAAAGCTATTTAAAGCATATTTGTGTTAGAATTATTGAAATAATAAATAGCCGCCAGTGATATCACAGGATTTTGTTCAGATAGATATATATCACTCGGGGGCTATGCCCCTTGTGTTATATCGTTGCGCATCTGAACTGCGCCCCATGGTATATCACTGGCAGCTAATTTATTATTTTATATTAAACAATTAAGTGACAGTATTTTATCAACTTAAAACATTTAATGTTAAAAATAAATGACCTCAAGGCATATTAGGTACAAATCTTAATATTTATACTGTCATATAATGTGCAAAAACAAAATTAATAAATAAAAAAATCATCAACAAATTATTTGCACCTGGTTAAGAATTAAAATTTCAAAGATGGATGAGTTATTATATGTCAAAAGAAATAGCTTTAAAAAAGGTAAACTACTTTCATGAAGATTTTCTGGTCAGTTTATGTAAAAAAAGGGAGATATAGTGTGGTGTAGCAGATGCACAATGTCATTGAGCATCGTTTGTAATGAAATTCATCGCAATAAAAATAAATTGGTGGAGTTTCAAGTTGACTTTGTCTCGTAACTTGCTAAATATCTAAGGACCTTTTACTTTATTTGTACACATTTTTATCACATGTGCGAACAATATAGATGCACATCAGCCGGCATATCTGTGCCATCCCATCTTGGTCAGATATAACCTAATGATTCAAAACTGTGTAGATCGTGATCAGTTGGCACATCCATGATTTACTGGCTGATCTGGATCTATACTGTTAGCCCACATCATTAAGGCATATATAGGAAGGAAAGGGTTTAACTATTTTTATAGCTCAAAAGTCTTCTATATGAACCTGAGGATTGAACACAGGACCTTTATGTGATCATCATATCCACTGTGCCATGAATCCTGATGATTATAGTATGTTTAAAAACCGGTAGTTCTTGTTTACAATAATGCAAGGATTTGTGTATTCAAATAGAAGCTTATCAGTGCTCCTAATCAAAATTAATATTCAGTACTGTAACAGCAAAATATAGGCTGCAACTGCTAAAGAAATTAGTAGTTTGTTACAATTTGACTGTCACAGAACAAGAAGACATTTAACACCATTTTGTCATATATTCCGGAACAGCAACTCTGTAATTTGCCAATTATTCAGTCACCACTGATTTTGTGATGACTCATCGATTATTTGATCAATTACAACTTCACTACTGTAACAATGCATGTTCAAAACAATATTTAAAAAAGTGTTACAATACAATTATTCGAAAGGGTTTGTCTACCTAAGGGAAGTTTGTTGGTACACATAAGGCTCCACTTCCTATCAACAAGGACATTAACAAGTGAATTCTGATCATACACCTTTAAAAACACTTAACAATAGTCTTTAATTTCAGTGTGTGTGCAATTTTTACCACATTATTTAACAACTTGTAAATATTTTAAAAGCATTGGCTTAATTGACACCTGTCACAGATTGGCGATGTTGTCAATTAATAGCTTCAATCAATTACCCAGTTTGATTTAAATTTACCAGAGAGTTAATAATCCAAGTTGTCTGGACTTCCTGACTTGAGTGGGTGGCGCTGACATGTCCGGGAGCCCTCAGTGAAATATAAAGGTATCTCACATGTTAGGTTTGTTTTATAGTCATTTGTACCTTTTGCAATTATGCATGTACCGGTAATATTCCAAAAAAATCTGGTGCACATGAATTTGCCTAATAATAATGGGCTGTGCCAGTCTTTGGTTTCCTTTTCTGAAATAGAAATCTTTTCCATTCTTAATCATCAGTCACTTAACTTGATCAATATAACAGTAGGGACATAAAATTGTTTTAATAGAAAAAACAGAGGTAACACAATTTCAGTACATGTGCTTCAGAGGAGTTATTTCATGGAAATCAAATAGGATTTTGAAGTTTAAATACCAATTTAATGCTTTCCTCCATATATATGGATTTTTATGTGTGTCCAGTATAGATCCAGATCAGCCGCACATCCATGCCATCTAATCAGGATCTGCACTGGTCGCATATTGGTCAGAAATAACCTTACAAATCATGAAGCGAACAGTGCAGATCCTGTTCAGACGGCAGATATGTGCCAGCTGATCTGGATCTACACTGTTTGCCCATGCAATTAAGGTGTGTCTATGGAGGAAAGGGTTAATCCTGTACCCCCATAGATCTGCTTTAGTATCACATGGGCAAACATGACGATATCCAAATCAGACTGCATAGATGATCTGGATCTACACTGGTCTACGGTGACTCTTGGGATAAAACCTTAATAATGGTTTACCAGCTGTTCAGAAATATTTAGTTTCAGTTTTTAAAATGTTATGTTTCCAGCTCAGCATTCCAACAATGTGAGTTTTGCATATTTAAGGCTGCATATTCACAATTCAGAGTGGAAAACTTCAAAGTCCCTGTTATTGTAATTACTGTAACTCGAGCTTTTCATATAACAGAGACCGCTGTTTGGTCACTTCCCAGTTCAAAAATATAGTTTTTTTACCAACTGTGGCAGAGACTCTTCCCAAAATGCTAGGTAAGATGTCCAAAAATAGTTCAAACTCGTGTGAGAGATGAAAATTAAAGTCTTAAAATTAAGTTGACATACTTATTACTTATTCAAATTTATAAACTAATACCCATCTTTAATGAATGTTGCTTTCTCAAAAAATTTAAAATTATTGCGCATAAATTTCCCAATTTGAAAGTCCAGGGCCTCTTCCTTATTTTCTGATTACTTTTACCATTATATAATGCCCATAAATGACTGAAAATGGGCAAATTTGCTGAAAAATTTGACTAATATTTGTAAATTTCAGGATCTGTTGTGAGAGAATTTTACTGCATTGGTTATGCACAACACTTTTGGCTTTAAATATATTCATGTATGTGTTAACTTTATAAGAATATTACATCACATTACAAACTTCAGGGATTTCAATAGCTTTTGAAAACCAGGGGTCATCTGACCCCTGTCTGGAATTTTCAAGGGGTCAGAATCAGGTGGTCATGAGTCCTATCGTGTTTTCAGTAAGGCAATACACTGCAACTCCATTATATCGCGGACCTCGGGGTCCAAGCCCGCCAACCGCGATATAAATGGAGCGCGAAATAAGTAAATAATCGCGCTAAAACAAGGAGAATTCATTTGTTTTTGCTGTCAGATGCATGTATATCGCGGTGTTGCGTAATTAACATGCCGTGAAATCTACGGGTACATCAGGGATTACGTTACGTTACGTTAGTACGTTATGTGCTGGAAAATGTTTTAAACAACTTTTTTATAATTTATTAAGATTTATTTTTTAATAAAAAGAAATACAAAACAAAGATCGCCGTCATCAATTTCCAACGGTGGTATTATTGTTTACGGTACTTTAAACTGATCGATGATCTGTTGGTCGGTCATGGTCGGCGATGTTAGTTCGTCGTCGTTTACCGCAGCTTGACATGTCGATGAGCAGGTAATGTCAAAACAACAAACTGTTTTGACGTTTCCTGCTCATGTCTATTATGGTTAGCAACTTGCATTAATTGTCGCTAATTTGCAGTTTGTCTCGTGAACGAAATTCTGCCAGTACAGTATCAGCTTGGTGTTTTTCGCACCTATAGTTCGTCAAAAAGGGAGTTTAATGTCAAATCAGAAGCAACAGAATTGTAAAAAAAAAACCTTTCATATATTTTCTTACGTTTGAAGTTAAATTGTATCTGCTGGTGAACATGTACATCGCCTCTTAAATCCCTGCATACAGAATGTAATAAACAGCCTTCGCCGATAATGACGTAATACGACACGGAAAAAGCGTGCGTTTCGTGAATTTGTCGCCAACGTTGATTTAATCATTTGATCTTTTTTACCACCCACGAAGAATGAACAAACTTATACATTGTAAATGTATAAAAAAATTGGGATCCACGGACCAGGCGCGATATATTGGATATCGCGATATAACGGAGTTGCAGTGTAGAAAAAAATATTTTAGATTCTCATCCCCGCCCGCCCCTGGCCAAAACCACCTGCCCCCAAAAAAATTATTGTTAAAAAAATCGCAACATATTCTGTTCAGGACAGAACGGGTTTTAGACCAACCGGAATATGTCACCTTCTTAAGGTATTTCGTTAATAAAAAATAAAAATTAAAAAGTCCCCACCCGCCCCTTTTGCCCAAAATCCGGATTACAATCTAATGATTTATTTTCTCTGGCCTAAACTTTACTACTTATTAAATTGCTTTAACTTCATTTTAACATATTTTCATGGTTCAAATAAATATTAACTTCATATTTAAAATGCAAAAGACACAATATCTATCTTTATTCATGAAAAATTTGACCACTTTTCCTACATTCTCCGGCATCATAATGACCCCAAGCTCAGAATTAGGTGGAGTAAAAACCTGAAAAAGAGAAATTTGCTTGCATCAAAATGCAAGAATGAAATCATTGAACTTTGTTTACAAATGTCTTCTATTTTATATATTAATAATTTTGATATAAATTTTTAAAAAATTAATATTTTCCTTGTGATAGGTGAACATTGAATATCAATAACTTTATCTGATAATATCTGAGATCTAAAATTAATGCAAAACAAATACCAGAGAAATAACAGCTGACAGCATTAGAAAACAAAACATGTCATTTAATCACAGAAAAAAAATGAGAAAATAAGAAGTGAAATGTCATTTCCGCACGCCAATGACCTCCAGTTAATGGCATGAAAATTAGTTGTAAATTAGTTTGTTGTTTTTACATCATCCTAGGTAACTAAAAAACTCCATGTTTTTCAATGAAATACTTGTCGTTTCCCCATGTGGTTAAGCAGATCACATGTACATCAAATTTGATGGAGTTATGCCCCCTTTTGGTCATGGATTTTTACACAAAACTTAACTATTACTTTGCCATTTCTCAATATTTCTTAATCAAACTTTTGAATTATATTGTTAATGACGAATGACAAATGATGATGCCAAATTCTTTAGGTCAAGGTCACATTTAGGGGAGTTATGCCCCTTTTTGTACTTGGATTTTACACAAACACTTAATGTTGGCTATTTTTGCTATTATCCAATATTTCTTTATCAAACATTCAAATTATAATTCTTATGACAGCATGCATGAGATAATGCCAAATTCTTTAAGTCAAGGTCACTTGTAGGGGAGTTTATCCTTTTTTGTTGGATTTTGACTCAAAAACTTAATATATTACTATAACTTTGCCATTTTTTAATATTTCTTCATCAAACTTTCAAATTATATTGCTCATGACAACTTGCTTGTGATGATGCCAAGATATATTTTGTACGACCGAAATTCAATAATGATTTGGTGCATAAATGATGATACATTATGCAGAGCACACGGCGAGGAAATATTCCACTTATAATGGCTTGAATGACAATATGATTTATTGTAAAAATTTGCATGCTTGTTATGATGTTGCCAGTTTTCGGTAATTTTTTTCTACCATTATATTTCTAATAATTTTTGTTATAAACACATGACTGTTCCTTTAACTGATCTGAGATTCTGTAAATGTTTTTGGCTTGTACCCTTTACACTTGTAAACGTTGGAGCCCTAACTGGTGCACAGTCACCATAGCAAGTCTGAGGTAAGAAACAAAATCCTGGAAATGAAGAAATATGAGTTTGAGATTGATGTCATTGTGTTATACATTTCAGGTTTTGCTGACTGTGTATTACCTGATATGATGACTTCCGCTGGCGTGGTGACTTACAAGATTTGGAATTTGAGGTCGGAGGTATGAAGTTATGGTTTTCTTAACTGGTCTTTTCGAAGAATATGGAAAGCTTAGCAACAATCATATTGTTTTCTACTCACTTTGGTCCAAAGGTTATGAAACTAAGAATGGAAACCCAGTCTCAAATCACAAGCATCTGATTGGCTGAAATGGTGACTGGTTGCCATTTCAGCCAATCAGATGCTTGAGATTTGAGACTGGTTTCCAATCTCAGAATGATAACCTTCACCTCTGGTATTGATACCTACATCAAACATCATGTAACACTTAAAAGATTTTATTTACTCTCCATATGACTTTTCAAAGAAATGAATTTTGAAATTGAAATTTGTTTTCCAATCTATTTATCTGCATCATTTTTATAATGTCCATCGAAAACTGGTCGTATTATGGGAACACCCATGGTGGGCAGGTGTTTCTGGGCAGCGTCTTCAGCGATGTCTGCTCAATAACTCACTGTTGACTGATCTTCATGAAACTTGGCGTTTATGGCCATAATATCTCGATAGTACAATAATCAGCCAAATCGCTTCAGCCAAGAACAAAGCAAGTCACTTCACCAACTTTAGAGTTATGGCCCTTTACTGTTACAAAAAATTGCAAATTATTCAACGGGCGTATTTTGTGGCACTTTGGCTCTCTTGTTGTCAAATTCTGTAATATAAATGTTGAAGAAACATTTTTATGCCCCTAATCATGAAATGTTGGGAGCATAATGCAATTGGCTTAATGTTTGTGATTCTGTCCGCCACACTTTTTATGCCCCCGAAGGGAGGCATATAGTAATCGGACCGTCCGTCCGTCCGTCCATCTGTCCGAAATAATCTTGTCCTCGCTTCTTCTCCAAAACCGCTTGAGGGATTTCTTTGAAACTTCACAGGAATGTTTGTCACCAAGCCTAGTTGTGCATATCGTCAGGAATTTCTGCTCGGATTATTTTTGGCTGAGTTATGGCCCTTTTTAGCAAAATCTTGTCCTCGCTTCTTCTCTAAAACCGCTTGAGGGATTTCATTGAAACTTCACAGGAGTGTTTGTCACCAAGCTTAGTTGTGCCTGTCCTAAGGAATTTCTGATCGGATTATTTTTGGCGGAGTTATGGGCCTTTTTACATAACCCTAACCCTAAACCCTAACCCTAAGGTAAATTTTGTTAACGCAATAGAGGTTACAATTTTTGTCCAATTGTCATGAAATTTGGTATGAATATTGATGTTGATGATTTCTACACAAATTATTAAAATCATGTTGTTAAATTGACCAGGGGCCCCGCCCTGGGGATTTTTTTTTTTTTTTCTTTTAAATTCTGTTTTTAACCTTTGATTTTCTACAGTTATTAACCAGATTTTGACACAACCTTTATACCATCTTAAAATTCAATCTTTCCTGAACAATTCATTCACTGGTTGTTCAGGGATAAAATTTGAAACAAAAATTTTAGTAGCAGGGTGAAAATTTCAAGTGTCAAAATCAAATATTTCTACCTGTCTTCAGCTATATTTAGGTATGATGTTTACCAGTATTATTGGTACAGTTGCTGGACAATGACCTGATGAACTTTGCTGCTTAGATCTGTGTTATGCAATATTAAGAACTTTGCTCTGGAAGATTTTATAGGGTAAATTTTGTCATTTTATGGATAGTTACCAATAAACATTATTCCTTTATAGCACTTTGAAAATCAGGCTTTTATGTTATTCACTGTTTTTTAAGTAAAACAACAACAAGAACAACAACAACAAATTTGTAGCACATTCTCAAAATGTTAAGACTAAATTTAAGAGAGCCTTAGATGTATACAGTGTATGTACACAAACTGGCAAGTTAAGGCCACACTTTTTAGCTCACCTGAGCTGGCTCAGGGTGAGCTATTAGGATCGATGAATGTCCGTTGTCCGTCCACACTTAGTTCGTTAACACTATAGAGGTCACATTTTTGCTCCGATTGTCTTGAAACTTGGTCAGGATGTTTGTCCCAATGATTTCTCGGTCGAGTTCGAATATGGGTCATCTGGGTCCAAAAACTAGGTCACTTTTACTAAAAATAGAATTTTCTTGTTAACACTCTAGTGGTCACATTTTTGCTCCGATTGTCATGAAACTTGGTCAGGATGTTTGTCTCAATGATTTCTTGGACGAGTTTGAATACAGGTCATCTTGGTCCAAAAACTAGGTCACTGTAACTAAAAATAGAATTTTCTTGTTAACACTCTAGCGGTCACATTTTTACTCCCTTTGTCATGAAACTTGGTCAGGATGTTTGTCCCAATGATTTCTCGGACGAGTTCGAATATGGGTCATCTGGGTCCAAAAACTAGGTCACTGTTACTAAAAATAGAATTTTCTTGTTAACATTCTAGCAGTCACATTTTTGCTCCGATGGTCATGGAACTTGGTCAGGATGTTTGTCCCAATGATTTCTCAGGCGAGTTTGAATATGGGTCATCTGGGTCCAAAAACTAGGTCACTGTAACTAAAAATAGAATTTTCTTATAAACACTCTAGTGGTCACATTTTTACTCCGATTGTCATGAAACTAGGTCAGGATGTTTGTCACAATGATTTCTCAGACGAGTTTGAATATGGGTCATCTGGGTCCAAAAACTAGGTCACTGTTACTAAAAATAGAATTTTCTTGTTAAAACTAGCAGTCACATTTTTGCTCCTATTGTCATGAAACTTGGTCAGGATGTTTGTCCCTATGATTCCCAGACGAGTTTGAATATGGGTCATCTGGGTCCAAAAACTAGGTCACTGTTACTAAAAATAGAATTTTCTTGTTTACACTCTAGCAGTCACATTTTTGCTCTGATTGTCATGAAACTTGGTCAGGATGTTTGTCCCAATGATTTCTTGGACGAGATTGAATTTGGGTCATCTAGGTCCAAAAACTAGGTCACTGTTACTAAAAATAGAATATTCTTGTTAACATTCTAGAGGTCACATTTTTGCTCTGATTGTCATGAAACTTGGTCAGGATGTTTGTCTCAATGATTTCTTGGACGAGTTTGAATATGGGTTATCTGGGTCCAAAAACTAGGTCACTGTTACTAAAATAGAATTTTCTTGTTAACACTCTAGCGGTCACACTTTTGCTCCGATTGTAATAAAACTTGGTCAGGATGTTTGTGCCAATGATTTCTTGGACAAGTTCGAATATGGGTCATCTGGGTCCAAAAACTAGGTCACTGTTACTAAAAATAGAATTTTCTTGTTAACACTCTAGCTGTCACATTTTTACTCCGATTGTCATGAAACTTGGTCAGGATGTTTGTCCCAATGATTTGTCAGACGAGTTCGAATATGGGTCATCTGGGTCCAAAAACTAGGTCGCTGTAACTAAAAATAGAATTTTCTTGTTAACACTTTAGCGGTAATATTTTTGCTCCGATTGTCATGAAACTTGATCAGGATGTTTGTCCCAATGATTTCTCGGACCAGTTCAAATATGGGTCATCTGGTCCAAAAACTAGGCCACTGTTACTAAAAATAGAATTTTCTTTTTAACACTCTAGCGGTCACATTTTTGCTCTGATAGTCATGAAACTTGGTCAGGATGTTTGTCCCAATGATTTCTTGGACGAGATTGAATATGGGTCATCTGGGTCCAAAAACTAGGTCACTGTTACTAAAAATAGAATTTTCTTGTTTATCACTCTAGCGGTCACATTTTGCTCCGATTGTCATGAAACTTGGTCAGGATATTTGTCCTAATGGTTTCTTGGACGAGTTCGAATATGGGTCATCTGGGTCCAAAAGCTAGGTCACTGTTACTATAAATAGAATTTTCTTGTTAACACTCTAGCGGTCACATTTTTGCTCCAATTGTCATGAAACTTGGTCAGGGTGTTTGTCCCAATTTCTAGGACGAGTTTGTATATGGGTCATCTGGGTCCAAAAACTAGGTCACTATAACTAAAAATAGAATTTTCTTGTTAACACTCTAGCGGTCACATTTTTGTTCTGATTGTCATGACACATGGTCAGGATGTTTGTCCCAATGATTTCTCGGACGAGTTTTAATATGGGTCATCTGGGTCCAAAAACTAGGTCACTGTTACTTAAAATAGAATTTTCTTGTTAACACTTTAGTGGTCACATTTTTACTCTGATTGTCAGATTGTAAAGAAATTTGGTCAGGACATATGTCCCAGTTATTAATTGGACGAGTTTGAATATGGTTCACCTGGGGTCAAAAACTAGGTCACTGTTACTTAAAATAGAAAAATCTTGTCCAGGCTGTAAATTTGTTATTTCTCATTGGATTTTAAAATAACTTGGCTCAAATGTTTACCATGACAAGGTGTAGTTTCGCGTACAATACCCATGCCTTTGGTCCCAGGTCAAGGTCACTGTTACTAAAAATAAAATTTTCTTGTCTGGGCTGTAAATTCCTAATGAATGGAGTGATTTCAAAATAACTTTACATAAATGTTCACCATGACAAGGGGATGTGTTGCTTACAATACCCATGCCGGTAGGTCAAAGGTCAAGGTCACTGTTACTAAAAATAGCATTTTCTTTTCCAAGCTGTAGATTTGTTGTTTTTTATTGGATTTTAAAATAACTTGGTGTAAATGTTCACCATATCGAGATGTTGGGTCTCGTACAACACAACTTTGTTGTACTCAGGTGAGTGATAAAGGGCCATCATGGCCCTCTTGTTCATATTACCCACATCATATGTAGTAAGGTCCATAACTGTAATAATCATTTTCCAGGATAATCTCCCCAATAATCTTAGAAAAAAATGTAATATTTAACTTTATTTAACTATATATATTCACTACAGACTTAAAACATATGATCCTTTCATCTTTCACATTATATGCATGCAGTATGCTTTGTCTTCCACAAGCATATTTTTCATTACATATGTTTATTTATTACATATGTATACCCATTCGATTTCAAAGCTGCATTTCGGAGGCATATGTCAATTTCAAGTGACAGCTCTTGTTATTTCCAAATTTAAAGTCTAGACTAAACAGTTATATCTAATTTTCTTCTAATTGGTCAGATTGTGTAGGTATATTAATAATATGCTTGAATGATTTCGAAATTAAACTACATTACAAAAGCAACTCAAGAGTTATGGCCCTTGATGTATTTTTTTTCATGATTGTCTTCTTACAGGGGAATTACTTTTTTGATAACCTTGAAACTTGGTAACAATGTTTAGGACCCCCCCCCCCCCAGTACATTCTCAAACTTAATTCCAATTTTCACTGAGGTCTGACTGTAGTTACAAAGTTATGCCTTGATTGTTTCAAAGGTTTGATGTCTGCACTTCAAAGAACAATTGGTAATGGAGATATATAAGAAATGTTTGTTTTACAAAGACAAGATAATGGAATCAAAAGAAATACTTTGTTTGGTTACCAAACAATTAAAATTGCACTTAAAATTGTGTTTTGTTGCTTTAATTCTTCACCAATTATTGCGTTATTTCCAGCTATTTTAGTGCACAAGATTGTTGTTTAAGGCAATTTCTGTAAGAATGCAAAATTGGTTGTTGTGTCTAATTTTGTAACTACTAGTATATGCACACCCATTACAGTTTAATTGTGTGTACATTAACTAATGTGATGTTCACATTACTGTTTACAATAACAAGTGACTTAATTGTAGAACTTTGTTTCACATCTTCGTGTACAAACAGTAGTGATGACGTGAATAAGGCTTGTCACACTTTTCCAGGGGAGACTGTTCTACGTAAATGCATTAATATTATTCTGGCCCATTCTTATACAGATCGGCAGCATTTCGGGAACAATTTATCAACTTAAATCTGCTGATTTTTTACTGTTAATTTCTCTAAACGGTTGCCATGATGTTGATACATGTATCTGTGATTTGGTAATACTGGATTAAGCAATATGCGTTTACATGAGTACTTGACTATAATGTATATGTATAGGTACTATCTGATCTGGATCCCTTCTGGTCACATTGACTAAAATATACGCCTTTCCAATAAACAGTTTCGCAGTCCTGTACGAGTTACTTCCCTTGACCGGAAATCAATCCAGAACGAGGCTCTGCGTGAAAGCTGAACGATCGGACTAAGGCATAAGCACATAATAGCTGACATTATTATCCACTATATTGCAGATCTGGTTCGTCGCCGGCGGTGAAAAAATAAGTTGCTGGTCGTCTGTAATTATAGCCAGACTTTTTTTATTTTCACTTTTTTATGAGAGATTTAGATTTTTAATGTTTTAAGAACATGAACATTTCTTGTTGATAGCAGGCAGTATGAAACGCAATTTGGACAAAAACAAACATTAGCATTAATTTTACGAATTTCTGTACAACATTTTCATCTTAATGTCTTTTCTGTTGAAAATTATATTTTACTGGTGTGAAAGTTGCAAATTGCTAAGACTGGTAATGCGCTATAATCCGGAAATCGTGATATGTCAACATCTTAGGTTACATGATCTGTAGACAAATAAAATTAACAATCTAAATTTGTTGATACTTACACATTTGAACAGCAGAATTGTCCTTATAATTTATGGCGTTTATGTTCAACTAATAAATAATTTCAATTTTTTAAATGTTACGTATACTTCACAACCAAAAACTATTGATTCTGTCCTGAAATAAAGAAAGGATCGGTAATCTGATTGTCGTATAAGTAACATTCGTAGAATAAAATTCAAGGTTCAGATGCCGGCTTTCAATAAAGATGGTAATGTTTATATCACAATATTGTTGCATATCCAATTTAGATTACTTAGGTTTGACAGTTTGTAATTTTGGCGTAGAAGCCCAAACGCTTAATTAACATAATAAAATGTTTTGCCAAGATTTGTTTCTTATTGCAGCTTTTGTTTACTATAACGTGTCGTAATGTGGAATTAAAATCCATATAATTGCTAAATCAAATAAATTTGCTGACACATTCATTAATTAAAGGACTCCGATATACCTAATAATTGGGAGGTGTAGATACCTAGCAAAAAGTAATTACACGACCTCTATTGGTCAATGATATCTGCCCCTTTAAGTTATTGACAGGTGATCCCTTGTGCGCGACAATTTGACATTTTATGGCATGCCGCCTTCAAAATCAATCGCCGCAGACATATTCACAACATGATGTAGTTGATTAGACACGCTAATCCGGAAACGAGACTCAATTAAGCCGTGGAGAGAACACTGGCTGTTAGTTAAAGTCGTTTAGTGTTTAACGCGAAGAATAATGACTGAACACTTTTAGTCAAAGAAACGTGGTTGTTTTATAAATTATTATCAAAAATATCATGACGCTGATGTATTATTACTAACTCAACGAGGAAATATATTTTTCAAAAAAGACAGTTTTAGGTACATATTCCTATTACGTTAACACAGCGAGCTATCATTTTTACCGTAGAGCAGTCATGTGACTGGACAGGGGAGGTAACCAAAATAATTAATAGAATTATTGGAAAAGCGTATATATGTATAGGTACTATCTGATCTGGATCTGTTCTGGTCACATTGACTATAATGTATATGTAAAGGTTCTATCGGATCTGGATCCGTTCTGGTCACATTGACTATAATGTATATGTATAGGTACTATCGGATCTGGATCCGTTCTGGTCACATTGACTATAATGTATATGTATAGCAGGGATTCTTAAATTTCAAAATCCCAATCGGACATTGGCGCCAAAATTGACATTTCGCCGATTCCGGTTCGCACTAGAAGCGACTTCCGGTCCGCACGAACAGTGACTTCCGGTCCCCGCGTTCAGCGTATTTCACTCTCCCCACCCCCAGTCCATTTCTCTTTTCCGGAATATTTTCTCGTTGGCGATATCCTACAACCTCTCAACAGATTAATGGTTTTGGAGCTGTAGACCGAAAAATTCTTTGATCGATTTATAAGAGGGGCACGCGACGTTTGAAGTTTACGGCGATCGGCGTCTTTGTTGTAATACACAAGCGTTCCATGCATTAAAACGTGACGTAATGGTTCAAAACAGTTATCTTCAGAATTGTTCATAGCGATTGTGAAGAGGATTATTTAGTTATTAAAAATATTTTATCTCTCGGAATTTCGGGAGGCAAGTAGATCACACCATGCTTTGTAACACTATATTATAGTTGTTTGAAATATTATTCTTTTCCTAGTAATTTTTGAATCTCCGAACTTACAAGAGTCTGCGTATGCAACTTTACCCAGAGTCGGAAATTAATGTTAATTACTTAGATTTTTGTTAATTTGAAATTTATTTGAATCGTTATATGCGTAAGTAAGCAAGCCAGTCACTCGATTTTTTTCACATTTAAGTATATATTCATTTGAGCCATTTCAAATTTGTTGTGAAATGCATACAGTTCAAGTAAAATTCGCATGATATAAGTTTTCTTTAAATTTGATAAACAGCAATTTTCGGTCGTCAGTCTTTTAGAATTACGCAAATATCGGACTAGCACGTCTCTCAATAAAATGCAAACTGTTTTATCGTTTACGTTAATTAACACAACCATTTGTATTGCTATCTTTAATTCTGACGTCAAACAGCCTTTGACTAGCGCAGTCCATTTTTAGAAATTAAATAACCCGCCCGTTGTTAAAATGAGACCGACCACATCCCGTTTAATCTATGCTGCAGGCTATTCATGGAATGTGTAGTCGTGGTAGTCATGTTAGCAGACTTGTGAAGTCGCTAATAGACAGGTCAATAGTTGATTAAGCTGTGAAAAAAATGTACATGTAGGTAATTTTGTAACAGTTAATAGGCCAATATTCATGACCGATTTTTTTAACCAATTTTGAAATTTCAATCGGACATTCTTCCCGAAAATCGGTCAATGACCGGCCTGCCGATAATTTTAGAATCCCTGATGTAGAGGTACTATCGGATCTGGATCTGTTCTGGTCACATTGACTATAATGTATATGTATAGTTTCTATCGGATCTGGATCCGTTCTGGTCACATTGGCTATAATGTATATGTATAGGTACTATCGGATCTGGATCCGTTCTGGTCACATTGACTATAATGTATATGTATAGGTTCTATCGGATCTGGATCCGTTCTGGTCACATTGACTATAATGTATATGTATAGGTACATGTACTATCCGATCTGGATCCGTTCTGGTCACATCTTGGTCAGAAACAACCTAATAAATCAAAAAGCAAACATAGCAGATCCTGATCACACTGTCAATCATCATACAGGATTAGGTCAAGCAACTTCTACTTAATGATTTCAAATAAATAACTCAATAGGCAAACATTTATATTGATATATACTATACCCATTTGACCATAATATTTTGGTTTATTATTATGCATTTACTCTTAAAAATTAAAAATATTTTTTTAGATTTAATAACTGATAACAGTTATCAGTTGCTTAATTTCTAACTTAGTCCCGATATTGCACATCCCTTGGCCTTTTTCGGCGTTAGCTGTCTAAGCTCACTTTTGACCTAGTTTTTGGACCAATGAAATATTGTAAATAAAACTTATTATGCAGCGGGAAAATCAAATAGATTATTTTGACTGGTTATTAGTGGGTCTCGTTAATGATTACCGCAACGATTTTTATATTGTGTGTTAGTATTTACATGGCACTTATATGTTCGGGCATTTACATTTTTTAAAGCGATAATTGTATTGGAGAAAAAGATATTTACGGTATAAATAACCAGTTAAGTCAATTGATGGCTTAAATACGATTTTACATGGAATATTCATGGGTGTCAGGTAAACACTCGAGTACAATACACAGTGTAAAACGACAGAGAAGTGCTGATATTTCTGGTTCTTACTGGTTCCTTTCTAGTTCCTTTAATACTGATTGTTAATTTCAAGTCCAGATATTCAAATCGCCTTGGTGTAGTGGTTATCACACTCACCTCTCAAGCGGAGGCCCCGGGTTCAATACTCGGGAGGAACACTTTTTTAAAGTTAATTTACGTAAAAGTTGGTAGATTTCGCTCTTGTAACAAGTTGTTATTATTTTCATTTATTGTATTTTAATAACATTTATTCGTCATTAGTACTAACTGTACAAGAGGTATTTGATTGAAACTGAATAAATGTACAGTTAATGTTAGACATTCTTCTTTAATCGACGTATTATCACCAGACGAAATTTGTGCACGCTCTTTATTTTATTCTTTATTACATATAAAAATCTTTTCCATCAACGCCGTTTATCTTTTTTAAAGATATTTCTGGTTTACAATGTAGATAAGTGACAACAAGAAATAAATAATTGACAACAGTTTTCTGACTCCATAATTACCGTCATTGTTCGAATATAAGCCGCACTCATGTATAAGCCGCACTGCCCCCAAACGTGATAGAAGGATGAAAATGGCTTATTAACGAAAAGTATAAGCAGCCAAACCTGTGTATTAGCCGCACCCCCAACTTTTTACTTCCAAATTCTGGGGAAAAAGTGCGGCTTATATTCAAACAATGACGGTATAACTATAATTACTGATTCTGACCTTTGATGTTTGGCAGCAAATGTTGTACATTAAATCCAATTTATTGAGTTTATAATTTTCTGTCTTCAAAAAATACTAAATCAATTATCAAAATTGTTTTTTTTATGCTTCCAGTAGTCTGAGGAATACATGCTTTGTCAGCTGACAGCTTGTGTCTATAATTTTGTCATGCCTTATTATACAGTATCTCAGATTATTTTATATTAATGTACATAATTATTTAAATAATGACAACATTTTCATCCTCACAATAAATTGCTTTAATAGTTATGAATTTTGAATTCAGGTGTATTTAATTAATGTTTGTTTTTTTTTAAAGAAAGCTGATCTATAATAAAGTCACAGAAACGTTTACTTCTTCTATCACTAATTTCACAGATGTCAAGGTCATGATGACCTTCAAAAGAAAATTTGCAGTCATGGAATGAAATTAAAGGTCATTAAAAAGTATTTTAGGTAGGCTGCATTTGTGTCATTCCATTCAGATGCAAAGTTAAGATTAAAATAAATATACGCATATATGTATTATTTCTTAAATAAAACAGCATCTGAATGAAGAAAAATCCACAGAGGTTGTAGGAGGTGGAGTATTGCACCACTAACCCCACCACCCCCATTTTTATATGTCAAAATTAGACCCTTTATTTAAAATGAAAACTACTGCGAAGGGATCTCCCTTCCAACACCATTTTTTCAACAAAGCATCTGATAAAACAAATATTGCACGGGGATGCTGTGGGTGGTGGAGGGGGTATTGCATATATACACCTTCTTCCATATATACACCTTTATTGCAAGGGCAAACAGTTGAGATCCATGAGTCACCTTTTATACTTCCTGATTATTAGAAAAGAATTATGGTAAAAATGACAAACAATACACAAAAATTGAGCTATACTTGTCTTATAATAGCATGACAAGGTGTCGTAAAACTTTCATTAGCTTAACATGTTTTATATCAAAAGACAATAAATGTGTAACCTTATTAGAACCTGTTCCTAGAAAATGATATAAATTGTGGTTACATTAATTATATTGATGTGTTATAATGGGTCTAAAACATGACTTGACCTTAAAAGGTGTTACCTATATATTCATTTGTTGAGTTTATATTGTCAATATTATAATATTTATATTCAACTGATTGATATAGATATAAAAGATAATTTTTATTCAATTAATTAATTTTAGAAATATATAATCTTGTATAAAAAAGGACTATATATTTCTTTAATCCTTTATTCCATAAATACACATTTTAAAGCATGTAGATCCAGATCAGCTGCCAAACTGTTTGATCAGTATCTGCAATGATCCCTTTTTGATCAAAATTAACCTATTAATAAATCAAAAAGCAATAAGTGCAGATCCTGATCAGCTGCCAAACCGTGCTGTCTGATCAGGATCTGCACTGTTTGCTTTTTGATCAAAATTAACCTAATAAGTCAAAAAGCAATAAGTGCAGATCCTGATCAGATGGCATGGATGTGCCAGCTGATTTTAAAATCTACACCATGCAGTAAAGGCCTTTATAAGGAGGAAAGGGTCAAGAACTAATCAGTTATGTTTCATTGAATGTGACCAGTGTAGATCCAGATCAGCCTGTGCAGCAGTGTCTACACTGTTGTTATAAACCAAATATATTTATTGCATGAACACTGAACATTGAACCCTTTACACCATGGGATATGACACATTAACCATGGGTAATCAGTAAAGTCTAGCATCAGCCTGCACATCTGCTCTCTCTAATTTGGATCTAAGCTGTTTGTTTTTAGTTTTAGAGTTTTAGATTATATGTTAACTGGCAACTTAAATATCCAGGGATCAGCTAGTAAAACTATAAACCCATTCCATACCATACCATTCATTAGGTTATTTCCGACAGTGTAGATCCAGATTAGATGGCATTGTAATGAAAGGTATATCACTGTAAGAGAAATAAAGGAAATAGTTTCCATTTCATTTATTTAAAGATTTTAAAGGATAACCACTTAACAAAAGACAAACACAAATCATCTTTAAGTTAACTTTTCTTGAAAGTGAGAAAACCAGAAAGGGAGATGCTTGTTTTGTTTAGTAGTGAAAGTTTGTATTTTTTAGCCTCAGTGCACACAATGGATTTGCTTTCCAGATATTTTCTTAGGTTTTTGTTAATATCCAAAACTGATAACGTGGTATTATGTAGTATTGCATGAGTTTAATTTTCACATATTTGCACAAGGAAAATGTGTGAAATTCAAAGAACAGGAAAATTGACCATCTCAGCTTGTTTGTTATCTTATGAGAATGATACAGCCTAGGTGAAAATGTCATTTGCAGTTTATTGCCTCCAAATTAAAAGTTGCCGCAGTATTTTCATAGTTTGAATCCTTGCGTTTGCAATTAAACGAAATTCAAAAAAGAAACAAAAATGTCTTTGAGTCATAAAAATGCATACAATAAAAACAAAATTTGTAACATTTCAGAAAAATACGTGTATTGATAGTTATTTCATTATTTCACTCCTGAATAGCATAACAAAATTCCGTCATGAAAGCATGAATTTGATTACAACCAAAAAGCAAACAGTGCAGATCCTGATCAGACAGTGCAGATCCTGATCAGACAGTGCAGATCCTGATCAGACAGTGCAGATCCTGATCAGACAGTGCAGATCCTGATCAGACAGTGCAGATCCTGATCAGACAGCACATGGTATAATATGTATATAAATCGAGTAGAATGTTAAAAAACAGGAATTTTTGAGAAACCATTGTCTCGTTATCTTTTATAATTGAACATTTAGAACTGTACCTTTTTGTGCAGTTTTTGCTTTACCCTTGATTCTGTATATATACAAGTTTTATCACATTTGCAAACCGTATAGATCCAGATCAGCCAGCACATCTGTATCATTTGATCATGATCTAGACTGGTTGCTTCTTGGTGAGCAATAACGTAATGAATCAAAAAGCAAACAATGTAGATTCTGATCAGATGGTGCAGCTTTGCATGCTGATCTGGATCTAAACTGTTAACCATTGGATAACAGCCATAACCCATGGAGTAACGGGTTAAAGAAAAAGTAAATTATTTATTCAGTGATATAATACATGTAAAACTCATCAAAAGCTTCCTGATCAGTGTTTCATTAATTAACTATTGTATGTTCAGTGACAATCTGGACTGGCCTATATTAGGCTGTATAAGGTCTATAAAAATGTCTTAAATAATAGATGACAACACCACTTAATGGCTTTATAGGGATATTTGACCATACCATCGTACAGTTTACAAGGCCATTTGCATTTCAAAATGGTGAGATCATTTAGGGATATTAATTATTGTTTGTAGGTTTGGCATGATGCACATGAATCAGCAATGATGTACATGTAATGTACTATTTAATTGTAATAATTCAATTGCTACGTAACATGCTCACTTTTCTTAACTTTTTACTCTCTTTACACCTTTTATCACATGTGTGACCAGTTTAGATCCAGATCAGCCAGCACAACTGTTGCATATGATCTGGATATACAATGTTGGCCCTCTGGTCTGAAATATTATCTATTGAATCTAATAGCGAACAGTTAAGATCCTGATCAGATGGCAATGATGTGCCAGCTGATCTGGATCTAAACTGTTCGCCCATTGGCCTTATCTATGAAGTTAAGGTGCATTCATTGTTCATGGGGGCCTTTCCAGATTTATAACTGAGTAGTTAAAGCCCCAGCCCTAAACTTAAGTAAGAATATACTATTGAAAAATCATATTTGTCCATATAGACTCCAATATATAAACTAGACTCTAACAGAACACAAAAGGTCCGATCAAATTCTTTCTTATAGATTATTGTTAACTAACTTTTAAGAAGCTAACTATAATGGAGCTATATTTAGCACCGACGAAGAGACCACTTCATGCGCGATCTCGATTTCCGTGATGTTTCGGAAATCCTACTTTCGCTTTTAGTCGTGTGGACCAAATTTATTTTAGTAAATTAAAATTTTATAAGCCCGAACTAATGCTGCAAATTTGTGCCTATAGTTCCAAATACATGTAATAATTCATACAAGAGCGGGTTAAATTGAAGTAATGCCACTTTAAAGGTGTAGACCAAGAACACACTGCAAAGGCTGACACTCAGGTAGCAAATGTGAAAAATGCCATGTTTAAATCTTTCCTCCATTTAAGAGCTTTTTATGTCAGACATATAAGATTCAGATCAACTGCCACAGCCATTTTATCTGATCTGAACCTACAATGCTTGCCGCTGGGTAAGAAATAATCTAATAAATCAAAATGTGAACAGTGTAGATCCTATCAGATGACATAGATGTGCCAGCTGATCTGGAGCTACAGTTTACTTGAACTATATAGGCGTATATATGTAGGAAAGGATTATATTAATATATTAAATTGATCCACATCAAATGATGCATAGTAACTTGGAAGGTGCTTGTCCTCACAATAGAATATATTGTGTGAAAGAACAAAATTATCTCTAACAACAGGTCTGGTAACTCCTGATTGACTGGTTATAAGTTATGCCCCTTTTAACCTGAAAGTAAATGTATTAGTAAACTGGGATATTGCTCATCATGTAGGCACAAAACTTAAATATATCATCTGCATGAAGCTTTTCTGACAACAAGAATGGTAACTCTGTATTAACTTTACTTAGTTATGCCCCTTTTAAATAACTCTTACCTGAAATAACTTGGAAAGTATTTGATCTTTAGAAACAATACTGGATATTTGCCATCTCACAGCTTCTGTTTTAACAAAATAATATCTGTTTTGAGTTATGACCCTTTTAAATGACTTAAACTTCAAATATAATTTTGCTTCTAACTGGAATATGTTGTCTGCGCAAGGAAAGGTGTATCTGACAACAAGAAGTACTGATTGACCAGTTTTTAGTTATTCCATTTCCATATAAATATGAAAACTAATATGTCTAAAAATTGTCTAAGAATGTTGTTTTGTCATGAAGCAAATGGGAGTTATTAGCTTCTGTAAAGCTACTAAGAAAGAAACAGTACTAGTAAAAAAAAGATTTAACCTGATAAATTAAATCAGTAATTGTATTATTACATTGCTACATGAATAGCATCATTATACCCCCATAAACGAAGTTTGAGGGGGTATATAGGAGTGAGCAGCTGTTAACCGTCTGTTGGTTGAATTCTTCGTTTCCGGATGATAACTCATGAAAGGCTTGACAGATTTAAATAATTTTTGGTACACAGGTGTAACATCGTAAGATACAGGTCAGGTCTGATTTTGGAGCTGGTGGGGTCAGTGTCAAGGTCACTGTTACTTAAAATAGAAAAGTGCTTTCCGGACAATAACTGCTGAAAGGCATCAAATATTTTAAAAATGTTTGGTTCACAGGTGTAACATCACAAGATACAGGTCAGGGTCGACTTTCGGGCTGATGAGGTTAATGTCAAGGCCAGTGTTACTAAAAATAGAAAAATGGTTTCCGGATGATAACTCATGAAATACCTTACAGAATGAATCCTTTTTAGGGACATAGATGTAACATCAGAAAATACAGGTTGAGTTCAACTTTGGGGTCTGTGGGTTCAATGTCAAGGTCACTGTTACTTAAAATAGAAAAGTGCTTTCCGGACAATAACTGCTGAAAGGCTTCATAGATTTAATTATTTTTTGGGACACAGGTGTAACAATACTCTTAAGATACAGGTTAGGTTTGACTTTGGGGCCTATGAGTTCAAGGTCAAGGTAACTGTTATTTTAACTTCAAAACTTCATTTCCACCCAGTAACTATAGCTTTGAATGAGATTCTTGAATGAAATTTGGTGTATTGGTGGTTTCTGTGAAGACGACTTTTGGAATTGAAAGTAAGTCCTGTGGGGTCAAGGTCACTGTTACCAAAAATAGAAAAACTGTTTATGCTCAATAACTAGTTTGGAATGAGATATTGTGATGAAAATTGCTATATAGGTAGTGTCTGTGAAGATGAAACTTGGAATTGAAAATGGGCATGGTGGGGTCAAGGTCACTGTTGTTCACTGTTACTAAAAATAGAAAAAATGGTTTGTGGATGATTTCTAATGAAAGGCTTTGCATATTAGATAAAAGTTAAGTAAAGGTCATTGTTATTAACATATTCAAACCGTTTCTGCAATAAATTTAGAAGGAATGAGATATTGTGATGAACTTGCTGTATATGTGGCTACTTTGAAGACGACACTTTGGATTGAAAGTGGGGCCACTATGGTAAAGGTCACTGTTGCTAAATTTTAGGATGGAAAAAAAATTTTATGCTTAATTACTGTAGTGAGGAATGAGATATTGTGATGAAACTTACTGTTTAGGTTGCTTCTTTGAAGACTGCTTGGTATTAAAAGTAGGTGTGTGGGGTCATGGTCAAGGTCACTACTACATGTTTCTAGTGTTAGTTACAATATACCATTGATTCTAAGAATTTCCAGTTCAAGTATCAATCACACATGTGGGGGTATTTAATCACTTTCAGTGATAATTCTATTTTTATCATATATTATTAATCATAGGTTCCGGTTACATTTCAACTTTTTGCATGCATGCGACACATGTTCCATGGCACACCAATTCAAGTTATAATGCAAATAAAGAATACACGAAGCACTTAGTATTTCTGGTATTATTTCCCATTTCAGCCTACTGAAAATTGTGTTTCGAATGTCAAAAATTTTCCTACAGTCAAAAATAGCAACCTGTTTCTGTTTTTTTAGAAAGGTCATTTTGTCTATGTTCAGGCACCAACCTGCCAATTCTGGGAGGCATAGTCATTAACAGTCCCATGGTAACATTCATTATCATGTGTTTATGTGCTGCACGTTTCTTCCCAGAGTCTAAATCCCTGTTGCCAGAAATTAGCACCTTAGAAAGGCACTACAAAATGCCAAAGGCTAAGTTAGGTGAATACAATGACAAGATGGTTCCTAGAAGTCTCAGTATGCTGTCAGGAAGTTCCTAGTTTTACAGCATTCTCAATTATGGTTTAATTGGTTTTGCTAATTGATTTAATGAACAGTATAAAGTTAATAGATTTACATCATAGAAACTGATGGTTTTTGTATAGTGTAAAAAGTTAATGGATTTACAACAGAGTGACTGAATTGGTTTGGTTTGGTTTGTTTTGTTATTTTACAATGTTTCGTTTAAATTTTAGGGATAAACAACATAGATTCTTAGTATTTGAATGTTTTGCTAATTGATTACAATGGCTTTTTTGCTATGTTGGAAATTGGGGTCTTTAAGATTGGGAAAAGATGTGTTGTGTTTACTAAAAACACTGATGTCTATCAACATTTAACCAAATTTTAACAAATAGAGACTAATGCAATAGTGAAACATAAACTTTGTAAGCAAGAAACTGATGAATTAAATTAACTTGCTCATATGGGGAATTTCTGTTGGAATTTTGGGAATGAAACATGTTTTGCAATGGGAATGGGGCTGTATTTCATCTGCAAATCTGTAAAAAAAACTACATAAAAACAACCACAACACTGGATTGTAATATACAAAATAAAAATTGTGGATTTACAACATTGTTCATAATAATTATGTGGTTCATTAAATTAATTTTAATTTACAGTCAGTATAAAGTTCGCAGATTTTTTTCATTTAGATCTATTATGATGCTTTGATTTGAAAAGAATTTTGCCTTAAAAAATGAACTTAAAAATGAAAAAGATAAATAACAGACTTAAAAATCCAAAAATTATATATGCTAGTTATATATAACCATATATACATTTTAAAAATCCTTCCAAAATGCAATAATACAGTCATGTGATGATGTCTGAGTGTTGGAAATGATTTTCATAAAGCAACTTATTTTGAATCTGCTATTATCAAGGTTCCAGTCCCATCATTCCTGACATATTTTATCCAACAAGTATAGTGCCCATCAGTATAAAGTTACCACTTTTGTAATTATAACCATCTAAATGGTATCATATGAATTAAAAGTTTTATTTACGGTGTGAACAAAAGGTAAGACAGGCTTTAACATGTTCTACCATTAGCTGTCATGCAATTTGGTTTGGTTGATTTTATAGCTTTAATCATTATTTAATATTGAGCTTTAAAATTTTTGCAGCAGAAAGCATCTGTTAGACTTAGTCGATAAAGCATGTACCGGTGCTACTTTACCATATTGGATGGTTTCAATTTCATTGGTGTAGTAAAAGCTACGGTAAATATGGTAACTTTCTTTTGACAGTCAGTATAATAATATATTTATTTTGGGCTATAATTTAGCAAAATAAGTATAAACAGTAACTTTATCAGTAGTTTAGATCAGTATTTTTTGTTGATTTTGTGCTGATATCTTGTTTATATAACATTACTAGAGATTAAATCTGGAATTAATAATCAGCATGTTTTAAAATTGGGGATTTTATAAGATTTTGACCTGGAGTGTTTTGTGAGATTTTATTATGCCCCCACAATGTGCGTGAGGCATATAGAGTTGCACTCATCCATCTGTTTGTCCATTCGTGTGACCCCAAAATCTTGTGGCATCAACTTTCCTTATGACACTGATGCGGAACTGACACGGATGTATGGAATATACCCAACGATATCTTTGGTGAGTGAAAAATCGCGGACACGGACGCAGACACAGACACGGAACACGCATCACTGAACTATAGAATACCGGCCTAACTCCTCATTTACTAGTCATGATCACCACATGTTGATAATACCTGATATGTAACAATTTGTTACATATGCTGTTACAGCAGTGAGGGGGCATCAGTGCCCTGTGGACACAGTCTGGTTTTTCTTACATTAGCTGATAGACTTCTTGTCTTTTTTTTTCAATTCTGAATTTAAAAATGGATTTCCTTTTAAGATGCAAGGTATTAATTGCTGATGCCATGTTATTACTAATATTGTGATTTTTTTCATCATAATGATTACCAAGTTTGTAGCTGACTTTTGAAAACAAAATACTTTTCCTGAAAATTACTTGACCCCCTTTTTGAACACTTACTCAACACAATATTTTGACAGTTTGAAGGATGCATCATTTAAAAAGTGACATTTAAGAAAGTTCCATGATAAATTGAGCTTACAATTGAGAAATGTGAAATAAAGATTGTTTTAATTTATAAGGAAGTGTGAATGTGATTGACAAAAATTTCATTTTAACGAGTAAAATTATTATAGTTGAATAGCTGACACAGTCAGCCTTTCATAAAGGAATTGTTACCTTTGTATGAATTTGCATCATCATGGACAATATCTTAACCCGTTACTTCATTTATATATGTTTTTATGCATGTGCAACCAGTGTAGATCCAGGTTGGCTGCCACATTCATGCTCTGTGATCTGGACCTCCACTGGTTGCCTATTGGTCCTAAAGAATCTAAAAGCAAATAGTGTAGATCCTGATCAGACTGCATTATAAGATGTGCTGACTGGCTGATCTCCATCTACACTGCCCACCCATGCAATAAAGGTGTATCTGTGGAGTAAAAGGTGAAGGGCCGTCTTTAGTTGTCCTTAGATGCAACATCATCTGTAAAAAAAAAATGTCAAGATCTCCCTAACTTTCAATTAAACTTTGCACAATTGATTGTTATTTTTTTATCTTCATTTTACATAACTTAAAAAATATTAGAGCAGGAAAGAAAAATACCTAAATATAATAATTCCCAAATGTTCATTTACATAAATTGACTAAAAACTAAACAACACAGACAGCACTGGTCAAGTAGACAATTTTGTGACTTGTGTCAGAACAAGTAAAGCCCAGTTGTGCCACTGCCTGGAATAGGGCAAGCAAGCATAATTAAGCCTGGGCTCTGAATCACCCTTAGTTAGAAGGAAAATTTGTTGTATTTGTTAGATTTGAACAAAGGTGGAGAAGAATGAACATCACCAACCTTTTTATTTGCACTGAGATGTATTAATTATTAAATCAACCTGGTTCCAGAAGTGTGCAAGCATGGAAATATGTCTCAATAATTGTGGAGAAAATTCTGTCAGGTCAGGGCATGAGAACTATTGCAAAAATGAAAAAGTTGTCATGTAATTAGCAAATTGTTCTCGTTAAAAGATCATTAAAACTGTTAGGGGCTTATCACCATTGATACATAGTATGCTGAGTTATAATTTATGATAAATGTGGAATGATTTATGAATGGGATTCAAGTACTTATTCAAATTAAAATCATGAATATGTTAATTATATAATATGCTTTTGTTTTAGTGCAAATCCCACAATTGTTTTTGACAAGCAGTGATGTATTATAGCTTACATTTTTTATTATGAAGGAGTAGTTTGGATTTATTTATGTGAGTTTAAGAACAATTTGTAAGGGAATTTGGTGACCAAAAACAAATAATTTTATCTCAGAAAGAAGCTGGCATTTAGACAGTTAAGTTTTGAATTTTGTATTTTATGAGATAATATATATTTCCATGATGCAATTTTATGCTATGTGTGATTTGCTGTAAGCTCAAAGTGAGCTTCAAGTTTTATCTGGTAGAGTCTGAATTTGTAAAGTTTTTCATCAAACTTGTTTCTCTCAGAGACCTTTAAACTGGGTCACCTTAGATAAATAAAACTTGGTCACTGTCAAGTCAATCTTTGTTAACACAATGTGGGTCACATTTATCACACAATTATTTTCAGATTTATCCGGGATGTTTTTTCTGAATGATACCTAAAGGAAATTTTAAACTGAGCGAAAAACTGAGGTCATGTGGGGTAAAAAACTAGGTTAATAGGTCAAATCCAAGTAAGCTTAATACTTTATCTAACTTTTATCAGTCTTGTTTAAAGTAATCATAGAAGTTTGAAACCAGGTTATCTGGGGTCAGAAACTAGCTCATTCGGTCAGAAACAAGCTCATTAGGACAATTCTTTTAAGGCCACATGGTAACCATTGTTCTTGTTAAAAATATTTGTTAGAATGTTAACTTGTTATTTTCAAAACTGTTATCTGGTATCAGAAACTAGGTCACTAGGTCATATTTGCTTATTCTTATTGGTTGGAGTATATGCTAATTTATACTTATTCTGATTGGTTAGTATACATGCTAATTGATACTTATTCTGTATATGCTTGTATAAAACTTGTAAAGACATTACAGATCAGATTTTTTATCATCAAATTTATTATTGGCAGTTTAATCTGTTTTAAGCAGATAACTTTACATTGTTTGCCATTTTTTCAATACATTTATGTAAAAGACCCATTTAAACAACAAATGGACTAATGTTCAAATTGACAGGATGTTCAGAGTCCATTGCTTTTATTTAATGGGCACCAGTTACCACAGAGGCAGTAATCATTTAGGCCCTTCAACCTTTTTTTTGTCACAACCACATGTTAACTGTTAACTCTATGATTGTATACTTATTTTGTATAAATTTTAATGCACAGATCTGCCATCTGTTCAAAATCTACAATGTTATAATAACAGTTTTTATTAAAAAATAACCTAATGAATCAAAAAGAAAACAATTTAGATCCCAATAAGATGGCACAGATTAATAACAGCCATATCCCATGAGGTAAAGAGTTTGACAAACAGAACCATGTAAACCCATGTCAGCATATTAATCCACAATATCTCAGAGAACACCCATATAAACAATTTATGTATGGAATAGTTCAGTTTCATTGGAAGAAAAGCTGTTTAAACATTCTGCAAGCATGCACACAATATATCATGTTAGTTGGAATACTTTACATTTGGCATTTGAGCATAAGTCAGTTTAGTGGGGGAGTGAACATAATTAATATTTTATTGTAGGTGTTGAAGGTTAATTAATATTTACGTAAATTGAGACATTCAATTAGTATAAGGTTAAGACACGCCAACCAGGAAAGAATGATTTTCAGTATGATTACACTAATTAGACTATAATAACATGATCACACCAGTTTTTTAGTGTTTGGAAAAAGTGGGTCATTTTACTCATGTTTTTCCTTTTAGAAGTTTATCTCTGTATTCAAAATAGCTTTATCTCTTTATTCCATATAGATGCCTTTATGGCACATGCAAAGAGTGTAGATCCAGATCAGTCAGTACGTTCATGATGTCTTTTCTGGATTTGCACTGGTCACATTTTTGTAAATAATTTAATGAAACAAAACAACAAACAGTGTAGATCCTCATCATACGGAAGCAGTTAGCCCATGCAGTTAGGTTGTATATGTTAAGAAAAGGGTTGATTTTTCTGACACTTTCTTTCTGACATTCAAAAAGTCCAGCATGCTGTTGTTTCTGACGACTGGCTCTTGTTGATTTGGCCTTTCGATGTTGTAATAATTCTTTCACTGATCTAGTCTAGTCTGCCAACTGTGCCCAAGATCATAAAACTAAATCTGGAGATCAGTCTCAAATCTCAAGGATCTGATTGGCTGAAATGGCGACCAGTCGCCATTTCAGCCAATCAGATCCTTGAGATTTGAGACTGATCTCAAAACTTAGTTTTATGATCTTGGGCCCTGTTTTCTTGCTGGGAACCAGGCTTCTTTAGTATGAGTGAATTGCTTGATTAGGAATATTAGTGATGAGAATCAGACGGCTGAAGTGGAATCGATTAATCGGTCCGATTCTCATACCTGTCCGATCCAATTAATCGGAAAGAATCGGAATCAGACGTCTTCAATGTATTGTAGTGTACATTTTGTACCAAAAGCACACCTGTCTCAATACAGGACTACTTTTATTATTTTAGTTTACAAGATTAATGACACAACTGCTTTTTGTACTGCATTGACCTGTTCTGTTTTTTTTCGGCATTAGCTGTCTAAGCTCACTTTTGACCTAATTTATTAACCAATGAAGTGTTGTAAATAACACTCGTATTATATTATAATGCAGCGGGAAAATTAAATAAACTATTTTGATAGGTAGCTATTTCCACCGGAGAGGCATCTAGCAGGGTAAAGAGATATCTAGTGGGATTGTTAAACAATTAGTTAATACACTGTTTGAAACGATTATTGCTGTGACGTTTATATCTTTTATTCTCTTGTGTTGAAAGATGTTGAAATGAGGCACACTACAGTACTCGTCATTGTCTAGGATTTTTTGTCAACAACAATACAGTCACTCTTTTATATCAACCTATACAAAATGAAAGTGAAAGTAAGTGGAAATGGCTTAAAGAAAACGATGTTACACTTTCACAATAAAGCTGAAAATTTAAGTAATAAAATCTGAGAGCTTGAATTATTGTAATATTTTTGAGTATTTAGTTATTGGAAATTTATCCCAGCTCTTTCAGAAATTGAAATGTTTACCCGTCTCTTAAACCGGTCAGCTGTATATAATATGCTACGCGATATAAACAATGAGTTCGCTATTTAAGTCTTGAAGTCTTCACTAAATATATTTTATTCTTTCAGCAATTGATATATCATCTGATACATTATGTTTTAAGAATAAACACAACCAATGCCTTTTACAATACGTTTCTTATATAAAACTCATTCTTTATCGCGACTGAGGATTTTACAATGTGCTTACTTGTCTTAAATCTGGCAACTACGTGTAATATGTTACGCGAAAAAACTTCGGATCCGCTATTAAGTCATTGTGAAGGATTCACAATGAAATTATTTAATTTACACGTAAATCAAGATGATTGAATAATACCAGCTACAAAATGCATCATTTCATATACAGTCGACGCCGTTTATCTTTTTTAAAGATATTTCTTGTTTCAGGTAATAAGAGCCTCAAACTTTTTTTTCAATTTCGAAGATGTGAACATAATTATTATTTAGCTCGTCAAAAATAAAATCCGAAAATTTTTCACAATTCTAAAATGTGGGTGGGGCACCTTTGTTGCTGTAATAAGTCTTGAAGCATATTCTACAGGTAGCTTTGGATGTGTCGAGGTTTTCCTTAACTGGCGCCAAACCCCGACACCCTGGTTTCATATAAAAACCAAAATATCGCCAATCATCTGATGCTGTATTAACAGGGCTTTTGAAAAGTTGATTATTATTTCGATCACGGACAGGCCATGTTTTCTCCACGTTTAAGAGCAGTTATATCTAAAAGAAGTAACACAAAGAAGATTTAAGCGCGAAAAGATATACACTGGACTGTCGCCGTGTCGGAGACATCTGTCAATTGTCTTCAAAGTGGGTTTAACTTGTTAACAGAATTAGCGACTAGAATCGATTCTCTGTAGTCAGAATTGATGTCACCGACTTTGAAACTTCAGCAACAATTACTCGATTATCGGCGACAATCGGAACATCACTAATTAGGATAAGGCTTTAAAACACTGTTTTTGTATGTTCCATTGATGAACCTCTTTATACCTTTACTCCATATATGGTATACACATTTTTTGCATGTGCAAACAATGTAGATCCTGATCTGCTGGCATGTGCAAACAATGTAGATCCTGATCTCCTGGCATGTGCAAACAATGTAGATCCTGATCTCCTGGCATGTGCAAACAATGTAGATCCTGATCTCCTGGCATGTGCAAACAATGTAGATCCTGATCTCCTGGCATGTGCAAACAATGTAGATCCTGATCTGCTGGCATGTGCAAACAATGTAGATCCTGATCTGCTGGCACATTTCTGCAGTCCAATCAGGATTTACAATGTTCATGTTTTTTCAGAAAAAAAACATAAAGAATCAAAAAGCAAACAGTGTAGATTGTGATCAGATGGCACGGATGTGCCAGTTGATGTGCCAGTTGATCTGCATAGATTACACTGTTTGCCAATGGATAACAGCCATATCACATGGTGTAAAGGGGAATCGTGAAAGCTCTCTGGAAAACTTGTGGAAAGATTTGTTATAATGATAGAGAAATATAGACTGAATTACACTGATAGAGAGGTAGGGACAGACTTGTCATATTAACACCAGTTATAGTTATAGATGTGGGTAGAGATGGGGATGATTAAATTGACGTCTTTATTTGTAAATTGTCTCCAACACATAACAGAGTGATAATGACCGATGCTTACAAACAATACAAAGACACTACAACTGTCATGTTCATCCGATTTGTACGTGACTGTCTGAATCACTCTGCTCACAGGTCCGCTCCTAATGGCTTCATTCTGATCTGTGCCCAAGGTTATAAAACTGAGCATGGAAACCAGTCTCAAATCTCAAGCATCTGATTGGCTGAAATGGCGACTAGTCGTCATTTCAGCCAATCAGATCCTTGAGATTTGAGACTGGTTTCCAATCTCAGTTTTATAACCTTCATTCCCTGTATATCTCTCTGAAATCTTACGGTCAAGGTCACATTGGAAAAAGGAGTTATGGTCCATTTTTGTACTAAACAGTTATGATGGACTCTTGTTAACTGGTTTTTGGTTATTTTGAAGAAGTATGATGGGGGCACTTAACACAGATCACTTATCTAGTTGGTATCATTGTAGTGTTAACCTTTTCCTCCATATTTATACATTTTTACGCATTTGAGACCATTGTAGATCCTGATCAGCCAGGATCTGTGCTGTCTGATCAGGATCTGCACTGGTCACATTTTGGTCAGAAATAACATAATGAATCAAATAGCAAACAGTGCAGATCCTGATCAGACAGCAAGATCTGGATCTACACTGTTCGCCCATGCAATAAAGGTATGCCTATGGAGGAAAGTGTTAATAGAGTGACTCGTAGTAGTATTGGTGTAGTGAGTTATGGGCCTTGGATGTATGACATCAGTCTGTTTTGTTGAAACACCAAACCCTAAGAAATAACATTTTTTACAGATTCTGATTTCTTGGTAATTGTTCTCGAGACCTGGCCCTTAGATTACAAAACTGAGAATGGAAACCAGTCTCAAATCTCAAGGATCTGGTTGGCTGAAATGGCAACAGTTGCCATTTCAGCCAATCAGATGCTTGAGATTTAAGACTGGTTTCAAATTTCAGTTTAATAATTTCCAGCACTTATAATTACAGCAGATACTCACAACTTGTCAAGTCAGAAAGGATTTCGTATATATTTGACAGAATTAATCAAAAAGGCATTACTTATCTTATATATTTTAACCCTTTACTTCATGTATATGGGTTTTATTTCATGTGCAAACAATGTAGACCCAGATCAGGTCCCAAGCTTATAAAACTGAGAATGGAAACCAGTATCAAATCTCAAGCATCTGATTGGCTGAAATGGCGACCAGATTTGAGACTGGTTTCCATTCTCAGTTTTATAACTTTCAGCCCAGATGGCACATCTTTGCTATCTGAACAAGATTTACACTGTTCACTTCATGGTAGGAAATAACAGAATGATTCAAAAAGCAAACATTGTAGATCCTGATAAGCTGGTTCTTTCTTGCCATCTGATCAGGATCTGCACTGTTTTGGTTAGAAATAACCTTATAGTGAATGTGCTGTCTGATCTGGATCAGCACTGTTTGGACATGTCTTAAAGACTTGTATATGGAATTAAGGGTTAAGCAGAAATTACCAGGGGGTGGAAATTTGTATATATAATCACTGGAAAAAATATAATGGAGGATTGATGGTCAGGGGCCACTAAAATTTGTGCACTAAATTTCAGGGCTCCATGGAACTCGGAACCATGTTGCCCAAGGTTGGACAAACATGCTTTAAGCAAATAAAAAAACAACAAAAATCATGTTTTTGTCTAAGTGCAGACATAGCCTTTGTAGTAAACTTGTTGCCCAATGCTCCAGTATCTCTCAAACTGTTCTATTTTTTAATTATTCTATTTTCAGGACCTGATGTCTGGAAGCAGATGCTGACATGCGCCGATTGGACGATGATCAGAGTAGCAATGAGGGCATAACTCCAGAAAATCTCGGCCCGCAATCACTCGGCCAAAGCATGATGGGAGGTCAGGGTCACGAGGGTCACATGACTGCTGCAAGTATGCAGCCAGCTGGGTCAGTTTCGATATCCATTAATGTGTCAATGACAGAAGAAAATGGAAATGTGCAGCACAGAGAGAGTGAAGGGACGGTTTGGTCTCAACAGAACTACAGCAACATGCTGTCAGTGGGATCAAAGTTCATTCCACAGGCAAAAAGTTTCGAAAGTGCCTTGTCAGATGATGGGCAACGACCTGGACCATTCCAGGAAACTGCTCGACAGTGTTTTGCAAATTCTGCCCAAAGTTTTGAAAGTACTTTGCCATGTTATAGGAGTTATGAACAAACCCTCGATAACCAAAGTGAGAGTGTTTTCTTAGAACCCATGATACCAGATAAAACTGGACAACAGTTTGCTAAGAAATCGAAATTACAATCAGTGTCAAATAACATATTAGAAGTGCCAATTCATTCTGATAGACGCAGACATAGCTTTGGTGGAAATGAGGAAAAACTTCAGGCAAGTGTGTTCACAATGAGGCATTCCAGTTCAAATGAAGAGCCGAGGCGAGTTCTACGTAAACAGATAGCTATTGATGTAGAAGAACCTAGTCGACTTGATTCGGGTAAACTTTCTCCACGCATTTCTGTATCAGCTGAAGAGGAGAAGCGTGTGCTATCACACTATCACATTGATACACATTCTTCATCCACCCAGTTCTCTCAGCATCAACATGTCACTGTCATCAGAACGCCCCCTGGTGGGGTAATCAAGGGGAATCACTCTCATAATACTTATCAAGATACTGAACAAGAAGTTGCTTCCCTTGAAAATCGTTACCAAGCCTCCAGGGAGCGCAATATCCATTTAAAACCTAAAATCAACATCATATCAAACGATAACACCATCTCAACTAACTACAATAGATCTCGATATCTAGAGCCTCGAGATTCGCTGCGGCTCCAGCATGGGTTCTCCAGTGGTTCAGAGGACTCACCTGGAACTAGTAGCAGCCGGGAACCATCACCATTTCGTAAAGAATCAGTGCGCGCAGTTTCTCCTTATAGTAAAGAGAGGTATAAACCTACACCAGTTATTAAAACTCAAGTGAAAAGAGAGGCTGGTGAAATAGGGTATGATTTGTTAAAGCAGAGTTCCTCTGGGTCATCAGACGCCGGTTCCTGCACAGGACAAATTTCAGATCAGTGTGCAAATATTGTGATAACAAATGTAAGTGGTGAGAGCATAAACTGTAAAACTGAGGACGATGAAATTTTGGATATTCCTGAAGGAATGCATCGAAGGCATTTACATCCGGGAAACTTTAAGAAAAACCTGCATGCACGATATCTGTCGAGTCTCCGATCTCGTTGTTCATCATCATCAACCGAAACATCTCAAGAATATTTATCTCAAGACAGATCTGATTCGTTAAATCGATCATCAAGTGATGTGTTTGAAAGCACTGAGAACGATGCGCATTTACGACCTATAAATGTGAGTCGTAGTGGAAGCTCTGATAAAAGTGACGATAATGACTACCCGATGGGCACTGTCATAAAATCACCATCACATATGAAAATGCCTTCTTCTGAACAACAACCTTTAGATCTTTCACAAGGTTATTTAGATGTTTCTTCGCCAGAAAATAGGGAAACTTTAGCCAAACATCTTACTCATTCTGTAAAAATAGAAACCCCGCGACCTCTTGGACCAATGGGATTGAGCCCACGTGGTTTGATAGCAAGATCTCATTTAGGACCTCACGCACATAGTGACCCTGATCTGTTAAGTCCATCAGTGATAAGAGCCAGCTCTCCGTCATTATTTCAGCGTTCCCCGCACCTACAGCTTGTTCAATCCCCACAGTCACCATTGTGTTCTGTACCTGAGGGAGATAGAATATTTCATTATAGTTTTCCTAGTCCATTTGAAGGAGCGCATATTCATTCAGATCCTGAAAACTTTGGAACACCAAGTCCTATGTCACCAGGTTTACATTTTACATTCCCGCCACGCGCAGCATTGTTAAATGCAGCGTCTGAAGTAAATCGTTTAGCAGTGTCGCCTAGAGCCTTTTATCAAGGTCAGGGTTTACAAGGACATACACTTACACACAGAACTCAGTCTTTGCATTACAGTGATGGTATAGCTAGCGACCAAGCTCCAAGAAGGACTTTCTCCGATTCTGATGCATATCTTTGCCCTGTTTGTGGTCAGGTGTTCCCATCCTATGACAATCTTGCTAAACACATGGCTAAACATTTACCTACAGAAACCGTTCGTACCGGTGACAACAACAAAATCCACTATTGTAAAGTATGTAACCGATCGTTTTCCAGAAGTGACATGTTGACACGGCACATGAGACTTCATACAGGACTCAAACCCTACGAGTGTACCGACTGCGGACAAGTTTTCTCCCGCAGTGACCATCTTAATACACACAAGAGAACTCACACCGGTGAAAAACCTTACAAATGTCCGCAGTGTTCTTACGCTGCGTGTCGACGCGACATGATCACGAGACATATGCGTACACATACCAAACGAAGTGCAAAACGAGGCAAATATTTAAGCGTTCCAGATCGTGAGAGTCATGAAGTAAGAAAGAGTAGTGTCAGTAGCACAGATACAACGTCAAGTCAGGAAATGTCAAGAACATTCTCAGCCTCGTCTGTTGATAGTTTAGATCTAGATCCTGGATTAGGAACATCGCCATCAAAGTTTCGTAGCAAGTCATTATTAAGTAGTGTAGACAGTACAGAAATGGATTTGACTCATGTGAAATCTCCGCTTTGGTCAGCTGCCAGCACAGAAAGTGGTGTGTTTGAGGAGCAGGCACACGTCAAAGGTCACATATTGACACAGTCAAGGTCATTTGAAACTGGTAAAGTGAAAAACGAAAAGATAATATATTCTAGGTCATTTGAAAGTAGGTATGACAAGAAATTTTTGTCAGCACAACACTTTAGACAACAGCGGAACATTTCTTCAACTAGTTTTGAAAGTTTTGAATCGCATGATGATGTGTTGTCACATACAGATTCTATAGCAGAAGACCAGGAGTTTAGTCATCAACCCGGTGAAGATGGTAGTACACAGTTGCCTATCGAACCAGAATCATTAGAAAAATGTTCATTAGCAGAGAAGCTAGAGGAAACTTGTTAATACCTAGCGACAAGATTATAAAACTGAGAATGGAAACCAGTCTGAAATCTGAAGCATCTGATAGACTGAAATGGCGACTGGTCGCCATTTCAGCCAATCAGATGCTTCAGATTTCAGACTGGTTTCAAATCTCAGTTTAAAAGTTTTATTATCTTCAGCCCTAGTTTTATATCTATGCCCAAAGTTATAAAACTAAAACAGGAGACCAGTCTCAGTTCTCAACCATCTGATTGGCTGAAATGGAGACTGGTCTCTAATCTCAGTTTTATGACCTTGGGCCCTAGTTTTAAAACATTGCTTTAAATTTTTGGAAAGAAATCTAGTTAGGTATATATAGAGTGATGGAATTTTGAACTGTAGCCATTGTTATTTTTCAATTGTTGGGGCAAATTTTGTTGTTACACAATAACCTGTCCTGGAATTTGACTGAATATTAAACAGTTTAACTGTCTAAGAATGGTAACAGATCTGTTTGTGTGATATCCTTATAAGACTGTTGTTGGAATTAGTTCAATATTTTGTCAGAATGAAAGAAAACAGAAGATTTTTTGCTGAATAACACCCCCACATGAATATTGAGATGTTATATCTTTCTATTTTGTGTTATTAATATTTTGCATTCCATACCTTTTTATTCACTTGTAGATCCCCAGTGTTGATTCGGATAGACTGACTGTGGTCACATACACAAAACACTTAAAATCACTGACATATCACCAGTGAGCCACAATAGGAATCTTTATAACATTCTACTACAAAGATACACCTTTATGGCATGGGTTAACAGTGTAGATCCAGATCAGCTGGCACATACATGCCTTCTGACCAGTATCTACACTGTTAACTTCTAGATATCAAAACAGTAAAAACGAAAAAAAAAACACTTTGTTTTCATATAAACTGGGTCAAATGTTTACAAGGTGGTTATTTTACTGAGTCATTGCTTTAGATTTTATTCTTGAGGAAGTCATACAAGAAATGTTGGTTCTCCTGAGGATTTCCTTGTTATTGAAGACTGACGTTGAAAGTGTTGTCAGTAAGAACTGTGTGCTTCAGTAAAGACATATTTGAAAATAATCATACTGAATAATTAGGTATTATGTGTCATGTGTCTTTCAAATTGATTTTTTGTTTATTTATTGTAGTAGTTTAAAATAGTTTTGTAAGTAAGCTGATTAATCAAATCTCTCTTAATTGTAAAGACTATCACAAGTTGTTATTTGGTTGGATTGAATTGCTTGTAAAACACCCCTATGATGAACATATGAACTGGCTCAAACTGAATGAAAGTTTTGTCCATTACAGTAATGAAGTGGGTTCAGGGTAACTCTTTACTCCATGGGATATGGCTGTTATCCATGGGAGAAAAATGCAGATCTAGATCTGCTGGCACATTCATGTCATCTGATCAGAATCTACTGTTTGCATTTTGATTCATTGGGTAATTTCTATCCAAGAAGAGAACTGTGTAGATCCTGATCAGACATCACTGATGTGTCAGCTGATCTGGATCAATACTGTTTGCACATGCAATAAAACACATATATATGAAGTTAAATATTAATTCAAAGGTTACTTAAAATGACAAAAGACTTGAACACAAATTATCTTAAAGCATCATGACACAAGGGAGGTTACTCCTACAAATGGATTACAGAGTTGTTTACCTTTCAGTATGAAGAGACTTCAGTAATAGAAACCTATGCTCAGTGCATCAACATAATTATGGACGTCAAAAAGTAGCATTTCTCCAACACCTATTTTCTTTCATTGCAAAATGTCAGAAATTGTCATTGAAACAACCTTACCCTATGTTTTCGCAACAGCACATTTTTTCAAGACTATCAACAGGACCCAAGATCATAAAACTAAATCAGGAGACCAGTCTCAAATCTTAAGCATCTGATTGGCTGAAATGGCCACCTTGAGATTTGAGACTGGTCTCCTGATTTAGTTTTATGATCTTGGTTTTTGCTATCTGGTATTACACAGCAAAATTAAATTAATTTCAGTTTGACTTGTGATCAGGAATTTTTGTCAAACAATAGTACCTGAAACAGGAATAAGTGCAAACCTGTTAAGAACACCATGGTTATAAAACTGAGCATGGAAACCAGTCTCAAATCTCAAGCATCTGATTGGCTGAAATGGCGACCAGTTGCCATTTCAGCCAATCAGATGCTTGAGATTTAAGACTGGTTTCCAAACTCCGTTTTATAACCTTCAGCCCAGTTAAGAACACCATGGTTAATATCAGAAAATGAAAGAAAATCAAGATGTATTTATTTTAGTTTTATTGTTTAAATTTGTTTTCAGTAATGTCAGTTTCACTTGATTAACCCTTAACTCCATTGGATATGACTGTAATCGCAGGGGTGAACAATGTAGATCCAGATCATCCCGTACATCCGTGCTGTCTGATCAGGATCTACACAGTTCACTTTTCATTCATTAGGTTATTTTTGACCAAGAAGCGACCAGTTTAATCCGAAGCATACAGCAAAGGTATGCCAGCTTATCTGGATGCAGATTGGTTTTACATGCAATCAAACCTTTATATATGGAGTAAAGGGTTAGAATAGGTACAAATGATCATCTGTGAACAGCTTTGTATTGACAGTCATTAGTTTGATGCTATTTTCCTCTGCACATGTTTTGTTATTTTGCTTAGCATTATCTTGTTGTATAACATGTTTTGCTGTTTTGGGGACCACCATTGTGTTTATTGTAATGAAAATGTTTGATCACTGATATTTTTCTTCAAGGTCATTTTGTTTGTTTGGCTTGTCGGAAATCCTGGCATATCGACAATTTTTCATCAAACTTAATTTGTGATGAATTTGGTTTGCTTTAACCCTTTACTCCACAGGCTATGACTGTTGTTCTATAGGCAAACAGTGTAGATCCAGATCAGTCAGCCCACGGGCTATGACTGTTGTTCTATAGGCAAACAGTGTAGATCCAGATCAGCCAGCCCACGGGCTATGACTGTTGTTCTATAGGCAAACAGTGTAGATCCAGATCAGCCAGCCCACGGGCTATGACTGTAGTTCTATAGGCAAACAGTGTAGATCCAGATCAGCCAGCCCGTCAGAACTGCCTTATCTTGATAGCTTTTTAGTAATAGGGTTATTTCTGACAAAGAATAGTGTAGATCCTGATTAGATTGCATCAAATGCCAGCTGATCTGGGTCCACACTGTTCATATATAGATAACAGCCATATCCCATGGATTAAAGTTTAACGGCATTTATAATTCCAGTTTTACCTCACATTGTTGTTTATTGTCTTGGAAATTTTGAAGACTTACCTTGACTCTTATAATGCCAGTACAGAACATGTCACATAAGTGACAGGTGTAGACTACGATCAGCTTGCCCATCCATACAGTCTAATCAGGGTCTACACTGTTAGTAATTCAGTTGATGAATTTTGTTCACAAATTTTTGTCAAGGTCCTCTATGCATCAAGTATTGTAGTCATCTTGAGAACTTTGAGCATTCAATGTGAACATGATTTTTAAGTTTAATGTTGTTTTTACAGACTTTGTAAACTACCCGGTTAATTTAGCGCAAAGCAACGACATTTCTTGTAGATACTGGTTGTTGTGATAGTTCACGATTTTATGTGACAGTATTATGCATGTATTTTAAAGATATCTGTGTATAATTTTCAAGGGTCTATTTTTTTTCTTTTTGTAATACATGATTGAATATTGTTTTGTTTACATTTGGATTACAGATTCTTATAAATGTTCAGTACATTGTGGTAAACACTAAATATCAACAGCTGTCAGAAACATTCAACAGTTTAAAACAAGATTGACAAATCTGTGATGGTAGATAAAAGTATTACTGTTAGGGGAGGTAACCACAAATTGTTATTGTAAGGGGAGGTAAACTTTGAATGTAGCTGTAAGGGGAAGTTACCTCTGAGTGTAACTATAAGGGTAAGTAACCACATATTGTATTTGTAAGGAGAAATCACTAAAAGGAAGTAACTTCAGAGTGTAACTTTTAGGGGAAGTAACCCGAGTGTAACTATAAGGGAAATAACCTCAGACTGTAATTGTAAGGGGAAGCAACCTTGGAGTGTAACTGTCAGGGGAAGTAACCTCTGAGTTTAACTGCAAGGGGGAAGCTAATCACTGAGAGGAGTGTGATGATGGTCAAAGAATCTCTGTTTTTAGTTTATTAAAGTATTTTTAAATTCAGCCATTTGTTCATTTTAGGATTAGTTGTTGTTGAATAATGTATGAATTGTTTTGGATTTAATTGTTGAAGCACTAAATGTTTATTTGTTAATGAAAATTGCATAATCATGGCCCGGTTCTACCTATTGGTAAATTTTTCAACAAAGGGACAAAATTCATAAATTGATAGTTAAATTTTTAATGAGCCAGTTACATATCGAACAATGAAAATTACCTGAATTACTGTGGCTTCAATTAATTTCACTGAAACAAATTTGCAGAATTCACATTTTTTATGTGAAAGTTTTCACATCTTCAATGTATACACGAAAGCTGTACCAGTAATTTTATTTTTGGCAAAATTTGAATTTGCTGAATTGCCTCAAAATGTTTAAAAATTAAGCATATGTAAATTAACTGATTTCACAGTGATTTCTAAATTGATTTTTATAAACTGTTAGGGTTAGTGCCTTACACTGTCAGTATTACTCAGTTTAAATGTAACAACAAACAAGCCTTGAAAAAATCTGTAAAAAAACATGTTCACTGTTTAATGTTGTTTTGGTTAATTTTGGAAATTGTATGTAATGTTGTAACTTGATATGTACAGTATAACTGTTAAATAAGATCAGGTTTGATTTGGCCATGATAAATGTTTTAACTGTTAAATATTGATTTTTTTTTCTAAATGGGTATTTAATTGATTTTGAATTTCTTGATTATCTTAATGCTTTAAGAGCTTTGTTTGTCATAATTGTATAGTTTCGCAGTCTTGTACGAGGGACTTCCCGTGACCGGAAATCAATCCAAAACGAGGCTCTGCGGGAAAGTTGAATGATCAGACTATGGCTTAAGCACATAATAGCTAACATTATCCAATATATTGCAGGTCTGCGTTCGTCGCCGGCGGTTATTCTAGCCAGACATTTTTATTTTCACTGTTAGATATTTTGATTTTTAATCTTTAAAAAAATGCTAAAAATTATATTTTACTGGTGTGGAAGTTGCATAGCTAAGACTGGTAATGCCCTATAATCCGGAAATTGTGATATGTAAACATCTGGATACATGATCTGTAGACACATAAAATTACAATCTAAAGTTGTTGATACTTACACATTTTAACAACAGAATTGTCCTAATAATTTATGGTGATGAATAAATAATTTGAATTTTTTAAAATGTAACGTATACTTCACAACCAAAAATGATTGATTCTGTCTTAAAATAAAAAAGGATCGTTAATCTGATTGTGTGTTGTAGAAGTATCATTCGCAGAATAAAATTCAAGGATTCAGAAGCGGCTTCCAATAAAGATGGGAATATTTATATTACAATATGGTTGCATAATCAATTAAGATTACTTTTTGATGACATTGTGTTTTGACAAACTTTTTGATACCAGTCTCAAATCTCAAGGATCTGATTGGCTGAAATGGCGACCAGTCACCATTTCAGCCAATCAGATCCTTGAGATTTGAGACTGGTTTCCATTCTTAGTTCTATAATCTTGGGGCCTGGTCTTATTTCCTGGTAATACTATGTAAAATGCACATTCCAAAACTAGCACATTTTGTACACATGTTCTTGTTGGAAAAATTCATGTTGGTTTACAAAACAATCATTCATTTCCATAAAATTTGTAATTCTGATAATTTTAATATAATATCAAATTTGTATCAATATTTTTATTATTTACTATTTTGAATTTACTTTTTATCCAATCAATATAAACAACTGTTCCCATGAAAGACGTGAAATTTCAATTTCAGTTGTTTGGAGTTCATTTGAAGAATCTGAAGTTGTTTATATGCTTGTTTAGTGTTTGCTTTTTGAAGTCACTAATAAATGATTTAGTTTTTTGTTTTTAAGTTTTATTACAAGACTATACTGGTCATTGAATTTTAAGTCTAATTTAAAGTGCTAACGTTGTCAACAGTGCTGTACTTTTTTGTCTTTCCTATGTTCAGTCAAGTAAACATAATTTTGTGATAAAAGTTTATGTGAGATTATAATTTTTGATTTTCAATTCATTATTGCATAGTTGCCTAACCCTTTACGCCCTAGATACATCTTATTGTGTTGACAAACAGTGTAGATCCAGATTAGCCAGCATATCTGTGCCTTCTCATCACGATAGGCACTGTGTCACTTTAAGAATTATTGGGTTACATCTCAACAAGAGGCAGCTGGTAAGGAACAGTCTAGATCCTAATCAGATGGCACTGATGTGATGGCTGATCTGGATCTACACTGTTCGCCCATGCCCTAAAGGTGTGTAAAGGGTTAACTTTGTCATTTCATAAGAAAACGTTTTGGGGGGTGTGAACCTAAATTTGGCAATCTATGTACACATTTCACACAACATACTAAGCTATATAATACTAATATACAAATAGTATAATTAAGTGTTTGCACTTTGTTTATTTTTGTGAGTAGCTCACACATATTGTTTAAGTATTATAATATTTTTTGTTAAGACAGTTGTTATTTGTTACATGTATGGTACTTGTTCTGTACGATAACATACTGTTAATAGAAAATGGAAAAATTATGTTTATTTCACATTTGTAATCCTGATTCTGCCACAGACTAAACCAGGTCATCTCATTTAAAATTAATTTTATTTAAAGCATTTATTCTTTCCTCCATATATATGCGATTTTACATGTGTGAGACCAGTATAGATCCAGATCAGCTGGCTTATTTGTGCTGTCAGATCAGGATCTGCACTGAACGCTATTTGGTCAGAAATAACCTAATTTATGAAGAGCGAACAGTGCAGATCCTGGTTAGAGAGAACATATGTGCAGGCTGATCTGGATCTACACTTTTCACCCACACCGTAAAGGCATATATATGAAGGATAGAGTTAATCAGACATTTATTGAAAAACAAATCTTTTCAACTTTTAAAAGCACCTGATGTCAGCTATTTTGACTGTGATGCGATGAAGAATCTCCTCCCCAGTCTTTTTATAGATGTCAATCTATTCTTGTTGGCTGTTTAACATGAAATCGATCTTACTTGACTGTTAACCCCCCCCCCCAAACTTCAACGTCAAAAGTGCTTGTTTTTTTGTTTTTTTTTATCATTTCTTTTTAACATTTCTTGTGGTGGCATACAGACAAGTTTAAATTAATTGTGCTATTACAACATCCGTTCTATCTATGTGAGGTATATAACTAAATGAACACTGCCTAACTAAATCTGCCTAATTCAATCTGCCTAACTCAAGTTTCAATGGATAAAGCTTAGAGGACAGTATTTTATTTTACAGTAACATGTTAAGACAACTTGTACATTTGCAACGTAAAAGATGTTTGTCAGATATGCATGGAATAATGAATTTAAGTTGATTTAAAAACAAGGAAAACAGAACAATTGTGATGTTGATCGAGTCATTGAGATGACCTACGTTGTAGTTTATTTATTAAGCCTTTAATCCATAGAGATAACTTTTTATTGCATGGGCAAACAGTGTAGATCGAGATCAGAAAGCATGGATACATCGGTGCCATCTGATCCGGATCTACACTGTTCTCTTTCAGGTTATTTCTGTCCATGAAGCGACCAGTGTAGATCCAGATCAGATGACATGCAAGTGCCAGCTCATCTGGATCTACGCTTGGTGCACATTTGATAAAAGACATACAGGTTTATAATGAAGGAACTGTGAGCATCTTGATAAGGAATGTTTAATTCCAGAAAAAAATTCATGAGTTTTCTGGGTCATGGCCATTTCAGTGACAATCATTTTTTCTTAAGATTTTTGATATTTGGTATTACAAAGTAACTTGCATCTTTTTGTTATCTGATTATTTCTATGCCTAAACTAATCATCTGTTATTGGTATATAGTCCCAGAGCCCAAGATCATAAAACAAACATTGTAGACCAGTCTCATATCTCAAGCGTCTGATTGGCTGAAATGGTGATCAGTCACCATTTCAGCCAGTCAGATGCTTTACATTTGAGACTGGTCTTCTGATTTAGTTTTATGATCTTGGCCCCGGGTTTTACATATGCCTCTTTTTAACAGTAGCATGGGTTGATTTCCAAGTCCAAGGTCAAGGTCAAGCCAAAAGGTCTGTTTAGCTTTGAACAGCTGAAATCTTGTTATTTTGAAAGGGAATCTGCTGTCTATACATGTTTAAATAGCAACTCTACTGACCCCTCCTCTCTGGCATGTGATTAAAAAGCAACCCTACTGAAAACCCTCTGGAACAGCCCCAGATGACTCCTTTTAGTTGTTCTCTTCTTATATTAACTCTGTATTGAAATTGGGTCAGGGAACTAAACTGTTGCATTTTCTGACAGGCAGGTTTTTTTGTTAAAGATCAAATAAGGCTCACCATGTTTGAAATGGATTCACGAATTTTGCTAAGAGACAAACATTATACATTGCACATAAATGTACTTTTGTCTATTTTGAAGTTTTTGAATTATATAAAAATCATCACTTCATTATTTATATCATGTTATTTTTTAAAAAATCCATACATTCATTGAAATTTTATATTTTACAAATAATTTGTTATTTAGTCATTTTACTTGTTTACAACAGTTGTGCCTACATGTTTTAACTAAAATATTGTCACAATTTTTTAAATCTCAGCCAAATAGTTTCACTATGCCAAGATATCAACAAATTCTTGTCAAAGGATGGCAAATTCTTGTCAAATGATGGCAAATTCTTGTCAAATGATGGCAAATTCTTGACAAAGGATGGCAAAATCTGTTTAAATTCAGTATGGAGGAAAGGGTTAATAAAGGTATGGCCGTTGGTTTTGGGCAAATTTCTATTATATTATTATATTACTAACAGTGACATTGTTCTTTTTTTGTTGATTGAAGACAATAACAAACTGTGTCTTTACAAATGGAAGCTGACTGTTGCATTGAATTTTGATAAGTCTGAATGATAACAAAAAGGAATTTTTTCATTTTTGCCATATGCGTTTAAGAATGTGATTATACATTGAAGCTGTTTCTTTATTTTGATGTTATTTGAATTATTTTCAGAATTTTGCCATCCTTTTTCTGTTTATCTCTATGTCACATGACCACTGGAAAGAACTTCATTGTCACATGACCCCTCCAGGTGTCATGTGACAAATATGATGGTCTTGTGATCTAGACAATAACAATCATGAAAAAGTCACATGATCCCAAGTTATGTGACTTTCAGACCCAGTTAATGTGATCATATTGTTGTTATGGTAATTAATGACTAAAATTGAGAAAAAATAAACTTGAATTATTGAATTGTGTTTTTAGTCTCAACTGTGTGTAGAGTTATATCTCAAATTATCAAAATTTGAATGTTTCCTCTCCAATGCAGGAATCTAAATGTTAAAATTTCTCATACAAACGCGAATAGCTCCCTTTTAATGCACCATTTCCCATTCCCCCACTTAGAAAGAAGGTTGAGGGTATATTAATTTAGTTATCCTCACTCATCATGGTGTGTAGGTAGCCTATGTTGAAATGCACCTTATCAGCTTTTGTGAACGTTTAGTTGGCCACATAGCGGCGCATGTCCAGCCATCCACGTAATTGTAGAACCATCAATACCAAGAGGAGATGCGCATATCATCGTCGTTTTCCGGTCTGATCGTTTAACACAGAGTTGTGGCTAAATGATAAGTTACGCAATATGCATACAGAGCAGTATTTGTTTCCGCGCCTTTTCTCTGCAACTGCTGTCTGGGTTTCAAAGAAACTTTTTGGAAACCATTAATACCAAGAGAAGATGCGCATATCATCGTCTTATACCGTTTAACAAAGACTTTAACACAGTGTAAGTCCCGTTGATAAGTTATGCAGTATGCATATTGAGCAGTACTCCGCGCTTTTTCTCTGCAACTGCTGGCTAGATTTCAACGAACTCTTGGAGATGCGCATATCGTCGTCTTGTTCTGGTCAGACCCTTTAACACAGAGTTATGGCCCTTGATAAGTTATGCAGCAAGCAGTATGCATATAGAGCAGTATTCGTTTCCGCGCTTCGCCTCTGCACATACTGGATGGATTTCAACCGAACTTTGTGGGTACCATCAATCCCAAGACAAGATGCGCATATCATCGTCTTGTTCTGGTAAAACCCTTCAACACAGGGTTATGGCCCTTGATAAGTTGTGTAATAGTAATAGTGATCTGTAACATAGGTTAAGACGTCTCATTCTTGTATTCTGGTGACCTGACCAACCCTTTTTCACCCAAATGAAGATTTTTTTACTGTTAATGCCATGATAAATATATAAATAAAGCCTTATGACTACAGTTGTTGTGTGAGAAATGGCCAGTACTCGGCGGGGATATACATTCAACGTATTTGCTTGTTAATTTAGCAATGCCTGTCTTGTCTTAGTATATGCTGTGCTGTCCCTTAGAACCCCGCCTATTAAGCCTCTATGCTCTGTTGGCTAAAGAACCGCGTTTCACGCTTTGATTCTCGTAAACCCGCTCCTATCCAGCTTTAACGCTCTTTTGGGCATAGAACCGCGTATATCCAGTCTTAGTCAACGCTCTGTTGTCCATAGAACTGCGTATATCCAGCCTTAGTCAACGCTCTGTTGGCCATAGAACCGAGTATATCCAGCCTAAATCAACGCTCTGTTGTCCATAGAACTGCGTATATCCAGCCTTAGTCAACGCTCTGTTGACCATAGAACTGCGTATATCCAGCCTAAGTCAACACTCTGTTGTCCATAGAACCGCGTATATCCAGCCTTAGTCAACGCTCTGTTGTCCATAGAACCGCGTATATCCGGCCTAAGTCAACGCTCTGTTGTCCATAGAACCTCGTATATCCACCTTTAGTCAACGCTCTGTTGGCCATAGAACCGCGTATATCTAGCCTTAGTTCACGCTCTGTTGGCAATAGAACCGCTTATATCCAGTCTTAGTCAACGCTCTGTTGGCCATAGAACCGCGTATATCCAGCCTAAGTCAACGCTCTGTTGTCCATTGAACCGCTTATATCCAGCCTAAGTCAACGCTCTGTTGTCCATAGAACCGCTTATATCCAGCCTAAGTCAACGCTCTGTTGGCCATAAAACTGCTTATATCCAGCCTAAGTCAACGCTCTGTTGGCCATAAAACCGCGTATATCCACCTTAAGTCAACGCTATGTTGGCCATAGAACCACGTATATCCAGTCTTAGTCAACGCTCTGTTGTCCATAGAACCGCGTATATCCAGCCTTAGTCAACGCTCTGTTCGCCATAGAACCGAGTATATCCAGCCTTAGTCAACGCTCTGTTGGCCATAGAACCGAGTATATCCAGCCTAAGTCAACGCTCTGTTGTCCATAGAACCGCGTATGTCCTGCCTTAGTCAACGCTCTGTTGTCCATAGAACCGCGTATATCCAGCCTTAGTCAACGCTCTGTTGGCCATAGAACCGCGTATATCCAGCCTCAGTCAACGCTCTGTTGTCCATAGAACCGCGTATATCCAGTCTAAGTCAACGCTCTGTTGTCCATAGAACCGCGTATGTCCTGCCTTAGTCAACGCTCTGTTGGCCATCGAACCGCGTATAATCAGCCTTAGTCAACGCTCTGTTGGCCATAGAACCGCGTATATCCAGCCTAAGTCAACGCTCTGTTGGCCATAGAACCGCGTATATCCAGCCTTAGTCAACGCTCTGTTGTCCATAGAACCGCGTATATCCACCCTTAATCAACGCATTGTTGGCCATAGAACCGCGTATATCCAGCCTTAGTCAACTCTCCGTTGTCCATAGAACCGCGTATATCTACCCTTAATCAACGCTCTGTTGGCCATAGAACCGAGTATATCCAGCCTTAGTCAACGCTCTGTTGGCCATAAAACCGCGTATATCCACCTTTAGTCAACGCTCTGTTGGCCATAGAACCGAGTATATCCAGCCTTAGTCAACGCTCTGTTGGCCATAGAACCGCGTATATCCACCCTGAATCAACGCTCTGTTGGCCATAGAACCGCGTATATCCAGCCTTAGTCAACGCTCTGTTGGCCAAAGAACCGCGTATATCCAGCCTTAGTCAACGCTCTGTTGGCCATAGAACCGCGTATATCCAGCCTCAGTCAACGCTCATCGATGGTACGATGGTACGATGGTGAAACAACGATGGCACGATGGTAAAAAAACGATGGCACGATTGTGAAGCAACGATGGCAAGATGGTAAAACAACGATGGTATGATGGTGAAACGACGATGGTATGATAGTAAAACAACGATGCTACGATGGAACGATGGTGAAAAAACGATGGTACGATGTTAAAACCGCGTTATTACATCGCGTTTTTACCATCGTACCTTCGTGTTTTCACCATCGTGCCATCGTCGTATCACCATCGTGCCTTCGTGTTTTCATCATCGTACCATCGTGCATCGCGGTAAAGGGAGAGTAAAAAATAAAGATTGTCGAAACGGAACACCGTATTGCCGTAGAACCGCGCCTAACCAGTCTTAACGCTATCATTACCAAGGACCGGCTATATCCAACCTTAGTCAGAGCTCTGCCGTAGTACTTACCGCGCCTACCCAGCATCAATGCTCTGTTGGGAATAGGACCGCGTATATCCAGCCTCATTCAACGCTCTGTTTGCCGTAGAAATGCGCCTAACTAGCCTCAACGCTCTGTTTGGCAAATAACCGCGTTTGTAATGTTCGTAGGCCTTATAACTGCATCTGTCCAACCTAACTTAACACTGTTCAGGCCTACAGTTTTCCCCAGGATTCTGAACATCTCTGCACAGCCAGAAAACTAGACTTTACTGCTCAGTCAGAGCAAATTGTAATTTACAGCTAATGATTCCCCCCTGACCACTGTTAAATTTGATAGCCCTTTACCTTCATGTTATCACAGATGTTTCTTGCTGGTGAATGCATGAATGGAATGTTTTTATTGTATTGCTTGCAAAACACTCTTGTTATTGTTTTCATATTTAATTTATTTAAAAGAAAACCAATTATTATACCAATCATTTATTTATAACCGCGCCTGTCTATCCTCAATTTTACCTCGACCAATTTTGTTTTGGTTTAGGAGGGGTAGAGGGCTTAACTAATGTATGCTTAACTAATAAATGACCCTGACCAAAAAGAGATTGTATGATATAGATATGTAGAAAAGTTTCATTGTCTTTTGACGTTGTTTGTGTGTATATCAGAATAGATTCCTTTTGTTTTAACGGTCATGTTCCACTTTCTTATCTGATGTCCAAAATCTATGTCTCTACGGAGATGACTAAAACCCCTGTAGTATTAGATAAAATTTAGTGTTAACTATTGCCGTGATGCTAAAACTGTGGAGAATTTTCGTTGGACTGGCTTGTTTAGGTAAGTTCGTCGTGTGAAGAAGAAGATTTTATTTTTATGTTTTATTTTCGTATATACTGTCACCGTGAAGGGCTTTCACTAACTTCTCATTCAAATATGTTCAAAACAAAATGCTTCTGAAGAAGCCAGGAGAGTTCCCTTTATGATGCGAAAAGAATGATGATGATATCTTAAGAAATAAAAAAGTTCAGTAGTAGGACCGTGTTTTCCTTCAAGGGCCGTACTTTATTTTATGGCCGGGCCGTGTTTTAAACCTGTGCTTCAAATGGGAAGTCTGCAGTGTGTGCAGTCCCACGGACAAACATACATTTAATTAAGATCAAATGACTGTTCGATGTAGCTGAAATGTTTAGAGGCATTTTGTCGCTAATCTTCGTCCCGGATATTTATAAACAGAAAATAACGGTTTAATTTAAATATTAAAATCGGTGTCAAATTAGACATACTGTGAAATCTATGTCAAAGTTGCTGAAGATGCTGACGAAGAAAATCGATGTCAAAGTTGACATTCTGTATCAGCTGACGAAAAAAAATCGATGTCGAATTTGACATTCTTTATCAGCTGACGAAAAAAATTCGATGTCGAATTTGAGATTCTTTATCAGCTGACGAAGAAAATCGATGTCGAATTTGACATTCTTTATCAGCTGACGAAGAAAATCGATGCCGAATTTGACATTCTTTATCAGCTGATGAAGAAAATCGATGTCAAAGTTGACATTCTTTATTTCGATGTCATCACGGGGCCAGAATGTATCACGCGCGTCGAGTATGATAATATTGAATTAAGATCACTGGTCAAACTCCATTTTAAATTATTATGCTTACCAGAACACAGAACTTATAAAAACTATCTACAGAACTTATAAAAACTATCAACGTTTTAAATCACCAAGTAAAATTATGTAGTATCTTTTTCTTGATTTTGTTAAAATTATAGATACTTAAAATTCCATTTTCTTCTCATATTGTACGCATTTAATAAACTTAGTTTAACTGCTTTGTTTATAATTACGAATTTTGACCATCTCTAAGAAATGATTTTCTGTTTGCGGTATATTGTAATAAGCTTGCATTTTTATAGTGTGTAACTACGTAAGATACTGATGGTCTAACGATGTTTCACATTTCGTGAAAATCAGTTGTTTGCCTCTATATGCCTATTCATTCGATTTGGTTAAATGTCTTAAAATTTCATTTGAATTTCAACTGCATTGTACAATATATTTCAGCTTTGGCCGCTGGTCAGCTGATCACGCCGTTTCAGGTGTGTGAAATGGAACAGATGAAACTTAGAGGACTTGACAGCAGTGTGCCCTATAACGATCCTGAATGGCAGGAAATACGCGACTATTGTCTGCAACATGCGTAAGAACGTTACTCAAGATATGCAGGATTTGCCTCCCGTTTCTTTTCTAAATTATTATAACGAAAATATTAAGATGTGAAAAAGTAAAAAAAAAGTATTCAATTTTTATAGTTTCATACTAACAAGAATGCAAATTTAAAACTATCTTTAGTTAGCAGAAGAAACAGAGGCTCAATTTTGCAGAATATGTTGTTATTGTTGGTAGCAGAACACTGATATCACATGCGATTTGAAATTTTATTTACAGGCTACAAATTTTATGGACAACCAAACACTGACAGAAATATCAAACTTCACATAACAATGACCTTTAGGATATTTTCAATGACATCTTTTGTTGTTTTTCAGTTATGGGCACTTTGGAAACCTCGGCACCCTTGGCAAAAAGTAACAGCTCAGTAAACCTCAATTATAATTATGTCCAACATGAGGATAATAAACCACTTCAATAGTGTTATTGTATTGCTTTTAATTGTATATGTCTTGTTTTCTTTGAAAAAAAAATCTCACATTGTTTTGCATTTTACAAAAAAAGTGAAACATGCATAACAGGAATCGCCACACTCAGAAAACACAGCCTCCCCACGCAGCGATAATGTAGAGAGGAAAAGAGAGCATGTCTTTATAAGAATATCGATTCACGAAAAAGAGAACCATTGGGGTTACCGCCTTGGAACGGTCAGTGGCAAAACAATTTGCCAATGGGGGTTTAAACCAGGGTCTAGGGTGCAACAACTTCACACTTGCCCCAGCAGTTTCTCGTATGAACAAACAAGTACAAGTTGTTATTGTTTGTACAAGTTTGTAAATGTACAAAATCATAAATCCCAAAATATGTGATTTTTAACAAAAATGATGCTCAATGATGATGATGATGATGATGATGATGATTATGATGCAGTATGACAACACCTATACCAGCATGCTCTACATACAGAACGTTTGGCGTTAAGAATAATGGTAGGTAGAAGATAGGCCCATATTTATAAAGCATCTTAAAGAAAAAAACAAAATTTAAAAGGATCCAACCTAATTTTAAGACTAAAGAAATAAATCTTCAACAAAGAAAGACTAAATTAAAACTAGAAACATAAAGAAACTTGCTAAAAAATAAAGCATATAAATATTGAGTTGCGCTCAATCCGGGCTATGTGGCGTGGGCAATAATAAGAATTTCCATTACTGCCCATTAACAGGCTCAATCAAACCGAGCCTGCAATATTTTCATATTTGTCGAGATCGGAGGTTTTCAAAGTTCCATTTCCATCTATTTCATAACAATATCTAAAATTTGTTTTGAAAATCAGTTTATTTTTTGTACGAAAACTGCACAATATCGCTATATTTGAATCGCGTGAAAAATGTGCGCATTGAACTACACATGATTCGATTCGTAATTTTGGTTTGTCCACGTAAAGTGCGTTAACGATAACTTGACAGTCACGTGACAAACAAGTTCATTCAAATATTTTTATAAGCAAACAGTTGTACAAATTTGATATTGCAAGTTTCTGTTCAGTATTGATCACCATTGATCGCTCCTATCTACCACAAGATCATACTTGGTTATATAATACGAACTATAGGTGCTACCTGTATAATGGGGAAAGCCAAAGAACTGCTATGATACATTTGATTAGGTTGTCGAATAACATCACTTAAATAGTGATAAGATTTGGTTTTAAATAGTATGTGAATATGGCGGCCCCTGAAGCTCTCTTGGTAGAGTGTCAGCATGGTAAACCGGAGGTTTGAGTTTCAACCCTTGCTCAAGGCTACTCATTTCACCCCAAAACTGCCACACTGGCGCTGTCGTCAGGGCGAATTATCATTGTAGCTCCTTTCGGCAAAGCATTGGCTGGGCTAGTCCACCTAAAGCCATGGTTAATATTTTTGAGAAAATTGTTGTTACAGAAATGTGACAATTAAATAACAATAATAATTACTAATTTTTACAGCATTTATTAACTTTATACAATAACGACTCGTATATAAAGGAAAATATATAATGATCATATAAAATAAATCATTCATGTTAAGATTTTCTTGTTTGCCTTAAATTGGCATCATCACGAAATGTTGGCTCTGATCATTGATTTTAGGTCGTAACTTTATTTCAAAAACATCACTACATCAATGTAAATGTCTGTTAGTATATACTGTTCAGCCATAAACATTTTTCCTTCAACCGAGAAGTGCCATTAAATTGGTGCAGAAAATGATGGTAGAGCCAAACAACAAAATTTTATTTCTTTAAACTACTTGCACAACATTCTTTCTTTCAGATTAAAAATTCAGTCTCAGTAAGGACATCGAGTACTCGCGCATTTTGCTTTATAATGCTTTTAGGTTTTTATGTTTAATATGTTTGTGCTTTGCATGTAACATTGTCGAGTGGACATTTGGGTTGGAGATTCATTGTACTTCACCATGACAACTGGTACTTGTTTGTTCATATGAGAATCTATTTGCGCTAGGGTGAGGTTGGTGCAACCTTGAACCTGGTTAATACCTCCAGGAGCAAACAACTTTACCACTAACCGTTCTAAGGCGGTAACTACAATGGCTACCCATTTCGTTAATTGTGTGTGGTGTCTAATTTGAAAGTAATTCTCACATTAACTTATGCTGTCTTTTCCTCTCTACATTTTGGCTGTGTTTTTTATGGTTGCTGCAATTCATTTACGAGGGCACAGCACAGATCCAGAGACAGATTATATCCAGAGAAATGTTGACGAAAGCTAAACAGCAGTAACATACCTGACAACATGGCCGACTTTCGAATCTGTGAATTATCTAGGATCTTATAGACAACTGGCATATCTCATAAATTGAAATGAGTTGAATTGAAGACTATTTACAGAGGGTGACCCAATTAGTCTTAATGGCTTACCTTCCTTGCGGCCCTCTCTAATATGTCAAAGATAATATACAAAGAATATTAACAATACAAGTAATACAAAGATATTTAATAAACATTTAAGAAATAGCAAGAATAAGGTTAAATTAACACAAAAACAATGCATTGAATATAATTACATGAAATACTGACAGAAGTGAAAATGGTATTAATTAACAGGAAATTCATATTTGTTTCAAGATGCACAGATAAACTTAATTTATATCCAGCTTTTAAATGTCTGTGAACTGGTCTAGGCTGCAAATTGATCGTATTTCTATTGTTATTTTGTTCCAAATCATTTGTCCATAGTATGACATAGTTTCTTAGAAGAATTTAATTCTTCAACGAGGTGTGTTAAGGGTAAATAAGTTCAGTGTCTAAATTTTCTGTGACAGCTTGTATTTTGTCTGATAGCTTGTCTTTTGTCTGATAGCTTGTCTTTTCTGTGATCAATGTGAGATCTTGGTTAACTAGTGTTAACATAGAATTCTTTGAAATTCATTAATGCCATGACGTGGCTTTTATTGAAATAAATGTTTCTGTACTGAAGTTCACATTAATCCTTTCTCCATATACAGGTCTTTTATGGATGTGCAACCAGTGTAGATCCGCATGAATGTACCGTCTGATCTAGATCTACACTGTTTGCCCATGCCTTAAAGTCATGTATATAGAGGAAATGTTTTTTTTAATTCTAAAAAAAAGCACCATTTAAATATCCAGTACGCAATTGTTAAATGATAAGATTGAACCAAATGCTACTCTTAAGTAAATATTTTTGTAATAATAGCTATATATTTAAAGTTTTTTTTTCACTCTTTAAGAACTTGATCGATGTAAATAAAGAGACATTTACCATAAATCATATGTGTTATCCTTCTATTTAAGCCACCTTTTGCTTTTTTGTGCGGATCTGGATAAGAAAACTGATATTTAAATTATTTTTTAAGTATGTTTTTATTCTTACAATACATTTCCGGATTGTAAAAGTGATTTGTTACAGAAAATCGATGTATACATACGCATTACTTTTTATCTGTTTTGTTGTGTTTATCGCAACATTTAGTATCCCAGGAACAATTTGTCTGTGCTACCTACAGTCTGACCTTCTGCACTGTACTGTTGGTTCATTGAACAGAATTTAGTTTCGATCTAACATTGAATATGACCATTTTGGGATCGAATCGTGTACTTCAATACTTTTGTAAGACGTAGTTTTAATAAATTTATTGATTTATTTAATTTTCCTTGACTCGAAATACACAAAATGAAAACAGAGCAATATAAACTGTGCTGAAGATTATAAAACTGAGATTGGAAACCAGTCTCAAATCTCAAGCATCTGATTGCCTGAAATGGCAACCAGTTGCCATCTCAGCCAATCAGAGGCTTGAGATCTGAGACTGGTATCCAGCTTAAGTCTTATGGTCTTTGGCCATGATTGGCTGTAATGGAGACCAGGAATATTTCAGCCAATCAGATCCTTGGATTTGAGACTTGTTTCCATTCTCAGTTTCATAACCTTGAGGCCTGATTTAACAAAAACTACATGTATGCTCGGTACAGATCAACTATGCTTCACTTATTGTGCCTGTAAACTTTTTTCTTTGGATGGAGGGTAAACGCAATGTGATGTGTTTCAAAACTGTTAGTCCACAACATTATTATAACTTAGTACTTCGCATTAATATATTTATTTTAAAAGTTTTCTAACAACTTCACAAAGGTCTTAGGCTGCAGTCTAAAATGGCCAAGTCACTACGTAATATGCTAACCAGAGTGTTCTTTCCAGATGTTATCCAAGATTTCTCTTCCCCATCAAAAACACAAGTTGCTTAACTACATATGAATATCTTTATTTAACAAAAGGCCAATGCCTGTGAGTACACAATAATATACATATTTACAATACCAAAAATCACACATGAACTGAAATGGTCACTGTTCAGTGGCGGTCATATTAATATACTAGTGTCCAAAAGAAACCATACCACTTGTTTGCAAGGACATACCATGTATTGTACGCAAAGAACATTTGAATTGGTTTAATTCATATGAGAGACCTTTAAACAGCACCATGAATGTGTACAAAACACAATTGTATCAATCCTTCACAAGCACACAGAATTTACAGATAGGTTAGGTCTAAAACAAACATTTTATTGAAAGTTTGGTATCGTTTCTTTTGGACACTAGTATAATTATATAAACATTAACAAAGCCTGGTAAATCATAGCAATGATATCAGATTATACAAACAAATAAAGTAATTTTTCAATCTCAAGACTAAAATATAAACTAGTTCTATCCTTGGAGAAAAGTGACTGTAGTTTAATATAAAAATTCATTTCGCCGTTCCATTGCTTTAAACGTGTAAATTGCCAGATTCACATTAATTGATTTGTCCTGGCATGAAAAAGTTCAATAAATTTTGGAATGTTTGGATTTTTGTGGAAATATGGTTTTATATATCTTATTCTTAGATCTTTATAAAGTAAATAGATATACAGGATATGGTGTAAAGATCGTGGGCAGATTAGGCAGCCTGCGTTTTTATTAGATGCTTATATTGTAATATTTTCAATATTTTTTGCTAATAAAAATAAAGTTTCGAGGTTTAAATCTTAAAAATTATATCAGAGCTAATTAATAAGATTATAAGCGATATCAGACATCATGAGACCTTAAGAATCACCGATTTTGCATACCACAAAACGTGTGCCCCTATGATCGGTGCCAGTGGCGGGGGGAGGGTCCCCGGTGCAGCCCCCCCCCCCCCTCTGGATCCGCCCCTGTCTTCGCCTCGGATATTAATATACAGAAAATAACGGTTTTATTTAAATATTAAAATCGGTGTCAAATTAGAAATACAGTATAAGCTGCTGATGATGAAAATCTATGTCAAAGATGCTGAACACTTGTTCTCCATAGAACAGCTTTGTTGAGAGTTTTGTTGTTTTCCATAGAACATCATTAGTCAGTGCTCTGTTGTTTTTCATAGACCAGCTTTAATGAGTGCTCTTTTTTCTTCCATAGAACAGCTTTAGATAGTGCTCTCTTGATGTTTTCCATAGAACAGCTTAAGTGAGTGCTCTGTTGTTTTCCATAGAACAGCTTTAGTGAGTGCTCTTTTGTTTTCAATAGAACAGCTTAAGTGAGTTCTCTGTTGTTTTGAAAGAACACCTTTAGTGAGAGCTCTTTTTTTTGTTTTTCATAGAACAGCTTTAGTGAGTGCTCTGTTGTTTCCCATAGAAAAGCTTTAGTGAGTGCTCTGTTGTTTTCCATAGAACAGCTTTAGTGAGTGCTCTGTTGTTGTTTCCCATAGAACAGCCTAAGTGAGTGCTCTGTTGTTTTCATAGAACAGCATTAGTGTTTGCTCTTTTGTTTTTCATAGAACAGCTTCAGTGAGTGCTCTGGTGTTTTCATAGAACAGCATTAGTGTGTGCTCTTTTGTTTTTCATAGAACAGCTTTAGTGGGTGCTCTTTCGTTAACAGCTTTAGTGACTGCTCTATGTTTTTATACAACAGCTTTAGTGACTGCTGTTTTGTTTTTAATAGAACAGCTTTAGTGAGTGCTCTTTATTTTTCATAGAAAAGGTTGAGTGATTGCTCTGTTATTTACCATAGAACTGCTTTGGCGAGATCTTTTTTTGTTTTTCAAAGAACAGCTTTAGTGAGTACTCTGTTGTTTTCCATGGAACAGCATTAGAAAGTGTTCTCTTGTTTTCCTTAGAACAGCTTTAGTGAGCGCTCTGTTGTTTTCCATAGAACAGCGTAAGTGAGTGCTCAGAACAGCTAAGAAAGTGTTCTGTTGTTTTCCATATAACAACTTTAGTGAGAGCTTTGTTGTTTTCCATAGAACAGCGTAAGTGAGTGCTCAGAACAGCATAAGAAAGTGTTCTGTTGTTTTCCATAGAACAGCTTTAGTGAGAGCTTTGTTGTTTTCCATAGAACAGCTTTAGTGACGCTCTGTCTGTCGTAGTTCAGATTCTTATCTGTTGTCCGAAATAAGTGCCTATAGTGAAATAATGACAAAAAGCTCAGTATTGTGAGAGAATAGTTTGTCTTAATCATTGACATGTTAAAATTGTGCATAATTATCTTTGGACTGGCTTGTTTAGGTAAGTTACTACTATTGGTGTGTAGACGGAGTTTGTTAAAATATGTTGTTTTGATGTTTTATTTAGGTATCTTCCGTCACTATGAAAGGCTTCCAAACGGGCGGTCTGCAGTGTGTGCATGAATGATGTAGAAACCAATACAAATACGTTAGCCTAGTTCAAGCTGTCCCGGTGTTTGCCTCGGTGCGTCCCGGTAATTTGTAGCCGGATGACCGTGATGAACCAGGGTATTCAGCACCGTGCTTTCCAGTTTGGACAGCGGTTGTGGTCCCGGTTGGCCTTGGTGTCCAAACCGGTACGCTGTATACCGGGACAACGTGAAATAGTTTTTTTAATAAGTTCATTTTCTGCGTATCGCGATGAAAATGAAAGAAAATCGGTGTCGAAGTTGACTAGATACCCGGTACTCATTGACTTCCGAGGTTTCAAGTTCACTGACTCTAACATTGTTGAAGTAGGCCTACTTATACGATTTGTTGGGTGTATACATGTGCAATGACCCCTTCAAGTAGAATGTTCAATTATATTTCAGCACTGGCCACTGGTCAGATAATCTCGCCGGTTCTGGTGTGTGAAATGCATCAGATGACTATTAGAGGCAATGGCAGCACTATTCCCTATGGCGACCCTCTATGGCAGCAAATTCGCGACTATTGTTCGAAACAAACGTAAGGTCATACTCGAAACGTGCATTTGATCAGTTCACTCCCTTTGATCTCTACTTATTGAAATGGAAATATGGGTTTTCTCTTTATCCCTTTACTCCCGCCATAGATAAGGCTTCTATTGCGTGGGCGAACAGTTTAGATCCAGATCTTAACTGTTTGCTTTTAGATTCAATAGGTTATTTGTGACTAGGAGTAAACATAGTCGAAGCAGATTAGATGACTCACATGTGCTGGCTGATCTAGGTCTGAACTGGTCACCTATGTGATAAAAAGGACTATTCATTAGGATATTTATGACCAAAATGTGACCAGTGCATATCCATCATTGTGAGAGAAAAGGTATTCTTAATCATTGACGTGATGTTAAAACTGTGCAAAATTTTCATTGGACTGGCTTGTTTAGGTAGGTTACTTTGATGTGTAGACAGAATTTAAAAAAGATGGTGTTTTGATGTTTTATTTATGTGTCTTCTGTCACAATGAAAAGCTTCCAAACGGGCCGTCTGCAGTGTGTGCCTGATCTAGATCTACACTGTTCCCATATACATATAAATGAGTATATAAGGCGTAAAGGCGTTTATCATTAATTGCGACTTTTGTTGGTTTTTTTGCAGGTATCCTTTCGCCCTTGGCAAGAAGTAACAACAGCTCAGTAACAGATACAAGTTTATCATGTCCAATATGAGAGAAAACAAACAACAACAACGACAGTCTTTTGCTTTGAAATTTTATTGTGAATGTCTGGTTTTCTTTAAAAAAACTCACATCTTTTTGTGTTTTACAAAATCCTGAATCACAAAATATATGAATATTAACAAAGTGACTGTCACGGAAAGAGCGTGCTGTTTTCTGTGCCCAAGGTTATAAAGCGGAGATTGGAAACCAGTCTCAAATCTCATGCATCTGATCCTTGAGATTTGAGACTGGTTTTCAATCTCAGCTTTATAACCTTCAGCCCTGGTCTCAGTCAACTCTATGTTGTTTATATACTAGTAGTTTGGAATTTCCAGCCTTAGTCGACGCTCTGTTGTCTGTGTAACTGGCACAATCCAACCCCAGTCAACACGGTTATGATATTCAAAGAACATTTACTATCCAGTCTTGAGCTCTGTTGTCCATAACTATGCCTAATTGGCCACAGTGAACGCACTGTGGTCCATATACCCGCTCCAAGCCGGGCCCAAGATCATTAAACTAAATTTGGAGATCAGTCTCAAATCTCAAGCATCTGATTGGCTGAAATGGCGACCAGTCGCCATTTCAGCCAATAAGATACTTGAGATTTGAGACTGATCTCCTGATTTAGTTTAATGATCTTGGTACCCGGTCTCAGTCAATTTCCGTAACTGCGCCTAATCAGCCTCTGTAAGCGCTCGGTTGTCCAAATAGCGATGCATGTTCAGCCGCCGCGCGTATCCCAACTCGTTCAACATTGTTTTCATTTGAGCCTTGCCTAGAATCGGTAAACGCTTTTCTATCCATAGAACCACACCTATCTGTTGGCCATAAAACCACGTATGTCCAGCCTCAGTTTATGGCCAGTTTGCCTTAGTACCGCGTATGGCCCTAGAATCACATATATTAATTTCCTCAATTGACGAGCTTCTGTTTTCCTTTTAACCGCGCAAATCTAGTATGTTGTCCAATTAATAAACCGCGCTTATCTAGCCTTTTATTTCCGGGATTTGGGGGAAGAGGGACTGTGTGATTAGGTAATTAACTCCCAAACAAAAAAGAAACTCCGTGATATTTAGAAATGTTTCACTGTCTTTCGAAATGGTGTTTGTGTGTATGTCAGAATTGTCGAAACAGGCATGTTTCACTTTCTTATCTGATGTCCAAAATCCATGTCTCTACTGAGATGACTAAAAGCTCTGTAGGATTAGATAAATGTGGGTCTTAACCATTGTCGTGATGCAAAAACTGTGGAACTGGCTTGTTTAAACCCCTGTCACACCAGGGACGCGTTCTCACGGCGATCCCACGGCGACAAGAACACCACGGTAAAACGCCTGTCACACTAGGGTCGCATTCTCACGGCGATCCCACGGCGTCCAAAAATGCCGAGGTGAGCGCAATACGATCGCAAGCATCGCCGAAGCAATGCAGTGGTATCGCCGTTAGACGAAGTGGGGTCGCATAGAACTCCGATCGACGGCGCTCACTTTGAGCATAAACAAAACAAACGTCGTCGTTTGGCGTTCTGAAAAGAGCGCAGTGGGGTCCCCGCACGGTCGCCGTAGCAGCACAGTAAGGTCTCCTACAACGCCACACAAGCTCCTCGGGCGCGCACAGAGGTCTTATTGTCTAAATGAGACTTGTTTCAAAACTCAGTTTTATAATCTTCAGCACTGGATTGTACATTATAGTTCAGCTCTGGCCGCTGGTCAGCTGATCACGCCGTTTCAAGTGTGTGAAATGGAACAGATGAAACTTAGAGGACTTGACAGCAGTTTGCCCTATAACGATCCTTAATGGCAGGAAATACGCGACTATTTTCTGCAACATGCGTAAGAATTTAACCTAAAGGCTTATTTTAATACCTTTAAAATATTTAATTAAATGACGATTGCCGGTAATTTCTGAGAATTAGATTTATTTTATGAGACGAGAAAAATGATTGGTTTGGAGTTTCTTGAGTTATATTTGGTTCGTTTTTAAATAATAGATGAATTTCGCGCTTTCTTCTTCCCTGTGAAAATTTTTCGTTACCGCGCACACAAATAGTTCTTGAGTTCTTGTTTATTTGGAGCCTAATGCGATGTAGGAAACTTCCCCGGGGAAGAAGACGGTAGTATATATAGTGCTTTTATACCATTCTGTACTTTATTGCCTTGTAAAGGGGAAGTGTTCCCCGGGAATAGGGTTTCTTAGGGGGACAACATGCTACTTTAAGTGTCTTAAAATATAAATTATACGGAATGAACGTTATGAAATTAAAAGGTTTTTTTCATGTATATGTTACAAGGAATGAACGCTGTAATGCGATGATGGCAACTTACCCGGGGAAGAAGACGGTAATATATTACATTCTGTACTTTATTGCCTTGTGAAGGGGAAGTATACCCCGGGAATAGGGTTTCTTAGGGGGATAACATGCTACCAGAAAACGGGGCTTGGCTTTTTGGGGGGAAATATAAGTGTCTTAAAATAAACATTATACGGAATGAACGTTATGAAATTAAGACGTTGTTTTTCATGTATATGTTTGATGAAATGAACGCTGTAATGCGATGACTACACTTCCCCGTAGAAGAAGACGGTACAGTGCTTTTATTTTATTCTGTTCTGTATTGCCTCGCAAAGGGGAAGTGTTCCCCGGGAAAAGGGTTTCTTAGGGGGATAGCTTGCTAACAGAAAACGGGGCTTGGCTCTTTTGGGGGGAAAGGTAAGTGTCTTAAAATGATACATTATAAGGAATGAACGTTATTAAAATAATACGTTTTTGTGTTTTTCATCTGCATGTTAGAAGAAATGAACGCTGTAAAGCGATGTAGGCAACTTCCCCAGGGAAGAAGACGGTAGTATATATATACAGTGTTTTTATTACAGTATTTAATTGATTGCCTTGCGAAGGGGAAATTTTTCCCGGGAATAGGGTTTCATAGGCGGAAAGCTTGCTACAAGAAAACGGGGATTTGCTCTTTTGGGGGGGGGGGGGGAGGTAAGTGTCTTAGTTTCATAACGTTCATTCCGTATAATGTATCATTTTTTTAAAAATGATACATTATACGGAATGAACGTTATGAAAAAAAGACGATGTTTTTCATCTATAGTATATGTTAGAAGAAATGAAAGCTGTAATGCGATGTATGCAACTTCCCCGGCTAAGACTAGGGTAGTATTTACATACAGTGATTTTTTTACATTGTTTTATGTATTGCATTGTAAAAGGGAAGTGCTCCAAGCTCGGGTAATAGCAGTTTATTAAATACGATATAAAAATATTAAAATAAATTGAAACAACTATTTTAACGTAAAAATAATTGTTATAGAAACTAAAAAATAGCATACGGCATAAAACTACATTATATGTATATGAAATTACTTGAAATACATTTGCTTTTTATATAATTCTTTATATAATATTGAAATGATATAAATCAATTGTATTGTATGGAAATATTTTCAATATAAATATGTGCTTCCTTTTACCCTTAATAATACCTCAATTAATGTAAATTAAACATTCATTAATATATATGTAATAGTACATACATAAAATGCACGGATATATCGTGCATGATATTACTTTCAGTTATTAAATAACATTGCATTGTAATGGATAACTGAAATCGAAATAGACGTATTATATATAATTTGTGGATGCTTATTCAGGACATTATAGGTCCTGCTAATTTATGGCCTTTTAATAAGAAGTTTATTTTGGACTGTAAATGTTAATCATTTTCAGCGAATATTATTAGCAGCTTTTGTGTATGTTAATGGACTGAATCCCGAGATTTTTTTTGAATGGGTGGCTATTAATAACTTGGCAAGGGATAGGGCAGCGCATAATCATTTCAGAGCATTATTTACACTATTTGAAAGGGGAAATTACAGGACTTCATTATATGCATGGAATGTTACAACAAGACGATATGAGTATTTACATGGAACTATTAGAATATATACCAACCAATGTGGAAACGATAAGGTAAGAAGAACAGTTATAGACATATATTTATTGCATTTTTTATTCATATTCTTGTTTATTTTTTATTTTTTTCATTATGAAATGTATTGCGAATGCGTATTTTTTATTTTCTTAACAGCCTTTTTAACTATTCTTCATTCCGTAATATAATTTTAACAAAATACCACATTTCCGGGTATAAACGATATTAACGATAGTTATAAAAAAACAGGGATATAAGAATATACATGACGATTGGCTTAAAAATTTATATTATTTACCGTTATTAAAGCAGCTACTACTTGCATGGTATATAAGGTAAGTGCTACTTGAAATATGTTAACATAAAGTTCTTAGTGAAAGAATGCTACGTTTGTAATAGTAAGTTTCTAAGTGATGGAATAATGGCGGAAAGTCAGCAACAAGAAGACTCCCTTTCTGGTGATTTAACTCATGGAATAGGTGGAGGATTTAGGAAGAGAAAGAATAATCATGAGGAAATAACGATATCAGATTTCTACAATCCTTGGAATTTTTATTTACTTTTCTTTCAAGATGACAGTGTTGTAAATAATTGGTGTGTCAATAATGGTCTTATAGCGAATAATATACCTTGCATAAGTAAGACTCAACGAGACAATGAAGGTAATCTTAAGTCTTGTGACGGTTTGATGAAAATTTGTAAAAGGTCAGGTAGATTAACAGGTTATACTTTAAGGTGTAGTAAAATAGAAACCAAGAATTTGCTTCAAGGAAATATTCCTTTTTTGAAAATTCCAAATTGTCAATACAAGATGTCATGGTCCTCATTAAATCGTATATAGAAGGCAAATCCTTGCTTCAATGCAGCCGATTATCAGGAGTCCATTACCAAAACACATGAGTGGACTGGGGAAGTGTCTTGAGAGAAATTCTCAAGGAACACTTTCATAGTAACATAAGACATCGACAGCTTTAAGGCCAAATAGAAATTGACGAATCTCTGTTTGGACGAAGGGTGAAGCACCATAGAGGCAATCCTAGCAAAGGATGCAAAATTTGGGTTTTCGGCATGGTGGAAAGTACCACTAATACGGTTATGCTATATCCAGTTACCGACAGGTCTGAGAAAACCCTACTTCCATTAATTTTAAGACATGTAGAGAGGGGATCGACGATCTACAGCGATGGCTGAAGTTCATATTGTTCTCTCAATGAAATGGGCTTTGAACACTTCACAGTAATACATAAGTACACGTTCAAAAGCCAGTACAGAAACACTACTACTGGTGAAATCATAAACGTGCACACAAACAGAATTGAGAGTGCATGGAAACAGGCCAAAGACCATTTCAAAAGAATGTCGTGAACATAACTAAGTCAGTTTGAGGGCCACCTGGCTGAAGTGATGTAGAGGTCAGAGGTGAAAGGTACATACTTTGAACCGTTTTTTGATACCCTCAAGTCCGTCTATAAATTACAAGGTCCACCAACATATACATACCCAACACCTTTATTTGACACATGGACCAACGTGGACTCTCTGGAAACATGGGAAGTAGTTCCCACTGTAACTGATGCTGAGAGTACAGACTCAGAACCAGTGTCTTCAGGTTCTGAAGTTATAGCGGTGTCATCGGACAGCGAACATGCAGAAGAACCTGCATTACGCCCTATGCCTCCAGCACGTTCAACTGCAGAAAGAGAACGACGCCTAATAGAAGAATTTTTTTTCTTCTTCGAGCGAATCAGATAAAACTATAGTTGAACCAGTTTCAACAGACACCAGCATAGTTGGTAGCAGTAAAAATAGATTCAGATTTAAATTAAAGAAGAAAAATCCAACTGCGCAGCATTCAACTTCTGTTGGGGAAGCAGGCTATTCAGGCAAATTATCAGATAAAGCTAGAAAACCCAAAACGGACAAAGTATGTCATCCGCCAGGATACATTATGATTGAAAAAGGAAATAAGAAATCAAAGAAGTGCAGTACACCAAAGAATCCCTATTATAAAGACGCATATCAGTGGTCCTCAGAGGAATCTGATTTCGCTTAAGAAGTACAATTTTGCATCTATGTGTTTATATTGTACATTTTATACTACAGTGTCTCGCCGGGGGAACTCTGATATGGAACTTGTCTTGCGCTCCCGATAAAATCATATCAGCCGGAAAATTGACACCGAAAAAGGTAGGTTATCCTAAATTTCCATCGATCACATAAATTAGGGACCATTTCCCGGAAAAACTCGAATGCTATTCGACCCTAATTTGAATCACAAACTTCTCTTCTTCGTCTTCTTCTTGGCGTTCGCTCTACACGACCACTCCAGCATCCGCGATGAAAGTTGTGGTCCTCCGTAGGTCGTCAACATCTCCATACAGTTTCTGCTGGATTGTTGCACCTTGTGGCCACGTTGCTTCTCGCTCCTGGTCGTATCGTTTACATCGTTGGAGGATGTGCTCTGCAGTCTGGTCCTCTTCTCCGCAGGGACATATTGTGGATGGTACCAATTTATACTTCCTACACATGTGTGCATTCAGTCTGTTATGCCCTGAGTGTAGCCTCACCATCACCACCTGCTCTGGTCTGTTTAACATGTGGTAGGCATCTGCTTCCTGTCTGGTCTTTGTGAGAGCCTTAATGATGGTGGCTTTCTCCTTGTATGTCACCTGGTTATCTGGTTGCTCTAACTGGGCTCCTAACCTAGCCAGCTTGTCAGCCTCCTCATTTCCGGGCACTTCACAGTGAGATGGTATCCACTGAAGGGCAACATTGCGGGAGGACCCAAGCTTGTTCACGGCTTGTGCTAGTTCAGGAACATTGTTGCTTTTCAGAGCCTCCAGAACTGATCTTGCGTCTGTGAGGAAGACTACAGAGGTTACCTCTTCTGCTGAGTCTTCAATCAGAGAGACTGCCTTCATGAGCGCTTCAGTCTCTGCTCTGTAGTTGCTACAGTGCTTCCCAGTGGCAATGTAATGGGCCGATTTCTGGCCTGACGGGAATGTTATATGAATACCAGCGCCTCCATCCTTAATAGCTCTAGTGGCTGACCCATCTGTATATACATGGGTCCATCTGTCTAAAAGATAGTCTGCGTAGATAGTCGCAAGTGTCAGACTTCTACGAATGGTCTCATTTTCTTGTTTGCCCATGTCAAGTCCAGGAATAGCAAGTGCCACTTTCACTGCAGACAGGTCATTGGCTGTAGGGTTGGTGATGTCTGCTCGGCCCAAGGGAATTGTCTGTATGTTTAGTTCAGAGGCGTACTCTCTATTCAGCTTCTTTGCTTCATGTACAAAGCTGGAGCGCTTAAGGCGGTTCTTGGTGAATCCCTCAAGCCTGTTCCTCATGGGGTGATCTGGGAGCGACTTGTACATGTTTGCCTGGAGAAGGACTTTGGTTTGTCTTCTTTCATGAAGTGGTTGGATTCCAGTCAGTTTATCCATGAAGGCAATTGGTGTAGACTTGGTGGCCCCTGTGATAATGCGCAATGCCTGATTTTGTACTTTGTCTAGGGCTTGCTGGTTCGTCTTGGCTGTTGTGGACCATGTGTCTGAGCTATATTTTATTGTGGGTCGTACTGTGCCCTGATAGATGGTCTTCAATATTTGCTCATTCGCACCCCAGGTTGTTCCAGCAAGTTTGCGCATCATGGCTTGTTTTCTTCGTGCCGTCCCTTCTACACGGTTGATGTGTGGTTTCCAAGTCTGCCGCTTATCAAACGTGACCCCAAGGTATGTGGCTTCGTCTTCCTCCTTCAGTAGTGTTCCAGCCAGCATAACCTTCCCAGCTTTCTGTTTTGTTGACAAGGTGAACAGTGTGGTAGACGACTTCTCCTTCTTGATCGTAACGCACCAGTCTTTGGCCCATGCTGCAAGTGTGTCCATAGCTCCTTGCATTCTGTACGTGGCTGTAGAGGCGTGTTCTTCTTTGCACCATAGCACCAGGTCATCAGCATAGAGTGCAGCATAAACTCCCTTTGGCAGTTCAGACACCATGTCATTGATGAAGACCAGGAAGAGTGTCGGGGACAGGACTCCACCCTGTGGGACACCATGGCGTAGCAGGAACTTCCTACTGTTGGCTTGGCTCAGGCTGACTCTGGCTCGTCTGTTGAATAGATACGAGTTGATCCATTGCAGCATGGCCCCACCAACTCCATTCCTCATGAGCTTCACTTGTAGCCCTTCTGTCCAGACTTTGTCGAATGCTCTCTGTAGGTCGATCCATGCTGTAAGGACCACCTTGTTTTCTTGAAAGGCATCTTCGACTTCCTGTGCTAGGTATGTAGTCTGGTCTTCTGGTGAGGCTGAACGGACGGTAGCTGGCTGTCTTCTTTGGGTCCTTCTCTTTCTTGAGTATAGGGATCATTGTCGCCTCTCTCCAGATCTGAGGTAGCTGCCCTTGTTTCCAGCTGTAGTTGTAGATGTCCAGGAGTTTGCACATTGCTGTATTGCCCAAGTGCGACAGCATCTCGTTGGTGATACCGTCTGGACCTGGAGATTTTGTGGTCTTCAGCTGTCTGAGAGCTGTCTGTAGCTCGTGTAGTGGCAGGCGCGAGTCCATACACTCTGACGTACCCTTAGCTGTTTTCCTGTCCCTTTGTTGTCTTCTGGCTTCTCTCTGTCGTTCTCTGTTGATGGGGATGTCACTGACATCTCTGTAGTTTTGGGCAAAGACATTTGCCGCTTGTTTGCCCATTAACAGCTCTCCTTCCTCTTCCAAGGTGACTGGGCCTCTCGCTTTGTCTTGGTCGTCGTTCAGTTGTTTCGTTAACCTCCACAACTTACGGCCATTTCTCTCGAGGTTAAGTGATGCTGTCTTGTTTCTCCAGCTCTTTCTTTGGGCCTCTAGCTTATGCCTGAGGAATTTTGCCTTGGCATGCTGTAGGTTGATGTTTGCCTCCTGTGAGGGATTGTTTTCGGCTTCCAGTCTGGCTTCGGACAACTTGGTTTGCAGCTCCTCTAACTGCTCACTCCAGTATGGCTTGTAGTCTTTCCTCGCACCTATAGGGATGGACTACTGTGCTGACTTGAGGATACATTGATTGAAGTCTCTGACTATGTTGTTTATGTCTCTGCCTTCAACTCTGATGTCTTTGCAGAGTTCATCACTCACAGACTGGAAAAGGGACCAATCGGCCTTCTTGTAGTTCCATCTGGGTAGGCTAGATGACGTAGAGACAGTGTGGTCCAATATGAGGTGGACTGGGCGATGATCACTGCCTCCGAGCTGTTCAGAGACTTCCCTCTGGACATGTCCATGTATGTCGTCAGTACAGAAGGCAAGGTCAGGCGTTGATGTTGAGTGCCATCTTCTGGAGTAAAAAGTTGGGGGATCCTCCGGCTGATTGATGAGGTTCAGACTGTTGTCATCCTGCCAGGTCTCCACTTCCTCTCCACGGCTGTCCAAGTGGTCATATCCCCAGCTTTGTGAGTGACTATTGAAGTCTCCAACAACCATGAAGTTTGTTGCCTCTGTTGGAATTTGGTCTATAGAGCTTTGTTGTTTGGAGAGTACATGTTCACAAGAGTCAGTTCGAAGTCATTCTTTCTGATGCTCAGTACTTGGAATTCCAAGTCATCCATATGCGTTTTAGTCTGGATAGCATTGATGTTGTTCCTGACTAATGTCATGATGCCTCCTTTCTTTCTTTCTACCAGCTCTGTCGCTTCGGAAGCACTGGTATCCTCTGACCTTAAAGGATTTCGCTGGTTGCAGGTGTGTTTCCTGAATGCAACAGACATTGATGTCATTCTCATGAAGGAAGTGCTGCAGTTCAGTCTTTTTGTAGAAGACTCCTTCTGCGTTCCAATGCATCACTTTGAAGTGTTGCTGTTGGACTTTCCTCCTCCTTGGCTTGTTGTAGCCCTTTCTTCTCCTCTTGGTATGATAGAAGGAGTGACCCCCAGTAGCTTTGGGTGGACTCTGTCGAGACTCAGAGCCCGGCACTGTATCTCCCTGGAGGGATTCCAAAGATCCAGCACCACATCGATGAATACCATATGATCGTGTAGTCATAGCGTAGTTACGTGATGCCATGGTTTGTTAGAGAGTGCCAATGGCCCAGCATCTCCGATTTTAACTCTCTAAGTTGATTAGGGTTACCTCTCCCAAAGCCTTTGTCGACCCAACGACTTACCACAAGGCAGTGGTGTTTTTGGAAGGGTTGTCTCCCTTGGTTTGGAATAAGAGTTTTCCTTCTCCTAGACAGACTGCCTTCCCTGGCTAACGAGCTCCATCTACCCGAAGCAGTGGTTATGGCGCCACAGGTCCGCCTTTGCCCCTTCTCCTGTTAGTAGTAGCAGGTCCGCCGGGCTAGTTACAAGCCACGCGTGTAGGCCAGGAGCTGGACTTGGTAGTCAGAGGCTATATTTTACGTAAGCCATTGGGAGCACTTTTTAAGCAATGGGAGCATATCCAACATTGCCACCCCCGGCGATGACAACCCTTGGAACCCGAATCACGAACAAAATGATATTTGTCTCTTTTGGATCAGTTCAAAATCGACTTTTAAAAAAGATGTTGAAAGCGAAGGATTGATCATAACTGTAGGCCGATCTTCGAACATTTTATGAAATAATACGTTGTTTACTCCTTTGTAAGGAAGTAGTATCGTGTGTATGGGTAAAATTAGATGATATCTCCCATCAGATGAAACTTCAGTGGCCAGAAATATATAGCCACTGAATTATTCGTTAAAATATTTTTGAGTTCCATATCAGGCTGCCGAGTTCCATATCAGACCAAGTAGTTTCGCATTAAAATGCCTTTAAGCATGTATAATTATATATGAAAGGATGTTTTACATTTAATTATATTAATTTTTTTGCAGTAGAATGATTTTGAAAATTAAATTTGTCCTTGCTCATTGAGTTTCTTTTCCAATATTCTGGGAATGGATCGCTTGGGTCAGGGCATACTAACGTCGGATGGAGTTGAGAAACCAAGGACCGTTTCTTCGACACGCCAATCAGAAAAAGGCAAAAGAAGAAAATATTTAAGTTTCGAGTCTGGTAACAATGAACCACGGCAGGGTGAAATGCCTGTTCGAGAACATTATACACAATCAAGGAAACCAAAGTTCTAATGGCGAAACAATGTGAACTTTACTTTTACAACTGATATGGTCTGCCTTATAATGTACGACTTCCAAGTGACTGCATCAGGTGTATTACCAGTGACAGACTTAAAAATACTTTAACGTTCAAGAAAATCACTTTTTGCGTGAACAATGACTTTTAATGTTATCAACAAATGCGATATTATTATTATTGGACAAAGGTAATTTGGCAATGTTTACATTGGCGTTACATGAATAACATTGAATTAATATTTTAATCGTTGTTATATACAAAGCGTGAAGCTCCCAATACTTGTACCATTAGCCGAGTGGTCTAAGACGCAGTCAATATGTAATGCAATGGTAGCAACGCTGTTACAGCTCGAAGGTTCGAAACATGTTGTTTTTTTTTACTTTTTTTAATTTTTGTTTTAAACAATAATTATTTCCGCGATAGAATAAATTGAAGCAAAATATATAAATTAATATGAAATAACTGCGATATTACTTAAAAATATAAATCTAAAATATTTCCTTAAACGCTGTGTGTCAGTGTGAATCGAACCCGTGCCGAAAAAAAAGTTAGGCCTATGCCAGCCGGACGCGTTAACCACTGTGCTATCGAGGAGGTGTTGTGTATAACCCGTGTTTACATTCTATTAATAATTGTAAACATCGCCAATTTAGCTTGGTCGACCTATAGTTTGTATAAATACATCTGTAACCTGGATTACATGCCATTTGTTGAGATTTTTTTAGAAGTGTTAATTTTATAGTAATGCATCTCAGAAAGAAGATTTAATTTATAAAAGCAAAACTGATGTAGATTGTGATATTTCAAGCTTACAGTGCATAAACAAATCAAAAATGAAAGTCTTGCATTGGTTACTTGTATATGAATTTCAAAAACCACACATTTTATATTTATTTATTTTTATTTTTAAAAAGGAATTTTATACTTTTCTTTTATCCATGTAGGGATAGTGAATAATATTCACAGGTCTTTTTAAACTCTTTTATTTCAAAACGTTTCGGCCATCGGCCTTCTTCAGTTGAAATTGCGAGTTCCATATCAACTGAAGAAGGCCGATGGCCGAAACGTTTTGAAACAAAAGCGTTTAAAAGGAATTTTTAAGTAAAACACAGAGAAAATATGTATTTTACCTTTAATTTAAACGATTTTAAAATAAATCAATAAAAGATTGAGAATATATCTCCACAGTGTAGTTCACGAGGTGTCGTTTGAATGTTTTGTTCTGCAATATTGAAAGGTTTTTCATTCATTTTTGTCATCACAGGTCTGCATTTGGGCTGTGTAATTCCCTCTTACAATGAATAGTTTGCTGCCTTTATTGCAAGCAGATTTTGTTCCCGGCAATGTGATTTCTAAGAGTCCACTGCATATGCCACATTTAAATCCTAGAATTCCAACATGAATGACACTGGTGACAGATCAGATTCTTGTAAAAAAAGTTTGATGCAGATGTCCCATTCAGTGCGCTCCATGTCTTTACCGTCTTTAACTGAAATAGATTAAACACATCAAAGTTAGGTCATCACAAAAATTCAACAAACTAGCATGCATATAAATATTCCTACATGACCAGCTGTCTGAGATGGAGCTCAAAAATATTTTAATAAATAACTAAGCAGTCATAAATTTGCGGCCATCAAAATTATACCAGATTGAACTTATGATTCGAGTTAACACATGTTTACAAGTAACTGTCACTTAACAATGAGATAAACACCTTTTTATTAAAAAAATATTTCAAGAGCGGCCTATAGTTATGTTCAATCCTTCGCTTTCAACATCTTTTTTACAGTCGATTTTGAACTGATCCAAAAGAGACAAATATCATTTTGTTCGTGATTCAAATGAGGGTCGAATAGCATTCGAGTTTTTCCGGAAAATGGGCCCTTATTTACATAACTGATGAATATTCAGGATCACCTACCTTTTTCAGTGACAATATTCCGTATAATATGGAACCCGGGAAGCGGCTGATAATGGTTTTGTCGGGAGCGCAGGACGAGTTCCATATCAGAGTTCACCCGGAGTGAGTGTTTAACTGATGAACATAATTTGTACAGAAAACTTTTGAGGATATTTATAGAATGATTCCGGACGATTACATTACTGTATACAGGGCGAGTACCTTTTTGCAAGCGTCTGTTAACCCAGAGTAAACATGTAACAACTACCGGTACTAACATATTATATACTTAAAGAAATTAGAAACGCAACTTTGTTTAACAAGAAATACATTTCACATTTAAAGAAGTTGCGTTTCTAATTTCTTCAAATACATATTATATAGTAAATGAAAATAAAAACGCAACTTCTTTAATCACGAAACATATTTTGTGTTTAAAGAAGTTGCGTTTCTAATTTCTTTAAGTATATATGGTATTCCTTTAGGGGAAAAAAGACGGGATATTGCCGGGGAAATTACATCTTCTTTGACTTGATTGCATTGATTTTGTATTTTAAATATTTATTCATTATAAACACTGTTTATGTTTTATTATAACAATTACAGAAAGAAGAGACGCGGTCAAACTTTAAACGGAAAGAATTACTCTTATGTTGTTTAGTTTCTGCTCAATAACTTGAGTTTGTTTTTGACACCAAACTTAACTTTCTTTCTGTCAGTTTTAACAGTTATCAACCAGATATTTTCTTTATAAAAGTATAAGTATTAAATGAAAACCTGGTTTTCGGCGCGTGGCGACGTTTTTTCTTGTTTTTTTGTTTTTTTTTTGGTTTTATTCTCAACAAATCTGTCAATAATTCTTTTTATCTGTTACGTTAGGTGGATTTAAAGCGCGCCAGTTCGATTCCAGTTACCAAGTCTTTGACAGGTCTCCAGAAATCTGTTGTGAACATTCCATTTAGCTGTTCTGGACAACAGCATTCAGGTAATTTCGCTACATGTAACTGTTTTATTGAATGATATAGGTGATCAAGTAATTACAAACAAGTATTTTTAATTTTACCGTTTTCTTCAAATTTAATCACAGTATCTAACCAGCAAATGTAAGATAATTAAGAAACGACAACATTATGAAATGATTTTACTAAAACTGGCAAATTTAATGTTTATTGTAGAACAATGGCTAAATTATATATATATTCAAAACTCCTTTAACATTTTAGAGCATTAAAAAGATCCGATTAATAAAGAACTCTTTTCAGTTATGTTCTGTTTTAGACATGCACCGAAAGATATTAAAGATGAGAAAACCGAACTAATATTAGACTACTACCAATATTGAATTATCTCTTCCTTTGTGTTTTACATGTCTTTGAGAATACAGATGTCAATTATTAAATTGTCAGTTTGCTTGGAATTAAACATCAGGTATGCAGAAGTCAGCTGTCTGTGTGTGTTTTTTCAGATACGAGCAAAGGAAACGTCAACAAAGAAGGTCAAGGGGTATGTGTACATACTAGTTATATACTACTCAAAATTTGACAAGGATCGCTTTCCGTTTTATCCCGAATTATTGCCCCTACCAAGTTTCAACCGCAGTTCCACTTCAAAAGTTTGAAGGCTTATTCTTTTTTGGCACATAGCTGATGTCAAATGAACATATTTTCAGAATCACAGCACGTATTTTATCGTTGAAACCATATGTAAGGAATAAACACAATCCTCTAAGTGATCCTTATCATATTTTGAGCAGTATATAATATGTTCAATTAATACGTACCCGGCAAACTTTTCTTCCTTAAAAGTACCAAAGAGAGTTTCAAATTTCCTAGATCATGTTTAAAGAAATTTCAACACGACATTGAAGCTGTAATGTTGTGTGTACTTCTTCAATTTTAATTTCATATTCTTTCAGATACCATTCTATTTCTATCTTAAATACGACAGAATAGGTCTTAAAATTGTCATACTGAATTAACTAGTTTGTTTATTTCTTATTTGCTGTCCGAGTAATTAGGCGCTACTATAAACGATATGCACTGTCCGCACAAGGTAATAATCACAGCAACTTACAGGATTTATATATAACTTAATGGATTTCATAAAGATTCAAACAAGTTACCATGGATCATCATTTGGCATCGATTATATTTATTGTGGCTCTAAAACTTATCTTGATTCTCTGATAGGGAAATTAGGAGTTCACTCGTATGAACTAAATCGATGAAACTGAACCCATTACTTACAAAAGAGATACTTTTATCAGTAACATTTGGATCGAGTCGATATTCATATTTTCAACAAAAAAACTCATTTGATCCTTTTTGGAAACTTCCGCTGGTAGCAGTCACTAGAAATCATTTTAAAATGTTTAGCCGAATGGTCTGTTGAATCGCCGTTGCGTGCAAAATCCGAGGGATCAGGGGATACTTCCGCCAAATGCCGATGGGAATGCTGATAGAAATGTAGCTGTTACCCTACCAAGTCCAAACGTCGCGGACACTGGTAACAGTTTATTGTTCTCATGCATGATTTATATTCTTAGAGGCCTTGTCAAAAACGTATACTCTATTTTATCGTTTTGGACAGACCTATATCGATATAAGGTGACATACGCCGCCCGTAATTGAATATCACATTATGTAACCTCCATATTCTTCGGTTGGATAGATAAATATGTGTACATTTTAATGGCTCGGCGGCTGGAGCAGCCAAAAAGCTATGTACATATCAGGAATGGCCACATCCAACAGACACAGCCCCAATTCAATCGTGTCTGAAATAGTTTCATCGTTTTCGTGTATGCGTTCAAACCCCCATTTTGTTTATTTTAGTTCAATAATAAGCCCGTTGATCAGAAATATCTATTGTTTGTCAATATCATTTTCAAGTTTTTGACGAATATATAAACAGGTTAAAGAATATAACATCCAAGATTTAATCAGATGTAAAAAATGAAATATGCATATCAGGAACCGCCACACCCAGAAAACACAGCCTCCCCTTGCAGCTAAACTGTATAGAGGAAAAAGATTCTGAGAGCATGGGCTTATAAGAAGATCAATTTCAAATAAGACACCACAAACAATGAACAAAAATGAAAAGCTTTAGTGTTACCGCCTGGAAATATCCTATCTCTTATTTTGTTAACTTAATTAAATGTTCTTCATCAAGTTAATTAAGAGATAGTTCGATAAACCTATTGTAATATTCATTTTGAGTAGTTTTAGTGTACTTTATTTTAGATTGCCCATGTTATGACAATATTGTCAGCGAGCTTCTCGCAAATCAAGTGTCCGATGAAGTCGTCGAAAGTGAAGCTATTGCGTCCCAGAACATTGACGCTAAAGACCAGATAGGTAAGCAGTGTCAAGAATATAAAACCGTATTTAAGAAAAGTGAAATATGCATATTCGGAATCGCCACACTCACAAAACACAGCCTCCCCACGCAGCGAAAAAATAGAGGAAAAGAGAGCATGTTTTATGTCAAATTCAAACTGAGCGCTACTCAATATTCAAATACACGTTATCGCGTTCAACAGCTTCAAAAATGGTAATTCATAAAATCACTGATTAATTAGACGGGGAGATTTAAGTTAGCAAATAACATAACTGTATTGTCTTCAAAAATTAACAATTCCTTATTAGTATAGGGAAAGGCGAAATCAACTAATCACGATGGATATGAAAATATTACAGCTTTGCGGGTTTGGGTGAGCTTGCTGATGGGCAGCAATTGAAATGCATTTATAGACTTCCGCTTACCCAGCTCTTAGTTGAGCGCGACTATATATGTATGTAATATTAGTGAAAAGCTTTTAAAATTATCAAGAACAGTAAATACATTATTATCTTACATTCTAGCATACAGAGTTTTAATATCAGATATTACGGTTTGTTTTAGATGTTCTGGTCCCTCAGCAGAGGACGCCTGTGGCTTATGGAAACAATGCTGAAGATTTTCAGTGTAAGTCACTGGACATTCTTTATTAATCGCAATTTGGGCCTAGAACCATTATATATATGTTTGACAACGTCACTCGGTCAATTGTAAATCCATGACTTGCAGTCAGACCATCATCGCGTTTATTATTTTGTCAAATCTCTGTCATTAACTGTGAATAACATTTAATATACATGGGCACAAATTATCTATTTTTTTAAATAAAAAAAAAAGTTTGATTTTCAGTTCTATAAAATCAAGTGGATTTCTATTTATTCTATATTTCGTTGTTTTGTCTTTAAATTCATGTATCTATCTGACTTTTAGTGAGAGCTATTTCTAACATCAAGTATTGTGAAATAAGCTTATTAATTATTTCAACGTTTATGGATGTATGTTTTCATTGTTATGGAAAATTGGTTATAGTTTGTGATTGTTTACAGTGATAGGGACTGTCCTTGGGCAGATCTTGTAATAAAAATATCAACAACTGATGATAATGATATGCAAAAGTGAAATATGCATATAAGGAATGGCCAAATCCAGAAGATACAGCCTCTTGTAGAATGTAAATCACACTAATCGTTTTTTTTAACTGAAAAGTTTTTGAAATACGAAGTTCTAACCAACTTGAACAGAGGTTTGATATTTTTCGAAAATATGCCTCCTTTATTGACATAGTGTTTTTTATCAGTTAAAATGACTTTAAGTTGAAGGAACAATTGTAGAGCGTCGGACTCCAGATCCGGACACTGTGGGTTCGAATCCCATCAGTGATGAGATTCATCTGCAGTTTCCCCAATCCACAGTCGGCGCGAGTACTTGTTGGTTAACAGGAAGCAGTCCCCGAGCAAGATTAATATAAGTTGGAAGAACTTGTTTCACAATCGGTATAAAATAAATAAGTTTTAACTTATGACTATAAGTCAATTATATGCCTTAATATTGGCTTTCCTGGTATTCAGTTCAGCGCTACTGAGAAAAACTTTGTTTGAGCATTAAAACATTGTAAAAGTTTTTTTACAGATAAAGCCGAAGAAAGAAAACGAAAGGCTCGATTGATGTTAACTTACTTGTCTCAAGACATGAATGGAATTATTTCCGAGCAACTTACTGAAAAAATCATCGACTTATTCGGTATATATCTTTAATGTGTTAATCCATGGGTTTAAAGACAAAAAGGAACTCATTCAAGGACACTAGACAATTAATAGTTTAAAATTACCCATTTGTCGTGTTGTCTTTTGAGGGGTCCGTAAAAAATTAGTTTGCAGTGGCGCTCAAACTTCTTCCTGACCTCGGGTGCGTAAAGCGACACTTATTCCTTTTTTTGACAAGGTATTCATTTTTACTCCATTTTTTACAGTCACAATTTCATACTATTTCATACTATTCAAGTGACGTATCTACTGGTTTAAAAAATCAGACCTTTTTCCACCATGATTTGGGGTTGTATAAACATTGATCACAATAGAAAAAAAGTGAAATATTTATATCAGGAATCGCAACACTCACAAAACACAGCCTTCCAACGCAGCGAAAAAGAAGAGATGAAAAGAGAACATGTTTGTTATACGTATGTCAATTCCAATAATTAAACTAAGACTTAATAAGATTTATTTCGTACAACTTCCAAGGTGTTATAAATTGGCAGAAGTAAACAAATGATAGTAAGCATGAGCAATAAAGATTAACTTAATACATAACAGGGGATTCTCGACAGTTGTTCGATAAATGTTTGTCAAACAAAGTTTATGATCTCGGTGTATAAGACTGTGTTTAATATTTTATGAAGATAAATCAATATTTCTCTAAAAATGACAAAAATTTATACGTCGTTTACAGTACAGTTTGAAGGAAAGAAACATAGAATGCGATTCTTGCTTACCTTTCTTTATTTTGGAATGCTTGGGACCCTTTCTGAGACGCTCACTGAAAGAATCTTAGACATTTTTGGTAAATATCTTTTTTTCTGTAAAACCGTTATTAAAACGTTAAAGGATATTCATTGGCATTTAATACAAGATTGATTGTAAAATATTAGATTAAATTTGATAGGGTCTGTTCACAAGGGGTAATTGCAACACGATTCACCGAGAGCACACGATGCACAGTGCCATTAGTTTTAATATGTCATTCAAAATGATTGATATTCAGTTATATACTCATTTTTAACTAAGTTTTCAATTTAAGTGAAATATGCATACAAGGATTTGCCACACCTAGAAAACATAGCCTTTTAGCATTATTATTATTATTATTATAATTATATTGTTATTATTATTATTATTATTATTATTTCAGATTGTCTATACGAGACGAGTTGCACTTCGGAATGAGAGCGCTTGACTACCATGCTTCTAACAATTCACCCATTACTACAGAACTTACAATGATACTTGTTTTGTGTAAACATATGTATCCGGAATCGGCAGTTGTATGCTCTGTCTATGACATAACCAACATTATTAATTTAAAAGTGTACTACATTCATAGACTCTACATATTGTATTTTATTTTAACGATTCATAATCAAGTTTGCTGTTGTATAACAATTGAATTTCACTTATTTTTTAATGATAATTAACTTATATTGTATGAATGTAGTTTTAATTTTGGTGAATTTTAAGTTCCTTTTGCGGTCCGAACTGACTGAAATAGAAGTTTATAAGGAAAAATCCAATTGTCATATGATAAAATTGCTTTATTTTCATACATCATTATCACATTAAATCTATCTATGGTTTCAAGTGTACAAATGTGTTTTCTTGCTTTCATTTTTTACATACCTAGAATTTAATAAGTGTATTGAATGTGTGCTGTTTAATATAAAATATAAAATACAGTTAACTGATGCTCTTTGGTAAACACTTGAACTCTTATTCTTAATCCTAGGGCTTTATGATGTTTGGTGGCAACAAAATATAAGTATATCGAATTATTATTTAATAACATTTGATCAGAAAAGTACAACAGGCTTATCGGGGATAGCCACACACAAAAAGCACAGAGGACCTGATGAACTGTCAGTGAAAAACAGCGTGCATCAACCTCACACAGGCCGCAGCATCAACCTCACACAGGCCGCAGCTTTTCATATGAATAATCAAGAACAAGTGTATTATGAATGTCTTGGACATAAAAAAGAATGAACGTACAATGATAACATGAAGTTGAACAGAATATAAAAAAACGTCATTGTTTTATCAGATCTTTATGTAAATAAACTATCTCATAAAGGTAAAAGCATAATTATATTAGGATCACATGATCAACTCTTTCATTAAATTAAACACCGAATATGACTGGCTTTTAACATGGATTACTTGTTGCATACGAACAGTGTGAACATCTTGAAACTATCTTGTAATATTTCTTCATAAGTGATTGTGATATTGTTATGATAAGACAAATATAAAAAAGAAATAAATATGCATATCAGGAATCGCCACACTCAAAAAACACAGCCTCCCCACGCAACGAAAAAGGAGAGAGAGAGAGAGAGAGAGAGAGAGAGAGAGAGAGAGAGAGAGAGAGAGAGAGCATGCTTGTTATAAGTATGTCAAATAAAAAAGGACGCCACAAACAATTAACGAAAAAGAGAACCCTTGGGGATACCGCCTTGGAACGGTCAGTGGCAAAACAAATTGCCACCGGGGGTTTAAACCAGGTCATAGGGTGCACCAACCGCACACTTGCCCCAACAGGTTCTCAAATCACATAACGAAGACAAGTTGTCTTGGTGAAATAACTCCAACCCACCCATCGGCTCAACAATGTTGCATGCAAAAGCACACAAACATATAAAACATAAGAAGCTAATAGCATTGCAAAGCCAAAGGGCGGGTACTCGATGATCTGACCGAGACCAGAGCTCCTGGAGTAAAATCAGCAAGAACATGATGACAGGGATAAAAGAAACGAATCGAGCTTCTATGTTCTTTTAAGAAACCTTCATAAACTCTTAAACCCCTGCCACCGTCGTGCAATCAAAGAGGTAAGCATAAAGATCAACTGTAGATGAGTTAATCACCAGGCCTGCAAAGCGCTGTAAAATATCATGTTGGTAACCTTTCTTTTTAACTTTACAGATGGTTTTTACGAATAACCCGGAGAAATTAAAATTGCCTTTTATCTTCTTAATTTTGTAAATTAAATCTCCATAAAAACCGGCTGTGAAATACCTTGTTGCAATAGTGATTTTAAACTGCACCTGTATTTATGAATTAGATCTGGGTATCGGCGATAAAACTTGCAGAAGGTTTTCCTTAATTTGTAATACCAATAACCCTGTTTTAAAAGTTTTTCTTTAATGCACAGATTACGTTCATTGAAATCATTCACATCGTTGCAAGCTCCTAAAAAGCGAACAAGCAGTGAGATATAAACTTAATAAAATAAAAATCATCTCTTTTATCGTATATTTTAGTAGTGACGTAACCATTTTCAATGGACAGATTTAGATCAAGAAAGTTTGCTTACTTTTCTGAAGTGTTCGCTTTATTAAGCTGTAGTTCTTTTGGATAAATCTTATTAACCAGTGATGGAAAATGGTTATTATCAATATAAAATAAATCATCAAGGTACCTCGAGGTGTTATTAAAAGCTGTAATAATATCATCTTGATGTTCGGTAGAAAGAGATAACATAAAGTCTCTTTCATAATAGTATAAAACAGATCAGCAACAAGGGGTGCACAATTAGTACCCATTGGAATGCCTACTACTTGTTTTACATCACTGTCACCAAAAGCATGATATGATAATTGTTAAAGATGAAAAAACGCATATGGCGTCTGGTTTATATGATGATCTTTTGCCCAATAACAAGGCAAGTATGAATTCACTTAATTAATTACATTATAATATTGTGATGAAGTTTTTGCTATTTTGGTAAAAACATATTCAATTATATTTGTGCAACTATTATTGGCTCTCATATACACTTTTATCCATTTAAAACAGAATAACGCATTTTTAAAGCAAAAGTTTATAAAGATCAAACACTTTACGTTAATTAGTTAAATTGGTTGTCATGGTCTGTACACGTTAACCCATTACTGTTAAAAGAAAATTGTCTTGGTTTATACACAATGACTACCTTTCTTTGAAAAAGATGAAAATGGACTTTTGAAAGCCACTGAACACAACAAATATTGCAGGCTCGGTTTGATTGGGCCTGCTTATGGGCAGAAAGGAAAATGCATATTCCTGCCCCGGGTTGAAACAACTCAATATTTACACTAGTAAACATTACAATTTTCATCCATCCCAAACGATGATATGTATATGGCGGTAAACATAGAACACTCAATACGATGTTTTCAGATTAAAGCCATTTCATGATCAGCGGCATATGGTCCCCAGATTAAAGAATTGGTTTGCCCTTAACGAGAAAACAATTGGCTGAATAAAATAGAATTTTGAAATGGCATCAGAGAATATAAATCCTGCATATCAAAGAGAACGGATTTGCTCGAGTAGGTGACAGCCTGACCACATATCAGCATGGAAGGAGAGATATCCGTTAAAAATTGGGTTTGCTCAAAAATTAAATGCATTCCAAAACACAAATTTATTCGCTTCGAGGCAATCTCCAAAATGACTCCGCGGCGCAGTGATTAGAGCCACTGTACTATCATAGACAGATTGGACTTAACAGTCGTTGGTTCAAGACTAAGCAGACTTTATTTTTGTAAATTGATTTTCTTTGATCCCTTTAATTGTATTTGAAACATTTCAGTTGTTCATCTCAAACTTGGAATAAGAATATTCCTTATTAAAAATTTAAACTTCAATTTTATTTTCGCTGAGATAAACTCATTGAAACCCCATCTACCCATATATTATGCTATATAAATCTATTGTTCAACAGATTTTATATATGGATACCATTATTAATTTTACATTGTATTTGCAAATTTTTAAATTATTCGAATTTCATTTTTTTGTTGAAGAGACATCCTTCTTAAAGTAGAAAAAGTAAATCATTATATAAATATAAGGCATTGAATATGCAAATTGGTTGCGGGGAAATCACATGTTTTATGACCTGTGACGCCCATGACAATAAGATGCTGTTCGGATGTTAGGGCATTAACTCCCGATCAGGTGGAGCAAAATCATTTTTTCATTCTGCACAACCAGGCATCGGTAGTAGTAATCCCCGAAGGTATGAATCAATTCCGTCCAATAAACAATGTTGCACGTAAGCATGCACGCACGGACGGGTGCTATTACTATATTTTCCTCCGATGGCTATCGGTTGGGATAATTATGTTGTAAGTGTACCTTTAGATGGGTTAGGGTGAGGGTTTGGGTCAGGGGGGCGTTTTTATAGGGGTCACAATTCTTTGTGAGGGATCATTTTTCTACGTGTTGGGGAGTCATAACATTATAACCCCCGGTCATAATATTATGACAGAGGTCATTATTCTATATAAAATAATGACAAGGGGTCATTATTCTATATAAATAATGACCGGGTGTCATTATTCTATGGTGGTCAGTTTACAACCTTAGACCGGACAGTATGTTTATTTGCTCGAGTAGGACCCGGCAACATACCAGCGTGGATTCAATGATATCTGATCAAAAATGGTTTTTACTCAGAAATAAATGCATAACAAAATATCAATCATTCGTTTTGCGCAACTATTAAAACCTATCATTTTATCTCCCCTAAAGTTCAAAGGATCGAACAAACCCCTGCTCGAGCTCGCCATTTATCCGGCTCAACTTTCGCTGCGTTTGTTTGCATCGGTGCAATACAGAGGTTGTTATTTCGAGATTTCAACTTTGGTCATAATGTTTTATAACATATTCACAATGCATAAATAGCGCAATGAATGTTCAGGAAAGAAAAGAGACTGTAAATGTCGTTCCGACCATAGCACTGAGTTTCAAGTAAGTGCTTTGGGCTTTAAGAACGTCTATGCCTTCACTCGAGAAGGTTGCATCATGACCACAAACCAACATGGATGGAAAGATATCCTTTAAAATGGGATTTGCTCAGAAATTAAATGCATAACTGGACATACATCAACGGCAAATTATCCAATCAAATTAAAGGAAATTTCTTTGCAGTATGTATTTATAATAAAAGATTTTCTTTCCCCGGTAAAACACGCGGAAATACTTATCCGGTATGCAAGAAAAAACAATGTCAGCGTCTGGGTCATTTTGTTTTCGATCTAAACGAAATGAAAATGGCTTTGTTGCTGTTGTTGAATTTCATCATAGACCTTCTGCGTATTGCTATCTTACGGAGTAATCAAGATGTCAGAAAGTTATATTTTCGGTGGATGTTATCAATAAAAGGGATGCTAAAGTTCCTTATAGAAGCTGAATGCTTGCCTGAAGTGGTCAGATGGCAAAAGTAAGTCATTTTCATAAATTTATTTTGATCGCTGATTACGCGGATGAATAGTGATTCGGCTACGATATATAACTAGTTATATATCGAAATATATTACGAGTGTTATTACACTCCCACATCGGAAGGTATGTGATATATAATTATACAGCACATAACTGACTTTGGTTCGTTAGGTGCCAGTGGGTTCCAGACACTTTCCTTTAAGCAGTTACAGTCTCTTTTCTTTCCTGAACATTTCATCAAATGATCTTATCCGAGACAGAATAGATAATTGAGAAAGATGTTTACTTCGGATGTAGACAAGTGGTAAATGTATAAAACGGTTTAGCTAAAGAAAAAAATCAACAGTAAAACGTTTACCTGTGCTAAGATATTTGTGCAGAATGAACCGATAAATGTGAGTCTTAACCATTGTCGTGATGCAAAAACTGTGGATAATTTTCATTGGACTGGCTTGTTTAAATCCCTGTCACACCAGGGTCGCGTTTTCACGGCGATCCAACGGCGTCCAAGAACACCACGGTAAAACGCCTGTCACACTAGGGTCGCATTTTCACGGCGATCCCACTGTGTGCAAGAATGCCGAGGTGAGCGCATTACGATCGCAAGCATCGCCGAAGCAATGCAGTGGCATCGCCGTTAGACGAAGTGAGGTCGCATAGAACTCCGATCGACGGCGCTCACTTTGAGCATAAACAAAACAAACGCCGTCGCTTGGCGTTCTGAAAAGAGCGCAGTGGGGTCCCCGTACGATCGCCGTAGCAGCACAGTAAGGTCTCCTACAACGCCACACAAGCTCCGCAGGCGCAAACAGAGGTCTTATAGTCTAAATGAGACTTGTTTCAAAACTCAGTTTTATAATCTTCGGCACTGGATTGTACAATATATTTCGGCTCTGGCCGCTGGTCATCTGGTCACGATGTCCTATTTGTGTGAAATGGAACAGATGAAACTTAGAGGACTTGACACGATCCTGAATGGCAGGAAATACGCGACTATTGTCTGCAACATGCGTAAGAATTTAACCTCTTTTCTAAATCAACCTTATGGAAATATTGAGTTGTGAAAAATTATTTCATTGTTATTGTTTTATACTTACAAGACAGGATCTAATGCTAGATTTTCAGAAATGAGGTTTGTTTGAGGCAGTCTTATGGTAGTACACGATCATATCCGGCTCTTTAAAAGAAAATAGGAGAAAATGGCTGAAAAAGCCCAAAATGTGGAATCGAGCAAATGCAATGAACCCCCTTTGGATCCGCCTCTGCAAGAAACGAGGGTTAGTCGGTCCATTTTATGTTTGTTCTCAGAAGAAGAATATTTAACAGTTCTCATTTGGCGACATAAAATATGGATTTGTTCTTCTCATTAAAGTACAACATTAAATGCTGTACTTTCTTCACGAACAAGGGGTATGTCTCGATCACACTGTATTGGGTTATTATCTTAATGTTGACAATTCTCCAGGCATTTTCCGTGTTTATTGTAAACGTACTACAAATAAGAAGTAACAAGTAATATTTGGATTTTCATTCACACGACAGCCATTATGCTAAATACCCAAGAACTTCAGTCGCCATTTCAGCCAATCAGATGCTTGAGATTTGAGACTGGTTTCCTTGCTCAGTTTTATAACCTTGGGCACTGAACATCTCCTAATGCAGTTGAGAGACTGGTTTGAAATGAACATAAGCTGTATAAAGACTTATAGATCCTACATTAATATTTGTAAAAAAGTAAAATATATGTATCAGGAATGGCCACATCCAGAAGAAACAGCTTCTCCATACAGCCAACAAGTGGAGGGGAAAATGGGGGCATAGGTAATAAAATTATCAGTTTCAAAATAGAAACCGCAATTAACTAAAGTGAGCACCCGAGGGGTGACCGCCTTGGAACAGTCAGTGGCAAACAATTTGCCACTGCGGCACATACCCCACTATTGCCCCAACAGGTTCTCATAACAAAGAAGTTGTCTTGGTGAAATAACTCCAACATACTCCAACATATCCATCCGTTTGACAATTTTGAATGTAGAAGCACACAGACACATAAAATATAAGAAGCCAATAGCATTGTAAAGTAAAACGGCGGGTCAAATCGTTAACACTGGCTTGATCTACTACAGTGCATAATTTTCCCTAACATCCCCGAAACAGACAAAATAGAAGATTCTTTGTACTGCGCTCTATTCACATCCTACAGACTGCATACTCCGAAGAGAAGGACTTTTAGATTGGTTAAGAGCTGGATTAAGTGCGTTGCTGTTGTTGGTAACATCACAACGATGTCAGAATGAGACTGAAAATTTTGCTCACGTGCAACATAGTCAATAAAATTTATATCCTTATCACTTCGACCAAAAAGGAATACATATAGCACAGTTTGGATTCCTGCAGGAAACATAAGACTTTATATCATGACAACGCGTCTTTGCTGTTGTTGTTGTTTTGCAGTTATGACGACCCCGGTAAATAGGAAACCTTGGCACCCTTGGAAAAAAGTAACAGCTCAGTAAAACACAATCATAATACTGTCTAACATGAGGATGATAAATCACAACAACAGTGTTATTGTATTGCTTTTAATTGTATATGTCTTGTTTTCTTTGAAATACAAACTTACATCGTTTTGCATTTAACAAAATCATAAATCACAAAACATGTGATTATTAACAAAAAAGACTTTTTACTGCTCCATGACAATGATAATTGTTGTTGTTGTTGTTGTTGTTGTTGTTGTTGTTGTTGTTGACGACGACGACGACGACGACGATGATGATGATGATGATGATGATGATGATGATGATGAAGTCCATATATGCTGCATAATTATGTAACATAATATATGCGTAGATGCATAGATGGGTATTCAAAGTTTGGCATAGCTGTAATAGAATTGGAGTTTAAAATTTTGATCAGGATCTATTCCAAGTTTGGTGTGAATAACTGAATTGTTTCAAATATTAAAAAAAAAAGAACAATTTCAAAGAAAATTAATAATAAAAGTAGTTTGACCGTCAATTCGACACTGTTAAACTACGGTCGCCACCTAGCCACTGATTCTTATGGGATAGTATATCGAAGCGAATAAATTTATGATAAATATCTGAGCAAACCCCATTTTGATCCGAGATCTTTCCATCCACGCTTGTATGTGTTTAGGCTTAAACCTACTAGAGCAAATTTACGAAAAAGGCGAAAGCACTTCCTTGAAACCCAGTGCTATGGTCGGCACGACATTTATGCTACGTGAATATGTAATAAAAACCGGAAAAATGCCCAAAGTTCAAAGCTCGATACTACAGCCCGTGTATTGCACTGAGGCAAACAAACAATGTTATCTTGTGCGCCGGATGGATGGCGAACTCTATTTGATCCTTTCCAAAATAGGAGAGATAACAACGATTTGTTTTCAGTAGTTGCGCAAAGCGATTTAATGAATGTTTTTTGTGTGTTTAATTTCTGACTAAAATCCAGTCTTGATCCGATATCTTTGAATCCACGATGTTATACGGCCAGGGTCCTACTCGATAAAATACACCTACATTGCGGGCCTGACCGTGTGTAGAACCCTGAGGTTCGCTTGGTAAGGCAGTCAGTGCAGTCTCAAATCTCAAGGATCTGATTGGCTAAAATGGCGACCAGTCATATCCGTGTGACGAATATGAATACTGCCGTATTCAAACACAAATTGATCTCAATGAAAAAACAATGATCCCTTTCCTCCTTAGATACACCTTTATTGCATGGGCGAGCAGTTTAGATCCAGATCCGCTGGCACATCTGGATCTAAATGTTCGCTTTTTTATTTTTTAAAGGTTATTTCTTAACAAAATGCGACCAGTGCAGATCCTGATAAGACAGCACGGATGTGCCGGATGATCTGGATCTACACTGGTCGCGTATGAATAAAATGCGTATATTATGGAGGAAAGGGTTATACTGTATGCTAATTAACTATGGAGATTAAATTGAGTAGTTTCAAAGATAATATAGGATTTTTCAATGTTTATCTATTTCAAAAGTGATTAGCAGATCTAGAGATATCATTTTATGTTATGACCAGACTTAACGACATTGAATAGGTCAAAGCACAGTCACTTCTTATATAGAGAAAATAATCTCTTTGTTTCGTCATTTCCTTTAAATAACGTTATTAAAATGAGCATAAGAGATTTCCTTTCTTAATCTCACAGCAGAGGTAGCAAATTAAATTCAATAGCTTATTGTACCGCCTTCGGTTTCGTGACAAAACCCAAGAAAGGGGAATAACTCCGTGAAATGTGAACTATACCTAAAGAATTTGTCATTATCACGACGGCGTTGTTATAAGCAATATAATTTAAAAATTTGATGAAGAAATATTTAGAAATTGAAAAATTATCGTCAACGTTAAGTTTTCTTCCAACGTCCGACAGACCGACGGACAGACAAAGCGATCAATGTCTTCGAAAGGGCGACACAAAAAATCTGTCGCAGACAAAAAACATTTTAAATAAATATATGTACGAGTATTGCATTCGCCGTCTGCATTTATCAATATAATTTTCAGTGAACATACACTTTGTTTGTTTCAAAGTAGTGGGTAAAAAAACTTTAATAGAAGAACTATACAACCTTTATTTCGGAGTCTTCATACTTCGTACTGACATAAAAAAAAATAGATAAGACATACGTATCTGGTGTAGTAGTGTGCATTGCTTGGTTTGTGACTGTGTGAGGTTGGTGCACCCTAGAACCTGGTTTAAATCCCCAGTGGCAATTTGTTCCAAGCGGTAACCCCTCGAGTTCTTATTATGTTAATTGTTTGTGGTGTCTGTTTTGAAATTGATCATTTTATTAACCATGCTCTCTCTTTCACTTCTTATTGGCTGTGTGGGGAGGCTGTGTCTTCTGAATGTGGCGATTCCTGATATGCATATTTCACTTTTTTGTTGTTGATAAGGGACTATCAGTATTACAATCAGTGTTGTATCTCATGCGATCGTAGGCATTGTAGTCATGGAGTCTTTTATCTATGTAAGATCGTGTATTGAATGTGTGACAAAAACTGCTTGATTATAACTTGCCTTCTTTTGTTGCGGTTCACCAATTGAACGCTAACAGCTTTTTTTGAGCGTTTTTATTTGGCCGACATTCTATTTCATATTTTGTCCGTTTTTTGTTTCTTATTTTTGCCGACGTTCCATTTCTTATTTTGGCCGACATTCTGTTCCTTATCTGATGTCCAACATCTGTGTCTATGTGTCTATGAATGTTACAAAAAGCACAGTAATGTGAGCTATGCGGAAGTCTTTACCACTTGTCGTGATGTTAAAACTGACCATCATTTTCCTCGGACTTGCTTGTTTGTTGGGTAAGTTTGTAAAAAAAAAATGGTGTTTTAATGTTTTATTAGCTGGTTCACACTGCCACGGTATACGTTCCTGTTCATTCCGGTCCACCGGCTACAAATTACCGGGATGCACCGGGACATATACCGGGACAGTGTGGACTGTGAAGCGGGATGTATCTACGGTCGCCGTGAAGAACTTCAAAAACAGACGACCGCAGTGTTTGCAAGCCAACCTTTGGACGTCATTGTTAATGGTGTACCGCGACTTTGCCTAGATGGTGTTGAGCGTCGTCTTTTCATTATAGACCACTGTTTTTCGTATTCTTTGCTTTAAATACAGGGGTGTTCTGTTGAATTCATTCGCGTTTCTAGGCTAGAGAGATTCGTTTCGAATTCAGAATTTCACAGTTAACATAGTGAAGCATTTTTCTGTGTAATTTTTAGAAACTAATAGCAATGCATTGTCACATTTGAAAACACTTTGGTTGATGGTGGTAATTTGTAACTGAGCGTTTGTGGTGTAGACATGCCGTAGAGGGTTGTGTTAAGCTGATTATTATTCAAAAAAGCCAGAACCGAAATATTATTATACATGGCCGACAATTCAAAAGTTCAAAAGTATCCTTGAAACAAAACAAAACAAAAATCATTGTTGATAAAATTAGCTCGCTAAATATACTTTTAGCCAATAAAAATAGAGATAGCTTTATTCATGTTTTATTGCTATTTTACTTTGTAAACGAATGGTCAGTCGTTACAATGAACCTAATTGTTCTAATTCAAAATTAGGCTGGGAGCTGAAGCTAAAACTTTCTTATTCTTGGAAAGATATGTGCTGGTTATTGTGAAACGTTTTGCGAAGCCACACATGAAAATAAGGCGTTCACAAGTAGAATAAAATAAAGAATACTGTATAAGTGGTAATGTTCTACCATGGAATTTTTTGACAACCAAATAATTTAGAGTGAATATAACGACGTGTAATTTTTACGAATTTCATGAAATCAATTTTTCGCGAACATTTCCGCACGCGAAACGCCGGCAAAACAGAAAACGCGAACTTTTACGCCAGCGAAATTATCCACTTATACAGTATTTCACTGAAACAAAAACAATTCTTTTTATTGTGTGTTTTCTTGTCAAACAAATGTGAAATGACCCTTTTAAGTAGACTGCTCAAATTTATTTCAGCACTGGCCACTTGTCAGGAACTCAACCCGTATTATGTTTGTATGTGGCAGGAGCTAGGTAAAATAGACCCTGGAAACACTATGGTCCATGACCCCAGCGATCCTAGAATTAAGGCAATAATGGACTATTGTAATGCCGCAAGGTAAGAGCATACTTGAAACTAGTTTTATTCAGCTAGTATTTAAAGTAGTGTTAGGGGCAGGTAATCCAGACCAACTAGAAACATGCCTTCGATTAGTTCCCTCCCTTTGATCTCTATATTATTGAAATAGAAAGATTTTTAATATGAAGAAGTATTATATTTTTAAAGTCTTATACATACAAGAAACCTGTGGAAGTCGTTCCATTCTTATGAGTATTCTTAGAACAGACCCGAGTCCAATTAAAATTATAATTTAATTAATTATAAATAGATTTAATTACAACTTTTCAACTAATTAAAAAAAATAATTGACACAAAAATCAATTATTTTACTCGTAATTAATTGATTATATTCCAAACACGAGCTGTCACTGAAAATTGACATAATTATGCCCCCGAAATGCAGCTTTAAAATTAAATTGGTATACAAATGAAACTAGAATTATCACTGAAAGTGATTAAATACCCCCACATGTGTGCTTGATAATTGAACTGGGAATGCTTCGAATCAATGGCATAATGTGCCCCACTTTCAATCCAAAGTGTCGTCTTCACAGTAGCCACACATACAGCAAGTTTCATCACAATATCTCATTCCTTCTAAATTTATTGAGCTGAAATGGTTTGAGTATGTTAGTAACCTTTAGTGACCTTAACCTAGCTTTTAACAACTGTGTGCCAAAAATTGTTTATATATGTGAAACTTTTCATGAGAAATCATCCAGAAACATTTTTTCTATTTTTAGTAACAGTGAACAGTGACCTTGACCCCATCAGACCCAATTTCAATACAAAGTTTCGTCTTCACAGACACTACCTATATAGCAATTTTCATCACAATATCTCATTCTGAACCAAAGTTATTGAGCATACAGTTTTTTTTCTATTTTTAGTAACAATGACCTTGACCCCACAGGCCTTACTTTGAATCCCAAAAGTCATCTTCACAAAAACCACCAATACACCAAATTTCATTTAAGAATCTCATTCCAAGATTTAGTTACTGAGTGGAAACAAAGTTTTGAAGTTTAAATAACAGTGACCTTGACCTTGAACCCACAGGCCCCAAAGTCAAACCTAACCTATATCTTGTTATGTTACATCTGCGACCCAAAAAATAATTAAATCTATGAAGTATTTCATGAGTTATAGTCCAGAAACAAATTTTCTTTTTTAAGTTACAGTGACCTTGACATTGACCCCACAGGCCCCAAAGTCGAACTCCACCTGTATCTTATGATATTACATCTATATACCCAAAAAGTATTTAATCTGTGAAGTGTTTCATTAGTTATCATCCAGAAACCATTTTTCTATTTTTAGTAATACTGACCTTGACATTGACCCCACCAGCCCCAAAGTCGAACTTGACCTGTATCTTGTGATGTTACATCTATTTACCAAACAAGGATTAAATCTGTGAAGTGTTTCATGAGTTATCATCCGGAAACCATTTTTCTATTTTTAGTAACAGTGACCTTGACACTGACCCCACCAGCCCCAAAATCGAACTTGACCTGTATCTTATGACGATATACCTGTGTACCAAAAATTATTTAATTCTGTCAAGCCTTTCATGAGTTATCATCCGGAAACGAAGAATCCGACCGACCGACCGACCGACCGACAGACCGACCAACAAGCTCACTCCTATATACCCCCTCAAACTTCGTTTGTGGGGGTATAATAAAAATATGCCTGTGGAAGAGATGAAGTATACTGAATATAATGTTTAAGATGAAAAGGATCATTTGTTTGAAGTCTGTAAGTAAATATCTCAAGTAAAAAACAACTTATTGTAAAATGTAACAATTTTTAAGGAAAATTCTAATATTAAAGGAGAGATTATCCTGGAAATAAGATAATTAGAGTTATGGACCAGTGAAGAACTAGATCAGACAGCATGGATGTGCCCGACTGATCTGGATCTACACTGGTCCCGTATGCGTAAAAATACACATATATTGATTGGGCTATATAATGAATTATGTCTTCTGTTTTATTGTTTTTTCAGTCATGCTTCCATCATTGGCAGGAAGTAACAACCGCTCAGTAACAGACACAAGTAAACCATGTCCAACATGAGAGATAATAAACAACAACTGTCTTATGCTTCGACATTTTATTGTGAATGTCTGGTTTTCTTTGAAAAACAAACTCACAGCCTTTTGCGTTTTACAAAATCATGAATCACAAAATTTATGATTATTAACAAGAATGACTATGTCCTGGAAAAACCTGCTGTTCTATGATGATGATGATGATAATTGTTGTTGTTGATGATGAATGATGATGTTGATGATTGTTGTTGTTGATGATGACTATGATGATGATGAGGAGGAGGAAGATGATAAGGATGATGATGATGATGAGATGAACAGATATGTCATTGCAGTGTGACAAGATACATGACTGTAGAATGTAGTAGTAACTGTGTGTCTGCCAACAGACCCTATATACACAAGTTCTCGTACCAAGGTTATAAAACTGAGAATGGAGACCAGTCTTAAATCTCAAGCATCGGATTGGCTAAAATGGCGACCTGTCGCCATTTCAGCCAATCAGATGCTAGAGATTTGAGACTGATTTCCAATCTCAGTTTTACAATCTTGGAGAAAGGCATAAAGAAAAATAGGCTCATACTTATACAACATCTTCACTAACGTAATAGTCTATTAAAAATTAAAAAAAAAGTTAAATGTTGTAAACATGCCCCTAGTCTAATGAAAAAAGTGTGATATTTTATAAAATTTCCATTTTTTTGATAAAAAAAAACATTTCAAAGTATACTTTTAATTGAAACATAGCTTAACCCAAGTTCAAGCTATACATGTATGTCTACAGATTTCCTATGTTGTATGAAGTTTCAGTTCATCAAAGGACTTAGACAAGGTTTGGAGCTTTTCCTGTGTGTAACATTGTATTAATGATTTCTTTGCCGATATTTAAAGCGGCATTACTTCAATTTAACCCTCTCTTGTATGAAATATTACATGTATTTGGAACTATAGGCACAAATTTACAGCATTAGTTCGGGCTAATAAAATTTTAATTTACTAAAATTAATTTGGTCCGCGCGACTAAAAGCGAAAGTAGGATTTCCAAAACGTCACAGAAATCGAGATTGCGCATGAAGTGGTCTCTTCGTCGGTGCTAAATATAGCTCCATTATATTTAGATCTTAAAAGTTCATTAACGATAATTTAACATTATAATTGAAAATCCTGTCTATAAGAAAGAATTCGATTGGACCTTTTGTGTTCTGTTAGAGAGTTTATATATTGGAGTCTATATGGACAAATATAATTTTTTAATAGTATATTTTTACTTAAGTTTAGGGCTGGGGCTTTAATCTAAATTACCAAAGTTTGTCTGGCTTAAAATATGTGAAGGCCTAGTTAAAAGTGAACGAAATGTTTCTTTCACCAAATGTATAACACACATCACAATCTCACTCAAAACTATGTAACATTTTGAGCCTGCTCTATATAGTAATTAAACCCTTTTATCTACCTGTTATCCATGGACGAAAAATGTAGATCTATGTCAGTAATCTACACTGTTTACTTTTTTTATTCATTTGGTTTCTTCATAATAAAATAACAAACCGTGTAGATCCTGATGGCAAAAACATGCAGACTGATCTTGGTCTACAATGTGCACTGAGTAAAGTTAACTTATTTAAAAGCATATTCTAACCCTTTACTCCGTACATACATGTATGACAAGTGTAGATCCAGATCAGCTGATACATCGTTGGCATCTGATCTGGATCTGCACTGTTTGATTATTGGTATGTAATACCCTAACCAATCTAAAAGCACATTTACAAAGAATCTACACAGTTCACCCATTGGAGTCTGATCTGAAGAGTACAGGTCCCAAGGTTATAGAACAAAATGGAAACCAGTCTCAAATCTCAAGCATCTGATTGGCTGAAATGGTGACCAGTCGCTATTTCTGCCAATCAGATACTTGAGATTCAAGATGTGTTTCCACTCTCAGTTTTTTATCATCTTCAAGCCAGGTCTAAGTGTTCAGTTAATTCACGATATATGTGAACCCTAAAATATCTGTTGATGACCAGGATGTTAACAACAACAATCACTAATAGCTGATGATGATGATGATGATTGTGGTGGTTGTAGAAGTGATGATGGAGATGGACCAAAATTCTAAAACTGAGATTGGAGACCAGTCTCAAATCTCAAGTATCTGATTTTCAGAAATGGTGACCAGTCACAATTTCACCCAATCAGATGCTTGCGATTTGAGACTGGTCTCCTGATTTAGTTTTATTATCTTGGGCCATGATCATGAAATAATGAAATCAAAGTCAATATCCTAACCCTTTCCTCCATAGATACACCTTTAATGCCGTCTGATCAGGATCTAAACTGTTCCCTTTTAGATTTGTTTGGTTATTTTTGACCAAAATGCGACCAGTGCAGATCCTGATCAGACGGCACAAATGTGCCGTCTGATCTGGATCTACACTTGTTCACATGCATAAAACAAGAGTGCCAAACTGACACAAAATACGCCCGTCAGATACCGCTAATTCAGTTTTTGGACAATGCAAGGGCCATAATTCAGGAGTGCATGGGGGGATTTGGCAGGTTATAGAACTTGGTTGAGATATTATGCCCACCAACATATTCACCAAGTTTGATAAAGACCGGATGAAAACTCTTTGACTTAGAGAGCGGAAACAGTAATTTTGGACAATTCAAGGGCCATAATTCAGGAGTGCCTGGGGGGATTTGGCTGGTTATAGAACTCTTTCGAGATATTATGCCCACCAACATATTCACTAAGTTTGATAAAGACCGGATGAAAACTCTTCGACTTAGAGAGTGTAAACCCTTATTTTGGACAATTCAAGGGCCATTATTCAGGAGTGCATGGGGGGGATTTGGCTGGTTATAGAACTTGGTCCAGATATTATGCCCACCAACATATTCACCAAGTTTGATAAAGACGGGACAAAAACTCTTTGACTTCGAGAGCGGAAACCCAAATTTTGGACAATTAAAGGGCCATAATTCAGGAGTGCCTGGGGGGATTTGGCTGGTTATAGAACTTGGTCGAGACATTATGCACACCAACATATTCACCAAGTTTGATAAAGACCTGATGAAAACTCTTTTTGACTTAGAGAGCGGAACCCCTGTGGATGCCGCCCGCCCGCCCGCCAACCCACCCGCCCGCCGCAGGTGTTCCCATAATACGTCCCATTTTTCAAACGGGCGTATAAAAAATGTGTATATAAAGAGGAAAGGGTTAAATAAAATAAACTTACTCCGACAATATCAAACAAATTGTAATGTAAAACTGACATCATATCTTAGAGTTATCAAAAAGTCTGTCTACAGAACTGTACATGTAAAACTTGCATCAGATCTTTGAATTTATCACTAAAAGTCCGTCTACAGAACTGTACATGTAAAAGTAAATAAATGGTCTACATCAAATGGGGCGCGTCACGGGAAAACATACAAACGGTCATATTTTGTTACACTTTAGTTGTTTGACATCAACTGTCCGTATGTACCTTTTCCCGTGACGTGCCCCAAATGATAGACACTAAAATATGTCTTTCTTAATAAAAACAAACTCTAAATAAACTGGGCCCAAGATCACTGAGATTGGAGACCAGTCTCAAATTTCAAGCATCTGATTTAATTTTATGATCTTGGGCAGTGGATTCTCTGCAAGTATTTTACAGATAATTATTAATTCAGAAAGGTAACGGCTTGAAATTAATCACAAACTTTTTTTGTCAAAAGTGGCAAGTAAAGGAATATGGGACAATGTTTCAGGAGATTATTTATAATCCTGTCCTTATTAAACCTTTTCTCCACATATATGCCTTTTTACGCATGTGTGGCCAGTGTAGATCCAGATCTGCCGGCACATCCATGCTATCTGCTCAGAATCTGCACTATTTGCATTTTTATCAGAAATAACCAATAGAATTAAAAAGCACAGCCCTGATTCTGATCAGACAGCCCCGATGTGCCAGATGATCTAAACATACAATGCTTGGCCATGCCATAAAGGTGTGTATATGGAGGAAATGGTTCAGTAACCTAAAAACTTGAATGACCATAAATAAAATAAAGTAGGCATGGTCAATCTTTTTCAAATAAAAGACTTTTAAAGAGGTGGTTATGGTAAAACTTAATTCCGATCAAGTTTGTGGAGGATTTCTAGACAGCAGTTTACATAACTGCACACAATACAAATTTCAACAAGACAGGTATGACAGATCAACAACATTATAGCTTGCAGTTCTACTGCAACAAATGCTCATGTAAAATGATTAAAAATTAGACACCAAATTGAATATCCTGAAACTGTGCAAACATCAACCTAAAACACTGATGCTATTCTATAGCATCAGCCAATGTCTACTGAAAAATAATAAAATACAAATTCAGTTCCCTCCTGCCAGATCAGCCAGAGTGAATCAAGGTCCATAATGCATCGCTAGTACAAGTTCAGCTGTTGTGAATCAAGGTCCATAATGCATCACTAGTACAAGTTCAGCTGTAGTGAATCAAGGTCCATAATGCATCACTAGTACAAGTTCAGCTGTAGTGAACTAAGGTGTATACTGCTTCACTCGATACAGGTTTGCCACATATTAAGTTCCACATTGGCGTGCTCAGCAAGTTCCGCACAAACTGGTTAACCCTTTCCTCCATATACATGTCTTTATGGCATGGGTACATCTGTGCTGTTTGATCAGGATCTGCACTGTTTACTTTTTAATTGATTAGGTTATTTTTTTTATCAAAAAGCAAACAATGCAGATCATCATCAGATGGCATGGATGTGCTAGGTGATCCGGATCTACTCTGTTTGCTCGTGCGATTAAAGGCATATGTAAGGGGAGAGAGATAACAAAGGAAGTTGTGATGTTTCCATAGCAACAACACTGTTTTTCTTCTTGTTAAATTGGTCCCTTCACAGTGAGATATTTCGCTCTTCATTCCTCATGTTTTCTCCAAACATAACTGTGCAGCACTACATGATGTACACAACATTCATTTTGATCCTGCAAAGATCATTTGCATTTATTAGACGCTTCTTAAATGAGTTTCCTCCAGCAAGATTTCGAAAATGATTCAGAGTAAATGTGCTATTTCTAAACCAGTTCTAAACCAGTAAATTTCAATAAAGGTTGATCAAAGTATCTACAGGATCTCACATTAAAAACAAATGTCTGACGACAGAATCAGGTATAACTTTGTTCTCAATACCACTGGCTACCTAGCAACCAGAAGAATATGTGTGCATGACCACATGACGAGTTTGTTTGTTATCTTTGAGACACAACAACAACCACAACACTGCTCAACATCACACATCCACTATTTTCTCAATAATTTTATCTGAGATGATTTTATCCTTGAGACTACTTTTGTCCATCATTTTCTCGTCTATAGTGTCTTCCCAGAGTTTACGGAGTGTTTTTTTCAGTCGTAACACAGTAAGCCGCGCCTTTGGTTTCTGGTTCCAGCATTCCTTCATGCTACGTGATAGCTGAGACAGTACCTACAACAAACAAAATCGGGACATGTATTTTGTGAGGGAAAATCGGGACATCTATTTTGTGAGCGAAAATCTGCATATGTATTTTGTGAGGGAAAATCGGGACATCTATTTTGTGAGGGAAAATCGGGACATGTATTTTATGAGGGAAAATTGGGACATGTATTTTGTGAGAGAAAATCGTAACATGAATTTTGTGCGGAAAAATATAATGCTGTTTCACTTATTAATGCGGTCCGGATGATGGACCCGTAATACCGCGTTATAAAGAGACCGCAGTGTATTTACACTTCAACTTCATCGTCTACTATGAAGTCTTATTCATATATGGTAATAAAATCATAACTGCTGATGGTACGCAGTGTAACGTAATACTTAAAGAGGCGTGGCTACAGTAAAAGCCGTTCAGAATTTATTGGACAGTGCACAATGTTTTGACCTGTGACACTGAATATCATGCACATTTTGCCAAAAGATGCTGCCAAGAAGCCTGTCTTCATTCACTTTGTTGTCAATGTGGCTGTTCCAATAGCCATTCAAAAATCCCATTATATCACATATTCTTCTTATAAATTTTAGTAAGAACGGGAGTATTTATATGTGTAAAAATAAGAACTAATTATTTGATGGCTTAAAGTAAGTATGAAGGCCTTGGGCTCCACTCACTTTAATCAACCTGGATGTTTTCCATACCCAAACACCATCAAATATCAATTCAATCCTCAAATATGCTTAATCCTTTACTCCAAATATATGACTTTTAACACATGGGCTGCCAGTGTAGACCGAAATCAGCCCGCACATGTTTGCCATTTGATCTGGATCTACAGTTTACAGTAAACAGTGTAGATCCTGATAACACTGTTGTCCTTGCTCGTCTGGATCTACACTGGTCTACCATCTGATAAAAGTCGTACTTGTTAACGGCGAACTTGTAAAAAGCAATTTCAATAGATGATAATTCTGACATATTTCATAAGAATTTATTTTTTTTTAAGTATTTCAAAAAGTAAACAATGTTCAACCTTTGATGACATAGTTTAGTTAATATAAGAGTACTTAAAAGCCCTCAACTGGTCACCTTAGTATCATGTGACATATAGGGTCAATGTCACATGACAGAATTAGGCCTCTATTTGTAATTCTGAAAGACTAAAATGGGGAGATAAGACAGCATTACATCTCTTAGCAAGATATTCAGCAAAACATCGAAACAAGCTATATACAAACATGGTACTTACAGGGTCTGATGACCATCTATTGGGTATAACAGGACGGCACTGGTCAACAACAACTACTTTACGCATGTCCTCAAATGACGGGTCAGCCGAGACCATATCCCAAAACGGAGGCTTGTATTCCTCTACAATGCCTGAAAAATGTCAAAGAACCAAAAACGATGTATGTATTATCTAAATTATCAAAGTATAACTGAATAAGTGGAAAACTTAAAACAACAGACCTTCAAAAATACTACTCGAAATTTGATAAAGGCCATTTTGTCTTCTGTTAGTTTTTTCTGCTTAGATAATTTTACACTCGTGTTTCAAGATCAATAATTCAACTCAGATGACTACCGGTAATAAATTCATAGGTTTTATCAAATAAAACATCACAAACAACTAAATGTATCTTAAACTGTTTAAAATGGTAACCTAAACAATAATTATTACAGAATACAAAAGTCGCCTTATCAAATTTTGAGTAGTATATTACAGTGAGCTGAAATTTCCAATTAGTTACATGTGCAAGATTTTTTATTTGTGCATGACATGAATTTTTAGATAAATGATGATTCTAAATGAAGTCGAACTTAACTATAATTTAACTACAGTGAAACCCCTCTATTACGGACACCTAAGGGACTGAGGAAAAGTGTTCTTAATAGCGGATTGTCCTTTATTGTGGGTTAAAATCAAGAAGAGAACATTTCTGTTCTTTAAACAATTGCCCTTAATACCAGTGTGCCCATAATATCGAGTGTCCGTAATGACGGGTTTTACTGTATATTTTGGAATGGTAATTATGCAGCTGTGTTATATAATAGGGATCAACAGATTCTGGCATAAATATATGATGTATAACTTATCCAAACTTATTGCTTCTTAAAATGTTAAAACATTTAAATTTGAAAAATACTGACTTCAGGGGCCAGTTTTTACGAAACTTTATCCACAGGTTAAACTATCCTAGGGTTAAATTAAGAACAAGTTATTTTTATAAATGAGAACATATCTTTTCACTTTTATTTAATGTGTTTATACACTAGAATAACAACATTCTAATGATATAAAAAGTTATTCGAAATGTTCCAAACAACTGTTCTTTTTTTCTTTAGAAACTTTAACTCTTGGTTAGTTTAACCCATGCATAAAGCTTCAAACAACCGACCACAGGTCTAAAACCTCTATTTAAATTCCTGTCCTACTAACCTTGTGCGTAACATCTTCGAGCTATTTCCCACATGACCAGTGAGAATGCGTACACATCGACACATTTAAAACTGTCAAAGATCTCAGGGTTTAGAGTCTCATCAAGGAGTTCTGGAGCCATGTATCTCTTAGTTCCCACTTTATTATTTGAGCCTGAAAAGGAGAATTCCTCTGTTAATAACTCGTTTTTGTTAAATGCCTCCAAATTTCAACTTGGTTTATGAACAAAATCCAAGTTTCAACTTGGTTTATGAACAGTCAATATACAGTATGTTTGTTTAATATTTGCATATAGATCCCAATGCATGTAATACAAAATAATAGTTCATCATTAATTGTAATACACAGTTTTTTGTTAAAAAGTCAAATAATTATGTAGCTATATGTAGTATTGTGACCCAATTAAAGTTTCTTAATTAAAACTGTATTTGACATAGAAAAAAATATTGTAAAGAAAGACAACTCTGCAAAGAATACTTGACATCACACTACCATACTAATCTCCCCTGACAAACCTAGGTTTTTGATGAACTATAAATGTTACAAGTATAAACCATATCACTGTAGTAATTACCTAAATCCAGATAGTTTTCTTCACATTTATGCAACACAGCAAGTCCCAGATCGGCTATGCATGCTGTACCATCTTTCTTGACAAGAATATTCTTCGATTTAATATCTCGATGTGCAATAGCAGGCTTACCACGGTTACCTAGGATTTCTGAAACAAGACAAATCTTACATTCGTCATTTCTTTGCAAAATACTTTTTATTTGTTTTAATCCAAATTTTTGGATGTCTTCAGATAAAATGAGCCTATGTTAGGTATTTTCACCTCAATCAAATAATCTGCTGAAATTCTAATGCTTACAGTTTCGAATTCAGCATTTATTGAGTTGAAATTGTTTCTCTATATATTTTAGTTTTTTTCAACCCAAATCACAGCCAAATTTTAGTTTTTCAATAGCAATTTGCAAAATGGAAAATAAGAACATGTATACCTGGCTGTTCAGTTTCATCTTTTACAATTTAATAAAACAAACAACTAACATACAAAACTATTGTGTGAAATAAATAAGATCATGATGCTGAAAAGGCAGGAATTTTTTGCTCACACTATTACACCACACATTCTGGCTCAGTAGAAAGTTGTCATTTAACAAGTGCTTTTTTCTGCACAATGGACCTTAAGTACACAGTTTGGTTTTTTTATGAGCATTGCTAGGAGAATTGTATGCCTGACTGTGAGAATGAAGGTTTGAAATAACTGGTGACCAGGCTCAGGTCCCAAGAGTAAAAAACTGAGAATGGAAACCGGTCTCAAATCTCCAGCATCTGAATAGCTGAAAATGCAACTGGTCGCCATTTCAGCCAATCAGAAGCTTGAGATCTGAGACTGGTTTCTTATCTCAGTTTCATAATTTTCAGCCCAGATCTCAGAAATCTGGCCGGTTGAAACAGTATCAGAACTGACCAATTGAAGTTTGAAATCTGAGACTGGTTTCATTACTCAGTTATATGCACTTGGAGCAAGGTATGAGATTTTTCTGCCAGTTCATCAGTTGCTAGAGGAAGCAGCCAGCACAGAGGGTCTCATACATACACATGTAGCTTGAAAAACATGTTCCACAACTAATGTAAAATGTCATTTATTTCACTTGAATCATTTTCACATCCCTTCAACATGCATACTGTAATTTGATATTTGTTTGTAGCTTATTTATTTTCATGGTATATTTAATACAACTACAATACAATATTTTTAAGGATAATTAAGTGGTAATTAAATGTGGTATAAGAAAAAGAAAACCATGAAGATGTAACTTTTCAGATAATATCATGATTTTTTCTTTCTCATGGAAGACTTCCCAATGATTACCTGTATGTAAGTGTACGAGCCCGGCACAGGCGCTGTGCATCAGTCGTAGCGTCATCTCATGGTCCAGTGTGTTATACTGCAGGTAGTCGTAGAGGGAACCACTCTCATGGTACTGCATTATCAGCCACAACTGGGTACACGAATTTCTCGAAGTCATATCACTGAAACACACAACCATAACAACTTATGGCACGGTGAAAACGCACAGCCGAGCAGTTCTATTGTAGACACGACTTTTAAAGTAATACGTCACAATGTTTACCATTATAATTTATGATTCGTTAGATGAACATGACTTTATTGTAGAGGATGAAGTTCGAGTGTAAATATATAAATATGATTTTCTCACACAATACTGCTTATTCTCACGAAGAAAACAACTTATTCCAGTCATACTCAAAATATACAGATAGATCCAGTCACACATAGAAAATGTTTGATTAAATATTATCACAGAATGCACCCATCAATTAGTACTGGTGTAAATATTGAGTTGCACTCAACCCGGGGCTAGTCGGCGTGGGCAGTAATATGCATTCCATTACTGCCCAATGCATATTACTGCCCATGAACAGGCTCAATCAAACCGAGCCTGCAATAATTGTATTATTCATTGTCATGTTCAGAAACAGTTCAGTAGCTTTCTAAGTCCCCTTTTCATCTACAGTTGAACAATTCATAGCAGCCGCCTGCATTCAGCAATAATTACCTGTCTTTAACAGCCAGTTTGAATAAATCATAAACTGACATTTTGTTCTTGATTTAAGCTTAAACATCCACCTGTGTTAAAGGGGCAACATTCGCTGCCTCGGCAGCGGGTATTTTGGGGTGTCTCTTTACATACAAGCTATCTGCCAGTTATAATTAACTGTAGTAAAAATAGCCTGTAGAGAGTGAGTCACTGCATTACAGCAGAGGATAGAATGAAGACTCCCTTTGCACTGATTATGAACTTCTATTTTTCCTTTCAGGGTTCCTTTGAATTTCTTTATATCTTGGACTAATTCCTCTCTTTTTTGTTTTTGTGTTCTTTAATTTAAATTCATATTTTCCTATTTGTTGTAAAAGACAAGCAGTCCACTAAATATTTCATTCATAACTATAGCCAGGAATGTTTCTATTATCACAACATAAAAAGATAATGTCACAAAATTAATTTGCGATCCTGTTGTAACCTTTGAAGTAGCACAAATCTGGTTTGTTTACTGATACCAGGCTATTATGAGGGAAACTTTTAAACTTTTGTAGATTCTTTATAGAAAACTATTATGTGTTGATTTATTTATAATACATGTATTGAAAGGAAACATTATCATAAATGGCAGTTTCTGATGCAAAGGAAATAATTTAGGCAACATAGAGCATAGAGGATAAAAAGCCAAACTTTCATAACTCTCTGTGAGATTAAGCTTCAGTCTTATTGTAAATGCTTTCTTGCTGCTGAATGTAAACATTAGCACGTGCTTGTGTTTACAAACACAGTGTTTTATCAGTTAGACACATCTCCCGGGAAATTCAAATTCTAAATTTCTGTCTGACAGGTTTAAACTTTTTCTGAGAGTCACCTTTATAATTAATATTTCACTTAAATTTTTAGATGAAATGTTTAAAAGGCTTACAATGTACATTTGTGAAAATTTTCAAAATGATTTGTTCAGTAGTTTTTTCAAATTTTGAAAAAAGGGCTCCTTGATGTGTAACATGCATAAAATTATAGAAAAGCCTGCCCCAGCACCATCTTGAGGTTAATTATAGTCCTGTTGCCCCTTTAAGCAGCCTCTGGGACACCTGCAGTTTACCGATAGGTAAAATTCACCCCATAACCCCGCTGGCATTTTAATTCATTTATTCATTGAAAAGGTAGTTCAGAATAAAGAGGTTAATGGGGGCTGCCGCCCCCACGCCCCGCATGCATTAAATTATTAATGTATTATTATTATGCGAGCTATCTGATAGTCTATGTAAACATCCGTACCGGTAAACTGCATTCTAGCCCAGCCTCTTTCTGTCATTCCGTTGGGTGGCTGCTTAATACATGATTGACTATATTTGCTTATGTTTTGATATTGCTCTCAGACACCTACCTGGCATAATATCCCGGTATATTTTCATGTCTCAGTAGACAAGTATTGTAGATTTCTGTCTCTCAGTCACCTACCTGGCATAATATCCCAGTATATTATCATGTCTCAGTAGACAAGTATTGTAGATTTCTGTCTCTCAGTCACCTACCTTGCATAATATCCCAGTATATTATCATGTCTCAGTAGACAAGTATTGTAGATTTCTGTCTCTCAGTCACCTACCTGGCATAATATCCCAGTATATTTTCATGTCTCAGTAGACAAGTATTGTAGATTTCTGTCTCTCTTCTCCAGCTTGATTCATCTCGAGACAGAAATATTTTCACAGCCACACTTTCTCCGTGATATTTTCCTTTCCACACCTCTCCATATCTTCCTTTGCCTGAAATTTACACAAGTTTATGAAATGAAAGGGATACTGAACACTTTACTACATGGATACATCTTTATTCCATTGACAAACAGTGTAGATCCAGACCAGCTGGCGAATCTGTGCCATCTGATCAGGATCTGCACTGTTAGCATTTTATTTAATTTGATCAAAAATGGGACAATGAATGCAGATCCTGAACAGATGGCATGGATGTGCTGGCTGATCTGGATCTACACTGTTTGCACCTTTTTTTAAAAGGTATATATATTGAGGACAGGGGTAAGTCCAATGCTTCATTCAACAGAAAGATCTCCTTCAAACACACTATTTATTTGCTGATGGACCTAAAACATTTTGAACTAGCTGACTGAAGGAAACATGGCAAATAATTTAAATATTTATTAATCACATAGGCAAAAAGTGTAGATCCAGAACAGCCAGCATATCCATGCCATCTGTCCAGGATCTACACTGTTCCCTTCTAGGTCAGAAATAACTCCAGAGATCTAAAACCAAACAGTGCAGATCCTGCTCAATGGCACATATGTGCCAGCTGATGGAGATCTAAAACCAAACAGTGCAGATCCTGCTCAATGGCACATATGTGGCAGCTGATGGAGATCTAAAACCAAACAGTGCAGATCCTGCTCAATGGCACATATGTGGCAGCTGATGGAGATCTAAAACCAAACAGTGCAGATCCTGCTGGCACATATGTGGCAGCTGATGGAGATCTAAAACCAAACAGTGCAGATCCTGCTCAATGGCACATATGTGGCAGCTGATGGAGATCTAAAACCAAACAGTGCAGATCCTGCTCAATGGCACATATGTGGCAGCTGATGGAGATCTAAAACCAAACAGTGCAGATCCTGCTGGCACATATGTGGCAGCTGATGGAGATCTAAAACCAAACAGTGCAGATCCTGCTCAATGGCACATATGTGGCAGCTGATGGAGATCTAAAACCAAACAGTGCAGATCCTGCTGGCACATATGCGCAGCTGATGGAGATCTGCACTAGTTGTCCATGTGATAAATGCCTTATATATGGAGTAAACAGTTCAAACAATTTACTAACTTGTCCACATTTTACAACATAAAACAAACTTCTATATCAGTTAATTAATTGTGCCTTTACAGAAAAAAGAAAGTGAAAAAAAAAATCTGCCTGGTGAAAAAATTAACAGAAAGCAAATTTCAACATTTTGTGAAGTACATTTGAACTTGGCTTGTATGGCCTAACTTGACATTAATTAACCTCGAATTGGAAAATAATTCCATAAATATGCATAAAATATGTCACAAAATTACATATTAATCAGTTATCTAAGTTCTGGCCAAAAGATTAAACAACTGAAGAATGAAAACCTGTCTCAAATCTCAAGGATCTGATTGTCTGAAATAGCGACTGGTAAAATCTCAGTTTTATAATCTTCAGCACTAATGGTTTGTGGAAAGATGTGTTTGAATAAGCAATACATTATTCACTGACAGGTTTCTGTTCCCGCTATGTGTTATTTTTGGTGCTTGTACATTTTAATGACATGTTATATAACAAAATCATCAATTGGTTGTGATGTAGCCTTAACCCTTTCCTGTATAGATACACCTTTATTGCTAGGGCGAACAGTTTAGATCCAGATCAGACGGCACATCTGTGTCACACTCTTGCTATAAAACTTTTAATTTAACCCTCTACACCATATATACAAGTTCTATCATATTTGCGAACTGTGTGGATCAAAGATCAGCTGGCAAATCCATGATGTCTTATCAGGATCTAGACAGAAATATTTAATTTGTCAGAAATAACCTAATGAATCAAAAGCAAACAGTGTAGATCCTGATCAGATGGCAGAGACTTGCTGGTTGATCCAGCCATGTACAGGATTAAGATTGCAGTTTGTACTGTGGGCCCCTTTTTTTTTGAAAACCACAAAAATGGGAAATATATAAGACCCAAAGTTCAAAAGCTGAACATCTATAATCCACACATTTTATAACTTTTTATGTACAATGACACCAGGCACCTGCAAAACTCACAAAAATTGTATATAGTCTGTTAATTACTTGCAATTATACATTCCCATATTTATGTATTGTTAAGGGCATTATTAAATAACTGATTTTAAATCACTCTGTGCCTAAGATTCTTGAAGATCAAAACTAAATCTGGAGACCAGTTTCAAATCTCAAGGATCTGATTAGCTGAAATGGAGACTGGTTTTAAATCTCAGTTTTATAATCTTCAGCCCTAATAAGCATAGATTACAGAGATTGTTAATTTCTATCTTTAAAGAATGACAGTTATCAAAGGGTAAGTTCATTATATCGTAAATAACTTTTCAACTATTGAGCAACACGGACGGTACTCTAGTTCAATTTTGGAACGCATGGCATATACCCCAGATTATTGCAATTTTTTTCATTGAAATATTACACAGGTGTATATATGGAGTAAAGGGTTAAGCTAAACATCATAGCATGAACATGCTCAGTCTTGGGATTGAGACATACCTATACACTCGAGAAGCTGGACTTGTCTTGCTACTGTCTGCTGAACCAGGAACGGTAACCCAGAACCACTGCCACTGGTACACGACTCATCCATCAACTCCTGAAAATAACAATAACAACAGGAAATTGACAACTGGAACTCAGAACTATTCTGGTGGTACATTGCTCATCACCATTTGAGAACTAAGTCTAGTAACTAGGGCCAATTGTATAACAGCCCTAATTCTGGAAATCAGGTACAACGTATGTCACAGAGCTTACTCTAGGAACCAGGGCCAAGTGTGTATCAAATCTATATCTGGCAACCAGGGCCAACTGTTTTTCAGATCTTTCTCTGCCAGCCGTGGCCAACTGTGTAAAAGAGCTTAAAGATCTTACTCTGGCAACCAGGACAAACTGTGTTAAAAAGTTTACTTAGTAACCAACGGCCAACTGTGTACCAGAGCTTTCTCTGGCAATTAGGGCCAACTGTGTAACACAGTGTTTTCAGAGAACTAGGGCCAACTGTGTAACAGACTTTCCTCTGGTTACTGGGGCAAACAGTGTAACAGAGCTTACTCTAGGAACCAGGGCCAACACTGAAACAGAGCTTACACTGGCAACCAGGGCCTTACTGTATAACAGAGCTGGTACAACTGTATCACAAAGCTTACTCTGGAAACCCGGGCAAACTGTATCATGGAGCTTAATCTTGGAACTAGGTAGAACTGTATTACTGAGTTGTAATTTTCAATAAATATTGCCTAACAACAATAATCTTTCCATGGAAATATTTATCTGATATTTTACTTTGTCTACGATTACATGTACATTTAAAATGAGTTCCAGTTAAGACAAAGCTCTAATAACCTTTGCAGAAAACAACAGTAACCTTTGTATTAGCTAAATGTAACCATTGCTTTACTGAGTGTAACCTTTAAAACAACTTGGCTTTTTAAAATGAATATCAGAACAACAATACTGACAAAAGAGCAAATGCCAGCATGCTATTTCACAATGACTGGAGTTCTCTGTCCTGAGTTAACCTACTGTTAATATTATATCTTCCACTTGTGTAACTAAGAGCTCATCTTTAATGTATCTCCCTCAAGCTGGGCTTAGAATGCACCTCATAAGCATACCCTTAATGTTATATCCTACTTGTTGAGATAAGGTTGTCCCACTGTCCCACATTAACATACCCTTAATGTCGTATCTCCGACTTGCTGGGCTTGGAGTTCATTCGGCCAGGTTAACAATTTTTCCTGCTTGTTCATATCAGCCATTCTCTTCTTGTGGCGTAATCTACAGAGCAACATCACAATGAGAAACCCAATGATCAGACCAAGGAAAGGCAAAGTAACGAGGATTGCCAGGTCCCTTGTAGCTCCCGCATCATGTGTTTCTGAAACACCAATACACAAGGTTACTTGTTATGATTTTTCTCTTTACAGAATTCTAAATAGTCAGGAAGGGAAATATTCTTTAAAACAGAGATGTGTCCTGAGGACAAAGATGACCCCACTCTCAGTTGTCATTGTCATCACAGTACACTTTACTTCAGAATTGCAGGAGATATAAGCTTGACAGTTCATTATCTTGAAGGGAAATAATCAAGGCAGAGTTATCCAATAGTGTTGGTGTCACTGTGCTGAGCATCAAGGTTTATCATCCTTTCAAGTTGGAATAACCTTTGTACATGGATAAAGATCAATTTATACACTCAAACTTTCCTTAAGCACATTAACAAATTAATTTAAACAAAGGTAGATAATCCACCCAGAGTTACATCACACTAATGTACTAACACCAGACATAATGCACATGGTGGTCAACTTAAAATAAAGTTTCATGACCTCAGCTAAAATAGTTTAGGAATTATGTGCAACACAATATTATATGGTGATTGTATTGTACTCAAATACATAAGGAGCCATAACACTGGTTCAAAGGACGTGGTCAGAAACAAAATCCTAGATGCAAAACTACACAAAATGGTTAACAAAGCTGTTAAGTTTTATAACTGTGGCTCACATACTTGTAGAGTTTTGCATGACACAAGATTACATGCTGAAGGCATTAAATTGAAATGCTTAAGGGGCCATAACTCTGGTCATAAAAGGCATGGCTCCCTGATGCACAACTACACATCATGGTCAACATACATGTAATGTTTCATGATTTTGCCTCTCATACTTTTAGAGTAAATGCATTACTGAAGATTATATGTAAATTTATTATATTAAAATACACAAGGGGCCATATCTCTGGTTTTAATGGGCATGGCCAGAAACAAAAACCCAGGTGCACAACTACAAATTATCATCAACAAAGCTGTACTGTTTTATGACTGTGGCTGTTACACTTTTGGACATAAATGTGACACGAGTGTCGGATGGACAGAAAGACAGATGGGAATGGGCAAACCTATAAGCCCCCTCCTCTATCAGAGCCGGGGGATAATGAGAAGATCTTCTGTAAGATGTTTACCAAGAGTGATGAGGTGTACACTGAACAAAAGAAGATAATTAATTCATATTGTGAAATAAGGACATGCCGTTTCATAGTTTAAGATGAGGAAGTAAAATGTAATACTGTGAGGTTTAAACAAAACACTGTTCTGTAAGATAGGAAAGCACACATAAAATTGTGAGATAAGGTCTAGACGGCTCTATGATGCTGAACATAATACATACAACAGAAATTAGACTTAAGAGTTTCAGGGGAAGCATGTCAAACATACATAAATCTGTTATGTTAGACAAAAGCATCATGTTACTGTTAGGTTTGTAAAAAAAAAACAAAAGAAAAAGAGTATAAGTCTGTATCTGTGATCCCCTACCTAGACGTATGAAAGGATTCGGCAGCCTCGCTGGTGTGAGATGGTCGTTACATCGGGTACCATTGTTGCAGCATCCGACAGCGGCAACATGATTGCGCTTGATTGTACACAGTACCCGAGAATTGAACTCCTGGTCCGTACATCCCCATTCTACCCTCTCCTCATCTCCCCTATCTACTACCAATGCCTTGAAGCACTGAAATGTAATCAAACAATCAATAATCTCTCAGCTGCACTTGCATTTTGCTAATCACTTTGTCTGACAAATGTTATAAATAAATTTTATTTATTAATTTTATATTTATGCACAACCAGTGCATAATTTTTTAGGATTCTCTTGAAAATATACGAAATTTGATATTTTTGAATTCCTAAAATGTTATTATTGCTTTCCTTTACGTCTAAAACATTAAAACAAAAAAGTTAATTCATTTTACTTTGTACCTGTGAAATTGACCGTTTTAAGGGTAGAGTTTTGGAGAAGTGAAATTCCAGTTTTGTTATATGCAGGTAAACACATGTATGCCAGTATAGATCCAGAACAGTCTGCGCAACCAGTTTTATCAGAATCTACAATGTTTGCTTTTAGATTCTTTAAGTTAATTCTTACCAAGAAGCACAGTGTACAGATCTGCACACTGATCTTGACCTCCACTGGTGGCGCGAGAGATATAAGCCATATCCGATGGAGTGAAAGGTTACCCAATGAGATGCTTTCCATTTTCACATCACGTTTAGCTATGTGTGATGTATAACAATGCTTAAAACGTTTACTAAAATACCCCTGGCGGTGAGTACATAACGTGGCAAATATGATTGTATCAACTGGGTAAGATGACCTATGCAGACCCTTGTTTAGGTGACCAGTGTAGATGACCATTGTAGACCCAGATTAGCTGACACATCCTGGGCCCAAGATCATAAACCTGATTTTGGAGACTATTCTTAAATCTCAAGCATCTGATTGGCTCAAATGGCAATTGTTTGCCATTTCAGCCAATCAGATGTTAAAGAATTGAGTCTGGTCTCAAAACTCATGTTTATAATCTTGGGCCCAGGTAGGACAGTATAAACTTAAGTTAACCTACACATTCAGGAAGAATTAACTTTGAAAACAATACATTTCTGTTTGAACTAAACATCAGCACAGACAACTAATAAACACAGATCAGTTGGCAATGTTTACATTGGTGTTACATGTAAACAATAATATTAGTTATCATAAAGTGGAAAGGTTACAACATATCTAATTAGCCGAGAGATCTAAAGCAGTGTCTCCTGGGCCCAAGATCATAAACCTGAGTTTGAAAACCAGTCTCAAATCTAAAGCATCTTATTGGCTGAAATGGATACTGATACTACCCCATACTGGGTCTCACAGATGTTATTGTTGCTGTACAGACATTTGCTGGGATGTGGGTACATTTCTGAGTGTGGACAGACAACTTACCCCATACTGGGTCTCACAGATGTTATTGTTGCTGTACAGACATTTGCTGGGATGTGGGTACATTTCTGAGTGTGGACAGACAACTTACCCCATACTGGGTCTCACAGATGTTATTGTTGCTGTACAGACATTTGCTGGGATGAAAGCAGGTACATTTCTGAGTGTGGACAGACAACTTACCCCATACTGGGTCTCACAGATGTTATTGTTGCTGTACGGACATTTGCTGGGATGAAAGCGGGTACATTTCTGAGTGTGGACAGACAACTTACCCCATACTGGGTCTCACAGATGTTATTGTTGCTGTACGGACATTTGCTGGGATGAAAGCGGGTACATTTCTGAGTGTGGACAGACAACTTACCCCATACTGGGTCTCACAGATGTTATTGTTGCTGTACAGACATTTGCTGGGATGAAAGCGGGTACATTTCTGAGTGTGGACAGACAACTTACCCCATACTGGGTCTCACAGATGTTATTGTTGCTGTACAGACATTTGCTGGGATGAAAGCGGTTACATTTCTGAGTGTGGACAGACAACTTACCCCATACTGGGTCTCACAGATGTTATTGTTGCTGTACAGACATTTGCTGGGATGAAAGCGGGTACATTTCTGAGTGTGGACAGACAACTTACCCCATACTGGGTCTCACAGATGTTATTGTTGCTGTACGGACATTTGCTGGGATGAAAGCGGTACATTTCTGAGTGTGGACAGACAACTTACCCCATACTGGGTCTCACAGATGTTATTGTTGCTGTACGGACATTTGCTGGGATGAAAGCGGGTACATTTCTGAGTGTGGGCAATTAACTTACCCCATACTGTGTCTCACAGATGTTATTGTTGCTGTACGGACATTTGCTAGGAGGGAAGCAGGTACATATCAGCGTGGGCAGCTCAGTTTTGTTCATACTGATGGTATCGGTTTCATCGTAGTTTTCATCAACTTCTTCACTGCTCCCTGAAAATACACAATATTTATTAAATCATAATATTAATAAATTTATTATGACCAAGATCATAAAAGCTAAATCTGTAGACCAGTCTAAATTCTCAAGCACTAGTCGCCATTTCAGCCAATCAGATGCTTGAGATTTTAAGACTGGTCTACAGATTTAGCCAATCAGATGCTTGAGATTGGAGACTGGTCTTTGCCATTTCAGCCAATCAGATGCTTGAGATTTTAGACTGGTCTACAGATTTAGCCAATCAGATGCTTGAGATTGGAGACTGGTCTTTGCCATTTCATCCAATATATGTAGTCTCTGTAATTCTAGAACTGGAGTAAAGGTTTAAATGATTTATTATACAGGTAACTTGCTGTGTAGAACTGGAGTAAAGGTTTAAATGATTTATTATACAGGTAACTTGCTGTGTAGAACTGGAGTAAAGGTTTAAATGATTTATTATACAGGTAACTTGCTGTGTAGAACTGGAGTAAAGGTTTAAATGATTTATTATACAGGTAACTTGCTGTGTAGAACTGGAGTAAAGGTTTAAATGATTTATTATACAGGTAACTTGCTGTGTAGAACTGGAGTAAAGGTTTAAATGATTTATTATACAGGTAACTTGCTGTGTAGAACTGGAGTAAAGGTTTAAATGATTTATTATACAGGTAACTTGCTGTGTAGAACTGGAGTAAAGGTTTAAATGATTTATTATACAGGTAACTTGCTGTGTAGAACTGGAGTAAAGGTTTAAATGATTTATTATACAGGTAACTTGCTGTGTAGAACTGGAGTAAAGGTTTAAATGATTTATTATACAGGTAACTTGCTGTGTAGAACTGGAGTAAAGGTTTAAATGATTTATTATACAGGTAACTTGCTGTGTAGAACTGGAGTAAAGGTTTAAATGATTTATTATACAGGTAACTTGCTGTGTAGAACTGGAGTAAAGGTTTAAATGATTTATTATACAGGTAACTTGCTGTGTAGAACTGGAGTAAAGGTTTAAATGATTTATAATACAGGTAACTTGCTGGTAAGTATAAGTTCACATATAAAAGTTTTGATACCATTTTTATTTCATAAACAGTTTTTTACATTTCTTTGCTGCGCATGACTTCTTCTCAGTGGAAGTACCTGGTAGTGTATTCAGTCCTGTCTTTCCTTAGTTTGCCAAAACATAACTAAAGGTTCAAAAAGCTCCTTTATCCAAACATCTTACGCAACATGGCTCGCATTTATTCACCATCAAAAGACATTAGGCTCTTAGAAACATTGTGCGTGATGTCGCATTAGTTGTTACAATCCATTCAAAACATGGCAAACCACTGATCAACCTCAATGAGAAAATAACCCGTGACTTCGCACAAATCAATTTAAACCCGCTTTTCTTACTGAAAATATCATTTTGAAACTAGTAATCCCCGATAATATATGCAAATTAGATCCATGATGCTAATATTTTCACAGTAGTATTCGTTAATCATTATCCGAAAAATTTACATAGAAACTTGCTTAAAAACCGTCTCTTGTTCAATAAAAGAGTCGAATAAACTTGTTTAACAAATGCTCATCGCAGATTAAATTCTTTTTCAACTCTGGGCTCCAGCTGGGGTCTTTAGTTGAGAGCAAATTGGATGTTTCATTTACCATATTACACGGACCAGTGTGAGATATATATCGTAAAATTCCTTTTAAACGCCCCATCCCTTAACAAACATCCCTCATGCCATTTTTAGGGAAAAAATCAGATAATCCATCTTTATTATCCAATATCCTTCACAATCTAATATAAGAATAAATATAATTAATAAGTGCCCTCCTTTCAGAACATTTAATGCCCCTGGGGTGCTTAAAAGGAATTTTACAGTAACTGTTGAAGCAACACCATGTATTTTACAACTGTGTTCTTCCACCTCACAAGTTAGCCTTAATTTAGCATGACCTTAACTCTTTAATTTACAACCAACTTTTAAACATGTTCATTTATTGACTTATCATTTCTTACAACTTATCATGCTGTTAAAACAACATTATAAGGTGACTAATCAAATTTCATCCAACAAGTTTTTAAGCCTCCATTTAGCATGACCTAAAATATTTAATAATCATTTAATTTGTAAACCCTTTTCTCCATTGGATATGGCTTTTCAACATCACATGACATGGGCAAACAGAGTATAATCCAGAAAATCCAGCATATTATCACCATCTGATCCGGATCTATACTGTTAGCTTTATGATTCATTACGTTACTTTTACCAATAAGCCAACACTATCATATCATGTAGATGAATGTGCGAGTTGATCTGATCTGGATCTAGACTGTTCACACATGTGATAAAACCTGAATATATGGAGTAACACCCCAGTTACACAGAGCCATCAGTGAGTGATCGGTGAGTTTTTCAGCCAAATTATGGAGTGAACCGATGACAACATATTAAACACCGATATCACCTTTTGGTCACCTGTTTGCCACCGATCAATATCTCTTGAGAAAAGATAAGTTCTGTCGGTGAAAAATAACTGATTGGGATTTTTGAACATGTTTAAAATTCTCGATCGGTGAAAATATTTTACAAATAAGCGATCGACAGCCTGTCTACAACCTCTGCCAACGATCAACAACCTGTCTACATGCGATATCTCCGATGGGCCACCGATAAGCAACCGATCAACTAATACCTACCACCCATAGAAAAAAAGATGAGAATTAAAGCGTGGGATTTTGTTGGTATTGATCGGAGGTTAATAGGGAATCAATCTGTGACCAATCGACTGCTGCCGTCATGTCATCGGTGATGTTTATCGGTAAACTGAAAAAGTCATCGGTTCTCATCACTTAAACATACTTTTTTAAAAGAAAAGAACCGACAGCAACCTATATCACGAGATATGCAAGCTCTTTATCACCGATGTCACCGATCAAACAAAGATAACCAAATATGAATCACCGGCCATATCTGACAGAAAGTGTTGAACCACTGATGATAAGCTATTAAACACTGATTTGTCAGCGTTACACCCGATTTAGCTCCGATTTACAAACAACAAAAACCGATAGTATTTCAGCATTTTTACCGATGAAATCATCCTTATCACCGACCCATCCCTGTTTGAGTTGGTTTCGGTCTCCTACCAGCAACCTATGAAATATTTATTTAGCCAATAGAGTTCTTTCACATTGTTACCTCCCCTTGGAGCTCTCTAAAATTGAAGAGCATATTTAGTCAATAAATGCACGCGAGGGGGCATCGTTTACTATTGTTAATATGACTATGTGATTATAAAATTAAGAACATGTTGATTAATTGTTTCAAATTTATAAATAAGTAAGTTCAGTCAAACAACGAAGAATAAAAAAAACATTATGAACATTTACAAGCACATCAAGAAAGTTTATGCGCATTTAAAACATTGTTCATCGCGGTATTTTCAGGACGCGAGTATCCAACATATTTGTTAAAGTTTTTTATGAAAATACACACGTGAATTGTGATTACTAAAAATAAATCTGAATAAATTGACAATTCAGACGAACATTATCGGACATTTTAACGTTTTACGGCATTTTTTGTAACGCTATAATTTATAGAGGAATGAGACATAATTATATTCTTATGTAGCTCGTTGGCGACTAGGTTGATGTGTTTTGCGTGTTTTGCTAAAAACTATTTTGATGTAGAAGTTCGTAATTCTTGCAGCTGAAGGTTGTGAAATATAATATTTTCATTTCTGTTTAAAATCAAAATGACCATGGACCAAAACAAATGAACGGGACTGAGATCTTCAGGTCCGAGTTTAGTTTTATGACACTTAGCTGTTGTGTACATGTGTGCCCGAGGCATCGTGTCACTATCACGTAATTCTCAATAAACAGGAAATTTTGGAGCCGTGACCAAGACCAAGTTTCTTAATATTAATTAATATAATTGTAAAACCCATTCTAAATTCAGTTAAATTTATGTTTCATTAATTATCCTTTTCAATATTTTTAAATCCTGAGATTTTGCCTGAAAATCCTTAGATCCGGAGAAGAACCTTAGGGTCCGGATCTGATGACACACATGTGCCAGCTGATCTGGATCTACAAGGTTGCACATGTAAAAATGTCTACATACGGAGTTATGGGTTAAAACAGGTTCATCTTTTGTTATATTTGTGAAAAATGTAGTCAATAAAAAAACAACAAATAAAATATTATTTTTTTGTGTTTTTACAAAATGCTGTGAAATACCCCAAAAATCTTTTTAAACATGAACATTCCTTTTAAATTTCCACTAACATTATATTTCTCCATTCCATCTGCAAATTAGGCAAATGTGAAATTATAAGTCCAAGCACATCAAAGTATACTGTTGGTGATGAAATAATTTAAAAGATTTATGTTTCCAACCAACTGTTTGTCTAATGTTTATAATTTTATCTGTAACACGATCCACAAAATATGTGACCAGACAGGTGCAAATTGGGTAAAATTACCACATACGTGTCATCACATTAGAATAGTAAGCTGTAATGAACTACAGTTTTTATTCCATCTGAATTATTTACAAGACTGGCATCCGAACTTCGTGCAAAAACATATAAGTACCATTGAAATATGAATGAGTTATACTATTTTTTATCATGTTTACCTAAAGTCTATTGTTGTCAGTGCAGCTATTGGGGCCTTTTTTTTCAAACTTTTCATATAATAAGATTTTTGAGCATTTGAACATTAAGAAAATCTTTTTCATGAACCCTTCTATCAATGGTTCAGACTTTTTCATTTTACCCTTTCTTCCATTGATACACCTTTATTGTGTCGGGAAACAGAGTAGATCCAGATCATCCGGCTCATCAGTGTTAAAAATGTGGTAAAATATTAATTAGTAAAATTTGATTAAGGCCATAAGGCTGAAACATCAGATATTAAGAGAGTGATATCAACTGTGTTTTATGATTATATCCCTTTTGATATTTTAATACTGAATTACATAAAAATTGTTTTAATTCTTTCCTCCATATATACAGGTTTTTACGCATGTGATCAGATCAGCCTGCACATCCATGCCATTTGATCAGGATCTGCACTACTGACATTTTTGTCAGAAAAAATTAACGAATCAAAAAGCGAACAGTGCAGATCCTAATCAGATGGCACAGATGTGCTGGCTTATTTGGATCTACACTGTTTGCCCACACAATAAACGTGTATCTATGGAGGAAAGAGTTAAACTATTTAATTATTACAGCCAATTATCATTTATCCATGTAAATTACTAGTGAAGATTTACATTTTTTATGGTTTGAACTTTGAACATTTAATATTTGTTTTAGACTAATTTATTTCCACTGCACATTCACTCTTTATCCATCTATTTCAATCGCCAGAACATATGAATAACACAGCAATTTTGAGAATAAAAATATTATGCAGACTATTATGTATTGTGTTCATACAATTTCTACACTGAAGAAATATTTTTAAAAGAGATATTTAATAATAAACTTTAAAATAGTTCAATGTGGAATTAAAAGCAGTCGAATTATCTATTTTAAAACTCACTTTCCAAACTTCCTCTTATCTACCCATTTGCAAGTCTTGCTCATTCCTAAATATCAACACCATTAAGAACATCAAGTTTATTTTCAAACTATTACCTGGATCATAAAAAACATTTAATCCTTAACTATCATAATAAGATTTTTATTTGAAATTTCTTCTTGTTTCAAATTAATGAACAACTGCCATGTAAGCCATGTTTAATCTGCGCATTGCATCAATGAATGCTGGCTTAAAATTCACTCAAAAGACTATTTCCTAGTAAACACGTCATTCATCAACAAATCCCATCTCTTACAAAAACTATTAAACAATTGTTGAAATATCATGATGAGCAATATTCCAATGAAATGTCAAATCAGCAACAACTCCAGATGTTAACATATTTAGTTGTTTACTAATTCAGTATAGGTCAGACCAATGGTCTGTCCGACATTTACCATTACTGACAAATCAGAATAAGCAGGATCTGTCCGACATAAACATGTACATGCAGCTATGGATTATAGCAGGGTTTGTCCTACTTTTCTGTTACTGGTAGATAGAAATAACCATGGTCTGTTTGTAAAGTGGTTGTCAATCTGCAGGGTCTATCAGACATATACCACTACTTGCAGCTATGAATAAGCAGGGTCTGAACTACATTTCTGCTACTGGTAGATGGAAATAACCATGGTCTGTTCAAAAAGTGGTTGACAATCTGCAGGTTCTGTCCAACATTCCCCGGTATGGGTGACAATGTGTCGTTCCAACATTGACCGGTAGCCAAAGACAGGATTCAACATGGATTGTCCAGCATTTATCAGCTTTTGTACATTGGAATCTACATGGTCTGTCTCCGACATTTATCAGTATTGGTAGATGGGAATAGGCAAGGTCTGTCCAATGCTACTGTACTGATAGAAAACAATAAATTGGTCATAATCTTACATTGACCAGAACTGGTAAATGGCAATCTCCAAATCTAGTTAAATTTAGGTTAATTCATAAACATTTGAAACCTGTTTCTTCTTAATAATTGTTCTCAATACATACAATTCAATATTTGGTGTTCTAAACATTTTTCCTCTAATAAATTAAGAAATACAACTTTATGTATAAATCTTTACTCCATATATGTATGCCTTTAATCTGATGGGTGAACAGTGTAGATCCAGATCAGCCATTATCAGGATCAGCACTGTTCACTTTTAGAGACATTAGGTTATTTCTGACCAGGAAGTAAACACTGCAGATCCTGATAAGATGCCAGCTGATCTTGATCTACACTGTTCTCACATGTGATAAAATATGGAGGAATGTCAACAATAATTTCAAATGTTCATCAAACTATCTGACTTACTATGATAACTTGAACACAAACACAATGTTCCAATTTCTTTAATTGTGTCAATTCTATTCCGTAATGAAACAATTACTTTAATATCTGCAACAGTGTCCTAAACATTCAAATATTCCCGATGTTTTCTATCAATTTTATAACTCTAGACACTTGAAATTTTGTATTTCTTAAGTGAAATCTGCAAGCAAATCCACCTGATTTCATTTAAATCTGAACAAATATTTAAATAAACACAAACAAATACCCACTGACAACTCTATTCACGGTGACACATTGCCAAAATTTAAAGAAAATAAATCCTTTAGAGCCCAATTTTAGCACATATTGTTGAAAAAATTACATTATTACCTGAAAAGATTGAATGCAGTTTGCTACCGATAAATCTTCTAAAAGAAACATGGTAATCCGACAATTGAATTTTGTAAGAGTTCTTTTCATGGTGTGACAAAGGAACGGAGGAAATACAAAGCTGACGGGTTTCTCTGCCGACTGCAGACAATCAGCAAAATTGATAAAGTCGTAAAAAATGCCTAGTTCATCATTGAAAACACCTGGAGTTCAAAGAGTTTAATAAACGAAGACAACACAATACCGGAGACTGTAGTGCTCAACCCTTTGCTCCTGACAACACAATACCGGAGACTGTAGTGCTCAACCCTTTGCTCCAGACAACACAATACCGGAGACTGTAGTGCTTAACCCTTTGCTCCAGACAACACAATACCAGAGACTGTAGTGCTTAACCCTTTGCTCCAGACAACACAATACCGGAGACTGTAGTGCTTAACCCTTTGCTCCAGACAACACAATACCGGAGACTGTAGTGCTTAACCCTTTGCTCCAGACAACACAATACCGGAGACTGTAGTGCTCAACCCTTTGCTCCAGACAACACAATACCGGAGACTGTAGTGCTTAACCCTTTGCTCCTGGCAACATGGTTGTTATCCCATGGATAAACAGAGTAGATCCAGATCAGCAGATCCAGATCAGCAGACACATTTATGCTGTTAGATAAGGATCTACACTGTTTGTTTTAAAATTCCTAAGGTTATTTCTGAACAAGAAGTGACCAGTACAGATTCAGATTCAATGCCACTTAAGATAAAACATATATATGGAGTAAAGGGTTAAAGAATTCAAGCTAATGCCTGAAGTCATTTTTCATTTCTTAATTCAGTATTTAAGATGATTAAATGATTAAAAGATGATTTCTATTCTGCTGATTTTTACAACAAATGTTAAAACAACTTGGTTGCACAACCAGGTCATCAAGGAAACAGAGGACATTAAATTTTGTATGTTTTAAAATAGTGACATATTGATTTTATTTCACATGTTAACATAAGAAACTGATATTTTCACAGGTGTTTTCTTCTCAATCAAATCCGAAACATTGGAAAGGGAGATAATAAGTTTAAAAAGGTAGTTCAGCAAAAACAGTGGAAATAACAATGGTATTCCACTGCTTCAAAACAGTGAAAAAAAAAAACAATTTTAATTTACAGTTAAAACTCAATGGAAAACATTAACATAAAATAAAATGAATGATACTGATATCAAGTTTGATGATAATGGGAGGAAGAAATGTAGGGGAGTTAACTTAAAATACAAAACATCTTAAATTTGATCATTTTCATTGCGAATGTAACAGGCACACCAGAAAACATCTAAATTCTTACACTTACACTAAGCAAGCCTCTGGCAATCTAGTAATTTTTCACAATGACCACAACCTATCTCACATTGTTACACTAACACAACATCCCCCCCCCCATCCCAAAGTTCAACAGTAGCTGGGTCAACTGCATGAATATTTAAAGGGCTTAGTGCAATACTGGTCTAACTCAAATAGAATTATAAAGAAGTCAGTCCAGTTGTACGCCAAACCCACAATTTATTTGGCCAATGTTGGCAGGTGCAAGACATTGTAATGAATAAATCAGAATAAATCCGTAACCATTGAAACCATCAATTTACACGTCATTGTCCGTCTGTCATCACATGCACTCATCTCGGCGGCTCTCACAACCTGTCCAACAAAGCATCCGACAGTCTTTTTCAAATAATCTTTGAAAAGTCCATCGTCCACCGTAACAAAAATGCAAATCAAGCCTTTAATTTGGTAATTAATTCCGATTTAGTCATGGGGTAAAAACCGCCACAACAAAACATTCCATCTTGCTGTTAAAGTAATCTAAACATTGATTAAATTATTGAGAGCAGTGAAAATTAAAATTTCAACAGCTACTTGTTCACTTTAAAGGCAAGATGCTCCACATGAAATGTGTGAACAGTCTCTGAAACAGATTCTGAAGTTTCTGTAAATTAGTTTAGAACTTTTATGGAAATAACAAAATAATTAATATGTGAAAACTGACCAAACTCTTTAATTTCAACAGTGTTGGTTTCTGACCTGAATTTTAAAATACAAATGAAATATTTACTATCAATTTATATTTTTTTTTACATAAATAAAAATCATTTGTGATAAGAAACCTTTGGTAGGAAATAACTCCTTATATTGCATATTCTTAACATGCCATGTGATCTGGTACTGCACTGTTTGCTTTTGGATTCATTGCATAATTTTTGAGCAAGAAGCTAACATTGTAGAATCTGATCACATGGCATGAAGTGCTTGCTGATCTGGATTTGCTTTGTTGGGATATGCAATTAAACCTGTATAAATCATTATTAAATGGATTAAAGGGTTAAATCATAGATCTTCTTCTAAAAACAGAAATGTATCATAGTTGTAATCTTTTTATGTTTTTGTTAACAAAGAAATGACTCTTTTATTCACAGCTTAATGTCAGGGCAACTGTTTGTTGAACATAAAATGCCATTTGGCAACAAAACATAGAAAACACATCATGTTTGTAAAGATGAAAGGAAAACTGCATGGATTCAAAATGTGCTGAATATCAATATTCATAATGTTATAGCTTTCACTTTCAGTAATTCAGTCCTACAGTCACATGATCACAGTAAATGCCAATGACAGAAACCTTATTTTCATTCTCCAACTGGGCATACTGTACATGCAGGACAGACGAAATATCATCAACATTTTCAAGAACTATAATTCAACCATATTGCAAGAAGTCTCATCAATTTAAGGAATAAATTGTAACAATTTTTACTCCTAAGAAAGTGAGTAGGACCTTTTTCCATAAAAAAAATTGTAGCAAAAAATCAATGGTTAGATAAACATTATAAAGAAGTGAAACTTATCCCGAATATGTAATATAACATTAAATTTCTTTTGAAATAAATTGGATTCTGACTAAAACAGTGGATAATATGCATGGTTCCTCCATGATGTGTATTTTTTGCTCACAGATTATAACACTTGTGCACAATGCTTTAACTAGTGGGCCCTGATGTTCGTGCCAAATATTTCCATGAATTGCTCTGTTGTCAAAGGACTCTGTTTTTCTAAGTGAGTGACCATAATGTAATAAAATATTTTGAGTTTATTTGTCAAACTATTTTCTGAGTCTTTCAAATTTAAAGAGGATATTACAAGTATTTACTTTATTCTATTATAAGACAAAAGCCCAAAAGTGCATACCCCCGAAAGTAGTAAATTTAATTTCAAATGTACCAGTTGTGCAAGACTGTTAGTAGAGTTATAGACCTTGTTGATGGTGAAGCAGAATTATGATGGTTAATATTTAATCCAACTAGACATCTTTAGTGAATAAGTAACCAATTGTATAAAATCTTGGAAGTGACTTTGGCCAACATGATTGTAAAAGAATAACTCTCCTCTACAAATTAAAGAAAACCAAAATTAAAAAGAATTGTTCAGTTTCAAGCAATTTTTAACTGAAACTAATCTGGCATTTTCCATGTTTCCAATATGCATAAATAACTTGGTAACTTGGTTACTTTTTGGTCTCTCTTATAACAACAATAGATTATTGCAGGTTTTCCCCTGAAAGTACTAAGTAAAAGGAATGATTTGTGGCAAATTATATATTAAAGCGTTCATGTCAGTATTTATTTGGTCTAAGGTGGCAAAAGACCAAAACAATTCACAAAATACAATTTCATCCCAAACAGTTATATGAAATGTATTTTATCCAAAAGACCTGGGTTTTCAGTTAACTCTTTAGGCGGTGTGTACAGAATTTTCAATTTTGAAACCAGTGTAGACCCAGATCAGCCAGTGCATATGTGCAGTCTTATCAGGGTCTACACTGTTTGTTACTCAGTTAATTAAGGAGTAAATAAAGAAACGGCTTTTAGCGCAATGCAAACAATTAAGATCCATTAAGATGTCACATCTGCACCTTCTAATCAGATTCTACACTGTTTGCTTTTTGATTAATATTAAAAGTTATTTCTAACCAGGAAGGAAACAGTGTAGATCCATATCTTAATGGCATGGATGTGCCGGCTAATCTAGATCTACACTGGTCACATAATTATGCCTATAAAAATTATGGAGGAAAGGGTTAAAGTGTTAATATCAAATTTTCATTTTTTTTAAATCTCAGGGCCCAAGACCAGTCAACACTTCAGCCAATCAGATGCTTGAGATTTGAGACTGGTCTCAAATCTTTGTTTATGATCTTGGGCACACTTCTATAATGCCTGCAACAGACTGGGAAGTGTTATCACTAATTAAGATCATCAAGCCGTGCTTATTATTTAAACATTACACAACGTGATTATTTAAAGATGTTCTTTTCCAAACATCATGTCTTAATCATATAAACATATGCAAGTAAGTATAAATACAGACTGTTATTTTATGACTTGTCTTTTTCACAGAGAAAATTTAATTGATAAGAAGTGATGACAGAACGCTGCAGAATCTGCGAAGAACAGGATTTATTCCTTGTTTATATCACATTATTATATACATGTAGCTGAAATATCAGGAGTTTAAAAAAAAATGAAGTTTATTCATTTAAACCTCATTATTTGTATTTATAAACCAACTATTTTAAAGGATTTAAATAGGAATTATAAACCAATTTATTTATGAAAGTGTAACTCCTCTTTTAAAAAATGTCCAGAATGGGGTTAGTTATTTTAGTAATGATATATACATCTATGGATGATGATTAAATGGGGAGTACTTGTTTTCTTCTTTCTTTTCAATTCAAACTTAAGAAATTCAGGGGTTCTAGTTATAAATGAAAATTAATGTATTGATAGACTTGCATTTTTTCTTTTACATGGTATATTTCAATTAATTATTTAATAGCATGATTATTGGAAGTGAAAATATTTTGACTGTGTAGTTACAAAATCTACAAAGAATTAATACTTTGACATAAATTTAGCAATAATTTCCTTTTTGATATTTTTCCTAATTAAAAAATAATATCAAAACTAAATAATATGTGAAATTACACAATCTAAAATTAAGTTAAGTGATTTAACATAATTCCACAAAAAATATCGAAAATAAACAAATGTTGACATTTAGTAGTAATTTTACATAATTCCTTATTTAACGAAATATCTAGAATAACTTGACTCTTAACTATACTGATATTTTATATTAAAAGGTCCAGTTGACAAAATCATCAATAAACAATGAGAAATATTTTGATTACCTTTCCTCTTGGTGTATAATGGGAATTCCCGTCTCTTCCCCATTGTTCTAAGTTGTCAAATATATAGAGAATGTGTGCAGTCACTAGTGTCTTGTTGTTTTTCAATTTATTCTCTCACTCACATAATGCATCCAAACATACAGTTTAATAAACAGATACCTTTCAATTTTATTTTATATTCAATGTTACATTAAATTAATCAGCCACCTAACTTGTCAACAGACTTGTTTTCAAGTCCAGAGATTTTCAATTAAATTTAAATTATAATTCCATTCCGTCACCTCGAGTTGCACTAGTTAGCTGATCACATATAAAACTCTCTGCAGTCACACAATAATAATAATTCCTTCTATCAAGTATCAGTGGAGTTTTATTTATTTATTAATTATATGCACTTCTTAACCCTCATTGTCTCTAAATTCTAATTTCAAACTGCAATAACAAAATGGCTGTGTATTTCCGAATTAAAAATATTTTTAAAATTTAGCGTTATTAATTATTTATGCAAAATCAATTATGGTTTATGAAAACCACATCAATGTAAGACTTCTTCTGAAGCATCCAGTTACGCCTCGTATTTAGTTGTATTACGATAATACTATCCCACATTTTATAACAAAATTTTTATAAATTTCATATCATTAACACATCAACAGATGTTGAATATGAATTATGAATACTGCTAGAAAGAAAAAAATTACATCTGACTGACTACTGTAGCCCGAATATCCTTTAAAGCAAATTTTGAAAGGCTTTGTTCACGCGTATTCTATGCATGCAATAGAAGTTAATCCGTTCAAAGTAAACTATCTTAAAAGAAAGTAAAGGTGTTTCAAATACTACAGCTGCGATCGTTCAAGAGTCCAGATTAAATCTGGACTACTTAAATCTGGACTATTTATTAGAAAAATAAGTTAGTTTAATGTTATATATGGATAGGGCATGATGGGTCTTTTAATATAAAGATTCTGTTTAAACCCTTTACTCCAAAAAAGTATGTGTTCTATCTCTCGTGCGACCAGTGTAGATCCTGACCAGCCAGCAAATCTGGAAACTACACTGTTCACTTTTTGATCAGAAATAATCTTATAAAATCAAAAAAAACAAATAGTGAAGATCCTTATCACATGGCATGGATGTGACAGCTGATCTGGATCTACTCTGTTCTCTCATGCCATAAAAGCATAATATATTTGGTGGAAAGGTTAACATTCACACAAATTGCGTACACTTTTCACCATCTTCTGGCTGTACCTTAAAGTTTGTAAGCATTAACCGAGAATTGTTTTATTTTTATTTTCTTATTTTAATAATAACTCATGACTTTGATACCAGGGCATTTCACTTTATAAAATTCAAGGGTCAAAATGATGTACTGCTGGCATTTTCTTAGGGTCATAACAATTTTACATTATACTTTAAGGAAATTTGACCCTTGGGTTGAATTTTTCAAGGGTCAAAATGAGCATTTCTTAGAATTTAAGGGTTTAATAAGGGTCAAATTGAATCCCCATGGGTCTACACTGTTCACTCATGGGTAACAGCCATATACCAGGGAGTACAAGGTTAATATGAGCCTGTCCATTAATAATTCTCAAAGGTGTTTCAATATGGGTGTTAACTTAATGCCAACTGTGTAGACCCTGATCAAAATGCATGGATACTTCTGCAGATCAGGGTCTTAACTGGTCCAAAATGTGTCCAGTGCTGTGCTTAGCACTTAACTTTATAGTTATTAGCAAAAACAAGCCACTGTGAAGAGTTTCGCTGTAGCTTGTTTCACCTTATTGCATTAGTCCAAATGCATACAGTAACAAACAAATATGAAAAGTTTTCGTATTTACTCAAGAAAAGCTGTCTTTAGAATGCTTCGAGTTCTCATGACTATAACGACCACCTCAAGAGGCTTTTGGAAACAACTTGATCAATGAACGTTTGAAAGTGACATTATTCATGCAGGTACAAGTACCCTGGTGTGAGTTAATTATGTCTAATTTCAAAATGCTCAAAGTGGTTTTCTTTTTAAATTATATTTATTTTTACCATTCTTCAAAATAAATTGGTCTAATAAAGGATTTATTCATTCTAGTTGATAACAAAATATTCTTTTTTCCCTTCAAAGTGAAGAGCTTGAACTATTTCCTCATTAACAGTATAAAATTGGCTCAGTACAATTGGCAGTCTGAATATAAGGGCCGTCATCTTTATAAATTTTTATAAGAATAAATTTCACAATTTCTATAAACCCACTAAATTCATACCATGGACTCACCCTACCTAGAACTTTGGCCAGTCCATTCATAGGTCATAGGGCTGTTTCGCAGAAACTGAATAACTGAATGGTGAACAGGCCATTAGCCTATGATCGAACTGTTCAATGCATGCCAATGTCAGGGGTTCCACTTAAGCTGCTGAATCTCAAGGGTCATTTTGATAAATTTTTAAGGAAATCTGACAATTATTAGCCAAAATACCTCTAATTTACGGAAAAAAATGACCCTTCAGCTAAAAATCACAGGGGTCAAATTGAGGCTTTTTGGAAATTTCAAGAGTCAAACGGTCATCTGCCGGGTCAAATGGAACCCCTGCAATGTGGATCTGATCTGGGCCTGATCTGGATCTTAAGGGATAAAAGCTGTACTTGGCACTTAAACTGTTTATACAATATTTATTTTTTAGCCATAAAAATGTGATAACCGTTTACTCCACATAATTCTACAGGTTTTATCAAGAATGTATCAGTGTAGATCCAGATCAGCTGCCACTTCCATGCTGTCTGAAAACGATCTACCATGTTCACTTTTTCGTTGAAGAAATTTAAAAAAGGAAATGTTTATCAAACTGTTTTTTTTAACTTTAATCAATATAGCTTTACTTATGTATTGTTGTGTCCTACATCATACGACCAATCAACCTCAAGAGTTAACCATTTTTACAATTAAACAAACAATACAAAAACAAAAATTTATTACATCAAACTCTCCAGAACAAAACGTTATGTCTGATGTACAACCGAAACAATCAGTTACAACAAGCTGAAGATTACAAACTTTTTTTCAGAAGTCAGCAGGGCTGGTTTCTGGGATTTAGACCTTACAAGTTACACCATGAGCTCTGTCAAGCTGTCTACCTATAAATTAATCCTTTATTTGAAGACGTAATCCACACACCAGGTGTTTAAGTGGCCACACTTCATATTGGATATTTTATTAATTTGCTTTAAGACTTTAACTTTTCTTAATTCCAAATATAAAGCTCAAGCATTAGTAACAACAGCTACTCTGGTCTGTTTAAAGATATACTTGACCCAATCTTGAAGGGGATTGATGGAACAGGTAAATCTTGCCTACTGTTTAACCATTTACTACATATATTTGTGTTTTTATGCTTGTGTGACCAATGTAGATCGAGATCACCAGGCACATATGTGCTGCCTGATCAGGATCTGGATTGTTCGCTTTTTTGTCAGAAAAAAAAACTAAAAACGAAAAGGCAATCAGGGTAGATCCTGATCAGACGGCATGGAAAAAGGCATAAATGGTTTAACATGTGGACACAGACGAACTTTAACTACTGCATTATCCAGTATCAAATTTTAATAAGAACTGCAATCAGCTTTTGAAGTTAAATAGAATGATAAATGAAATGAATCCAGTCAATTAAGTCAGGAACAACATTGGACTGGCCGATGAATCCAGTCACTTAAGCCAGGGACAACATCTTGATAATTATATACTTACATGCAGATACAAATATTTCAGTTAATAGAATTCAAGTTATGAAATGCAAATTTTGATAAATGAATATGATTTATGCAAAACACAATATGTTCTATGATATCAGATTCCCATGTCAGTGTCTAGAGATTAAAAGTGAATGACTGTGAAAGACAAGAATCCACAAGGCAAACAAGTTTGTCATAAAACACAAACCAAAGTGTCTTGCCATTTCCTGCTTGATTAACCCTTTCCTCCATATATACACGTTTATTGCAAGGGGGAACAGTTAAGGTCCAGATCAGCTGGCAATATGTGCCATCTGATCAGGTTCTTAACTGTTCACTTTTTGATTCAATAGGTTATTTCTGATCAATGCAAACAGTGCAGATCCTGATCTGATGGCATGGATCTGGATCTACACTGGTCGCACATGCGTAAAAATGTGTAGTATATATGGGGGAAAGGGTTATGCATAGACCTTGCATTTTTGGGGGTTGTTGTTTGTGATGTCTTATTTGTAGCAATATACTTCTAATCTGTTGCTGTCAAAATATTGAAACTAGAGTTTATTGTTCCACAGAACAAGTGTCACCTGCTTTCAATCTGATCAAAATGTGAGTCTTAGTTTTATATGTGTGATAAAAAGATAAAGTACAATTATTTCATGAAAATAAAACTATTACTTTCATGGTAGCTTTACATATGCTAATAGCTCCCAGGCTCATGATAGAACAACATACCTGGACAATTATAGGCCACAATTATTTTCATGTTTAATTGGAAATAACTGGCAAATCAGTACATGCAATTATCATTCTTGTTTCTTTGAGTGCTCAAATAACATATATAATTATTATTGCAGTTATAATCAGAATTAATTGAGATTTAAGTCATTTAAAAGGAGATATAACTTTGTCAATACAGATGACACATATCAAGTATTGTGTCAAAAGAACACTAGAATGTGTCCTCTGACACTGATGCCCCAACGGCTACAATAACATTTTGTAACCAAGAGCAATAACTCTGGTAAAAATGGTCGCAGGAAAAAATGTTTTCTTTCAGATCATCTATGCATCCTGCTTGATCATCTATGCAAATTTGAAAGAAATTTGCCCGATAGTTAATGAGGAGTTGATGCTACAAGATTTGGGGGACGTACGGACAGACAAGTGCAACTCGGGTCACACGACTTACCGGAATCCACCAAAATTACCGGAATCCACGGAATACACTTTGATTTACCGGAATCCACTTTAAAAATGGGTTTAACTGCATAAATATACATTAAATTTGATTTAATTTCATAAAGTATATGTAATATATTCAATTGCTTTTAATTAAAAGATGTTTTTAGCGGAAATGATGTTTATATTTCAAAAATTGTTTGCGACGCTGAATTGACGGGAATATGTTCGTTGCTGTGCGCTGTTCATCGAATAAAATAAGCTAACCTGATATTCATTGTATTAATCATTGTAATCCGTGTCAGAGTTAGAAAAAATTAACAGGAATAATCCCTGTCACAAAAAAAAATATATAAAAAACAAATCACTTAATTCGGATGACAGAAACAATATCCACAAAAAAACACTAAGAAATTAACATGAACACTTTGTAATCCGTATATTGTTAATGAAAATTAAATGTTTTGAAGAAAAGTCTGTAAATTAGAAAGGTTATTAACAACCAAGTTTTTGGAGAGGAATATCCTAATAGGCCTGTATTAAGAGTATATATATTGTGGCTGTATATGCTCAACAACGATGTGTGACAATTAAAGACGGCATGATCTAACAAATTTAATTACGTTACATTTGACTGAGAGTAGAAACACAGGTGTCCGAGTAGTAAGTGACATCTCTTTTATTCTTTAAAAACGCCGAACTGTTACAATTGAAGACGGCATGATCTAAAACTTTTAATTAGGTTGCAATTGGAAGCACTGGTGCCTAAGATTGGAAGTACAGGTGGCTGAGTAGTTAGTGTCATATTATTTATGTTTTGGAAAACGCCGCCATGTGAAACATATTATAGTCAATAGCCACTGATTTCTTTGATCGATCAACGTGATTGTATAAATTAAAAATTGAAAGACAAATAATTAGAAGTGATTAACAGAGATTGTTAATATTGAGTTTTACAATCTCTATTGATATTATGTTTAACGCCATTAAGTATTCTCTATGCACATGAAATGCAAGTTAATACGTGCACGAAATTTCATAGCGCGCGGGAAATTGGTGAATATCTAATCGGCAAATCTTAACATAATTCGTTTTAATACCCCATTAAAGATCTGTCTTGTTCTCAATTCCAAAAAATATAACTTATTTCGTTTAGTAAATTATTCGATTAAAAGCGCATAGCAACGAAGAAATTCCCGCCAATTAAGCGTCGCAAACAATTTTTGAAATATAAACATCATTTCCGCTAAAAACATCTTTTAATTAAAAGCAATTGAATAAATTACATATACTTTATGAAATTAAATCAAATTTAATGCATATTTATGCAATTAAACCCATTTATAAAGTGGATTCCGGTAAATCAAAGTGGATTCCGTGGATTCCGGTAATTTTAGTGGATTCCGGTAAGTCGTGTGACCGGTGCAACTCTATATGCCTCCCAATTCATGGGGGCATAAAAATGTCTCCCACAGTGTAATGTGCCTATTGCTGATTTGTCTTCCATCATGTCGGGAAGGTTTAAACATTACCCTCTCATATGTTGGCTGTGTGGACTGACTATAAGTTATTTGTATTTCTTAAGTTTAGATATAACATAACATGAACGTGCTGACTAACTCGGCACTGATCAAAAAGCTACCTTTACTGTTCTAACTTTTATTCAAACACTTAACTAATCAGGTGTAAATATGGAAATTGCTTACACAAACCAAACTAATGAACTATGAAGTATTAGAAGAGATTTTAATACGCCTAATCCTTCCTTAAAGATATTGGACCAGATCATACAGTTTATGAGAAATGGAAACTTAGAAGAGAACATACAAAACTGGAACACCAAATGATCAAGTATTTGACAACAGATGTTCACCAGAAATCCATGTATGCCAGAAGTTCATAAATACCACAACCTTTGCTTCGTCAGATGGCCTGGCTAACATAGACATATATATCAGCCTGTGCTCACAAAACTAAAAAGACTAGTCTCCATGTAAATCTTTTAACCAATCCAATGCTGAGATTTGCAGCAGGTCTCCAATCTTAGTTTTATGAATCTTGGGCCCTGATTATTACTGTAAGAATATTATGAAAGATGAATAATGTGCAAAGGGAGACAACAAATGAACTCTTTAAACTGGTCAAGCATAAAAGTTACTTTTTGCAAATACGATGCATGATCAATGTCAATTCATTGACAGTTTAAGTTTCCAGACAAGTATACATAAATTATCAGCAAGATTTGTTAGAAAATCAAGCCAAAAATTATTAAGAAAATTAATGTAAGTTTATTCACTCATTCCTTTACATTAAACTGAACATTAAAAAAAAACAACTGTGATATTGTTTTGAAAAATATGAAACCTGTAGGAAATTAAGTAAATTATAGAAAAGAATAATCATACAATCCCATTCCTATGTAATACATATGACTAGAAGTGCAGAGGATCATGCATGCAGAGTCATAAAAAATTCAACTTCAATCTTCGAACGGTTATTATGATTTTTAAATGCTAGCCTGCGGCAGCCTACTTGCTAGATCCTGACATTAACTTAATTAACCCTTTTCATCATAAATACGCATTTTTACACATGTGCGACCAGTGTAGATTCAGATCAGCTGGCACATCCATGCCGTCTGATCAGGATCTGCAATGGTCGCATTTTGGTCGGAGATAACCTAACAAATCAAAAGGCAAACAGTTTAGATCCTGATCAGATGGCCAGATGTGCCAGCTGATCTGGACCAAAACTGTTCACCCTCGCAAAAAAGACATATCTATGGCTTGCAAAAAAGACATTTCTATGGAGGAAAGGGTTAAGGATTCTCCATCACTGTTGATAACTGACAAAAGATTAAAAGAAAAATTATAGCCACAATCAGTTCCAAGATTTTAAACAGAAGACTCAGTCTTCTATGCAAAAATTGGAGACATAGAAACCATATAACTATAGCATGTTCAGATGTGAGCAAAATATGACAATGATTAAACAATCAGGAGATATGGTTTTTAAAATAAAAAATCATAGTTCAACAAATTCTCTGGTGATATTTTTAAATTGAGGGTTGCACGCAAGATTGCCGTAACTACATTGAAATAAAGAAGGAGTTAAGACAGTCTTGCATGCAACCCTCGAAATTTAATTTAATGCTAAAGCTGAATAAAAACACACAAAGCAATACATGTCTCCTATCAGTTGGCTTTGCCATGTGTAAAAGCTGAGACCTTGACACATTTTCACACAGAAAGTTAGATTTATGTATTTGTATACTAGAATAGAAGTTAGATGTTCCAAATACTGGTCATGATATCTACAAATGTATCGTTATAATATTAACCATAACAATTAGAGTCATTTCTGAAAAAAATGTCAGGCTGATAAATTTGATGACAAAAGGTGCTGAAAAATTCACTGCATTCATTGTTTTTAATTTGTATACAAATTATACCTTTATAAGATTGACAGATTGCTTCAGACACAAAAATTACTTACATTATCCAGTTATAATCTACGATAATCCATTTTAATTTTCACCACAGTATTTTTGTATATGTGGCTCTCAGCCGTGTAGACCTTGCTCGATTCTGATTGGCTCATGCAAATTATGCATCCGCCTTATGTTATACAGTACTAATTGGACGAATTACTAATAAATAGATGTTTTTTATAATATAAATCATACTTCCATATAAAATCCGACAGAAGTATATGTTTTCTTGATAATTAAAGTTAGCTTACAATAGTTTTATTGTTTTTCTTACTGTTTAAAGGACATAACCTGGTTATTGAAAATATTATTTTCGTCTACGAAGTTTTTACGCAACTGTTAATCGGGAATATGTCAAGTGTTCTGCATACACAGTACTTGAATATAATTTCTTACCGGATTTAATTCATGTTTACCGATGATTTGACACTTAAAGGTGAATTTTGTTATATATTTTCAGTGTCTAATCATGTAAAGCTGAGATTATGACTTTCTGTAAACTTTTTGTTAAAACTAAATATGCGACACGTTTTTGATGCATCGCGTTAAGAGGTAACGCTTGCCAATAAATGAAAAATATAAAATGTCAAAATATTAAATGTTAAAGGTTAAAGAAGCATACGTTCCTCTAAATATTTGGAGTAAACAGCGAGGCTGTTGAAATGACCCTAGGCTGCCGGCACTACATTACACTTACAGTTGTGGTGACAGCAGACTCTTGGCCTGCAAAGTCAGGTTTGCTAAGTGTCATGGTAATGATTATTACCAGCACCTTCGTTTTTCATCATAATCCAGTCATCAAGACAAGACAAATTTACCTACATTCTGCATTGAACAGCTATCAGTGCTTTTCTGTGAATCTTACCACCGAGTCTCTGAAGGAACCAACATTCAATACAGGCACTGACTTTGTGATTTTAAGGCTCATATAGGCAACGATGTCCTATTCGTACTATATAGGCCCTTGTGTAAATATAAGGGACATTTTTGGATGGTGCCAAAAAGTCTACCAAAAACAACAAACTTTGTTTTTTTAGGTCAGTACAATTTTCCATTGAAAATTTGAACTAAATTTAAAGAATGTTTTACCGAATAAATATAAATATTCTAAGTAATTAAGCTGAACGAAATACTCTTCATTTGCTTACCACAGTGAACAGAAAATAGCATCAGTGGCAACAAAATAAAGAAAGATGTTATTCTATCCGCCATGACAGTTGACCCAATTACAATAATCTACTTACGGCTTTGTTTTTGGTAGATATCGTTGTCATCGTATCTGAATATTTATTATTGTTATCGTCTCATATAGACTTGATAAAAAGAATAGCTTGTACTTAAGAGGGGACAACTGCAATAACTTTACGTTAGTAAAAAAGAATGTTCTACCAAAGTACAGGCAAAAGCGTTGAAGCAAGTTACATACCGTACACTGTTACCGCTCATTCTCTAATAGAATAATAATAATCATCATTGTAGTAGCAACGCTTTCAAATAAAGCCCAGGTCAAAATGTCCCATTTTGGTCAAATAGCACCCCTCACTTGTGTGAGGATGCAGCATGATGAGGCAATCTGATTAAAATCATCTCCTGAAAACAGCTACGCTAACATTTTGTAAGATCTGACCTTAGTGAGATTGCATGATGAGGTCAATGGACAAGAAAAGTAGGCCATGATTAAGTCACACACTAAATGGCCAGGATTAAGTCACACACAGTGACACTATATGGCCAGGATTAAATCACACACTATATGGCCAGGATTAAGTCACACACAGTGACACTATATGGCCAGGATTAAGTCGCAAACTAATTGGCACTGATAAAGTCATGCACTTATTGGCCAGGAATATGTCAGCACGCAGAATCATATAGTGGATGTCTAAGGCAAGCACTTTTGACCAGGTTTATGTCACACCCAATTTGGGCAGGATTAAGTCACACAGTATTTCACCAGGATTACCTCAGCATGCAGCATCATGTGATGGATAGACTGGCAAGCACTATTTCACCAGGATCAAGTCATGCAGTATTTCACCAGGATTACCTCAGCATGCAGCATCATGTGATGGATAGACAGGCCAGCACTATTTCACCAGGATCAAGGCACACACTAATTGGTCAGAATTAAGTCAAGCAATATTTGGCCAGGATTAAGTCGTGTACTTTTTTGCCAGGATGAGGTAACATACCATTTGGCCTATTATTGGCCAATATTAAGTCAAACATTATTTGGCAAGGATCAAGCGCTTTTTGGCTTGATGTCATGCACGCAGCATTATGTAGAGATTGGCAAGGCTAAGATCACACTATGCATGCTGCATTTGCATCAATGTTCAACAAAAATTCCACTTCTTCCATATTTCAAATATTTTATTTCAATATAAATGGCATAATTGAACATCTCCTTAACAAAGTCATGGTTAAAATTTTTCGCACACATATATAATTATCACATGATTTTAACAGCACATAATTTTGATTACATACAATTTTTTTAACATGTTTCAATAGAAACAAGTCTATATACATAATATATCAAAACCAACAAAAACTTCACTAATGGTAACATAATCAGCTACAGTCTGACAGAAATCATCAATATTGACAAAATCATAGGCTAAGCCTTTTACTCCATTTATAGATGTTTTAAAGTGTGTGCGGCAAGTGTAGATCCAGATCAGCTGGCACATCTATGCCTTCTGATCTGGATTTGCACAGTTTACAGTGGTCAGAAATAACCTAATGAATCTAAAAGCGAACATTATAGATCCTGATCAGATGGCCTGGATTTGCCAGCTGATCTGGATCTACACTGTTCACCCATACCATAAAGGCATATATATTATGAAGGAAAGGGATAGCAAATGAAAAGAAATGCAAATTCATCTAACTGTTACCCCATGCATTTTTGTATTAGACTTGTCAATCGTTTAATACAGTTTTGGGTGTTTTGCAAAATATTACAGCATTAAGTGAAGACCCTATTACAATGCTTTGATGGAAAGGCTGACTTGGTGTAGACCCTATTACAATGTAGTGATGGCAAGGCTGACTTGGGTCTACACTGGTCCCAGAACATTCAGGGTACCTGCTCTATCTGTGTAACATATTCACTTTTCTGTGAAACTGGACTAATCCAGTTTTTATTGTACAGCAAACTGAACAGACCCTGATCAAACTGTGTAGGTAACAGATCTGGGTGGACACTGGTTGCATGCACTTAGCTCTTAACCTGCTACTCAATACATACAACTTTTATCAGATGGGTGACCAGTTTAGATTCAGATCTCTGCCATTTGATCTATATTTACAATGTTTGTATCCTGGTAAGAAATAACCTAATGAATCTAAAAGCAAACAGCTTACATCTTTATCAGATGGCACAAATCTGGCTGATCTGATTCTAAACAGTTTACATATGCAATAATCCATGGAGGAAACGGTTAAAGAATAAATAGCACCTAGACTAGCCACTAGTCTGATAATTAGATTGTTTGTCTTTTTATAGATTTCAAAATCATTACAAAATGTTTATTGTAGCCAGTCTATTTTCTATCCTACTGCACTGAGAGAGATGTCTGAATTCAGAGGGGGCTGTACACTTGCTTAAGATTAAAAGCTGGCAATTGAAGAAAACAAAATACTTCATTGCCTGGAATCCAGGCTAAATATCACCCAACTATAGCAACAAAAGGTCTCAAGCTAAAAATAGATTTTTTGTTAAAACCCTAGCTGAGCAATCATTAGAAATTGTCAAAACACATGCACATGCATAATTAATATATGATTATTTAAACAAGAGGGCCATGATGGCCCTGAATCGCTCACCTGAGTATGAAACTCAAGTTATTAACCAGAAACTGAATTTTTTTTTTAGCAACAGTGACCTTGACCTTGATCACAGACATGTGGGTAGCAATCCCAATTTGTCTCTTGTTATAAGCTACCCATATACCAAGTTTGGAGTCAATATGCCAAAGCAAACTCAAGTTATTAAGTGGAAACTGAATTTCTATTTTTAGCAACTGTGACCTTAACCTTGATCAGAGATACCTGGGTAGCAATCCCAAGCTGCCGTTTGATATAAGCTACTCATACACCAAGTGTGGAGTCAAAAAACCAAAGCAAACTCAAGTTATTAAGTGGAAACTGAATTTCTATTTTTAGCAACAGTGACCTTGACCTTGATCACAGACACGTAGGTAGCTTTCCCAAGTTGCCTCTTAATTTAAGCTATCCATATACCAAGTTTGGAGTCAATAGGCTAAAGCAATCTCAAGTAATTAAGTAGAAACTGAATTTCTATTTTCAGTAACAGTGACCTTGACCTTAATCACAGACACCTGGGTAGCAACCCCAAGCTGCCTCTAGATATAAGCTATCCATATACCAAGTTTGGAGTCAATAGGCCAAAGCAATCTCAAGTAATTAGGTAGAAACTGCATTTCTATTTTTAGTAACAGTGACCTTGACCTTGATCATAGACACCTGGGTAGCAACCCCAAGCTGCCTTTTGATATAAGCTACCCATACATCAAGTTTGGAGTCAATAGGCCAAAGCAAACTCAAGTTATTAAGCAGAAACTGAATTTCTATTTTTAGCAACAGTGACCTTGACCTTGATCACAGACATCTGGGTATCAACCCCAAGCTGCCTTTTGATATAAGCTACCCATACACCAAGTTTGGAGTCAATAGGCCTAAGCAAACTCAAGTAATTGAGCAAAGACCAAATTTCTATTTTTAGCAACAGTGACCTTGACCTTGATCACAGACACCTGGGTAGCAACCCCAAGCTGCCTTTTGATATAAGCTACCCATACACCAAGTTTGGAGTCAATAGGCCTAAGCAAACTCAAGTAATTGAGCAAAGACTGAATTTCTATTTTTAGCAATAGTGACCTTGACCTTGATCACAGACACCTGGATAGCAACCCCAAGCTGCCTTTTGATATAAGCTACCCATACACCAAGTTTGGAGTCAATAGGCCTAAGCAAACTCAAGTAATTGAGCAAAGACTGAATTTCTATTTTTAGCAACAGTGACCTTGACCTTGATCACAGACACCTGGGTAGCAACCCCAAGCTGCCATTTGATATAAGCTACCCATACACCAAGTTTGGAGTCAATAACCCTAAGCAAACTCAAGTAATTGAGCAGACTGAATTTCTATTTTTAGCAGCAGTGACCTTGACCTTGACCCTGTGGTCATGATTTGAACAACTTTTGTAGACATCAGTGCCAGGATGCTTCAGGACAAATTTGGTTAAAATCCATCAAGTGGTTTCAGAGGAGATGTTGTTTAAAGGAAATTGTTGACGGATGATGGACACCGGACGCCGGACAAAGACGGGTCACAATAGCTCAACATGAGCCTATGGCTCAGGTGAGCAAAAAAACCAACTCATACATTTCAAAATGCTGATAAACAGCTAAGTGTAACATTTGTAGCAAATGGGATTTGTAATTTTTTCCAAATTTGCACTTTTCTTATTTTGCATATTCTCTTATTTTGCATATTCTAAGTACATAAGAAAAAGTTTATCTGTTATGAAGCAAATACTAGAATGTTGTAGAAAAAGTAGAGAACTGAATCAAAAGCATATTGAAAATGCATTTGTCTCATAAAATTGATTTAACTGCACTTTAAACAACAAAATGCAGAATACCTTTAACTGTCAAACATAAAACATAATGTGTTAAAGATTAACAGATCAATAGCATTAAGTTTGAAAAACTCAATACAACTAAATATTTCATAACAAAAACAGCCATAATTAAAAATATTGCCAATATATTATGTTTGACATATTAGAGAGGGCCCCAAGAAAAATACCGGTAGTCATCAAGGCTAATTGGGTCACCCTCTTGCATTAACCCTTTCCTGTATAGACACACCTTCATTGCTGGGGCAAACAGTTTAGATCCAGATCAGCCGGCACATTCGTGCCGTCTGATCAGGATCTAAACTGTTCGCTTTTTGATTCATTAGGTTATTTCTGACCAAAATGCGACCAGAGCAGATCCTGATCAGACGGCACGGATGTGCCGGCTGATCTGGATCTACACAGGTCGCACATGCGTAAAAATGCGTATATATCCAGGAAAGGGTTAAAGTCTTCAATTCAACACAATTCAATTCATTTAAAAACTAAAACAAAATTTTATTCATGAGCATGCAAATCCAAAAAAAAAACAACATTGTAGAATTGAGACTTTGCTATTAAAATGAATTGGACTATAGGTTGATTTACAATACCTTGTCATTATGTATAACAAAGAGGCGACCAGCCAGTGACTGGTTTGTACTTGGGGTTCAATCAATGACTTGTTCACTCTCTGCAGATGAATCATGTCTCCAAATGTCAACCCATCCACAGTGTCTTTAAGGTAAGAAAACACTTTTCATAAATTTCTAACTGACATCAATATTTATTTCTGAGTAAATAAATTTCAAATGAAGTTTTGTTACAAATCACACATGTTTGTGCTCAGTCAGGACCAAACATTTGGGTTGTTTGAAGTGTGTGAAGCCAGAAGGGCTTCACGCGTACTTAAAACAATCCAACTGTTTTTCATACCCAAATGAAAACCATCAAATATCGATTAAATCCTTATATTTTCACACATTAATACTCTCTTTTATACAGAAATTATAAGAAGAATTTGTGATATTACGGCTTTACGAATGGCTGTTGGAACAGCAACATTGACGACAAAGTGGATGACCGCACGCTTTTTTTATAGCAACTCGTGGCAAAACGTGCGTGCTCGGCGACGTCACTCATCAAAACATTGTGTAACTTCAAATAAATTGTGAACAGTTCTACTTTAGCCACGCCTTTCGAATTATTACGTCACACTGTTTACCATTAGAAATTATGATTCGTTAGATGAATAAGACTTCATCGTAGAGGACGCAGTTGAAGTGTTAATATTTGGGCTTGTGGATCAAAAATCTCAAAACGTGACTCAAATATTTTCTAAAGGTGTAAAATCTACATGTACATAAAACTAACAACTATTTTCAAGTTATGGAGTTTTTATGCCAATATTTGTAATGATTTTTCTAGGAGGTTTCACAAATAGTTGGAATTTTGTAAAATTTGGTTACTTGTTTTTAACATTTTCACAATAATAATTATTATTAAATTAAGCGTAAACTCATTTATTTAACATTGATCTCACATTATTGTGAAACAAGTGACTGGTTTTCCAACTTCTATTAATCATGCTAGATGATTCCATTAGCACCAATATTTCAGCCACAGCAACATCTGATGGGAAATTCTGTCCGCAAATTATGCATCATATATATTGAAAATTGATAACCTACAATACCCAAAACTATCTTCAACTTGTGAAGGACAAAATATCCTACTTGTAAACAGTAACAGAAGAAAGGCACTGTCAACTTTCAGCATAAATAATAAAATGTGATACCACAAAAACATGTACTTAAAATGTGATATCACATAAACATGTACTTAAAATGTGATATCACATAAACAAGTACTTAAAATGTCATATCACATAAACATGTATTTGCATAGAACCTATCCAAGGTCAACAATAAACCAAGTGATCAATTACAAAACCTATTATATAATCCTTTACTCCATACATATGGGTTTATTTGCATTTGCTACCAGTGAAGATCCAGATGAGCCAGACAATTTGTGCCATCTGATCTGGATCTACACTAGTAACCACGTCAAAAATAATCTAGTGAATCTACAAGCCAACAGTGCAAATCCTGATCAGATGGCATGGATATGCTGGCTGATCTGGATCTACACTGTTCACAGATGCCATAAAGGCATATATATGGAGGAAAGATGAACTTGCATAGAACCTATACCAGGTGAAAAAAAAACTATAAAAATATAATCATCTTAAATTTAAACAAGCATTGTGAATTCATAAGGCACTGCTCAAAAGGTTAGTTTAACAACACATGTTTGCTTTTGGATATATTACTAATAACCAGTTTATCCTGTGCGGGACACATTCAAGCGAATGTCAATTTGTGCAGGAAATGATATTTATAATCCTTTACTCTATGTGATATGGCTGTTATCCTTGTGTGAACAATGTAGATCCAGATCAGCTGCCACATCTACACTGTTTGCTTTATGATTTTTTTTAACCAAAATGAGAACAGTGTAGACCCTTATAAGACAGCACAGCTGTGCTGGCTGATCTGTACCTACACTTTACACATACATGCAGTGAAGGGTTATATAACATTACTCGTTGTAATAACAGCAACAGTGTTTTTAAATGGCATTGAAATAGCTGTTTGCTAAAAAACTTAATGGACTGATTCCAGAAAATATATGCTAGTGCTATAATTTACTTTATCTATGTTAAAATTGTTTAACATGAAACTGACATGAACTGTTACAAAAGATTAGATCCAATTCATTTAGTATAAATGTACTGATAATAAATAACTTAAATCAGGCTTTTTCTTATTTAATCAAACATAAATAAATATAAAACTATGTCATTTTAATGATCATATGTAAGTGAAATGGTAATCTCCTGGGCTGAAAGTTATAAAACTGAGATTGGAAACCAGTCTCAATACTCAAGCATCTGACTGGCTGAAATGGTGACTGGTCACCATTTCAGCCAATGAGATACTTGAGATTCAAGACTGGTTTCCAATCTCATTTTTATAATCTTGGGGCCTGCACTGTCTCATATTGTGGTCCTGTGGTGAAAACTACATTAACAAGTGAAATACTTCCAAACAGCAATCCAACATCATTCTGTAGAATTCTCATTTTGGTATTTTTGTTGTATGCAAAGATTAAATGGTTACAAAACAATAACATGCTAACATGCAGCAGTTTCCCTGGGTTACACATCAATGAACATGCAGCAGTTAAAAATCATGAATTTTATCTCAACTATTATCAGGTTATAGTAACAGGTAAGTGGTAGCAGATTTTTGTAGATTGCCAAACAAACCACTGGCTGGCTGTGTAACTCTTAAATGAAATAAAAAGTGCATAGTAAAAATCTATAAACCTTTGTAAATTTGATAATTATTTATTACGAAAGTGATGAATGGTAGGGATATTTTATAAATTCACAAACAATTTTTGAAAGAAATATTGTGACTTATTTTTAATTATGTCTTCAGTTTTGTAGACTTTTGACAATTTCCAGCAACATAGCAGCATTGATACCTCTGTTACAAGCAAGTCGGGCTTCTGTGTATTATCCAACATGATTTGCTATAATTAAATTTGTAGACAGTGTAAATATTAACTTACCTCATACCCCTCCCAACCCCACCTCCAAAAGCAAAATCATTTTTCCAACAGCAAAATAGTTTGTTGTTGTTTTTTTTGTAATTTCTAGTATCTCCAACTCCACCCCCAGCCAAACAGCAAATTTGTTTTGCCAACAACAAAATTGATTTTTTTCAAACCCCTTTCAATAATGACTGAAATGTAGCATGGGAATATATGTTACTACTTTTGTCTTTATTTGTAATCATGATTTGAAAAATAATTACTTTTTGTCGAAGATGTTAATACAAATAGCTAGATGGGTGTTCAGTTGAACACATGTGACACCCTCTGGTGCTTTGTCAGAATAACAAAAACCAGTTAGCTTGTTTGACTAAGTACAAACACAGTTATTTCAAATGTGACCTACACCAACTATAGATTATGGCCAAATCACATCCGTGTTGTCAAAGGAAATAATTTAAGATTTATGAAGAATTATTAAGAAATGGAAAAAGTTATGACCAACATTATTTTTGTGACAAAATTTAAGGACAAAAAAAGGGGAATAACTCTTTCAAATGAGAACGTGACCTGTAGGATTTGCCTTAACCACACCCCAGTTGTGATAAGCAATAAAATGTTAAAGTTTGATGAAAGAATAAAAAGAAATGGCAAAATTATAGCCAATGTTAAGTTTTTGTTATAGACATTGGACTGATGTATAAAGCCATCCCTACTTGTAAGTATCACCTTTTCCTTGAAACAAAGATCCAAAACTACTCATACATGTACTGGCATTAATGTATGTAGAGATAAAATTGCTATAAAACAATGCTACAGATTGCACATATATTCAATATCTTTGAATAAAAACTTTGTTCATATAACATGTTGCAAAACCAATGTCAACATAATTCTCTAGCCATACAAATCAACAAATAACACCGAGTTTAAAGATACAGTACAATGAACTACTTTATTTACAAATAAGTTTCTCCTAAAAAAAAAACTGTGATCTTTTACAGAAAGCAGCCAGTGAAATTACGTATAGATCACATGATTTGAACTTATCCCCGAATATTTCTGAAAGTAACTATCTATAACAACTTTTTACAAGAGCTAATCCTTAAAACTAACACGTAAAAAAAGTCAGTCTAAGGGGCAGAAAGGAGCTACATCATTTACAAGCTTTTTGTCACTTCTGGTGTCTTGTTTGTACTTTACACCAAAGAGCCTGTTCGGAACGGAAGACATTCAGCTGCAAATATCTTACATGCAAGTTAGAACAATAAGAAAGCACTTAGCAAATCTAGGATAAAGTATGTTCTATTATAGAAAGATTAAAAAACGATTTCTTGTAAGACAGTGGGTGACTGTTTTAATGCCAATCAATATTGCTTGAATTCTTCAGACATTTAAAATCTGTGTTTCTGTTTATTTAAAGGCAGATTAAATATATTGTATTGTAAAGCAAGTGCAGATGAACAAATAAACACTAAATGTTCGATGTTTTACTGGAACAAATTTAAAAGAAACTAAAAATGTGTAACAAAACGGTAAAATGTCCCCTGTGGTAAGAACTACCATTGGTATTTGCAGCTTGTACAGAATAGAATGTTTCATTTATAAATGTTCCACTACATTTTGGAAGTGAAATCATTTTTGGGGAAAACTTTATGCTTTGTGTGTGTGTGTGGGGGGGGGGGGGGGGGGGGGGGAGACATGTAATTTCACTGTTTCTGAAATTACATCCAGCAAATTTCTTGACATCTGTGGTTTACTTAATTGTTACACTGAGCGCCATAGTCAATAACACTGGTATACTGAAATATTCCATCATAGATTGTTGTCAACTCGTGTGACAATCATGATAAAGCAGTTCTATTGCTTGCACACAGACATTCTGTACAATCTGCCAATCTCTTCACACATGTTGCCTAGCAAGCTAACTTGCATACATGCATTCTAAATATGGTTTTTGAAACAAAACGGCATTTATTTAATTATTAAACAAGTGAAAATTGGATACAGAAGTACATAACCGTAATAAAATCCAGAAAATTAACCCTTTTCTCCATATATAAGCCTTGATAGCATGGGAGAACAGTGTAGATCCAGATCTGCTGGCACAACTGTGTCATCTGATCAGGCTCTATGCTATTTGCTGTTGTATTTATCATGTTATATTTTACCAAAAAGTGTGAAGTGCAGATGCAGATCATATGGCTGGGATTTGCCAGCTGATCTGGATCTACACTAGTTCCATATGCATTAAAACACGTACCGGAATAGATATGGAGTAAAATGTTAAATACAGGCTTTACATGACTGAAAATAAGTATATAACCATATAACCCAGGTCATTAGAAAATGTGCTTTTTGTACAGAATTTGATATAAATTTAAATTTTGCCATTTGTAAATATGATCAATGCTATTTAGTAGTAAACTTGGAAGCTGAGGAATGATATTCAGCCAACAATGTCACATGTATGTTCTCATGGTGAAACAGTACCACTATTCAGCTTTGCTCTATGGGATATGGCCGCTATCCCATGTGCAACCCTTGTAGATCCAGATCAGCCTCCATATCTGTGCAGACACATCTTGCATGTCCATGCAGTCTGATCCTGATCTATCCTGATAGCTTCTCGGTCAGAACTTTATGAATCTCAAAGCAACCAGTGTAGATCCGGATCTGACTCTGTGGATGTACACATCTTCTGGATCTGGTCACAAGGTTTTAAAACTGAGCATGGAAACCAGTCTCAAATCTCAAGCATCTGATTGGCTGAAATGGCGACCAGTCGCCATTTCAGCCAGTCAGATGCATGAAATTTGAGACTGGTTTTTAATCTCAGTTTTATAACCTTCAGCCCAGGTCACACATGGGATATAAGCCGGTATCCAGGAAGTAAAGGATTAACATGGCCACATGACCTTGACATTTCCAAGTATCAAGAAACATCAGTCACATAACTAATCCTAATTCAACAAAAGTAAAAGTTACAATGAACTTATCAACAACAGCACTGAATATTATTTCATCTTGTAAAAAAATAGTCTTTTGAAGATTTCAAGTTTGTTGTTGTTTTTTTTCAACAGAATCATCTCTTTTTCAAAATAACAATGTTGAACACTGCAACAATAAAATATATTTATATCATTTTTGTATCAATATAAGTTGTAAAACCGCTTTTCAGCACATATAATACTGTAATGAGCTCTGAATTGGAAATCTCATGGCTGAGCTGCTTTAAATGCTTGGGTTGCCTCCCCTTCTCCATGAGATCTCTCCTTGGCCTCCACAGGATCTCCGCTATCACCAGTTCCTTCAATCAGGGTCCTTGTAACCTTCTACGTCTTGCTCCCAGGTCTAGCTCACTAGAACACATCTCATTTTCTTTAACACTTAGAATTCATTTAATTTCAATTACACTTTCTCCATTTGATTCTATAAGCACAGCCAACTTCATTGTTGAACACAGTTTTCACTTGATTTGAGTATACACATCAACATGCCACCCACAACTCTTCATTTTGAAGTCTTGAAAGACATTTTGACACATAAAAGACCCATCAGAGCCTCTCTTCTGTATCATGGAAGTCCTTTGATCACATCAATTAAATAATATCTAATTTACACGAACCACTGTCACCTATTTACGAAAGGGTGTGAGAGTAATTCCTCTGCCGAGGGACGTTCTTGTTGCACACGTCTAAATGTCAGCCGCAAAAAGTCATCAACATATGATGACGTATTGCTAGGAAGTGCGAACTTTGGGAAGTCTGTAGTTGCTATTTTATAAATGGCTGCCATGGTCTCTAGGTCAGCCCAGGGAGGTTTCTTTGTTAACATTTCCACAACTGTACAACCAACACTCCTGTAATTAAAATTGTCATATACAATTACAACTAGGCCTTCATGGAAGAAGTTTTAGTAATTTAAACTTATTTACTTTACATCTGAAATAAGTTATTCCAACTTATATTAATCACTCTCGACTACTGCTTCCTGGGTTGTGGATTGGGAAAACTGCAGGTGAATCTCACCCCTGATGGGATTCCAATCTCAGGATCTGGAGTCTGACACTCTACCCTTCCACAAGAAGAATCCCGATCTGGGCCTAGATCATCTGACTGCTGGTTTTAATCCCACAAGGGATGACTCTCATGCAACTTCCTCAAACCATACAACTACTAGTTGTAACTCCGAAAAGCTTAAAATTGGGAAGGATTAATGAAGTCGAAAAAACTTTTTTTTCTAAATTGCTGTAAAATAATTAAGTTAAAAATAAACTATCACATTAGTTGAAAATGAAGAGCTAACACACTTTTAAACTCGACTTTACCTAGGTAAATATAATGGCATGATAGCTATTGTTTTGCTGATGTCAATGTTTTTAGTAAAATGATTTTGATTGGAATTTCACCTTTTCAGTGGCTTCTTTATGAGAGAACTCTACCTTACACACACAAAATAAACATGTCTTTCTGACTTACTGTTGTATACTTACTCACAGGGACCAATGTTCACAAAGATGTGGAAAATTAAAGTAAAGCACAGGTAAAACTCCACAGAAATTAATTATGTTCTAAGACAAACGATAAAATTGCACAAAGCAGTGGCTTCTTTATGAGAGAACTCTACCTTACACACACAAAATAAACATGTCTTTCTGACTTACTCTTGTATACTTACTCACAGGGACCAATGTTCACAAAGATGTGGAAAATTAAAGTAAAGCGCAGGTAAAACTCCACAGAAATTAATTATGTTCTAAGACAAACGATAAAATTGCACAAAGCAAGTATACCACAATAACTTAATTTGTGCACTATTCAGTTTCCTATTGAACAATTCTCAGTTTAATTATTAAAGTTCGTCCTTTCTTTAATCCTTTACTCTATGGTATATGGCCTTTATCAATGGGTGAACAGTGTATATCAAGACCTGCTCATACATCTGTGCCATCTGGAACAGTGTTAATCCTGATCAGAGGCCATGGATTTACTGGCTGATCAGAATCTGCACTGTTCACACTTGATATAAAACTGATAAATATGGAGTAAAGAGTTGTCCATCTATCACATAAATCCTTAGGATCTGAATACTCAAACTGCAAAACTGATCTGCCAATATAACCTATTAAGGCATATTGGATCCCTGTCATATAACTTACCAGACATCAGCCTTACGTCCATAACTCTCCCCATTAATGACTTCTGGTGCCATCCAATATGGTGTTCCTACAATCGTTTTCAGCCCCGACACACTGCATATAGTCTGTAATCGCTTACTGGTACCAAAGTCAGCTAACTTTACATTTCCTGCATTATCTCGTAATACATTAGCACCTGAAAGAGAGAAATCTGGGTACAATAATCAATCAACTATTAGCACCTCAAAGAGAAAAATCTGGGTACAATAATCAATCAACTATTAGCACCTCAAAGAGAAAAATCTGGGTACAATAATCAATCAACTATTAGCACCTCAAAGAGAAAAATCTGGGTACAATAATCAATCAACTATTAGCACCTCAAAGAGAAAAATCTGGGTGCAATAATCAATCAACTATTAGCACCTCAAAGAGAAAAGTCTGGGTACAATAATCAATCAACTATTAGCACCTCAAAGAGAAAAGTCTGGGTACAATAATCAATCAACTATTAGCACCTCAAAGAGAAAAATCTGGGTACAATAATCAATCAACTATATACAGTCAAACCTGTCTTCAAAGATTACCCATGGGAAAACCCCAAAGTGGTCTTTGAAAGGAGGTGGTCTTTGTTCACCAGTGCACTTGTTCTTTAAAGCAGTTAGTGGAATAAATAAAGTGTGGTCTTTATCCACAGGTGGTCTTTGTTTACAGGTGGACTTTATCATCTTGCAGTTCAGAAAGAAAGATAGTCAGCTTTACTAAACATCAGATTAGTGCCTTTTCTAAAGTTTGTATCTGCTCTTGTCTTTTGGGAAGATGTCAAATCCTCTATCCTATTAGAAACTGGAAACAAGATAGCCAATTTGCCACAAAATATGCCCATCAGTAATGAAATAACAGGTAAAATTAAAGAAACATATAACTCCTGATTGACTGAGGCTGGTTGTCAAACAGCCAAGTTCAGTGGGGTTTCTTAAACCCACTTTTAGGGTTGCAATATTTAATAACCAAGGGGATTTTGTTCAGAAAATTGAAAATTATCATAAAACTTGAGTTGTTGTCTCCCTTGGTACTACACCTGTAGTCTGTCCTCAAATTTCAGTTTCCCAGTATTTTCATTCGATCATTAACAAATGTATGGATATACTAAAACATTCCATTTTTATCCCATCTGTGTTTTTGTCTGAAAGTGCCTACATTTGTGTTTGCATGCTCCTATAAAGAAGAACTAGACCTGAGCATTTACCAGCTTGTCTTTCTGTATGATATCTTACCTTTAATGTCCCTATGGACTATCACATGTTTATGAAGGTAGGCAAGCCCCTCAAGAACTTGACGAGTATATTTCCCAGCAACAGGCTCAGTTAAAGCACCGTACTTGGCCATAATATCAAAAATTGATCCCTGAAAAATGAAACATTACACAACCTTCAACACATGTTCAGCATAACTTGATCCCTGAAACATGAAACATTACACAACTTTCAGCACATGTTCAGCATAACTTGATCCCTGAAAACTAAATATATGTTTTTATACAGAAAGCAACAAAATATAAATAAATATTCTAATATTTTTCTAAAATGGCATCAACAATTGACAAAATGGTAGCCTTAACTATATCTTGTGGAAAATATAAGAAAGGATTACAAGACATCATACACAATATTATTTACACATCATCTTCTACAATGAAGTCTTATTCATCTAACGAATCATGATTCCGATGGTATGCAGTGTGATGCATTACTTAACTAGGGAGGCTACAGTAAAAGCTGCTCAGAATTTATCAGAGTGTGCACAATCTTTTTGACTTGTGATTTTGGTGTAATACAAGCGGTATCCATGGTGTAGAGTTAAAAGATTAATGAAAACAGAAGTAAACTCCATTAGTATCATTTACAGCATAGAAGAAATCTTACCCCAGGCATATACTCCATAAATATACAGATCTCTGTCCTGTCTACTGAGCAACCAAAATATTGTACAATTCGTTCATGGTGAAAATTTCGTAATAAAATAATCTCATTTTCTAATGCCCGGGCCTCCTGAAATAAAAAACAGTCATATTACATATGTTTCTACATACACAAACATGATGAAATGTTTATTACTAATTGGAAGTGTTTCTAAAATTTCAAAATCCCAATCAAAGATTGGTGCCAAAATTGTCTATTCCCTGACACTGTTTCTACATAGTATCAAAACAACAGAGACAAACATAAAATGAAAGCATAAATGAAATGTTTATTACTAATCAGCCTTCAGTGAGCAGGGCAGCTGTCCAAGAGTTTGATCACCAGGAAGTTTCACATGCAACATTGAAGTAATTCCTTAGGGAGAACTGCCTCACAGAATGATCCCAATGCCAATGAAAAAACTCATTCAGTATAAACAGTAATTAAATAAGCAAGAACTTGCACCCTTACACAATGCAACTGAATTTATTGCAAGGTTTTAGACAAAACCTTCATCAAGGAATAATATACAAAGAATGGAAATAAAAAGAAGTTGCCATAAAGGTAGGTCAGATCAAGTAAATGTTACAGAAGAAATATTATAATTTGTGCGCAGAAAGCTTTGACTCCCAAACCTCTGCCCTCAGGCAACAATGCTGATAGCCTTACACACATGAAGGATTGTAACAAACCATTGTAGAACCTACCTTAGATACTTCTGCATTCACTCCATGAAGTCTGACCATCTTGACGGCCAGTTCTCTACCAGTGTCATGGTCAAAACAGAGAAATACCTCCCCAAATGCCCCACTACCCAACCTATTGCCTGTTTTCCAATTAGAGGGGCATGTTGGTGCTGAAATCATATACAATTTATAATAAGATTTAATTAGTTGTGCTTTGTACAGAATTTTTAAAGAAGTTAACTATTTACGTCTTTTATTGGGTGGGCAAACAGCTTAAATCCAGATCAGCAGGCACATCTGTAACATCTGATCAGGATCTAAACTGTTCGCTTTTAGATTCATTATGTTATTTGAGACCAAAAGGTAGACAGTGTAGACGGAGATCAGATGGCAAAGATGTGCCTGCTGATCTGGATCTACACTGTTCATGCCATATAGGTGTATAATGGAGGAAAACTTGTATTTTGTACAGAATATTGAAAGAAGTTGAAAACCAGAAAACATTCCAAAGCCCTGGAAAAAAATAAAACCATTTTGAACTGAGGTAAGCTTGCATTCGCTTCAATCTACGATTGGATTTAATGTGGCAGCAATAACCAAGGTCAAAAAATAGACAGCAGCCTGCAGCTTTCTTTGAAATAAAACTTAAAGAATTGCTGGCACCAATAATGGAATGAGAACAGATTAACATAAAAGAACTCGTATTAAGTGAAATTCAAAGCATTATGCTTACCTACAAGACAACAGTGATCAGGAGCAATTGTCCCAACCATGTATCAAAACACCTCAACTTCAAGTGCAGATGCCAAACATCTGTCAATATTTCTGGCGGGACCAGCAGCAGTCCCAACAATATACCTAAACACTCATCTAGAGAATCTTTCCTCATTGAATGATCCTTTGGAACTTCACAAAAGGACAATAGATTACATACTTATACCAAGCAAAACATCTTTCAATACTCACATTTTGAAAATGCTGGATTAAATATAGGGCTTCCATCGTTACTGTTTCTTTTAAATATCCGGCCTTCCGGAGAATCTTCGGGGTCGGGGGGAAAGCCGGAACTACTGGAGCTGGTACTCAACGTCCCCTCACTTCCCCGAGTAGAAAAGGATCGTAATGAAGTAGTTGTTAGTTCTGGTCTACGATGTTGCATCATGTGACAGCGCGGGAACGTACTATGACCTTCTGTACTTGCTGGGTGGGGGGTATCAGTGTCAAAGCCCCGCGGAAATGTTCCAAACCTGCTGCCTCTTCCATCTGCAAAGATTAGATCATTTCATCTTTTTATTTGATGTTTTTTAAACAGTATTTTAATCTTAGTCATTTTAACATTCAACCTGTCTTTGACCAAAGCCTAAAATCATAAAACTGTGCTTTAAGCAAAGTCTCCATTTCAGTTAATCAGATGCTTTACATTTGAAACTGGTTTCTAGTTTAACCCTTTCCTCCATAGACACACCTTTATTGCGAGGGCAAACAGTTCAGATCCAGATCAGACGGCACATCTGTACCATCTGATCAGGATCTGCACTGTTCGCTTTTTGATTTGATAGGTTATTTCTGACCAAAATGCGACCTGTGCAGAACCTGATCAGACAGCATGGAAATGCCGACTGATCTCGATCTACACTGGTCACATATGCGTAGAAATGTGTTTATATGGGGGAAATGGTTAATCAGCAGTTACCTTGTTTATTTATTTCAGGATTACAGTTTACATGTATTTCATTGGACTTGTTTATTCTATAATCATGAAAATATGTCCATGAAATCCACATAAAACTAGCACCTTATGAATATTAATGTATTTGCAATTGTTCAATCTCCAAGTCAGCAGTTAATTGATCAGCCATTACATTTCATTTACAATTAAATCAAAGACAGAGGATATTATTAATGTGAAAGGTGACATATGTTTCCCAGTAAAATGCATTATGAATCTTAATGAGAAACCTTTGAAAAACACTAATATTAACCCTTACTCCATATATATGGGTTTTATTGCATGTGTGTACATTGTTAACCCAGCTCAGCCAGCACACACTTCGCTACTTGGTCAGAAATTATCTTATGAATCAAAAAGGGAACAATGCAGATCATGATCAGACAGTACAGATGGCACAGATGTGCTGTCTGATCTGGATCTACACAGTTTGCCCAAGGAAAACCACCATATCCCATGGAGTAAAGGATTAAATACTATGAAATTAGAAATACAGGCTCTAGGAATCAAACTTAGAAAGGAAGATAACAAGTACTGATACCGTATTCATCTTTGGCACCTTCTGATAAAATACTTCGTCTCGAATCACGTTGTCTTCCTCGTATCAGCGGGTAAGTTCCTGCCGTACTGGTATCACCACTGAAAAATATGCTTCAAGTTAAGTACAGAAAACCCCAAAGCTATACAAACGTGGCGGCAGCACCTGGCCAACCATGCAAGAGACAGACACAGTACATACTCTGATATCCCTAAATAAAGGATAGTTCAAGAGCGCCTAATGTTGCCACCAGCAATGATTGACATTCTGCATGGTTTGAAATTAGCAATATTACCATCAAGGGAGGTAACTGAAACTGATGACTACACTGAGAAATAGCAGTGCTGACCTGAATGGACACTGAACAAACTGACCCAGACATGCTGACTGATTAAGGTCACATAATGTGCAGAACATGGACAGATACTCCTGTGCCCAAGATCCTAACATTAAAACTTGATACAAGTGTCAACTTTATTAAGATGAAGTAAAAACAATTTTATAAGTAGTGAAGTTCACTGAATACAAGCTATGCTGTGACAGTCTGATTGTGACCCCTTGAAAATTCTCAACAGGGTCCAGATGACCATTGGTTTTGCTAAAGCTGTTGAAATCCCTGTTCTAAGCATTAGCAGAATGTCAAATATGAAATACTGAATAGTGTTAGGCTAACTCATGTTGTAGTTTAACCTGTATTTAAGACATTGTGTGTTCTTTATGTGAAAAAGTACATGTATAAATTGCTTTCTTGGGTGAATAAAGATAGATAAAAAAAGGAAGAAAAAAAGTCTCAACTTTCAAGCCTTTCTATTTCAGTCAATCAGATGCTTGAGATCTGAGACTGATCACTTGTGCCCAAGGTTATAAAACTGAGCATGGAAACAAGTCTCAAATCTCAAGCATCTGATTGGCTGAAATGGCGACTGGTCGCCATTTCAGCCAATCAGATGCTTGAGATTCGAGACTGGTTTCCAATCTCAGCTTTATAACCTTCAGCCCAGTTTCAGTTTTATAATCTTGGGCACTGGTCAACAGGCTTAATACTAAGCTAGTTCATATTAAACAGATGGCAGGCTGGCTGACATGGCAACCTGAGAAATGTTGCGATACCGGAGGTGTAAGTTTTTTTTGAGGGCTGCCAATATCCAATGTCACCCATTTCTTGAGTTGTTTGGTCTAATATACTGACCAGTACCTCAAAACAGGAAGCTGGGTAAGGGTTTACTATAACTGACCATCCTGAACACATTACCTGCATCACCCAGGTTTTATTACATGACCTGGATATAAAGATATAGCACCTATTCCGCTAAGGGGATTTTTGAACTGTTTACTTGACATGTAATAGAAGAAAATACATAACAGGTGTACAAGTCATATGTCTTCATAAAACATGAAACATTCAACAAATAGCTGTACTTTTGTTTTGACTTTAGTGACACAACTGGTTTTCTTTAAAATCCTTTATACATGTATATATGAAGTGACAGATGTAGCAAAAGATTAAAAAAAAAAGAACATTTTTCGCAAAGTCAAAATTTAATGTTTGTTTTTTTTTCTTGAAGTGGCAACACATCAAAGCCTTGAGATTGTTGAATGGTTATTTTATGGGCCATTTAAACATGATTGAAATGACTGTAAAGTTTCAGAACATAAATCACTGTAATTTTTAAACTTTGAGAGCAGCAACATTGGAGCAAGGACTTAAAGTTGATTAACCCTTTACTCCATATACATTTATTTAACGTGTGTGCAACAAACGCAGATCAGCCGGCACATCTGTGCCATCTAACCTCGATCTGCACTGGTCGCATCTTGGGTCAGAAGTAACATTATGAATATAAAAGCGAACAGTGTAGATCCTGATCAGACAGCACAAATGTGCTGGCTGATCTGGATCTACACTGTTTGCTCATGCAATAAAGGTGTATCTATGGAGTAAAGGTTTAGGAAATAATCATTATCATATCACTTCAGGGAGTTTAGAGTTGGATGCAAGATTTCCAAAAAGGGGGTTTGTTTATTCTGGGGCAAGTCCTAGTGTAGTAACTTGATAGTTTCCAACTTTCTGGCCAAAAATCCTCTGTGAAATTAAGTATTGCTGCCCAAAAAGTAGCCCACTGAACCCAACTCTGGAACTGCTTCTGGGTATATCACATGGGTTGAAGCCCAAATGACATGTATCTAGTAAACTGAATGATGCTTGAACAATAATGGGACTACTTCTCGTAGTGTCAAGTGTCCATGACATCAAACATTGTAAATGATGTCGTGGAAAGAATATAGTGCCTGGCAGTGACATATCAAATATTTTATCACTGTTACTTGAAAGTAGTTATCTAGCAGAATCTTGCAGGGGTTCCACTAGCTGTAGAATCTCGAAGGTCAGTTTGAAGATTATTATTTTATTTTATTTTTTTGGGGAGGGGGGAGGGGGGAAGGGCAGGGTGGATTCTCCCTAATTTAAGGGGAAAAAAAAGCTAAAATCACAGGGGTCAAGATGGAGCTTTTTGGAAACTTTAGGTGTCAAAGGCTTTTTTCCTGTGTCAAATGAAACCCCTGTTTTGTGACTTGTGAGTTTTTTTCGCAAAGGTACATAGAAAGGTCCCTGAATGCAGCATCTAGGGGCATCTTGGGTGGTTATGACAACAATTGTCACTGGTGCACTGTCTCTTCAATGCATAAAAAAATCTAGGAGCATCTTGGAGGCTGTGTATAAACTGACAATAACGAAATGCAGAACTTTGCTGGACAGTTCTGCTCTTCCTCAAATATATGTGCTGCACTAAACTGTTACAATAAAGTGCCTTGTTCTGATTAATGACTGTCATCCAATTCTCATCAACTGTTGGTCAAATGTCAAACCTAATCATCAAATACAAATGTAACACCAAAAAACTTTAAACTTGTCAGCTGATAATAACAAAAAATCCAAATGACAAATGCATTAAGAGGAAAAGTTGCAATTATTACCAGAGAATGATCCTGGGGGTTTGTCATTGTTAAGAAAAATGAGAGCTTTATTGCGCCTGACACCGAGAAATTGTACTGCTTTTCTTACAGTTCATAAATTGTTTTTTATAAATGTTTTAATGAGCATTCAGATCAAAGTTCAAACCTGTTTAACTAGTTTGATCCGGATCTAAAATGTTCAGAAATGTGGTATATACAAAGAAAAGGGTCAAAATGAGGAAATATAATTATGTTCTGTTGGAAAGTTATCATTAATTATGCCAAGACATAAGAAAGAATTATGAGAGTTGATGTCAATGAAGGAAATTATGATGTCAATAACTGTAAACAAGAGCCGTCAGAGACGGGTTATGCTCCCCAACGCCATTTGTCACAAATACTTTTTTGTTAGAACAGGAAGAATTTGTAAGAAAGATATTGTATTTGAAAGTTTCCTTTACGATTCAAACAGAAAGCATTTTACAATATTGTACAAAAATAAGACAAAAAAAATGAGAAATTTCAAAGGGCACTAACTCAAAAATGAATAAAGCAAGAGTTATGTTTCTTGTGCATTGCACTGCTCCGCATTGAGATCATTCTACTTATGAAGTTTCAAGTTCAGAAACTTTTATACTTTGTGAGATATGCACCAGATAAAACTAAGTAAGAGAAATTTCAAAAGGAAATAAATAAAAAATCAATAAAGCAAGATTTATGGTTCTTGTGCACTGCACTGCGCCTCATTGAGATCTATCTACTTATGAAGTTTCAACTTCCTAACTCTTATACTTTGTGAGATATGCCCTGGACAAAAAGTAAGTATGGTAAATTTCAAAGGGCATTAACTCTATAATGAATAAAGCAAGAGTTATGGTTCTTGTGTGCTGCACTGCTCCTCAACGAATTCATTCTACTTATGAAGTTTCAAGTTCATAACTCTTATACTTTGTGTGATATGCCCTGGACAAAAAATAATTAAGAGAAATTTCAAAGGGCAATAAATCAAAAATCAATAAAAGCAAGAGTTATGGTTCTTATGCACTGCACTGCTCATTATTGAGATCTATCTACTTATGAAGTTTCAACTTCATAACTCTTATACTTTGTGAGATATGCCCCGGACAAAAAGGAAGTATGAAAAATTTCAAAGGGCAATAACTCAAAAATGAATAAAGCAAGAGTTATGGTTCTTGTGCACTGCACTGCTCCTCCCTGAGATCTATCTAGTTATGAAGGTTCAACTTCATAACTCTTATACTTTGTGAGATATGCCCCAGACAAAAAGTAAGTATGAGAAATTTGAAAGGGCAATAACTCAAAAATGAATAAAGCAAGAGTTATGGTTCTTATGCACTGCACTGCTCCACATTGAGATCTATCTACTTATGAAGTTTCAACTTCATAACTCTTATACTTTGTGAAATATGCCCCGGACAAAAAGTAAGTATGAGAAATTTCAAAGGGCAATAACTCAAAAATGAATAAAGCAAGAGTTATGGTTCTTGTGCACTGCACTGCTCCTCATTGAGATCTATCTACTTATGAAGTTTCAACTTCATAACTCTTATACTTTGTGAGATATGCCCCGGACAAAAAGTAAGTATGAGAAATTTCAAAGGGCAATAACTCAAAAATGAATAAAGCAAGAGTTATGGTTCTTGTGCACTGCACTGCTCCTCATTGAGATCTATCTACTTATGAAGTTTCAACTTCATAACTCTTAGACTTTGGGAGATATGCCCCGGACAAAAAGTAAGTATGAGAAATTTCAAAGGGCAATAACTCAAAAATGAATAAAGCAAGAGTTATAGTTCTTGTGCACTGCACTGCTCCTCAACGAGATCTAACTACCGTAATCCCTCATGTAATCGCCGCACTTTTTTACCCGATTTTATCGTTAGGAAGTTGGGGGTGCGGCCATTCCATAGGTGTAAGACCTTTTGACATTTTTTCTAGAACGATTCTGCCGATTTTTGAAACGCCATGCGTTTACCATATGATTTTATAACATGCGCTCTCTAAATAGGAGGTTGACGGACGATATGAACGAGGTAGCGCCGTTGTATGCTTTGCCGGTAGCGATCTAATTTAATTAATATATTTTGTTTAAAAATGCATTATAATATTTAAACACTAACCAACGTGAATATATTCCATAATTTCCAGTTTTATCTCGTATCATATTTCAGAATTTTTGCAACATCAAACAATTTCAGCCAGCTAAAATGTCGTGCACACTACCAACACAGATCAAAGGATTTCATAGCAATGCCGATAAAACAACACAGCCTTGATACGAGCCGACAATTTCTTTGAAGTTGTATTAGACAGGAAGTTGCACAGACAGGAAATATCGACCATATAACCTGTCAGTAAAACGTAACCTCCATATGAAATAAACAGGACGGTTGATCAAAGCAAAATGTATATACATGAACTAGGGGTTTTTTAAAACGAGTTTGTAAAATAACCAATGCAATGTATACGGAAATATTTAAATTTATACGGATTCTTTTATTTCTATCAAGTTTGAACTTGAAGATAAAATTCTTTAAAGTGCAAGGTCTATTCATACGTAACAAAGAATCACAATAATTGGTACAAGTTTGTACATCACCAGTTACTGTTAATTGTCACTAATTGACACGTTATTCTCTTCTGTCAGAGCCACTAATTTACAGAATATTCTCACCTGTCTGCTGGGACTCCAGAGAAGACGGTGACATGTTGAGAAGGTGCGAAAATATCTTATTGACACTTGACATTTGAGGGGACATGAGTTGCTCAATTTTCCTTAAAAACCTGCCTACCAAGATCAAACAAATAACTATCTCAAAATGTCAAACATACCTATCTCTCTATTGTCATTCTGACCTCACCTTAAAATTGTCGAATACCTAAAATTGTGGTAGGTCCTGTCTACAAATCGTTCACAGCAAAGGAAAACTTAGCAGTAATAGCGTATGCAGAAGTCCACAAATACAAAAACAATACATTTTTATAGCGCAAAAATAATAAATTTTCTATTGCGCTTTACATTAAAACAAAACAAAAAATGTATGCTAGTTTCACGGACAGCGACGGCGGTGACAGCGAATTTGAGAGTTTCGACGAGTCCGACGAGGATTTAGATACCACAAATATTCAAGAAGGAATTAATTTTTGCCAAATAAATCCACGTCAATATTTAACTATAGAAATAATAATACGCTATTTTTTCAACGATTCTCGGTACGTTACTGAACGGCCGTCATTGCCTTTATCGTTTACGCGGTATTCACATTGTTACTTCCCCTTATTTCTCTTTCCATTTTGCAAAATCGTTTACACTGTATCAACTGTGCGGCCTTTACATTGAATTAGGATTTTTCTTCATTTTTTTCGGTCATTTTGGGGGTGCGGCGATTAGACGGGTGCGACTATTACATGAGGGATTACGGTACCTATGAAGTTTAGTCTTGATACCTCTCATAGTTTTTGTGTAATTGTCCGGACAATATTATGACGGACGGACGGACGGACGTTCCCACATTTGACCCTTTGTTGGGTATTTCTTTTGTTTAAAACTACCCAATAAGCAAAAAATGTACCCAACAAGACACAACGGAATGAATGGGAATGGTACCCAACAGATGCCTTGCGGTGCGCTCGGATGGACAGATGGTACCCAACAGATGCCTTGCGGTGCGCTCGGACGGACGAACGGACGGACAGACGGACGGACAGACGAACGGGACGGACGGACGGACAAAGCGACAACTATATGCTCCCCCGAATTTCGGGGGGAGCATAAAAAGTTAAGACTTCTTCGGAAGGGTAACACAAAAAAGGTTTTTAAAACTATTGCTTATAAGCCACATAAATATGGAATGGTTGCCCCCAGGGTGGTAATTTGAACAACTTTACGTTAATGACAGGCCTAAAGGTTATAAAGCTGAGATTGGAAACCAGTCTCAAATCTCAAGCATCTGATTGGCTGAAATGGTGACTGGTCAACATTTCAGCCAATCAGATGCTTGAGATTTGAGACTGGTTTCCATGCTGAGTTTTATAACCTTGGGCACAGGAAGCTTCAGGCAAAATTTAATTACTATCAGTGGTTTCAGAGATGTTGTTTGAAGCCAATTGTTGACGGATGATAAACAAAGACCAGTCACAATACTTCACTATGAGGCTTTGGCTCGGGTGAGCTAAAAGAACAGACAAAATTGCATGAAAAACTTATAACAAAGCACAACTAGCAAGGAAATGTAATGTGTGATGACAACATGATTGTAAGCATACTTACTGACTGCTGACGTAACTGCTGTCCAGGGAGGAGTAACTATCTGAGATCGACCCAATAGCCTGAAATATACAATGTTCAAACTCGTTTATTCTTCTGACTTCTTATTGTTCCTATAAACAAGAATCTGTTGAATTTTTCAAAGTTTGTTTCAGGTTTGAATGTTCCCATCTGCACACCTGGTTTAAAAAATTGTATACAGGGCTTTTTTTCACTGCCAGGGGAAGGGGCCCAGGCCCTATAATTTTGGGGGTAATATCATGATTTTTTCTCAGAAAATTTTTAAGAAGAAAGCAAAAGTTGTTCACAAAATTCCGAGCGACTGTTGTCATGCAAGGCATATATAAACTGAATTGTTTATACCAAAACATGAAACCATAATTCATAAATTACAAGCGAGCGCATCATCAAAACAAACAAAACTATTATTTTCTACCCTACTTCCCTTCTAAAGTCAACAACTTTTCCTTTCTTAAGAAAAGCAGCGACACATAACTTCAAAATTCTTGTTAAAAATGAGAATTTGTTATTAATTTCAAACATTAACTTTTCATACTGAACAAATCAAGAGGTTAAAGCAAAAAGATTGTAAGTAATATTAAATAAATAAGCAGATAGAACGTTTTCGCATTCACTCCATGAAATGGACGTTTTACTTGACTGACAGTAAAGCTAATAGCATGTTCATGTTGAATCAAGTCAATTAAGTACATTTACCAACATTAAGTTACCCATGTATCATTTGTTTTTGCTGGTGTCACTGTTGTTGAGTCATAAGAAACTTAATGGTTTTATCCCTGCAGCTTGAAAAGCTTAATGTAAACAATTCTAAGCAACATTTTGAAATGTTTGTTTCTGCCTTTAGGAGTGATTCATATCTCAAGATGGAAACCTCAGTACATACAGGACAATTTCATACTTTTCTACTGTTCATTTGGTGATTATATCAGTTATCAATTTTATGTTAATGAATTATTTCATCAAACTGTGTGAGGTCCTGGCCCTCATGATTATAAAACTGAGAATGGAAACCAGTCTCAAATCTTAAGGATCTGACGGACTGAAATGGCAACTGGTCGCCATTTTAGACAATCAGATGCTTAAGATTTGAGACTTGTTTCCATTCTCAGTTTTATAATCTTGGACCCAGGTCCTCTAAAAGCAATTCACAGTGAATCATGAGTTACATTTAATGAATAAATGACCAGTTCTGCTGAGATAAAGCTTGATCTAAGCAATGAATCAATAGCCAGAAATGTCAGGAATAGAATGCTTTTAAGTGATCTGTGCATAGCTAGCACTGTCATGACTAGCAAGAACTGTCTGGTTTAGCCAGTACTTTCAAGAATAGCCAGCACTGTCAATAATAGCCAGCACTGTCAATAATAGCCAGCACTATCATGAAAAGTCAGCACTGAAGGAATATTCATCACTGCCAGGAATAGCCAGCACTGCCAGGATTAGCCAGCACTATCATGAAAAGTCAGCACTGAAAGAATATTCATCACTGCCAGGAATAGCCAGCACTGCCAGGAATAGCCAGCACTATCATGAAAAGTCAGCACTGAAAGAATATTCATTACTGCCAGGAATAGCCAGCACTGCCAGGAATAGCCAGCACTATCATGAAAAGTCAGCACTGAAAGAATATTCATCACTGCTAGGAATAGCCAACACTGTCAATAATAGCCAGCACTATCATGAAAAGTCAGCACTGAAAGAATATTCATCACTGTCAGGAATAGCCAGCACTGCCAGGAATAGCCAGCACTATCATGAAAAGTCAGTACTGAAAGAATATTCATCACTGTTAGGAATAGCCAGCACTGTCAATAATAGCCAGCACTATCATGAAAAGTCAGCACTGAAAGAATATTCATCACTGCTAGGAATAGCCAGCACTGTCAATAATAGCCAGCACCATCATAAAAAGTCAGTACTGAAAGAATATTCATCACTGTTAGGAATAGCCAGCACTGTCAATAATAGCCAGCACTATCATGAAAAGTCAGCACTGAAAGAATATTCATCACTGCTAGGAATAGCCAGCACTGTCAATAATAGCCAGCACCATCATGAAAAGTCAGCACTGAAAGAATATTCATCACTGCTAGGAATAGCCAGTACTGCCAGGAATAGCCAGCACTGCCAGGAATAGTCAGCACAAAAAGCAAACTTATAATGTAGATGTACATGGGATATAAAGGGATATATTATAAGCCATATGTATTGAGTAAGAGTTACATGAATCCAGGTATTTTTCCAATGTTTTTTGGAGTGTTTTACAAGTTAATTCTGAATATCCACATTTTGAGTTAAAACCAATTACTATCATAAATTTTCATCATATTTCCGGGAAATTTTTCTGATGTAACACATTAGATGACACATTAAACACTCAAAATATCAACATTTTCAGACCTAAAACCACCTCATAATGCACACAGTGGTATGTAAACCTTTTATATTTAATGTGGCTGTCAAAATTCTTGTGTTGTTTTTGGCTGCACCATTTTCTTTTCTTGGATGCACTGACAATGTGAACATGACACATATTTCATTAAAGTTCATCTGTTGGTTTGGTATGTTGACAAACCTACTGAAGTCCTCGGTCAAGCTTATTATTTTGTCACTAAGGAAACACGGACTAAGATCCATGCCCATTTTTTCATTGGTCGAAACTGTTCTTCCACCTTTGGCATAATTTCCAGTTGTTGTTTTTTTTCAACCCTTTACTCTGCGAATTAAATGTGTGTATATGGAGTAAATAAAGGGTTCACAGCAGAATTATAGTCAATGGGGCCATGGTCATGGGATGTGTAGTAACCTGTTACTCCATATATACACCTTTTTACACATGTGTGACCAGTGTAGATCCAGATCAGCCGGCAAATCCGTGCTGTCTGATCAGGATCTGCACTGGTCGCATTTTGGTCAGAAATAACCTAGTGAATAAAAAAGCAAACAGTGCAGATCCTGATCAGATGGGACGGATGTGCCGGCTGATCTGGATCTACACTGTTTGTCCACGCAGTAAAAGTGTGTCTGTGGAGGAAAGGGTTAATATTAATTCTTTTATCACCTAGCACAAGGTGGCACAAAAAAGGGGCAGGGTGCTGAATGCTCCTAGGCAGGGCATATTACATTAATGTGACTTTGTTTTGAAAAAGAAAATGCTTAAAAGCTTTAATTTTTATCACTTATTTAACTTTTTGAGAGATGCAAATCACATACAATAGTGAAAAAATGCATAATGCCATAAGCTTAATCCTTTTATATTTTAAGGTATCGAGCTAGTCAAAAGTGATGTTACTTAAAATAGTGAAAACCTGCTAAAACTTCTTACATGTGATATCCAAAATTTATTAACACGAAGATGTTAAGCGTGACATCCATCGAAAAACCAAACTTTATTGGCCCAAAAATGAAAAACGTTATTTGTGTTATAACATTGCTCGATCATCACAAGCAAGATCATGTGCATAAATTTTGTCAATCTGTTTTTGTGACGGTTTTTGAGAAGCATGTGTTTCAACCAAATCTGGATCAGTGATTCTGAATTAGTAATTAGTGTGAAATCCAGTTTTGGAATTCTTTTCAAAGGATAAACTGGTGATGGTTACTGCGGAGAAGATACACTTAAAGCTAAAGTATGTGGCTGGTTTACACACTAGTCATGTCTCAAGGTTGCTGGCACCATACTTCAGACATATCCTAAACAATGATGGTATAGTGTTTTCAGAAGTTAATGGGTCAAAAGTACCTTAGGATTATAAAGTTAGTAAAACAGAAAGTTTGAGAGTGATTTTGACTAGTGTTGACATTTCACTGGATTAAAAGTGTTTTTGGACTATTGAATAATAAAAAATTCACTTGTTAAACTAACTGAAAAAGGTGAGAATTACATAAAATATGCACTGAATAAACTGTGTTAACAATATGCAGCATTTGAATAATTTGTGTTCATTTTCCACTGTGTTTATATACACAAGTCAAAAGAAACTTCAATTACATGTGTAATTTAACCAGTTACTTCATTGATACAGCCAAAAATGTAGATCAAGATCAGCCAGCACATTTGTGCCATCTGATTAGGATCTGCACTTTTCACTTTGTCAGCCTTTGTGATTCATTAGATTATTTCTGACCAAAAAGCAAACAGAGAAGATCCTGATCAAATGATACAGATGTGCCTGCTGATCTGGATCTACACTGGTTGCACATGCAATAGAATGTGAACATATGGAATAAAGGGATAGTATTTCAAAACCTTTCCTGACAGGAAATACATGTATACCATTATAGTGTTGTATCTATAGCGGGATAGCGGGGCGCCGCGCCCCGCCCTTTTTGAAGAGCGCCCTTCTGCCCTAAATTTCAAACACTCTGCCTTTTTCCCATGATCGCCCTTCTGCCCTTAATCATAAAAATTAATGTCAACCATCCCAAATCCTGCCTCTGTTTATTCAATGCCAATGTTTGTCTAATTTACCTTGTGTATTGTCAATTAACAAGATACACGGCGACGCGTGTATACATAATCAACAGCGACTTCCGAAAAATCAATAATCAAGCGTGTACTGGTTCCTGTATAATTACCACTTAATTTATGGATTAAAGTCTTGTTTGCCGCTACAACAAAAACTTGTTTTATAAGGTGATAAAGTGATTTGTACAAACAATAAAGATGACAAATGATGTAAGGTTTTGATGATTGAATATAACGAGTGTTTGTTGTCTCTATCGGTAAATACAATAGAACACGTGAAAAATACACCTGAACCAATTTGTCCTTTTTACTTTTAATTGTCCACCTACCCAATTTGTCCTTAAAAAATTATTCTTACCAAGAATTCGAAGCATCAACATCTCTTTCTACATATCGTACAATGCCTTCTGTAAAACGAAAGTTGGCTCAGTTAGAAAAAGAACGGGGCAAAGCGAAAACGAATCACTGCTTGAAATCTTTCTTTGGAGTTAAAGCATGATAGTTATTTATGATAAATTGTGCATTGTTCAGAAAAATGTGGTTATTTGCGTTTTTGTTTACTCTGTGTGCGTACGGATATGAGGATTAAATGAATATCGTAAGTGATTTTTTATTAGTTGCCGGTGTAGTGTTCAAAACATGCAAAAATATCAACGAATGTAAAATTGTATATGCAATGTCTGATCATATGTTCGTTTTAATCCGCTTGTTTCATTTTGTGTGTACTAAACAACAACAGCAAAAAATCTGAGTTAACTAAGTTCTAATAATTTCGAGCGTCTGCCTTAGGCAGGTAAGTTTCCTGAGGTCAGAATTATCAACAGAGTTTAGGTAAACAAAAATACAAATGTGTTAGGCTGCGTAATTTAACGTCCCAGAATAGTTAGTGTATCAAACTGGTAAAATTACGGTGTACAACATGCCAATACTCACATATTTTGTCATCTAAAATTGAACCGCCGCAAATTTTGTCATATGTTTTCGCGACTTTGTTCGATATAATTATATCCCAATTATTCAGTGATCCATGACTCTTATTTACAAATCAGTGCACATTAATGATTTATGTTTAGTGTGACAATATTGTTTTTAAATTTTCTAAAACACAGAGCTCAATCACATTTTGTAAATAACAAGAGCTATCACTGAAGGTGATTAATACCCCCGCAATATGGCTTTGTCAGAGTATACAGAAATAATGTTCGCATCTTTTTAAAATGCGACACAAATTGTGCATGTATGTCATCTATATATAAAAATCTAAGTATTCGGTAAACAGGAAGTAGGTGAGCAAGGAGCATTAAATCGCTTTACACCATATGGGAATATATGATAAAGCAATAAGCAAAATATCAGGCGGCTGCATGTTTCAGTTGCTAAGAAAACTACAACGGAAATTGTGCATGAATGTCAAGTATGTGCACAAATCTAAGTATTCGGTAAACAGGAAGTAGATGAGCAAGGAGCATAAAATTGCTTTACACCATATGGGACTATAGGATAAAGCATTATGCAAATTATCAGGCTGCTGCATGTTATAGTTGCTTAGAAAACTGCGACGGAAATTGTGCATGTATTTCAACTATGTGCACAAATCTAAGTATTCGGTAAACAGGAAGTAGATGAGCAAGGAGCATAAAATCGCTTTACACCATATGGGACCAATAAGCAAAATATCAGGCTGCTGCATGTTTCAGTTGCTTAGAAAACTACAACGGAAATTGTGCATGTATGTCAACTATGTGCACAAATCTAAGTATTCGGTAAACAGGAAGTAGATGAGCAAGGAGCATAAAATCGCTTTACACCATTAGGAACTATAGGATAAAGCATTATGCAAAATATCAGGCTGTTGCATGTTATAGTTGCTTAGAAAACTGCGACGGAAATTGTGCATGTATGTCAACTATGTGTAAAAATCTAAGTATTCATCGAACAGGAAGTAGGTGAGCATAGAGCATAAAATCGCTTTACACCATATGGGACTATAGGATAAAGCATTATGCATAATATCAGGCTGCTGAATGTTATAGTTGCTTAGAAAACTGTGACGGAAAATTAACATGCCCTTTGGTTGATGTAATGCACCTTTATAGTAACAAAACCTAAAATATTCGGCAAACAGGAAGTAGATGAGCAAGGAGCATGAAATTGCTTTACACCATATGGGACTATAGGATAAAGCAATATGCATAATATCAGGCTGCTGCATGTTATAGTTGCTTAGAAAACTGCGACGGAAAATTAACATGCCTTTTGGTTGATGTAATGCACCTTATCTAAAAATATGCGGCAAACAGGAAGTAGATGAGCAAGGAGCATGAAATTGCTTTACACCACATGGGACTATAGGATAAAGCAATATGCAAAATATCAGGCTGCTACATGTTGTAGTTGCTGAGAAAACTGTGACGGAAATTTTGTAACAGACGGACGCACGCACGCACGGACGGACGGACAAGGGTAAAACAGTATACCCCCCTCTTCTTTGAAGCGGGGGTATAATAATAATTTGTAAAATAGTGCAATAGTTAATCACTGATTAACTAAAGCACTGTTGTTTTTAAAAAAATAAATTATCAGCAGTGGTCTTCACTTCCCATACTTTCCCAAACTGTGTAAAATAAAATCAGTCCTGATATATTTCAGAAATAGATCAAGGTTAACTGATATGGAAGTTTATGTCAAATATAATGTCTGAAGTGGTTTTTGGTTACATTTTCAAAATTTCCTGAATTATACGAGACAGAACAAATTTATACAAGATTGTGCTATTGCTGATTTGTTGTCAGAGTTAATCTCATTAAAATTCATTGACTAAGAACTGTTTTAAACAGCATATCCGCCTTAACCACCCCCAACAATCCAAAAATTAATAAGTTTCCTTCTTTTCTACAGTGATCAGAATAGATCTGATAGCACAGACCAGGGTCTATTTAATTAGACACTGTGCAGGCTCCAGCAAATGTAACAGAAGCCAATCAAATCTCTGGTGTCATCCTTGACCATCCCCCCACTCCCCCATCTTTAGAACCAGAAATAACTTCAAGCTCTGCAAAGACAGTTGACCATCCTCCCACTCCTTTATCTTCTGCCACACCAACAACAGCTGCAAGCACCAAAAAGACAGCCAAAGCGAAGCACAAGTTAGGATTTGACAGTGCATATGCTGAAAAGTGCCCTTTAGCTGGTGAAAAGCGCGGATTTGCCCCTGCCCTTTTTTGGCAGCACCCTGCCCCTTTTTGGCAGTACCCTGCCCTTTTTAAATCCTGGATACAACACTACCATTAGTATAGAATTGAAGTATAGAATTGAAGTACAAATGTATACCGTTAGTAGAATAGGAGTATACAATTAGAAAATTAGCAAAATTGAAGTATAGTAAATTAGACAATTATTTTTAATTACTAGCATATTTCTTAGCTTTCCAGCATATTCCGCGGAAAACCATGGAAACAGCGGAAAAATTGTAATGGTATTCAGGAAAACAGGCCAGAAGAAACTCAAGCACATTTTCCGTTGTTTCCGGGTAGGGCTGGAAAATAGCCCGGAAAAGTGCTGAACTTTTCCGAGTATTTCCATGCTTTTCCAGCCTATGGCGGAAAACAGACCGGAATAAAGGGATTTAATTCTCCGGGTATTTCCCTGCTTTTTTTCCATAGTATCTTCCAGCCTCATGGCGGAAAATCAGTCCGAATACTCCGGCCTTATATTTTCCGCGAAATTCACATGGAAATTCATGGAACTTTTTCACCCACCATGGCCAGCTCCACATGATGAAGGGGTGGTGTTGTGCTAACACGTGAATAAATCGTTTCTGTCATATGAAATGATGGCTTGGATGTTAAATCAGATGCACGCAGTGCAATACCTGAAGACTGGAATGGAACTTGTGATGTCATGAGTGCTTAATTGCTTTTGTTAATACTGTGATAAATACTCATAACTTATAGCATAAGACTTGTGCGTTATTTTATTTATTTCACATTATTTTCAGAACTATTTTTCCCCCTCAGACAGAAAACTTGTAAAAATGTATTAGTTGTTAAATCCTGTATTATAGTAACAGCTGTGAAATAAGACAGTCAAAATTCACTTTGAGACATGTCTAACAATTTTTAACCGGAACAGATTGAACTAGAATTATCACTGAAAGTGATTAAATACCCCCACATGTGTGCTTGATAATTTAACTGGGAATGCTTTGAATCAATGGCATAATGTGCCCCACTTTCAATCCAAAGTGTTGTCTTCACAGTAGCCACATACACAGCAAGTTTCGTCACAATATCTCATTCCTTCTAAATTTATTGAGCAGAAACGGTTTGAATATGTTAGTAACAGTGACCTTTACTTACCTTTTATCTAAAAACTGTGTGCCAAAAATTGTTTATATATGTGAAGCTTTTCATGAGAAATCATCCAGAAACCATTTTTTTCTAATTTTTAGTAACAGTGAACAGTGACCTTGACCCCATCAGGCTCAATTTCAATACCAAGTTTCGTCTTCACAGACACTACCTATACAGCAATTTAAATCAAAATATCTCATTCCGAACCAAAGTTACTGAGCATATACAGTTTTTTTTTCTATTTTTAGTAACAGTCAGTGACCTTGACCCAACAGACCTTACTTTGAATCCCAAAAGTCATCTTCACAAAAACCACCAATACACCAAATTTCATTTAAGAATCTCATTCCAAGCTATAGTTACTGAGTGGAAATGAAGTTTTGCAGTTTAAATAACCGTGACCTTGACCTTGAACCCACAGGCCCCAAAGTCAAACCTAACCTGTATCTTGTTATGATACATCTGTGTCCCAAAAAATAATTAAATCTATGAAGTATTTCACGAGTAATCGTCCAGAAACAATTTTTCTATTTTAAGTAACAATGACCTTGACAGTGACCCCACATGCCCCAAAGTCGAACTTGACCTGTATCTTCTGATACTACATCTATTTACCAAAAAAGGATTTAATCTGTGAAGTGTTTCACAAGTTATCATCCGGAAACCATTTTTCTATTTTTAGTAATACTGACCTTGACATTGACCCCACCAGTCCTAAAGTTGAACTTGACCTGTATCTTGTGATGTTACACCTATGTACCAAAAATTTTTAAAATAGTTGATACTTTTCAGGAGTTCTCGTCCGGAAAGCATTTTTCTATTTTTAGTAACAGTGACCTTGACACTGACCCAACCAGCCCCAAAATCGAACTTGACCTGTATCTTATGACCATATACCTGTGTACCAAAAATTATTTAATTCTGTCAAGCCTTTCATGAGTTATCATCCAGAAACGAAGAATCCGACCGACAGACCAACAGACCGACCGACCGACAAGCTCACTCCTATATACCCCTTCAAACTTCGTTTGTGGGGGTATAATTAACCCGAACTGGTTAAAATTAGTCTATCAATAAAAGTTACATGTGTAAAAGTAAACAAATGCGGAGACTAAAATTAATTCAGCATATTTTAGTGAAGATATTTTGTTTATTATTAGACAACAAACAAAGTTCAGAATAATGCTTTAAGTATATTTTTTATAACAAATATTTCAATTAACCGGAACTGGTTGACAAACTGTATGCTGGATGCAATCAGTTAGTGGTTAATTAATTTTCGAGTTATGATCTAAGCTATCATCTAACCGTCTGATGCTTGTTTATTCACTTGCTTATTCCCAATCAGTTTTATCGCGCTAAATGTACGCTGGTTGCAATCAGTTAGCGGAAAGATGTTAGTATGGCGCGGTACAACCATTTGGAACAGCAACATTGACGACAAAGTGAATGACAGCACGCTTTTTCACAGCAACTCGTGGCAAAACGTGCGTGCTCAGCGACGTCACAACATTGTGCAACGTCCAATAAACTCTGAACAGTTCTACTTTAGCCACGCCTTTCAAATTATTACATCACACAGTTTACCATTAGAAATTATGATTCGTTAGATGAATAAGACTTCATCGTAGATGACGAAGTTGAAGTGTAAATATATGCCTTTTTCACACAGGCAAACAGTGTAGATACAGATCAGCAGCACTGGTCACACATGCATTAAAAAGCATATACAGAGCATATACAGAGTTAGGATATCAAGGCTAGTACAGGTTAATTTTCACTTGTAAGAAGAAAAAGCCTTCCTTTTTTATCAAGGAAATAAATACTTCAAAACTTAACAGTTAAAATTGATGTTATATTACAAAATGACCGAGTTTCAAATCGCTCAGATGATCTCGCACTAAATCACTCTATAATGAATCATATTTCAAACCGACTATTCTATCTAGTTCTTATAAAAAGAATGATGGATAACCACTGATATAATCAAGTTTATATTTCCCCCAACATACTGCTAAGTTTACAATGATTTGATTCAAAACAGACTAGAGAACATTGGCAACAGTTATTAATTTTGAAAACAACTTTAATAATTATGAGGCTCTTCATTGATCACAAAATTAACACTGCTGCTGCTGCTGCTAATGATGATGATGATGAAAATAATGATAACTGTTATCTTATGATGAAGGTGTTCAATCAGCTAATAAATTATTATGTTGTTTAATTCAAATGCAACTGACAAATTTAATTTTTTTTACCCAATGAATTTTTTATCTGCCATTCTTTCAACTTAAGCCAGAACATTCAATGTTCAAGATGTGCTCAGTTGAATTTATGAACTCATAATGAACAACAGACTGTACAGACAAAGAAAGATCAGGGTCTACACTGGTAGTGAATGTGCTTTGCTTCTGAAGTGTTAACCTGCTAAACCCTTTACTCCATATAAACTGATTTTATCACATATGCGAACAACTTAGATCCAGAATTGCTGGCATATCGATGCTATCTTATCAGGATCTACTCAGTGTTTGCTTCTTAATCAGAAATAACCTGACGAATCTAAAAGCAAATAGTTTGGATCCTGATTGGATGGCAAGTATGTGCCGGCTGATCTGGATCTGATTATTCGCCCACTCTCCTTTCTGTTAATTGTTTGATGGGGTATTGTGCAGAAAATGTACAGAATTGCTAGCTGTGTAGACCCTGACAAGTTTGCTTGGATAAGCAAGCTGATGTAGCTATTCAACAGTGGCAAATGATGTTTTATGTTGAGATCAGTGCTTAACCTCTCACTCCATAGGTAAGGATTTTATGGCATGGGCAAACAGTGTAGATCCAGATCAGCCAGAACATCTATCCCATTTGATCTGCAATATTCGCTTTTTGATTTATTAAGTTATTTCTGACCAAGAAACAAACAGTGCAGATCCTGATCAGAGGGTAACAATGTGTATGCCATCTGATCTGGATCTACACTGGTCGCCCACATGATAAAATGTGTATTTATGGAGTAAAGGATAAAAATAACATTTTATATATGGTAAATTCCAACAAATTACAACTAGCATATTTTGCAGTCTTTTTTTTCTTCTTTTTCAAAAATATGATATCATAAAAAAGAAATTTTATGGCCAACATCTTTTCTACTTCCCCTGTACTATACTGTACTGTCTATTCATCAAAGATAATATACAGGACATCTGACATCAAACATCTTTATAAGAGATGTTACATCCAGCGATTTCAAACTCAACAAGCACATTTATTTCTAAATCGTGATTTTGATGTTTACTGTGTTACTAAAGATAGCCTCAGTTTACGTTTACATTATAATGCACACACTTGACTGACCTTGTCGGACCCAGTTTTTAACATAACACCCACTACATCAGAATTTTTATGTTGACTATTAAAGCTACTATGTCACAAAGTGCCAAATTATGAAATTACGCCGTAATCTGCAACTGCAAAATCTTATTTTAAAATAATTATTGTCAACTTAGTGCAAACAGTGTAAGTGCCATTGAAATAAAGAGTTAAACCAGTGCTGCACAAAGGTGATGAATTCAGCAATATTCGGGCATAAATCTGTTCTTTTTTATTTACTTTTATGTTAGGACTTTTTTCTTAAGTAGGTTTGTAATTCAGTGATTTAGACTTGATATTGTGTTAGGCAGCCAAGACTCTCTGCATGTCAAGGTGTTGTTTTAACCCTTTCCACCATAGACACACCTTTATTGCATGGGCGAACAGTTTAGATCCAGATCAGCCAGCACATCTGTGCCATCTGATCAGGATCTGCATTGGTTGCATTTTGGTCAGAAATAACAAAATTAATCAAAAAGCGAACAGTTTAGATCCTGATCAGACAGCATGGCTGTGCAGGCTGATTTGTTCGCCCATGCAATAAAGGTGTACCTATGGAGGAAAGGGTAAAGTGGGTGAGCATGACCCCATTCCAGCAACTAGGGGACAACCTGACACTTGATTCTGACATGATCACTGTACTTCAGGTTATATAAGTTTTTTTTCGTAAGTTTATTTTTATTCAATTGTTACATAGGAATTTGAAAAGTTATAAAAATCTAGAACATTACGTTGAACTTCACAGATGAAATACTGAAGAAATAAATAATAAATGCTGATATTTGACGCTGTCTGTTTCACGGTTTGTAACACTTACAGAAATATTAAACCATAATTTGATCTTTTTCGGTCAATTTTTCAAAACAGAAAGCTTTCCATCAATCATTTAGGCAGCTGTTTATTTGTTCATAGATTTTCATCTAATTTTCTGTCTCAAATTATTGAAAAAAAATGTGATGAAGATTATATTGATATTATTTCATTCATTATTAGTAATTATTTAGTTTTTTTAGGGGGTTTCAAATAAATAATCATGATTCTATAGGAATTTAATTGCATGGTACAGGTACTATATTGTAGATCCAGCTCAGATCAGCACAGATCAGCAATAAAGTAATAAATCTGAAAGTGAACAGTGTAGACCCCGATCAGACAGCATGAATTTGCAGGCAGATCTGGATCTACCTGTACCGTAATTCAATACAGGTGTTTCTAGGAATACAGTCTTAACATTCTTATTATATAATATCTTTTTTTCAGTGAGTGGGAGTAAGTTCATAATCTGTGTTCCATTTGAGGCAAAAAAATTAATATATTTTCAAGAAATTAAAATATTTTATCAAGCCCTTTAACACTATGAAAATGCTCTTATCTTGGATAACTGATAAATTAATGTCCTTGTTTACTTGAGGAATGGTTAGTTAAACTGGTATGTCCTTGTAGTTCATACAGCCAGGAATGCAATCCTGGACACACTACGCTTATTTAATGGACTAACCTTTCTTTCAATCCTTTTACTCAATAGATAAATCTTTATTGAGTGGGCAAAGAGTGTTTTTCCATATCTGCCGGCAAATCAGTGCCATCTGATCAGGATCTACACTGTGCTTTTGGACTAGTTAGGTTATTTCTGACCATGCTGCAACCAGTTCAGATCCAGATAAGCCGGCATACTAGTTATACGTGTTAAAATGCGTATATATATAGAGTAAAGGGTTGAGATAGGTCCGTTCGGTTTGGATCAGCCACTCAAACTCCAATCTGTTATCAGAAACATGTCACATTTTAAAATAAACATGTCATTAAGTGTAAGTCAGGTTTATATCAATGTCATATATCCTCTACCCCCATAATTATCTCAACATTAACATTATTTGCAAAAATGACCTCTCTAGGCTTCAACCCCCCCCCCCCCCCCACCCCCTGCAAATTCTGACAAAAACCAGAAAACTTGGACTTATGGAATAATGGATTGGTTCACATTACAACTAAAAGACTAAAAGAAATACTTTTTTTTACAAATTTAGTGGATAAAAGAGAAAGGTACAGCCTTCTCAATTTATAATGTATACCGGTAATTATACACACTTTCCACAAGCAAATATACTTATAACGGTACATCTAGCCATCATTCACTGGGCAAGTATTTACGAGGCTCGTCTCATTGTTAAATGACATGACCGTAAAAATGCAGAAAAAACTATATATTTACTATCACTGTTAACAAATTATCGACTTAACATAACACTCATTTACATTTCTGTTTAAATATTTATAAATAAATGTTACAATGGGATTTTGTTGTTTTAAATTTACATTCACTTGTAAGCTCACAATATACATTTTTACAGCCAGGCCTCAATTGCAACACTTTAATAAATACAGGAACAGTTATTTTACAGTTACTGGTCTTGCTTTGCTCATGCCTAATCCCCCCCAATTACATTGACCGTCAACCAAAATTACCGATGTCTTAAAGAGTTAGGATGATTCACAATACATGCTAGCTATACCTAGCAGTCACTTTTTGTTTCCACTCTGTAAGTGCCAATTAGCAAGCAATAAATCAACAATTTATGTTTGTAGGTGAACTTACATCTCTTTCTGGAATGAACTCTCCCTCGCTATTTATAGAACTGCAGGATACACTGTGGTTGTAGGACCTCTCGTGGGCTGGAAGAGAGCCCGGCGGAGGGCTGGGTGAATCACGATTCTGAAAATAATGTAATAATAATTTTAATTAGAAGAATGAACTACCGTGTTCAGCACAAACATTTATTGCCTCAAGGTCATGACAAACTGATGCTACGTCTTCTTGGCCGCTGACAGTATATCCGAAAGTCCTAATAGACGCAATTTTTGTTAACCCTTTACTCTATACATGTAGATATGATTTTTATGTCCTGGGTGAACAATGTAGATCCAGATAAGCCCACACATCAGTGCCATTAGATAAGGATCTACACTGTTCACTTTTTATTTATTAGGTGTATTCCTACCAGTGTAGACTCAAGTTAAGAACAAATAAAAGATGGACTATGTTTAGTGGATAATATCATTTCAAATACAAATAGAGGCTGGCTTTTTCAAGTGGTCAGCTGGCAAAAATGAGATTTGCAAGCCTATCCGAGTCTCGCCATTCCTACAACCATATAAGCCTCTTCCTACATCACGTTACCAAAAGACAGTAACCTGTAGTTTGTAATATCACTTTCAAATTTCCTGCCTCTAACTCATGGTCTTCAATCTAATTGTAATCCGATAAGTTCTATACTGCATTTTGTTCCTATACTTAAATACTTACATTTAATCTACTCGACTCCGAAGTTGAGTAATGACTGTTTGATAACGGGGACATGCTGCTGTTGCTACTGCTGTTAGGGTTGGTAAGAAATAATCGCAAAGTTCCGCTGCGCTCATTCTTTTCTACAAGATTGATGGCCGTGTCTAAATCAGCCTGACATCGAAGTGCAATATATACCTACAACATTCAATATACTTCATGGAAACAAGAAACATGACTTGTCAAGTATTTAAAATATTCGGCAGCGTCAGTTAACCCTTTACTTCATAGATACTCACTTATTGTGTAGGCAATCAGTGTAGATCCAGATCACCCAGCATATTCGTGACATCCAATCAGGATCTACGCTTTCCTGTAATTTCTGATTAAAGTGCAACCAGTGCATATCCAGATTAAATGGCATGAATGTGCCAGTTGATCTTGATCTACACTGGTCGCACACAGGTAACACATTAAAATTCACTTAAAACAGGTCCTAAAATGAACAGATTATTCCAAAATTGCGAAATTTGCTCCTGTTCATTCATTTATAGGTATTCCATAGTGGTAAACTTAATATTTACAACATCTAAGACATTGAGGTAATCCACCATGAACTGTGAAAAGGCAGCTTTAAGAGCTTTTTTGAAAACTAGAATGTTGTGTTCCGCGGAACACATGTGTCGCCTGCTTGGAAAACGTTGAAATTTGGGCCTATGTTTAATCATATATAATAAAAATATTTTATTGAAGTTGATTTCAATACTACACAACAGAACACATGTGTCATCTAAATTACATTTAAAAGGGGAATAACTAAAATAATGGTGAAACCGGAGTTATCATTTTCAAAAATTGTTTTGTAAATGCAGATGAGTTATTCAAAGTATTAAGTGAATTAATTGAAGAAGTAATTTCCATTTTACAGGCAACACAATTCATGTTAAAGTTGCATTTGAAAGGGATATTACTCATAAAATATTGAAACTGGAGTTATCATTCTTGTCATCACAGATGGCATTGTTAGTGCTGATGATATATTCCAAGTACGAAGTGAATAGGACAAGTACTTTCAAAGTTATAGGCAACATTAAGTTTCATGTTAAAGTTGCATTTGAAAGGGGCATAAGTAAAAAAATATTGAAACTGGAGTTATCATTCTTGTCGTCACAGATGGCATTGTTAGTGCTGATGATATATTCCAAGTACAAAGTGAATAGGACAAGTACTTTCAAAGTTATAGGCAACATTAAGTTTCATGTTAAAGTTGCATTTGAAAGGGGCATAAGTAAAAAAATATTGAACCTGGAGTTATCATTCTTGTCGTCACAGATGGCACTGTTCATGCTGATGATATATTCCAAGTATGAAGTGAATAGGACAAGTACTTTCAAAGTTATAGGCAACATTAAGTTTCAGGTTAAAGTTGCATTTGAAAGGGGCATAAGTAAAAAAATATTGAAACTGGAGTTATCATTCTTGTCGTCACAGATGGCATTGTTAGTGCTGATGATATATTCCAAGTACGAAGTGAATAGGACAAGTACTTTCAAAGTTATAGGCAACATTAAGTTTCAGGTTAAAGTTGCATTTGAAAGGGGCATAACTCAAAAAATATTGAAACTGGAGTTATCTTTTTTGTCGGCACAGATGGCATTGTTCGTGCTGATGATATATTCCAAGTATGAAGTGAATAGGACAAGTACTTTCAAAGTTATCGGCAACATTAAGTTTCAGGTTAAAGTTGGGGGACTACCGGACGACGCCGACCAGGACGACGCCGCCGCCGACGCCGCCGGACAATAGGATCCCTATGTGTCTACCTGCTATCGCAGGCGACACAAAAACTGAAATATGCATATCAGGAATGGCCACATCCAGCAGACACAGCCTCCCCACAAAGTTCATAATGTTTTTTCTTCAAGTATGTAAGTTACCTGGTAACAAATATGTTAGCAAATTTACTCCCAACTGAGTTAATGCTGGAATGTTTTGTTAAATTTTAGGTTTGTTATTACATAACTACCACTACTGTCAATAACTCACACCTATTACACAGTTTTAGTACAATAGCTTATGGATATATTTGGTTAATCTTGTTGAAATCTCCAGTATTTATTCAAAGTTTGTAATAAAACTTTGCAATTGAAGCTTTGAATGGCCAGGATTCCTTATTTAATACTGCAGTCTATTTACTCTACATATATACAGATTTTATCGTATGTGTGAACAGTGTAGATCCAGATCAGCCAGCACATCTGTGCCATCTGATCAGGAACTACAGTGTTCATTTTTTGGTCAAAAATAACTTAATGAATCAAAAAGCGAACAGTGTAGATTGTGAGGAGAAGGCAGGGCTGTGCCCCCCTATCTAGACCTACACTGTTTTCACATGGATAACAGCCATATGCCATGGAGTTAAAGGCTATCTTTTAAGTATTATTGCAAGTTACAAAACAAAGGTTGCAAGCAAGACTGCTGAAAATCCTTCTTAACTTAAAGAAATTACAACAGTCTTGTGTGCAAACCTTAAAAAAATGTTGGTACCCATGACAAAATCAGTCAAGAGTTATGAAACTTGTCCTGATCATTACTATTAGGATGTCAGATGACTATGTTAAGTTTCTTAGCTCTACCTTTTATTATTACTGAGAAAAAGTGAACTTAAACAAAAACTTAATGAAATGTTGAGGCCGCCCGCTTAAGGACATACCCCAGTCAGAGTCTAATAACCAAAGTTTTCCAAAGAAAACCTTGTTAACAAGTGAAAAGCTAACATCAAAATAGATTTCAGGCCATTACTGAACAAAAGGATATAAAAACCAACATGACATCAATTCAAAACTGGAAATGTATACATGGGCATTATTGACTTGTGAGTTAACTTGATTATAATCATCACAACATAATCATCTATAACAATTAATGTCAACTGAACATATGTCCCATTTCTACAATAAATGATAAGTTATACCAACAAGCTTACAAACACTGTAAATATGTTCCTTTTGATTAGACAGACGTTCCATAATTCTGTTTTGATAAACACTTTAGCCTTTGTGCTCTACAAATGAAGACTTTCATTCATTTTGATCAAGTCTTAAATGCCATACAAATCAATTCATCAAAAGTTTATCTATTCTTTATTAAGATTATCAGAAGTATTACATAAACAAAATTGACTTCTTTGTTGACATTGTCAATCAAAACAGATTTTCTGGGATTTAAATGTTCTAAAGCAGTTTAAAATAATGACAGAAAAATGCCTTCCACTAAATAAACTTGGGTCATGTAGTAGAGAATATTGGTACTAAGGTGCTGTTGTCCTGTTACATAAACCCCTCCATTTGGTTTGTATTTGCTGAATAGGAATAGAAAAATCTCCAACAGCTTGTGGGAAGAACTATGTCTCTAGGAGTGAAGACCTCTACAGTAGCTTGTGTGAAGAATAAACTCTGAGGGTAGGAGTACATAGTACATCTCCATAAGCTTGTGTGAAGAAAATACAGTCCACACTCATTGTGTCAAACACGCTTAAGTCGAAACATCGGTTATCTCGAATTAATTTTACGGTCCCATCACAATGTGTTCTTATTACATATAATATTACACCCCTTAACTCATATTCGACTTAAACAATATTTTCATAAGTCGAAGAAAATTTAGAACCCGCCGGCTAAAATATGCTATATAAAATCATCGGATAAGTCGAAGTGTGAAATTTGCCGCTGTCGAACAATGCACGCGGCTTCTTCAAAGAGAGAACTTGTCGGCAAACAAGTTACCATAATTTAATAATAATTAACTGTTATTACCTGTTCAGTAAAATATTTGCTTATTTAATGCATTCGGATGTAAAATATTTGGATTCATAACTGTAATTAATTTCAGATTTTAAATACAACATTTAATTCAATAATCATGACATTGTGACAACGAGTGTGAGTACTCGTATTAATTTGAATTAGTTTACGTAATAAAAAAATAGCGAAAGACAACTTTAACACTTGATGATGGTTTTTAACATGACTGTACTAAATATAATCAAGTAAATATATTTTGTCTGTTCTGTTTTGTATAAACTAATTGATCCATTGAAATGTTCATAAACGAGTACTAGCACTCACAATCATGTCAGCATTGGAAAAATATAGGTATGATTTTCGTGCATTGGCGCCAATTCGAATGTGTTGAACTTCAGATATCTTGAATTAAAATGTATGGTCCCGACGACTTCGACACAACGATCGTGGACTGTAATTAGTTTGTGCGAAGAATATACTCCTTGGGAAGGAGTCCATACCTCTCCACTAGCTTGTGTGAAGAATATAATCAGTAGGTATATGTACACTCTTTTTGAGTAGCTTGTGTTTAGACTATACTCAGTGGGAAAGAGTACATATCTCTTCATCAGCTTTTGTGAAGAATATACTCATAATGAGTACTTACCTCCCCATTAGCTTCTGTGAAGAATATACTCAGTGGGTAGAAGTACATATCCCTCTAAAAGCTTGTGTAATGAATATACTCAGAGGAAATGTGTGTACATACCTCTCCATTAGCTTGTGTGAAGAATATACTCAGTGGATATGAGTACATCTCCTTCACCTTGTTCTGAATCTGTTCGTAAGTCAGTGGTCGTGGCATGTGTATACTCCTGCAATACAGAGATCAGAACACACACTGAAACACCTGAAACCATTTAGATCATGGCATAGCTGCACGGCTACAACAATAACTTCACAGTTTTTTTACACAGTGTTTTAAAAAATGGCCATTTGTAAAAGTAACCTCAGATTAGAAATTGGGAAAAATTAACCCTCAATCTCCTTAGTATACTGAAGCTCTAAGTGTTTAAATGCTTTCTCTTGCACACTCCATAAACATAAATAAGGGTTCTACAAGATCTGTGTTACTGGGCAAAACATCTTACTTTTATTCAAACATTACATTAACTCGTGTATGTTCGACGAATAAATAATTTTACATGTGCCCTGAATTAAGTTTGTTGCGTGTATACACTCAACAAAAGTTCTAATTGGTCATCAATTGTATTTGTTTACAATGTATTCTAGTTTCGTTTCTTCCCTACGTCCAGAGAGGTTGTGGAAAGAAACGTTTTGACTTGAAATCAATTCTCTAACGTCTTTTTAATCTTTATTGATTGTTTTCTTAAATGAATCCAATACCATTTACTTACACCGCAGGGTCAAATTTAGAACAGTCTTTTATTGAAAGGGAGGTAATTTTGAAATTGGAGACTTTGAAGGGGATTTATTTAAACAAATGTGCTGTTGATTAATATGTTTTTATGTTTTTCCTACTAATGAGGGGTCCTATTAAAACAAATCAAGAAATTAAGAGCAAATTTCTGTTTGCTTGACTTTTTATGCAAGAAATGCATTTTTAGCAAAATTAAGGATAACTCTCGCCAAACAGTTCCAAAGTCAATTATTACAAGATTAAAGCTTAAAGGGAGATGTGCAGGATTGATGAATGGAACAGATTTGCGAAAAGGGTTATTAATCAGTTGAATATCATTATTTGAAGCTCAAATATTGATTTACACCAGAAATATTTCAAACCAATATTTTATCAAAAAGATATATAAATGGTGTTTCCTATCCTATGTGACGCGCATAGGTTAGCTATTTTTGTATTTCCCGCGTAAAGCCACGGTGGTTTTTGGGATTGTCACGTGATCACTTCAACCAAAATAGGCATTCGGTGTACCTTGCCGACTATCGATGTCGCCATTTGTTTCAAAATGCCTGGGCCACCACAAATAGTAAGCTCAGCGATAAGCTAAATATAGAATGATCGCTAAATATAGAATCTATTTTTGTATAGGGATTTCTTCAGCAGATTGTTTTCAGGTCCGGTGAAATGGTAAATTAACCCAAAACTTCCTTCCTCTAGGGTTTGAAATGTAGAGTTAAGTGAAAAGTACACGTAAGTGTTACATAGATCGATCTGTTTACGATTTTACCAAGTACACCTGCTTGACCCTGCACATCTCCCTTTAAGTTGAAGACTGTTGTTGGCATATGATCATAAATAAAGGGAAAATTCAATGTCTTTTTAATAAAACAATACGGACAAAAAGTGACCAATTAGAACTTTTGGTGAGAGTATACCACACAGTAGCACTTTTGGTAGAAATGACGAACACAATGTGATGGAGAACCTTTTCATTCAAGGTTTGGGAGAGAAAACACACAATGTTTTGCACTGGAGACTGAATTAGGCCCCATTGGAACTCAAGAAAAAAGCCCCTTCTTAAAGCTACAAATCTGTCCACTGATTGCATGATGTAATAGGAATTGTCACACCACCCAGCTTGTATATGACCACATCTTGCTGTCCAATATAGACCTTGTTAATCATAAAAGTTATTTTTCTACATCCTACTCACACAGTTAATTCATTTTTCCCTGGCAATGGCGTGATGCAATCTAGCAAGACATAGTTTTTACTGTGATCATAATCAAGAAGTTCCTTCCGGATTATTCATTGAGCAAAGAATAACAATGAAACATTACTCATACAGTCCCAAGGCCATGAGAAATAATCCTCTTCAAGTAGCTTACTGGCTTCTGATCAACTATTCGGCACTTGTTGTACAGAACATGCAGGCGTGAGGCCAAGTAGTCTACTTAAAGCAATCAGATAAGGTCGGAAAGGTGTAATGCTCCAAACAGTGTGTTTTCTCATTGAATGACATGACAAATTTCTTCTGGTTTAAGATAAACTAAGAACAGATGTTATGTAATGGTAACCAGGACCTTAGAATAAGTGACCTTGGGTTCATATTCTTAGCAAGACTTTTGCCCCAGTGACCATGAAACCTACACAGACTTCATACTCTAAACAAGATCTTTGAAAAACTGATAATGTAGACCATACATAAATATTAGGCCACCCTATTAAAAGCCGTTTTGTGACACTGATGCTTAATCCAATATCACAGTCATAAGTGCATTAGCCCCACCCCATACACACCCCCACCACAACCCCCCCCCCACCCCCCCACCTCTTAATATCCTTATGGTTACTTACCACTATCAAAAGGGACATGTCAATCATATATTACATAATGAATGCTTTCAACACACATTAAATCAAAAGGCATGTTAAATAACAATAAAATTTAATAGTTTTCCTCATAAAACAGTTTGAGCAAAGTTCAATGACTGTAAAACAGAGTCAATAAGTCTGGATTAACAACTAACACAAATAGAATTTAAGTAATCACTAGACTGTGTCCTCAAGACACTGATGCCCCACTGCTACAACAACATTGGTAACAAAGGGCCATAACTCTGGTAAATTTGGTTGCAGAAAAAAATCTTCTCTTTACCATGATCTTCACATCCTGCATTATCTTCATTATCAAGTTTGAAAGAAATCTGCCGGATAGGAAATGAGGAGTTAATGCTACAAGATTTGGGGGATGTATGGAAGGGTGGATGGACGGACGTATGTATGAACAAGTGCAACTCTATACGCCTCCCACTTGTGGCGGCATAAAAAAATATACAGTGTGTTTAGACTAGTGTTAACATGTTCAGAATCCATCACATTTGTATCCATTAACAGAGAGATGCAGCTAACCATTTCTAACTCTGGCAGAGAAATTTTGCTTTAAACTTATAAACAATCATATTGTGAGTCACAAATCTAGAATGAACAAAATGATATAATCAAGACCTCATTTCACCGACTGTTTCATTCCTAGGGGAAAAAAAGATAAATTAATTATTTGACTTCTTTACTCAACTACCTTTGACACCTAAAAAGTAATTCATACTTTAATAAGAATGCGTTAGTGTCTGACAAATTAAGCTATAAAGGCACTGTTTGCGCATGTGTCATTTTGACATTTTTCGTGTTTTTATATGCCATTAAGAAGAAAGAAGCAGAGAAAAGTATGCAAACAGTCATTAAAACTACATCAGCTTGCTGTATAATTAATTCTGCTACCAATTATTGTTATGTACGACAAAATGCTAGAAAAAAATCTGACAAAATTATCCTGAAGCTTTTGGAAGAAATGCCTTTTATTAAATGTTGCTATGTTAGTTCAAGTTCATGTTAAGTAGTGCATTAGTATGTTAAGTCATCAAGTGAAATATCTTGATGAAGTTTGATGACTTCCAAACTTAGCACTTAAAAAATCTCCATGACCTATATTCCACTTTAAGTAGGTCACTGGGTCATGTCAGGTGTCAATTAAATGACAAAATATGGAACCAAGTTTAATGGGTCATTGTCACATAGTGTAGATAATGTAACATAGTATGGGTAAATTGAGAATATTGCATTGAGTATATGAGTGACCATGACCTTTAAGTATGTGACCATGACCTTCGACCTAAGGTGGGGGTTGTTTATGTCATGTAGCTTTAAGGAAGACACATCACTAATGCATAACCATACTTTGCTGTTAACGAGACAACTGATTAGCATATGGTCATGATGTTTTCTTTTTGATATTATTTATATTTGCATAATGCTGGGTGAAATATTCCTAAATATATACAAATACCAGTTGGAAGTCCATTGCCTCAGCAAGCATTACTGTGCCCATTTAGTACTGCAAAACTAGTCAAAATTACATCACATACAGTTTCATCTGAAACTTCGAGTATCTCAGTTGTCTTTTTGCACCAAAATAGTGTTTGCATAGAGGCAGAAAGTTGTTGAAATCCAAACACTGCTTTTTGTATTGTGTCTGTGAGCATCTAAGTGATCACTGAGCTACATGTACTGAGTAGATGCTTGTTGCATTATAATCAACAAACAACAAAATTATTAATACCCAAGAACACATGTACACATTTCATTCTGATAAAAGAATTTGTGTGCAACTCACTGGTTCCTAAGTGAGTGGGAATGCTTATTATTTTATGTACATTGTATTTTGGTAAGGTTATACTGGTCTACCATATCACTAATTTTTAAGAAAGTAGCACTCACCTTTTTTCTTCATTGTATTCTAATTTGATTCTAATTCCCTGAGATCTCTGAAACCAGAAAACAAAACATACAAGCAAAGTGCTGGGCTCCAGCAAACATATACAGTGACTATCAGTGCTTGGCTCCAGCAAGCATATACAGTGACAATCAGTCCTGGGCTCCAGCAAAGATATAAAGTGACCATCCAAGTGCTGGGCTCCAGCAAACATATACAGTGACAATCAGTGCTGGGCTCCAGCAAAGATATAAAGTGACAATCCAAGTGCTGGGCTCCAGCAAACATTTATACAGTGGCAATCAAAGTGCTGGGCTTCAGCAAAATCAGGCTGGGTGCTGTTAGATTTCAGAAAAAAATCTAAAATGTATGGAGCCAAGCTTATGGCTTTTTGCATCACAGCTCTGGAGTCAAGCTCAAAGCTATGGCATAATAGTCCTGGAGTTTAGCTCTTACATAACTGTCCCTGTATACAAGTCCTGAAGTCACATTCAAAGCTTTGGCATTAAAGTCATAGAGGCAAGCTCAAAGTTATGCAAACAAGTTCTGAAGTCAGTCAAATCTTTAGGATTCTAGTCCTGAACTTATGCTAAAAGTAAGGGAGACAAGCTCTAAGACTTTGAATTAAAGTCCTGAAGTCAAGATTTAACTTTGGCATTCAGTCCTGAAGTCTAGAGATGGCAGCTTGTGAGAACAGACATTACTGCTGTTGTCAAAATTCTAGTAATTTTAATTCATTTTTTTTACAAAATTCAGTTTTAAGATAACTTTCATGAATAAAGAAAAAAACACTCAAAACCTGATATCATCTCTTGGCTTTTGTTTACTTTCATGTGACTCAATTATAAATCATAAACGACTGGCAGTTATAGTAAGCTAACATAGAAAACTTCCAATTGATTATGTAACTATATTGGTATCAGTTGATCTAGATGTTTTGAGCTTTTATGTCACGTTTGCTACCAGCATAGACTGTGATCAGTGTGGTCTTATGGGGTCTACACTGTTCAATATTCAGCTAGGTAATACTGATTTTAACCCTTTACTTCATATACATGCGTTGTAACTAGGGATGGGAACGGTTATCCGGATAACCGAATATCCGAATAGAAATATCGTATCCGGATACCATTCTCGTATCCGAATACCCTCAAATTCGTACGAATTTAGTTTCAATATTTTGTTCAAGGTTTGTAAAATATAACTTAAACTGGTAAATCTTTCTAAAACTCGTTACACTGCTTGCACTAATCTCGATACTGACATGGTTTTCCCCAGGCGTAACTCGACCAGGATGTCTCAGCAGGGTTGACAAAGAGGTGTTAATTGTTTGTATAGTCGTTCATTGGGAGACTGGAAGATCTGTATTCCAGACCGTGATCTTTTGTTTTGTTGATTGGTGTACCTTGAACAGAGCGTGTTAAATGACACCTGTCAAGTTGCAACAACTTGATTATTTTCGTTAACGAGAACAAACCTCAGATTATTGACAATTTATTGCAACAGAATTTTGAGCAAATATAATCTTGACAGTTTGTTATTTTGACATGACCGCATTAAAGACTAAAGGAAAAAATCATTTAACGTAAGTCGCAATTAACTATTACCATAACTTTTACATGTATTTTAACCCGATACATGTGATTTATCGATAAATTGGTTACACAGCATTTGTTCATGTAGTTATTGTAAACTCTGTGTTTTTACATGTTCCGCTGCTGTGCAGGCCGATTTTCGTAAAATGAATCGCCTTGTATATGAGTGCATAATGACTATATGCGTATTTTTCGTTTAAAGAATATTATGTATGCGCTTGCAAGCGTCCACGTGAAATAAAACTCCAATTTTATCGAACCTTTTCTTGTACTTTTTCGCGGTAGCTAAATTTTTTTCAACTCGTTATTGACTTAAAAAGTTAAGTCGTTGGGTCCGAATGTTCACTTATATTTTGTTTCCGTGATATACCCGGTAGGTTGGTCGAGGACTCAAACGATCGCGATATAGTGTAACGTTTATGCTTTTTAAATTTAAAATATTAAATCAGCAAAATTTTCTGTGGTCGATAAAATGATACGGTTATTCAGATATTATCCGGATACCGGATACGGTTATCCGAATAGTGATTTAGGTATCCGTTCCCATCCCTAGTTGTAACGCATGTGAGACCAGGGTTGGAGGTTATAAAACTAAGTTTGGAAACCAGTCTCAAATCTCAAGCATCTGATTGGCTGAAATGGCGACTGGTCGCCATTTCAGCCAATCAGATGCTTGAGATTTGAACTGGTTTCCATGCTCATTTTTATAACCTTGGGCACTGTACATTCTGATCTAGATCACAAATCACAAATGGTCATATCTTGGTATCTTGGTCAGTAATAACCTTACAAATCAGGAAGCAAACAGTGTAGATCCTGATCAGATTGCACAAAAGTGCTGGCTGATCTGGATCTACACCGTTTGCCCATACAATAAAGGTGTATCTATGGAGTAAAGTGTTAATTTTGGACATTTTTTTGCAAAATCCCCAAAGATTGATGAATGGACAGTGATTGACAGGACATTCCATTACTTTAATTACTTAATGAGCCGAAGTATTACATGCTCTACTAACATCCTTTCAGCACAACTTTCAACCTCTTAGGCCCAGAAAGCAACTATGATAACCAACATTAATGAACCAGATAATTTGAAACACAGAACAATTATTCAGGTGTGACAAAATGCCAAAAATAAGTTATATCTGTTGAAAAATCTGCATTTAAAATTGGTGTTTGATGTACTGAACTGAAGACAAGTTTCATCAGTACTTTAGAAATGTATGAAATACTCTGATAATAAAATGTTACCTGGTTACGGCAACCAGACAAGCAATTTAGTATAAATCATTGTCTATCTAATGCATGTCATAAAGAATGATGTGCCTGCCATGACCTGCATTTAAGAAAATTAGTTGTCTTTTTTTATCACTCCCACAACAATTTATACAATTAAATATAATTTGAAGATACAGGGTCTTTATCAAACTGTGATGCTGCTTGATATTTGCTAGATATGCCTTATTTGCCTTGGCCAACAGTGTAGACCCAGATCAGCCACCTCATCTGTGCCATCTGATCGGGATCTACACTGTTGCCATATAAATGGGTCTGTGCTTGGAGTCAAATAAATGAGACTAACTATAGTAATAATAATAGGTATATACCTGAAGTTGTGAGTACGACTGTCTTTGTACATTGCGGTTTCCCAGCTTCAGACCCTTCTTCAAGTCGGCCTGAATGGCATCCAACACCTCCTTTGTGTCTGAAACAACAATTCTCTGCTTTAATATCAGATATGTTTCTATGATAAATAATACATGATTTTTTTAAATTTTCCTCAGAAGTGCACAGCTCCATTTACTTACAATGATCCATGTCAACAAAAGATGCCCAGCGGTGTTGTGGACCTCAACCTGGTGTTGTTTAATAAACATTACACAAATCTCAGTAAACCCAGCCTGCTCAGCTGTGCACAGCATTATTTGTAAACAGACAAACACTGTATGATCCTTCCACCAGCAAGTGACTCTAAGATTTTAATGTTATGAAGTTATTTTATTGGAAACTAAATATCAATTTAAGGTCACTCCGAGTGTAATTTGTTTAAACTAAGAAGTCTGATAAGTTTGGGGACACCAATGCCTAAATCCACCCAAATACCAAATTATCATTTGTATTTCTTGGGGATAAGGGTCTGCTTCAATATTAAACTTTATATAATTAATAAACAGAAGCTTGTATTAAACCAATTCTGTTATACTGTAGTGAAGTATGTACTTTAGATTCTATGGTGCACACAAATTATGAGATTGAAAAAAGGTTTCATTTATATGAACCTGAAAAAATTCAGATCAAATTTTGCAAAATGCTTCTTGGTGTAAATAAAGCTGCAGTCAATATGGCAGTATTAAGTGAACTAGGCGCTTTTCCTATTTACATTCAGGGTCTTAACAACTCAGTTGGCTTTTGGCACCATATTTTAGCAAGTAAGAGCAGTTCAATTGTTCATAAAGCATATCATACCAGTATTGGATTAACTAGAGGTTTTGGTTCTAACATTAAAACAATGTTAACCAAAATAGGTTTTCAACACATATGGCAAAATCAGAGCACTTTCTCCATTAAAAGGTTACGTTCTGCAATTTTTACAAGATTAAAAGAGCGATTCATTACATTTTGGCAAAACCATCTTCATTATGATAACTCAAAACCAAATGGAAACAAACTTAGAACTTACAGAAATATTAAAACAAAATATGAATTAGAAAAATATTTGTTAGTTAATGCTGACAGAAAAGCAGTATCCACTTTTGTCAAATTAAGAATAAGTAATAGCAATTTGTTAATTGAAAAAGGACGCCACCTAAATATTCCTTTAGAGGAGCGTACCTGTCCTCTTTGTAAATTAGAAGTTGAAGATGAGATACACTTTGTTTTGAAATGTAATGAGCTGCAGACAGAAAGGAATAATATGGTTAATCTGTTGAATGACTGTGTACCATCATTTAGTTTGCTTAATGATGGAGAGAAATTGCAATTTATTTTAGGCAATTCATGTACTGACATTGATATTTTAAAAATATGCATTTACAGCATTCATAATTTATATCAATTAAGACTGTCAAAGTTATCATACGGTTATGTTTATAGTTTAACAAGCAAGCACTGTTACGGAATGGAAATCCACATACTGGATTAACAATCACCGCTTGTTGTATATTTTTCTATTTATTACTTTTGATTATAATTACATTAATATGCATTGTATGTTTGTATTGTCTTTGTACTGTTGTGGTAACAATCCTGTTTGTTTGGATTTAAACCAATAAAATGATTTGATTTGATTTGATTTTATAATTGTTTGTAGAGGATATGAAGAAAACAGTAATTTCAACATAAAATATAACATAACAAGCCATGTCTTGTCTGATTTCCATACCCCTGCTTAACTCAGTCTCCATAATATGTAACAGTACCTCTATACTTCTTCTACATCATCTTTTGGATTTGTGCATTATTTTACATAAAGCTTTGAATTAAGTATCAAAACATGACCCAGTCTTTACCAAAGAGAAAGGAAGTGGGTCACTTGGTCATGGAATCTATAAGGGTTGTAGCATTTATTAGGAACGTGCCAGCTGATCGGGATCTATGCTGTTCGCCTATGGGTAACTGACATATCCAATGAAGTAGAGGAATAAAGGACCTTAATATTAAATAGAATCAAGGTTTAAAGCAGGGGTTCTAAAGACCTCAACCAACAAAGAAACAGTGCTTTTAAGGCCTTTTTCATTGAATTGAACCTGCCTAAGAAGCCAACTTCGTTCAGCAACCACCTGTATTAAACAGCCAGTTTGAATATGTCCTAAACTTTTTGTTCTAATGTTTACCTCCCTTAAACAGCCACCTGTGTTAAGCAGCCACTTTTTGTCACTCTGGCGAGTGGCTGCTTAATGCAGGTTTTACTGTATATCCTTTTAATTTAATTTAATTAAATATTACTCTTTTTTTTCCAAAGGAAACTTTTAAAATCTAATCTAATCTAAAAACTTTTAAAACTAAATGATATTTAAGAAATCTTTGGAGGGGAAAATGTGAAGCACAAACTAAACCAGAGTCAAAGTAGGCATGTCAACAAAATCTCAGTGAATTTGAAGTTTTGAAAAAGGGTTGCTGAAAGTGTTCCACATATTGATTGATTTAATGGAGGTTTTCGAAGAATCTAACACGGTTTTCGGTAACCTTTGGGGTTAGGTTTGGGTAATGGAGGTTTTTGAGGATCTAACAGGGTTTTCGGTAACCTTCGGCATTCCCTTAGGGTAATGGAGCTTTTCCAACAATCTAAGACGGTTTTCGGTAACCTTTGGCAACGGGTCCAGTTTTCGGTAACCTTTAGTGTATTGTTAGGGTAATGGAGGTTTTCGAAGAATCTTACAGGGTTTTCGGCTCTTCAGCATTCTGTTCGGGTAATGGAGCTTTTCGAACATTTTCAGACAGTTTTCGGTAACCTTCGGGGTTACCCAAGGGTAATGGAGGTTTTCGAAGAATCTAACACGCTTTTCGGTAACCTTCAACATTCCCTTAGGGTAATGGAGCTTTTATTGGCCATTTATCTGTAAACCATGCTCATCTGTCTGAACTAGCACAAGTATTTGTGTGCAACAAGGACTTTTCTATATATGCGATGATCGTCCTTCGCGCACAACCCAGTTAGCATTCAAATCAATGCGGAAAATTTTCCTTCTATGCCCAGCGACCAGAATCCTGTCGCAACTTTTAACGGCTTCAAATAGTTTTTTAAACCTTATATATCTTTTAAAAAATTACATACCTGGAAAGCTAATTCCAATTAGAATCAATATATGTGATACTTTTTAAGAAACATGTTTGTTTATTATGAAAAAATCTTATAAACCTCCACACACGTCAGCAGTTTTTATGTTATTCCGCTATAAGTTTATCTGACTGTTTAGTGTATCGATTTATAAAAGGGACGTTTTCATTGGTTAGCACATTAAAATCTACATGTAAACGGCATAAACAATAGTAAGTTTAAGTGTTATTTGTGGAATATTTTTATTTGATTGATACTTTAGAGACTATTTATGTTTTATAACAACAAAATAATGAACTTAGCAATGCTGAAATTTTCAAGTTGCAGTGAAAAAATGGGAATTTAAAGCAGTGCCAGGCTGTCAACATGGTCATCTCCCAAATATAGGAAAAATATAGGAATATTTTTGCAACAAATATAGGAGTTTTTGGATGATTTTGAGGCAAAATATAGGAGTTTGGAACTGAAAATAGTTTTATTTACTATCTCTTATACAAATGATTTTCACTTGTGCATTTACTGTTTCTAAAATAATCAATGTCCAAAATGTCTACTGTAAAAATGAAGGAAACCATTAACTTTAACATCAGCATCATCAAGCACATCATCAGCATCTGAATGACCATTAAAACAAGGGGGAAATGCAGAAACCTCATTAAAGCCAGATTTTTTCAGTTTTTGTTTGTCTTCTCAAGATATATAGATAGTCTTCTATATATGCTGTTCACAGCAACGACCAATCCACTCAAAGTCAAATCACTTTGTGTGTAAAAATCTGGGTTACAATGTCCAAAAGGGTTCAATCAAAAGTGACCCCAAGGCCTTACTTTGGACAAACCTTATTGAGAACCTGTAGGCACAGCGTTTTTTTCCCCCAAAGGGGAAAGGTTCCCCTTCCCCTACAATTGGGAAATTTTCGCGTCGTAAAATCTTGAAATTGGGAAAAAATCTGTCGCAAAATCAGCCAAATTGCAATTTTTTCTTAATTCATGTAAATAAACAGTCTAGGAATTTTATTCAGCTTCACCAAGCATCATAAGGTCTGGTTCCTTAACAGGAAACCCTTAAGTGATGTAACTGTTATGCCAGAACCAAGTTACTGCCAATCCAATGACTGCCTGTCTATGGAAAAATAATTTCCATTGGCAGGAGAAGTTTCTTTGAGGTTGCAATAAATGTGAAATGAATCTGATGAATCTGCATTTGAAATTATAATGGAAAGAGTGGGGGCTTAATTCAGTGTCAGGTTGAGGCAATGTGTCTTTGTGCTACAGCTAGCTCAAGGATAGCTTCTGAGTGGGACTCAGTTTGGTTTCCAAATATGTCGGAAGGCTGGATTCAAGTTTAGTTTTAGTCCAATTTATGGGGGAAAGTACGGGAGGTTGCTCGATACCGGTACCTACATTCATTGGTTCAAATCGCTCAGACTCGGGACTCGTCGCCAATGGCATGGGATCAGTCGATATATACTCAAAATCTGGCAGCAAAAGAGTGCCAGTGTTCGTATTTAACGGCTTCCATTAAATAATCGCTCATTCTAAACGTTGTTGTGAAGTTTGTTAACTACTTTCAGTTTCTGGAGACTGGTCTTTGCGCTTCAATATTTTATACGTAAGAATCAGTCAACTTGCAATTATTGACCGTAAACCAGTCTAAAAAAAGGACGTGTATAAAACGCGGACCGGATAAAAGACGTCACATGTCTGTACTTTATTTAATGATAACCACTGAGTAAGAGTCTAACCTGAGCGGTTTGTTTACACGGAAAAAACTTGCAAAAAACTCTTTTGTCAATTGGGAAACGGCCCTGGTTGTTGTTGGAAACATTACCTTTGGGGATTGGGAATGTCCGGTACTTTAAATTGGGAAGACTCCGGTCAGCTTTGGGAATGGTACCGTTTTGCGGAGGTAGTTAAAGAAGGGAAAAAAACGCTGAGGCAATACATAATTATATGCCATTCACTATCCTAGAAGTTCGGCATAAATGATTTTTAACATGATTCAATTTATTTATTTAATCTGCATGGAACAGATCTACAGTCAAATAAGTTACTGCATGCATGGAACAATACTACAGCCAAATAAGTTACTGCACGGAACAGTACTACAGTCAAATAAGTTACTGCATGGAACAGATCTACAGTCAAGTAAGTAACTGCATGGAACAGTACTACAGTCAAATAAGTTACTGCATGGAACAGTACTACAGTCAAATAAGTTACTGCATGGAACAGTACTACAGTCAAATAAGTTACTGCATGCATGGAACAGTACTACAGTCAAATAAGTTACTGCATGGAACAGTACTACAGTCAAATAAGTTACTGCATGGAACAGTACTACAGTCAAATAAGTTACTGCATGCATGAAACAGTACTACAGTCAAATAAGTTACTGCATGGAACAGTACTACAGTCAAATAAGTTACTGCATGGAACAGATCTACAGTCAAATAAGTTACTGCATGGAACAGTACTACAGTCAAATAAGATACTGCATGGAACAGTACTACAGTCAAATAAGTTACTGCATGCATGGAACAGTACTACAGTCAAATAAGTTACTGCATGGAACAGTACTACAGTCAAATAAGTAACTGCATGGAACAGTACTACAGTCAAAAAAGTTACTGCATTGAACAGTACTACTGTCAAATAAGTTACTGCATGGAACAGAACTACAGCCAAATAAGTTACTGCATGGAACAGTACTACAGTCTAAAGTTGTTAAAAATCGGATAAAAACTAAGTTAAATGCCACCTGCCAAGATTTCACCAATCTATAAGTTGATTTTGTCCTTGAAAAATCCAACTAAAATGAAGAAGTCAAAAGCAGTATCAAAGCAATATTTACTCTCTTCATTCATCAGCAAAAAAAACACACAAAAAATATAGTAATATACTTAAAAATATAGGAGAAATATAGTAATATAGGAGGTTTATCAGAATATAGGATTCCGATTCAAAATATAGGAGAAATATAGGAATCGGTTGACAGCCTGCAGTGCGATTTCCACCACAGTTTTGATCGTAACTGCTTGAGACGTAAAGGACAGACAGTATAAAAAGTCAGTATGATAATGGGTCTGTGCTTGCCGTCGAATTATTGAGACTACTGTCTGAACTATATGTGAGGTTCCATAATAGACCAGTTAAGATTAGAACAATTCAAAACACAACAAGATGTGAACATTATAGGACTTCAACCAATTCATTCAAGACAGATTTACTCCACAATGTCATAGTAATGACACAGGTTCTATCTTTGTGCAACCAGTGTAGATCCAGATCACTCGGGACATATTGGTCAGAAATAAACAAACAATAAAAATGTATCAAAAAGCAAACAATTAGATCCTGATCACACGGCACAGATGTGCCAGCTCAACTGGATCTACACTGTTTGCCTATGATTAACAAGCATATCCCATGGAAAAAAGGGCATCAAATTGTGGCAGGAAAAGTTAAAGGCCTTTGCATAAACAAAACCAAACCAACAAAGCTTTATTTATCAATTATGTCAGATAGTTTTGAATTGTAAAGTTGTCTAGTTGTGTGGATATGGCAGCTGAACAGAAACCTGTTATCTGTAGAAACCTGCTTGCCAGAGATTAAGAACATCATGCAAGATCCCAATAAATATCTTCATGAATCCTGATAAATGATCAGCCAGTGTGCAAAGTCTCAACAAATCAAACCCCCATCAGAATTCCTAACATGCTTAACTCAAAAACTTAAAACATTAACAATGATTGACTTGCTTTAAGTTGCTTTTAACCGTTTACTCTATATATTCACCTTTTATCATACGGTTGAACCCTTTAGATCCAGATCAGCTGCAACATCTTTGTTGTCTGATCTGGATCTTCAATGCTCCCAACATGACCAGAAATAACCTAATGAATTAAAAGCGAACAGTGTAGATCCTGATCAGATTGCATGGATATACCTGCTGATCTGGATCTACACATGTCAAACATGCGATAAAACCTACATAAAATTATAGAGTAAAGGGTTAAAGTTGAACAGTCAAGTACATTGTACAATCCAACTTGATGGATAACACCTGCACAGCATTCCTCCAAGATGTGTTATCATCAGATTAAATCAACTTTTTGACCCAGTAACATTGAGTTATCTAGTAACAATAATTATCATTTTCTGAAATTATTTTATCATCAAAATGTGAACAGAGCTGGCTGGTATAATTATTGTCCTTGTTTGAATGTTGCTGCCATTTTTACCATTGTTCCACAGTATGAGTGTAAGACATACCCACATATTGTTTGTAAGACATCCCCAAAGTTCGTGTGTAAGACATTCCCACAATAAGTGTGTTAGACATCCCCACAGATACTGTGTAACACATCCAAACAGTTAGTAAGGCATCCCCACAGTCAGTGTATAAGACATCCACACAGTGTGTGTGTAAGACATCCCAACAGATACTGTGTAAAACATCCCCAGGGATAGTGTGTTAGACATCCCCACGGATAAAGTGTAAGACATCCCCAAACATAGTGTGTAAGACATCCCCACGGATAGTGTGTCAGACATCCCCATGGATAAAGTGTAAGACATCCCCAAACATAGTGTGAAGACATCCCCACAGACACTGTGTAAGACATCCAAACAGTTAGTAAGGCATCCCCACAGTCAGTGTATAAGACATCCACACAGTGTGTGTGTAAGACATCCCAACAGATAGTGTGTAAGACATCCCCACAGATAGTGTGTAAGTCATCCCCACAGTTAGTGTGTATAACATCCCCGCTGTTAGTGTGTAAGACATCCCCACATTTAGTGCATAAGTCATCGCCACAGTCAGTGTGTATAACATCCCCACAGTTAGTGTGTATAACATCCCCACAGATAGTGTGTAAGACATCCCAACAGTTTGTGTGTATAACATCCCCACAGTTAGTGTGTAAGACATCCAATACTTTTCAAAAGCATGATGTACAAAATATATCCTTTTGCATACGACTTTTAACCTTAGCCTTATATGACAATTTGCGGGGGGAAATGACAAAGCTAATTTTGCGGAAACTGACGTTGCTAAAGGGTGGCACCCTCCACAGTGTAATTGAGAATATTTCTCAAGAGCTATAGTTGTATTGCTGTGGAAAGAAAATGAAAAGATTTTAGAATATTTTAGTCTACATTAAATGATGTTTTCATTTGAAGTACTGAACACTTTACTGAAGGATGCAATATCTTTCCCATGTGGGACCTGTGCAGATCCAGATGAGCATGCACACAACAAATGTGCAGGCTGATCTGGATCTAAACTGTCTGCACTTGGGATAAGACATGTTCTACAGAGTAAAGGCTTAAACAATGAAATGAATTACTGTATACCAACTTAAATAATCGGCAATTAAAAAGAGCAGACATTGATGTTTTGGAAAACGTAAATATTTAACATAAAAATTGACTGCATGCATTTGATTAAATATGTTTTGACTACCTGTAAACAATTTCTTTAGCAGGAAGGTAAAAAAATTTGAATTAAACTTGTTCAAATTCTTTCGTCCACAAACAGCGTTTTATTACAATCATTTGCCTGACAACCCCAGTATACAGGACTAAACAAGCATCTGCATATAAATCATCTATTCAGGTGCAATTTGATGTCTTCAGTTAAATTGGTTTTGTTCCCCTTGTACACCCACTCACGTCGGACCTTTCACCCTGCCAACAAATTTAATTAAATATTTGATGGATGCCATAAACTTCAAATGTTGACTGTCTCCCGTTTTTGACTATCTTTTGATGATTGTTTTTTTTTCTTGTTTCTATTTGCCTCTACTTGACATGAACAATTTCTTTTCTTCATTTCCATTTACAAGCAATTTTCATGTACTTAGGACAAAGAGTACAGGAATAAACAAGCAAATTTGTTGAATTTATATCCCCCACCAAGTACTGGTTATTACTAACACAACAGCTGAAGACATAGGGCTTTATTTAGATATGAATCATGCCAAAAACAGTGAAAAAAAACTTCAGATGGTGAAAAGGGTAGTTCACCAGAATATAAGAATGAGACGTAAAGTCTTCAAGTTGTTGAAATGAAGAACGCAGTAGTAAAACAAATTCGTTGAATTTATATACCCCGCCGGCTACTGGAGAAGTAAGGGTTTACTTTATATATTTATGAAGGCATAAACAATAAGAAAACTTCATTTGGTGACAAAAAGGGTTGGTGAGATTACCAAAATATAGGAATGTGTAAGGCCCAGGTTACACTGACGGGTGGTGTCAAATCATATATTTTATTTTTAGGTACTAGCTGTTTTGATAGGTGGTCATGTGTTATTTTATTTCTAGTTTTCTGTGTAGACAGCAATCAGTGATTGGCAAGTGTTCATCCAATATTTTGTGGGTTGTTGGTACACTATAATTTTCATCTTTTTTCTATCGGTGGTAAGTATTCGTTGATCGGTTACCTATAAGTGTCCAATTGGAGATATCGGTTGTAGACAGGTTGTTGATCAGTGGTATTGTTTGTAGAAAAGTTGTTGATCGGTGATGATCGGTTGTAGACAGGTTGTCAATTGGTTATTTGTAAAATATGTTCACCTATCAAGAATTTTAAACATGTCTAAAAATCCCAATCGCTAATTTTTCACCGATGAAATTCATCTTTCATCTACAGCAGTTGATAGGTGGAAAACAGGTGACCAATAGTTGATCGTTGTTAAATCTCTTGTCATTGGTTCACTCAATAATTAGGCTTAAATAAGTTCCAATCAATCGACTATGGCTCTGTGTAACTTGGGCATAATGCATAAGTTATCAAAGGGCCATAACTCTGTGTTAAACGGTCTGACCAAAACAAGACGACGATATGCGCATCTCCTCTTGGTATAGATGGTTTCCAGAAAGTTTCATTGAATTCCATTCAGTAGTTGCAGAGAAATAGCCCAGAAACGAATACTGCTCTATATGCATAATGCATAAGGTATCAAAGGGCCATAACTCTGTGTTCAACAGTCTGACCAGAACAAGACGATGATATGCGCATCTCCTCTTTGTATTGATGGTTCTCAGAAAGATTCATTGAAATCCATCCGGTAGTTGCAGAGAAATAGCATGGAAACGAATACTGCTTTATATGCATAATGCATAAGTTATCAAACGGCAATAACTCTGTGTTAAACAGTCTGACTGGAATAAGACGGCAATATGCGCATCTCCTCTCGGTATTGATGGTTCTCAGAAAGATTCATTGAAACCCATCCGCTAGTTACAGAGAAATAGCACGGAAACGAATACTGCTCTATATGCATAATGCATAAGTAATCAAAGGGCAATAACTCTGTGTTAAATGGTCTGACCGAAACAAGACGACGATATGCACATCTTCTCTTGGTATAGATGGTTTCCAGCAAGTTTCATTGAAATCCATTCAGTAGTTGCAGAGAAATAGCGCGGAAACAAATACTGCTCTATATACATAATGCATAGGTTATCAAAGGGCCATATCTCTGTGTTAAATGGTCTGACCGGAACAAGACAACTATATGCGCATCTCCTCTTGGTACTGATGGTTCCCACAAAGTTTCGTTAAAATCCATCCAGTGGTTGCGGAGAAATAGCGCGTAAACGAAATTCGGACGGACAGTGTGACGACGTGACGGACGGACAACGCCAAAACAATATCCCCCTCCCGATTTCATCGGCGGGGGATAAAAAGAGTGCAGGAATCATGTTTAACTTTTTACTCCATAATATACACATATTAACATGTGTGCAACCAGTGTAGATCCAAATCAGCCAGCACATTTCTACCATATGATCAGGATCTGCACTATTCTCTTTACTGGTCAGAAAGAACCTAATAAATCAAATAATGATCAGCGTAGATCCTAATCATATGGCATTAATATGCCGACTGATCTGGATCTACACTATTTGCCCACGCAATAAAGGTGTATCTATGGAAGGGTAAATCGTTATTCAAGTTGGAAATTATCCCATCTAAAGACCAAACAAATTGTTCCTTAAGTTAGTTTCAACTTTTAACAGATGAAAAGTGCAGAATGTTTAATTTTTTTGTATTTATCAAAATTACCAAATACATTTATAAGCTCTACCAATTTGTTTATTTCTTGCAAGGCACATGGAAAGTTTAGGGGAACAAGAATTGTTAATGCTTCAATCCACATACTCTGGATTTATCACATCATGAGCACAGTGTAGATCCAGATCAGCCAGCACTTCATTTCTGTCTGATCAGGATCTAAACTGTTTGCTTCTTGATCAGAAATAACTTAATAAATTTATCAAAACAGAAACAATGTAGATCCTGTTCAGACAGAACAAATGTGCCAGCTAATCAGGATCTACACTAGTTGCCTATACATGTGACAAAAGGCTTATGGAGTGTAGGGGTAACATACTTTTTCAGTCGGAAGCTCTGGCCCCAATAATAACCAAACTTACTGAGTTGGATTTAAACTCACAGTTCTCAGGGATAATTTTAACATACTTATGATTATTTGATCACAAAGATTTTATATTATTTTTTTCATTTTAAATGCAATTGTAACCCTTTCCTCCACAGACACACCTTTATTGCAAGGGCGAACAGTGTAGATCCAGATCAGCTGGCACATATGTGCCGTCTGATCAACATATGCAATGTTGCCTTATGATTCATTAGGTAATTTCTGACCAAAATGTGACCAGTGCAGATCCTGATCAGACGGCACGGATATGCCAGCTAATCTGGATCTGGATCTACGCTGGTCACACATGCTTAAAAATGAGAGGAAAGGGCTAAAAATGTATTATCTGTTTACTGTGCTAATATTATTACCAAAAACAGTGAGCATCTAAGTTAGAACATAAACATATCAGCAGAACATATAAATATTTTCATTCTAAAACAAAGATTTTATTTATTTAGTTTTTATCAAGCATTTCTGAGCTAAATCTTAAGAGATGAAAATTGAATGTTAGATTGTTCACGATAATGGATTTGATTTTTAATACTCAACAAAAAAAATTATTTAATTCTTTTATCACATGGGCAAACAGTTTTGATCCAGATCACATTAAATTTTTTGCCATCTGATCAGGATCTGAACTGTTTGTTTTAAGATTCATTGTGCATACAAACTTCTTGATGACTGGATTATTGTAATGTAGTCTGTTAAGTTCTTACAAAGTTCTCAAGGTGAAATAACACCAACACTTGTCAAGTTCCAACATTACTTTATATCTCTGTTTTTCAACAGTTTATAAATCCTCAAATCAACTTTTTAAAACATAAACAGTTCTTCTTGTGAAGGTTGGTTATACACTAGGAAAATTCTGATGCAGTTTGATCAATGAGCATGTTAGAGCAGTTAACAGGTGGCCTGGAAATGCCACATGAACAAACCCATAGGCAATGTATGATTGTATCTCTCCTGAAGATTTAACAAGAATGCCAAAATAAGACCATCAGAGCGCAGATATACTTACTTGGTTTAGTTTCAGCAACTAACGGGTCAAAACAGACACAGGAGCTAAAGCAACAAGCCAGATTACTTAACTTAGCCGAAATCATTTATAAGCCTAAAACATTCAAACTAATTTTAATGAACAGTTAAAATAAAGGCAGGTGAGCACATAATTTACTAACTGTCAAATTTTAACATTTTAAGGGCCATTATTAAGGAGTGGCCTATCAGGCTAGTTATCATATCTGGCTGATATATTATGATCATACAGGGGTTCCATTTGACTCAGGAGATGACCCTTTGACTCTTGAAATTTCCAAAAAGACACTTATTAACCCCTAGGATTTTAGCTGAAGGGTCATTATTTCCTTAAATTAGGGGTATTTTGGAAAAAAATTGGCAGATTTCCCTAAACAATGTTGAAAATGACCATAGAGATTCGGAGGCTAGTGGAACCCCTGTCATAAATATTCTGACTAAGTTAAATGAAAACTGCATGAATGCAGGTAATAAATCAGAAAATCATCACTGATTATTTATTACATATTTGGAACTAATGGGAAGTAATTCCACAATTAAAGCTGACTAGATGTGGGATTTTGCTGAGATATTAAGCCCTTAACAATTCTGACCAATTGTAGTGAAGACTGAATAATGGCTTTTCCCGTTAGAAATCAGACAGTGCTAATTTGGCTTAGTAACTAATGGGCCATAACTCCTGAGTTATTGTAGCATTCTGAACTATAATTGAACTAAGAAGAGATAACATGCAGGACATTACTGGCACTTCTAACTTACATTCTCCTTTTTACAAAAATGGAAGTGGGACAAAGTTTTAACCGTTCACTCCGTGGGACAAAGCTTATATCCCCAAGGCAACCAGGTACGATCCAAAGCCGTCCGTGTATTTGTGCAGTCCAATCAGGATCTACCTAGTTGCTTCTTAGGCAGAAATAATCTTATGAATCCAAAAGCAAACAGTGTTGATCATAATAGTGCAAGGATGTGCAACTTGATCTCAAACCAAACTGACCACACTTCAGATGAAAGCTGTAGCTATGGAATAAAGGGGCTTGAACCCAGCAATTCTGTTACTCCCACCCCCACCATCCCCCACTCATCCCCCCACCAATCTGTTCACACTATGTTTTAATTAAATTTGTATGATAAACTTTCAATGCAATTACAGGAATATTGTGCAAGAGTATTAATTTCCATGATACATGTTGCAGAGAATCAGCCTAGCTAACAAATAAACAAAGATATCATATTTACCAGAGTTGTCTGTTTTATCCATTGTCTATTTTGCTGGCAGTGATCAATACTCCAAACTGTTGTCTTCAAAACACAGCTTCACTACAACATTTACAGATTTCCATCTCTTCAACAAAAATCTGATTATTCCATCTGAATATTTTACAACTTGCCTTGCTTATACAACATACTTTTTGTTTTTCATAAAATTTACATCACAAATCAAAGTAATATAAAATCACTTCACATCTGATAAAACCACAATGCCTTTTTGTGTTGCCAACCTGATTTTTTGTTTTTAATATAAATAAATCACTTTTTTTTTTCATCCTACATCGGAATGGAAGAATAGTTTTTCATCGGCCATTTTCATACTTTTTTTGTAATTCACAAATAAAATATTTTATCACAAGTATTGTAAAATTAATATAACATCCACCTGAAATTCACACCTTCCAAGCTTATGTAAACTGTGACCCTACCACCACTAAACCACCACTATTTGTGATTATCCTTACAATAAATAATTCACTTTCTCCAAAAATATTTGATCCAGATTTTTTTATTTGAAGAAAATTAACGCACTTCCTCCGAGAAGAATCTGTGCCAGCACATCTGATCCTTCGGTTATCACCCCCTATCACCTACCCAACGTCATACAACTCAATTATGCATAAAACTTGATAACATTTTTATCGCCTTTGTAAAACATCTTCTGACTAAATTCCTTGGTCTAAAAGGTTTCATTTTATAGTCTCAGTTTAATTTAGCTTGTCACTGTGCATTCACTTAATCCGATGCAGATAGATGTTGTGGTGTTTTCCCCAGTTTTGCTTTCTGAATATTTCGACTGTAGTTGTATGGTCAGACCAGTATTCTGGGAGATGACCTGGATATCAGTAGTTGAATTCATACAAAAGATACCAGTATCAAGTTTATGATTACTTTATATATCTTCCAGCAAGAATTTTTTCTTCACTTGGCTTCTTTGAAGTTGTGATTAAAAAATACTGTCATGTCAAGAGGACAGACGTTCAGCTTTGCTATCTTGTTTGTTGAAATACCTTGGCCCACAGTAGCAGGTACGTTGTACAAGGTCCATCCAGGTCAGTCTAGCAGAAACCTGTAAGAAAACAAGCACAGTTTCAGTAACACATAAACATTTTTGAACTTGCCTTGAAGACTTACGTAACTCTTTACATGAAAGATTGCAGGGGCAAACAGTGCCAGATCAGCTGGCACATTTGTGCCAATGTGCCATCTGATCAGGATCTACACTGTCAGCTTTATACTTTATTATTTGTAATCAGGATTTGACCAGTGCAGATCCTGATCAGATTGCACGTATGTACATGTATCTGGATCTGAACTGGTCACAAACGCATTAAAATGCTATACAAGGAGTAAAGGGTTAAGGGCTAAGCACAACATTCGTTAAATTTGTCCCCGTTGTAGACCCAGATTAGGTTGCTCATCCATAAATAACATTTTGTTTAACCCTTTCCTTCATATATAAATACATCTTTTTACGCATGTGCGACCAATGTAGATCCATATTAGCTGGCACATCTGTGCTGTCTGATCAGGATCTGCACTGGTCGCATTTTGGTCAGAGATAACCTAACAAATAAAAAAACAAACAGTTTAGATCCTGATCAGACGGCACAAATGTGATCCTGATCAGACGGCACAAATGTGATCCTGATCAGACGGCACAAATGTGCCGGCTGATCTGGACCTAAACTGTTCGCCCTAGCAATTTAGGTGTGTCTATGGAGGAAAGAGTGAACATCCGTATGAAGAATGAATAGACCTGTCCGGCTCAAAACTTATAGAAAGGTGAGTACATTACTGTTTCCTTTATCATGCATAAATGGAAAAAAAACTTTGCCTGCATAAGAAATGGTTCATGATCACAATCTCCATCAGGTCTCTGCCAATGCACTGAGAATATATAGTGAACCCATTACTTCTTAGGTAAGCCTGGGCAAACAAGATCTTCACTGTTGCTTTTAGATCTGACGAAGAAGCGACAAGTGTAGATCCAGATTAGACAGCACAGATTTGCTACCTGATCTGGATCTACACTTGTCACATACACAATAAAACCTATAAATATGGGGTTAAGCGTAAATAAATACTATATGCGTGCTGGCTGATCTGGATCTACACAAGTCCCAAAATCGAAATAACTAATGTTTAGCCCCTAACTGTTTAATGTATTTTTCCAAATCATTTTTTCTAATTAACAACAAGTGAACAGAGCAGGAAATAATCCAGAATACATGAAAAATTACTTATGACCATCAACCTACACTATAAACAATAATTTGACATTTAATGAGTCAAAAAATGACAGAAATTTTATCTTAATTGATAATTATTATTTACAAAAATGTACACATTATCAACTAAACTAACACCTGTCAAATATTTATGATCTCATTTTTTGAAACAAAGATACTGTTTGTTTATTTTACAAGAGTGTATCATAATCACAGGACTGTATCAGATCTCTGGGTCAGATGCAAGATTTCCAGTAAGGGGGTTTGTTTAGGGAAGTTTTGGGGTAGTTACAAATAATATTGCTGCCCGAAGCGGTGGTTCAAGCAACCCCACTGAACACCTTTTGGGTCCACATGAACAAACTCATAGACCATTCAAAATGTAGCAGTTAACAATGCAAGGCTTATGGTTAAAAAAAATAATTAAAATGTGTGTTTTCTTAGTGCAAAAACAGTATTTATCGCTTTCTTTTTTTCGGCGTTAGCTGTCTAAGCTCACTTTTGACCTAGTTTTTCGACCAATGAAATATTGTAAATAAAATTTATTATGCAGCGGGAAAATCAAATAGCTTATTTTGATTAGTTATTAGTGGGTCTTGTTGATGATTACCGTAACGATTTATATATTGTGTGTAAGTATTTACCTGGCGCTTTATGTTCGGGCATTTTCGTTTTAAAAAGCGTTAATTGTATTGGAGAAAAAGATATTTACGGTATAAATAACCAATTAAGTCAATTGATGGCTTAAATACGATTTTATATGGAATATTCATAGGTGTCAGGTAAACACTCGAGTACAATACACAGTGTAAAACGACAGAGAAGTGCAGATATTTCTGGTTCTTACTGGTTCCTTTCTAGTTCCTTTGATACTGATTGTTAATTTCAAGTCCAGATATTCAAAACGCCTTGGTGTAGTGGTTATCACACTCGCCTCTCAAGCGGAGGCCCCTTGTTCAATACTCGGGAGGGACACTTTCTTTTAAAGTTAATTTACATAAAAGTTGGTAGATTTCGCTCTTGTTACAAGTTGTTATTATTTTCATTTATCGTATTTTAATGACATTTATTCATCATTAGTGCTAACTCTACAAGAGGTATTTTATTGAAACTGAATGTACAGTTAATGTTAGACAGTCTTCTTTAATCGACGAATTATCACCAGACGAAATTTTTGCACGGTCTTTATTTCTTTCTTTCTTATATATAAAAATCTTTTCCATCAACGCCGTTTATCTTTTTTAAAGATATTTCTTGTTAATGGTACTTACACTTTTTGCACTTAGGTCAAATTCTGTGAACCATTTACATTATTGATACAGTGTCACCTTTGTGTGGGCAAACAGTGTAGATCCAGATCGGTCAGCACATTTGTGCTGTCTGATCAGGATCTCCATTGTTCACTTTTTGATTTTTTGATTGTTACTGACCAAAAAGGGAACACTGCAGATCCTAATATTTGGCTCATTCATGCTGTCTGATCAGGATCTGCACTATTTGCTTTTTAATAAAATTTACTAGATTTTTCCGACCAAAAATAGTCACTATTAGCAGCATACAGGTACAAATCAAGATGCGGGGCCACAGTCAGCTGGAACTTTTTATAGAAGCATATTTTTCCATCTAGCAACTAATAATCAATTTCCATGTACTATTAATAATCAATCCCTTAGGACGTTCCAGTTCTTCACCCACGTCATGGTTGAAAATTTACGTGCACACCTTTGTATTTGCATATGATTAATAAGTACAACATATTAAACACAAATTGAGAAATGTGACTTGCATGCATGTTAGATAAACTTTTTATCAGGTAATATACCGCCCTCACATTTAAAACAAAATTTAGGGAAATAACACTTAAAATAAAACACAACTCTAGGAAGAAACAAGTTCAATAATTAACTGTTGTAAAGGCAAGCCTTACTCTATCCCTTACCAATAAACAATTTAACCATCAATGTGACACATGATAATTTGTTTACCCTTTACTCCACATAATTTTCATGTGTTTTATAATGCTAGGGCAAACAATGTAGATCCAGATCAACCAGCATATCTGTGCTGTATGATCAGGATCTACACTGTCCACATTTTGGTCACAATTAATAAATCAAATAAACCAACTCCGACGGCACACGTGTTGGCTGATTTGGATCTACACCATTTGTCCACTGGTAAAAGCCATATCCAAGGGAGTCAACCCTTTCCTCCATATATACCCATTTTTACGCATGTGCAACCAGTGTAGATCCAGATCAGCCGGCACATCCAAGCCGTCTGTTCAGGATCTGCGCTGATTGCATTTTGGACAGAAATAACCAAACAATTCTAAAAGCAAACAGTTAAGATCCTGTTCAGAGGGCACTGATGTGCCGGCTGATCTGGATCTAAACTGTTCACCCATGCAATAAAGGTGTATTTATGGAGGAAAGGATTAAGGCTTATTTGCAAAGCACAGCTTATGTCACATTTATGACCAGTATAGAACTAGATCTACATTTTTAATGTAGATCAAGGTGTTTTTTGTTCCCTATTCTGCGTAAGTTCCAAAAAATGAATGAACAGATAATTGGTTAGAGAAAATCATGAGAGGCGCATAGCCTTCTCCCTATCCAAGGGGGGTCATTTACTTCAATGAAAAAATAGAAGGGCTAAAAACAACACATAGCCTCAGAGACTGGCCATACCTTTTGATATTAATTGTAATAGCTACAGGCGGGAACTCAATTTTCCACCGATCTATAACCCCATCTAGTGGCCACCTACTGCATTATGGGTAATTTTCATCTTAATATGATCAACATGATTGACCCCATTACAAATTATCAGTATTTTTCAAAAGGAAAATAGGGTGAACTTTTTCAATAGACTGTGGCCTGGAATATACCATAAAAGTCCTTTTAAACACACCGGGGGTGATACATTTTCTGAAAAGGGGGACCTTATTATTTATATTGATTATTTTTATTTTAATATTAGATTCTGAAGGATTATGGATAATTAATAAAGATTCACTCATTTTTTCCCTATAAAATCACAAGGGGGCCTTAATTAGGTGTTTAATAGGAATTTTAAGGTAGTTAAGTAACTATCCACTTAAGATATTCGAAAGGAGATTACAGTATTCAGTAAGGTATTAAAACTTGGGGTCATCGCTGGCCATCACTGTCAACAGGTACACATCAATACATAACCTGACAGAACAAAAATCCACTGTAAACAACTCCTGAGAGTTATGGTAAAGCTAATTCATCCTTGATGACAGCACAGCCACAGACCTGTGTGTGACTTTTCTTTGCCTAAGTTCATATAACTGAGACCTGGGACCAATCTCCAATCTCAAGCAGCTGATTGGTTGGAACTCAGCTAGGTCTCCAAACTGACCAATCTAAAGCTGGAGTAATGTGACTGGTTTCTAATCTTGAATCCTGTCAGCAAAGCTGGATTTAACCCTTAACTCCATGGGATATGGCTGTATCCATGGGCAAACAGTGTAGATCCAGATCAGTCAGCACTGTTCTCTTTTGTTTCATAAGGTTTTTCTGATCTAGAAGCAACTGTAGATCTAGATTGGATGGCACAAATGTGTTGGCTGATCTGGATATCCACTGGTCGCACATGGGTTAAAACTTATATAAATGGAGTAAAGAATTAACAAACCCAGGAACTATCAAGCTCTTACTGGGGAACCAATAGTTGTTGTTGCTCATTTTCTGCAAACATTTTCTGATTCCCAAGGTGTAGATTTACCAGAGAAAAAAGTGGGACACTTTGAAAATACAGGTTAAGACAGAAATCTGGCCAGTAAAAGATGGGGGATTTTTCATTGTATAAATAATATCATTAACAAACACCCAGGCTCCATTAAGAAAAGCAAGTCTGCCACTTGACAGGTACATGCTGCCTGCGTACCATACAGAGACAGAAATGTGCACACATGCACCTGTCAAATACCCTAGCGACACAGAAATCTCATGAATTTAAAACAAAATATGGAAGATCGTGAAGCTATCAAACATTCCTAGACCTATCAATTAACTAATAAGTCTAGCAATGCAAATTAGCAAATCCAATCTTTCATCAATCTTTCATCCCACAATCTAATCTTGCTATGTACAATTCATCAATTGTTCCTCTTCAAAAGACATCTTAACAAACTAATCTCAAGTGTTTAAATACAACTCTAGAGAAAATTTCAGTTAAATAGAGCAGGGAATAAATTATATTTTGACAATGTAATGCTTATATAAAAGTACGACAGTAGATTTCAGAACATAATTTGGTTGTTATTGTGCATTATTTTGCAGTGCTCCTAACTACAATCAGGCCCTGTGTTGGTTTTAAAAATTCAGATTAACACTACATACTGCTCCCTAGGTCAAGGTCACTGCTTGTGCCACATATTGACTTAGGAGTTAGCAGAAGTACAGCTACAACCAGTGTAGACCCAGGTCACATCTATGACCAGTGTAGACCCAACATATTAGGTTTGGTTCTATACTGTTTGCTATTCAGTGAAGTCAATTTCTCCAAACCACACTAAGGAACATGAATGATCTTAAACTGAAAATCTACAGATGAGTCTGTAACAATAAATTTTGTGTGCACATGTGTGCTTATGACTTGTGTGTAAAGAGAAAATTTACTAGCAGTTATTTTTTTCAAGTTTACTTCCATTCATGACTACAATGCTAAAAACTCTGATAAATCTACAAATTATAAAATTGAATTAATTTAATATTATAAGAACATGATTAGATACCTGTGTACTTAAATATCCTTCACTTTTTAAAGTACAGTATTGACACAACTTGTTCTGTTCTACTTAAATCATACACCTCAAAAGCTTCTTTCATTTCTTCATATCCTCTAATATATGATATTCGTAAGCCTATAGCCTTTATATTCACACATCGGTGACCACCATATAACATCAAACAATTTTTGTATACAAAGAAAATATAACTAATTGCTTTAATCTGGCTGTTTCATCTTTTTGTCCTGTTGACAATTTATATATTATGTCCATCTTAACATCTGTTAGGAGTCTACAAGTATATAGTGAAATCAGCCAGCACATCCATGCAGTCTGACCAGGGTCTACACTGTTTACTAACTAGTTAATACATTCCATCAATTTAATTTAGTATTATTAAACACCACTATGAACATTATGCAGGTCAGTTGCATTATTTCAGCACTAAAAGGGTTGGCTACTTCAAATGTTACAAGGGTTTTAACACAAGTCTGAAAATTGCACAAAAACAACTATTATCAAAATTAAATACTTCCAAAACATTCTGATCCGATATCTAAAAAGATGTTTAGCCAGCTAGGAGTATCAGTTAAAATTGGCACATCAGTTATCAAGATAGGATGTATGTATGTTCCTGCTGCACACCAAGTTACAGTATGAGATGAGGGTTGACAGTATGTGTATTACGGTTGTCAGTATGTGTATTAGGGTTGTCAGAATGGGAATAAGTGTTGTCAGTATTTGTACGAGGGTCGTCAGTAAGTGTATGAGCTTGTCAGTAAGTGTATGAGGTTGTCAGTATATGTATGGCAGTTGTCAGTATTGTATAATTTGTCATTAACTTTATCAGGGATGTAGGTGAAAAAGGATTGTCAGTGTATGAGGGTTGTCAGTATGTGTAAGTGGGTTGTCAACATGCCGGAGGGTTTTCAGTTTGTGTAAGTAAGTTGTCATCATGTGTTTGAGGGTTGTCAGTATGAATAAGTGGGTTGTCAGGTATCAAAGTTGTCAGTTTGTGTAAGATAGTTGTCAATATGTTTAAACGGGTTATCAGTAATTTGAGGAGTATGTGAATGACTGTTGTCAGTACATTTAAATGGGTTGTCAGTAAGTACATTTATGAGGGTTGTGAGTTTTATACGAAAACTGGCAGCAAGTTATAAATGGAATGAAGACAGTCAGTAAGTATATTAGATGTGTCAGTTGAAACTGGTATGGCAACTGTCAGCACAAGTATGAGGACTGTCAGTTGACACTGGTAAGCAACTGTCAGCAAAAGTGTGACAACTATAAGTATATGAAATAAGACAGTTGGCACAATTTATAAACTGGAATTAAATTTTTGTAAAAGTATGAAAACAGTTAGTTTGTAAAAGTACAAAATATTGAGTTAGGACTGCAAGTTCAAATTTAAATGAGGTTTTCAGTTGCCACTGATGACTGCCAGAGTTATTTTCTTTATTGAAGACTATCAGGAAAAACTACCTTGAGAACTATCAATGTTGACTGATACAAGGCTCTCAGATGGTACTAAGGACAAATGTTGGTAACATGATTTGACCCTTTCCTCCATATATACGCCTTTTTACACATGTGCGACCAGTTTAGATCCAGATCAGACAGCACGGTTCATGATCTGCACTGTTCGCATTTTGGTCAGAAATAATAAAACAAATCAAAAACGAACAGTTTAGATCCTGATCAGATGGCACAGATGTGTCGGCTAATCTGAATCTAAACTGTTTGCCCACGCAATAAAGGTGTACCTATGGAGTTAAGGGTTAAGACCTGTCCGTTATGACGACTAAGTAGTCACTTGTAGGACAACTGTCACTATACTAGTAGAACTGCCTAGTCTCTAAAAGAATGCATTGAGTTAAGCCTTTCCTCCATATATATACATTTTTACGCATGTGCGACCAGTGTAGGTCCAGATCAGCTGGCACATCCGTGCAATTTGTCAGGATCTGCACTGGTCGCATTTTGGTCAGAAATAACCTAACGAACAAAAAAACAAACAGTGCAGATCCTGATCAGATGGCAGGGATGTGTCGGCTGATCTGGATCTACACTGTTTGCCCATGCAATAAAGGTGTGTCTATGGAGGAAAGGGTTAAGACCTGTCAGTTATGGCGATAAGTAGACACTTGTAGGAGAACTGTCACTATACTAGTAGAACTGCCTAGTCTCTAGAAGAACGCATTGAGATTAGGTTACCAATCTGAGACTTTCAGTGATTTTCTGACATACATATCCACACAACCACTGAACAAGCAAGTCATAATGTTCATCAGGTGCAGTAGTGGTGCGCCAGACATCTTATCTATCAAGATTTGCAGTTACATGATTCTGATTTAAGAGCAGCACTAATCTGCATGCAGAAATTTATGCAAAACCAAATTACTAATGGTCTGTGCAAGTAAAATGTTACAGTGACCAAGCATAAACAGGCTGTCTAAATGTTGCATTACATCTTGATCATTTATATAGCAGACATAAATCTTTGCAACTTTGTTTTCTGGATGTTAGGGAGTACAGTTTTAATCAGCATAGAGTAGAGCACTGACATTCTAGCATTAACTCTTTAATCCACAGGTTTTATAACATGTGCAACCAGTGCAGGCAGATCAGACAGCACATCCAGGCCATCTGATCACGATCTCAATTCTTCACTTCTTGGTAGGAATAAGCTGCAATCCATCTAAAAGAAACAGTATAGATCCTGATCAGATGGTTCTGATGTACCAGATGATCTGGATCTACAATGTTTGCCCATACTATAACAGTTTTATCAATGGAGTTAAGTGTTTAAGCCTATTCTGCTAAACTAATGTGATCAACTTTTTTTTCAATTAACCCTTTCCTCCATAGACAGATTAGATCCAGATCAGCCAGCACATCTGTGCCATCTGATCAGGATCTAAACTGTTCGCTATTTTATTCTTTAGGTTATTTCTAACAAAAATGCGACCAGTGCCGACTGTTCTGGATCTATATTGTTCGCCCATGCCATAAAGAAGTTTATATGGAGTAAAGGGTTAAGAGGCATTCTAGTCACTGTTCATACAGGTGGTGGAAGAAATTCATGGGTTGAATAACTAACAGTGTAGACCCAGATCAGAAAACACAGATGCACCAACTAACTGGGTCTACCTCTGTCACGGATGAGACAAACTGTGGCTATAGCACTTTTAAGATTTACACATGAATGTGCTTCCTGATCTGGATGTACCCTAGATGGCTAGATCTGATCAGGTGTACACAAACACAAGAATTAACTCAGTAATCTGGACAGCCCATAAACAGACTCAATCAAACCAAGCATGCAATATTTTCATATCTGTCGTGGTCGGTGGCTTTCAAAGTTCCCTTTTCATCTGTTACAGTGTGAAAGGGTCTTCATTGGTTAGGGTCTACACAATCAGATCAAACATGATGAGGATTTCCTATTACAATTGTGTCCAATGGTTGCCAGCCTGCTGTAGTACATGTAAGGTTACTAGAGCACTTGTTATCAGCCTCTATCTTATCCTTAATAGAATGTTTCCTTCAATTACACAGCAGGTTCCATCGGATGTTCAAGCTGTCTCCAAAACAGGTCAGAACCAGCGGAGAAAACAGCACCAGTAGGTTATAATCAGAGCAACTTTTCAATAGGATTAGCAACCAGTTGATATAGAGATATCATAAACATATTCTAACACAACTTCCTAGATTTCTCCATACATCACTGTTAGGTGTACAAGTCTATTAAAACTCTTTACTCCATATATACAGGTTTTGTCACAGAGTGAATAGTGTAGATCCACATCAGCCAGCTCATCCATGCCATCAGATCTAGATCTATGCTGTTCACTTCTAATATTGGTTAGAAACATCCTAATGAATAACAAGAAAAAGTCGTCGCCACGCGCCGAAAACCAGGTTTTCATTTAATACTTATACTTTTGATCACAGACTTCTGAGTAGAAATCCCGAGTTGCGTCTTGGTATCAGCTACCCAAAGAAAGTTTGGTGTCAATAGATCACAGCTAACCCAAGTAATAAGGAGAAACCTAAATTTTTATTTTTAGCAAAAATGACATAGACCTTTATCACAGACACCTGGGTATCAATCCTAAGTAGTGTCTTGATATAAGCTACCCACAAACCAAGTTTGGTGTCAATAGGCCAAAGAAAACTCAAGCTATTGAGCAGAAACTGAATTTCTATTTTTAGCTACAGTGACCTTGAGCTTTATCACAGGCGCCTGGGTAGCAATCTCAAGCTGCATGTTGATATTAGATGCCAACACTAAGTTCGGCGTAAATATACCAAAGCAAACTCAAGTTATCGAGGGAAAACTGAATTTCTATTTTTAGCAACAGTGACCTTGACCTTGATCGCAGATACCTGTGGCAATCCCAAGCTGTCCTTTGATATTAGCTACTCATATACTAAGTTTGGCATCCAGAGGTAAAAGCAAACTCAAGTTATTGAGGGTAAGCTGAATTTCTATATTTAGCAAGTGACCTTGACATTTATCACAGACACCTGGGTAACAATCGCAAGCTGCCTGTTGATATAAGCTACCCATAAACCAATCTAAGCGTCAACAGGCAATTTGGCATCAACAGATAACATTCACAAAATACTTAACAAAAAATCTAAGTCAAAAAGGGGCATAACTTTTGCAAAACACAATCAAAACCCCTATGAAACTTGACCTGATAATTGGTACTGTGATGTCAAACAATTATGTAAAGTTTTACAGTTATACCTTGAATGGTAACTGAGAAAAGACAACTTTCACAAAAAACCAAACACAATTTTTAAGTGAAAAAGGGGCATAACTTTGTCAAAATAAGTCAGGGATTATGAAACTTGTCCTGATAATTGATATTGATATGTCAGACAACTATGTTAAGTTTCAAAGTTGTACCTTGAATGGTTACTGAAAAAAACACAACTTTAACAAAAAACTTCACAAAATTTCTAAGTGAAAAAGGGGCATAACTTTGTCAAAATACAGTCAGGGATTATAAAACTTGTCCTGATAATTGGTATTGATATGTCAGACAACTATGTTAAGTTTCAAAGTTGTACCTTGAACGGTTACTGAGAAAAACACAACTTTAACAAAAAACTTCACAAAATTTCTAAGTGAAAAAGGGGCATAACTTTGTCAAAATACAGTCAGGGATTATGAAACTTGTCCTGATAATTGGTATTGATATGTCATACAACTATTTTAAGTTTCAAAGTTGTACCTTGAACGGTTACTGAGAAAAACACAGCTTTAACAAAAAACTTCACAAAATTTCTAAGTGAAAAAGGGGCATAACTTTGTCAAAATACAGTCAGGGATTATGAAACTTGTCCTGATTATTGGTATTGATATGTCAGACAACTATGTTAAGTTTCAAAGTTGTACCTTGAACGGTTACTGAGAAAAACACAGCTTTAACAAAAAACTTCACAAAATTTCTAAGTGAAAAAGGGGCATAACTTTCTCAAAATACAGTCAGGGATTATGAAACTTGTCCTGATTATTGGTATTGATATGTCAGACAACTATGTTAAGTTTCAAAGTTGTACCTTGAACGGTTACTGAGATAAACACAACTTAAACAAAAAACTTCACAAAATGTTGACGCCCGCCCGCCCACCCGCCCGCCCACCCGCCCAACGACATACCCCAATCTAATAACCAGGATTTTTCTAAAGAAAACCTGGTTAAAAAGGGGAACAGTGCAGATCCTGATCAGACAGGACAAATGTGATGTGCGATCTGGATCTACACTTTTCACACATGGATAACAGACATATTTGAATGGAGTAAATTGTTAATTAATGATGAATTTTAAACGAATGATTTGTGGAAAGATATAAAAAGTAAAACTGTTGTTAAGTTTAATGAACTATAACTGACAGTTGTCCTCTTTGAGGTTTGCTAACGACTTAATGTTACAGGTAATTATTGTGATATATCGGTAAGTCAACTATCATTACATCCATTACCCTTTACCTTCTCTCTCTCTCTATATATATGCATTTAATCGCATGTGCAACCAGTGTAGATCCACATCCACTGACACATCTGTGCCTTATGATCAGGATCTGAACTGTTTGCTTTTAAATCTGAAATCACCTTATAAATCCAAGACAGTGTAATCTAGGGCATTTAGCCTTTCACTGACCAAAGCTTATGGCGCAAGGACCACGATGCAGCCAGAATCAACACTGTTTGCTATTCAGTTTATGAATTTCTGCCAAACACCATCAGGAAAATGAATGGACTGGGTACTACTGAACTAAAGTCTGTCACATCAATTTAGCTGATTAAGGCATTTAAAGGATTAAGAAGTGCACGTAATTAACCCCAGGACTGTACTTCTTGTTAACCCCGGCTGTCTACAAGATAAAACATTCTATATGTCGTCCCTAATCACCGGCTATATCATGAAATGGGCCATCCTTTCCTTCATCATGAGACCTCATGGCTTTATCCAACATGACATAACTTTACCTGATTACATCACATTACAATACACAATTTCATGACATGATGTTACCTGACTACATGACACCACTTTACCAACAACATGACATCACTTTGCCAGATAACATAATGTTAACCGACTAAATGACACAACTTTACATGACTACATGACATGACTTTATCTGACTACATGACATCAATTTACCCAATTACATGACATGACTTTACCCTACTGTATGACATGACTTTACCCTACTATATGACATGAATTAACAGACTACAAGTCATGACTTCACCAGACTTCACGACAAGACTTGAACCGACTACATGACTTTTCTCACTCAGTGACAGACCTTCACAAAAATACATATACTGACTTTACTTGACTATATGACATGACTTTCAGTGACTATGTTACATGATTTTTGCTGACTATGTGACATGACTAAAGCTGAATATGCGACATGACCTACGCTGACAATGTAACATGATTTGGGCTGACTGTGACATGACCTATGCTGACAATGTAACATGATTTGGGCTGACTATGTGACATGACCTACGCTGACAATGTAACATGATTTGGGCTGACTGTGACATGACCTACGCTGACAATATAACATGATTTGGGCTGACTATATGACATGACCTACACTGACAATGTAATATGATTTGGGCTGACTATGTACATGACCTACGCTGACAATGTAACATGATTTGGGCTGACTGTGGCATGACCTATGCTGACAATGTAACATGATTTGGGCTGACTATGTGACATGACCTACACTGACAATGTAATATGATTTGGGCTGACAATGTTACCTAAGCTTACAATGTAACATGATTTGGGCTGACTATGTGACATGGATTACGCTGACAATGTAACATAATTTGGGCTGACTATGTGACATGACCTATGCTGACAATGTAACACGATTTGGGCTGACTATGTATCATGACCTATACTGACAATGTAACATGATTTGGGCTGACTATGTGACATGACCTACTCTGACAATGTAACATGATTTGGGCTGACTGTGACATGACCTACACTGACAATGTATTTGGGCTGACTATGTGACATGACCTACACTGACAATGTAACATGATTTGGGCTGACTATGTGACATGACCTATGATTACAATGTTACATGATTTGGGCTGACTATGTGACATGACCTACACTCACAATGTAACATGATTTGGGCTGACTATGTGACATGACCTATGATTACAATGTAACATGATTTGGGCTGACTATGTGACATAACCTATGCTGACAATGTAACATGATTTGGGCTGACTATGTGACATGACCTATGATTACAATGTAACATGATTTGGGCTGACTATGTGACATGACCTAAGCTGATTATGTAACATAACTTGAGCAGACTTAGTAACATGACTTGAGCTGACAATTACTAGGGAACATGACTTAAGCGGACTATGTGACACGACTTGAGCTGACTATGTGACATGATTTACACTTTGTGACAAAACTTTAGCTGACTATGTGACATGACCTAAGCTGTATATGTGACAAGCTTTAAGCTGACTATGTGACATGACTTAAGCTGACTAAGTCACATGATTTAAGCTAAATACATGGCCTGACAAGCCTGTTACATGAGAGGGCTTTGTTTACATCCAGGGGAAGTGGTCCATGACCTTCATTTTGGGGAAAAAGTTATTAGTAAGATTACAACTCTAAAGGGAAATGAAAAAGCCTGATGTAAAGTAACATGTTAAGGAAAACTACAGGATTTTAAAGAAATTTTGAGGGGGAAAGAGGTGCCTGTAAAAGGCCCCTACTAATAAAGGGAAGAAGGAACAAATTCTACACTTCAACAGTGTAAACAAACAGACAGAATGATGTGAACATTCAAGTTGATCCCTGGCCAATAGGATACAGACTGAACATAAAACATCATCCAATAGTTCAACAAGTGCTTTCAAATCTATACCACTTTACTTGAAATCCTTCCAAGACCTGTTAAAATCTGTTTTACTCCAATTTCAAATCCTGGCAGCTTGTTTCTCACATCACTATGGAAACAAGTTGTGCATTTTATCTCAGAAAATGAGCTTGTCGTTTTGAATTTCCATAATCTTTCATGAGTCCAAGGGCACATGTACAGGGGTAGGGTAGACTCTTTCTCCGTCGTTATCAGAAAATAACTGAAAGTACAGACATGCGCAGTGAAACAGTCAAGGGGTAGGGCACACTGACTGGATAAATTTCCCTCTTCAAATTGAGGTTACAGACCACAAATTAATTTTGATCCAGCATGTAAACAATTTTGTGCAGGGAATTGGCCTTAAGTGGAAAATGAAAATAGAAATTAAAAATGTTAACGATTTTGAGAAAAAAAAGGGTTTGGGTAGTAAGCCAAAGAAAATAACTGTGCAATTGGTTAATTATTTTCTTAATTTTCAGCGCTTAAAAGTAGCAAGTATTATGACAGATTATAAACTTAAGTTCTGCATAGACTTGGACGATACAATTCTGGCTAAAATGCCAAGTAAGTTTATTGATCATGCGGCTTGAACCAATAGAAAATTCAGAATTTTATGAAATGCTATACTGGAAGTCTATGGGATTTGAATTAGTGGTCTATAGCTTAAACAAACCTAATAATAAACATAATACAGTAAATGGTGACATTGACCATTTCGAAATTAGTGTCTAAACAACGGAAGTCGGTATTTCCATACAATCGGTCAGCGGGGTACGCGTATGTATAACGACATTGCAGCTATGCGTAAAATTAATCAAATTTCAAAATATTTATTGAAATCAACAAACATTTCAGTAGACAGTTACTGCATATGTTAAAATATGCAAAGTGTCACCAAAAATAATTTCATTTCATGTTACTTTATCATTTTTCTCAGTTAAAATTGTAATAGCGGCGTTAGCTTCGTCCGTAAAGGTTGATAAAGAATGAAAAAAAAAAACAAACAAATGACAAGTTACAATTTATTGCTAAATTAAATAAAATATTTTAAAAGTTTTCTCTAATTTTAACGTTTATCATTGTAAAACATGTTTTTCTCAATATGCTCTATACAATGCCATTATCGGCAACCCCCCTGACCAAAGTAAGATAGGTACCGGAAAACGGGATAAAGAAGTAATTTCGAAATCGAGAATAGGTTATGCATATCTACAAAATATAAAATTTAATATAAATTTATCATTTAAAAATTTATTTTTAATACAAGAATTTAAATCTTTGACTTTATAAGAAATATATTGAGTAATTTTAATGAAAGACAAAATTTTCTGCTAAGTTTGTTATATGTAAAAGGATCGAGATACAGGTGATAGTGTAAACAATGCCACTACAAATTAATCCTATCACTTCATAACCACTCAGGGTGTCTGGCTGCTGTGGGTATCATGAGTTATACATTTTCATAACCCATCAGTGATATATGAGGCTTACTTGCAGGAGAGTGTCAAAATTTCTTTGCTTTTACCAGGAGTTTCATAATTTTGAAACAAAAAAAATATTTAATGCTTGAAATTCTCAACAAAAAGTCTTGATTTTGATCAGATGTTACCATTTCCTGGTAATATAAAAGGTGCACATAGAGTTGTATTGACCCTTAAAACATTACACAGGCAAGGATGCATTTACATACAATTTGGCAAAAGATCTCCTCCTGGAATGGACAAAAGTCTTAAAAGTGGTCTGAATTTAAAAGTAGAAGATTGCGCAAAACATTGAAATAGTAGTCTTATTACTAGTGATAGTATAAACTGTAGTCTTATTACTAGTGATAGTATAAACTGTAGTCTTATTACTAGTGATAGTATAAACTGTAGTCTTATTACTAGTGATAGTATAAACTGTAGTCTTATTACTAGTGATAGTATAAACTGTAGTCTTATTACTAGTGATAGTATAAACTGTAGTCTTATTACTAGTGATAGTATAAACTGTAGTCTTATTACTAGTGATAGTATAAACTGTAGTCTTATTACTAGTGATAGTATAAACTGTAGTCTTATTACTAGTGATAGTATAAACTTTTGGGTGGTCTTTATGCAGGGTTTTACAGTATTGTATCTTGACCACTCAATAAGAAACAAACAATTTGTTATTGTCTATGCTAACCATTTCCTCCATATTTACATTTTTACACATGTGCGACCAGTGTAGATCCAGATTAGCTGGCACATCTGTGCCGTCTGATCAGGATCTGCACTGGTCGCATTTTGGTCAGAAATAACCTAACAAATCAAAAAGCAAACAGTTTAGATCCTGATCAGACGGCAAGGATGTGCCAGCTGATCTGGATTTAAACTGTTGGCCCATGCAATAAAGGTGTATCTATGGAGGAAGGGTTAATCCTTTTCTCATTATTAAATATATGCCTTTAAGGCGTGGACAAACAGTGTACATCCAGATCAGCCAGCAAATCTGTGCCGTCTGATCAGGATCTGCACTTATTTCTTTTTTGATTTATTAGGTTTCTAACCAAAAAGAAAACAGTTTTTAATTAGACTGCATGGATGTGCTGGCTAATCTGTATCTACGCTGGTCACACATGCAATAAAATGTGTATATATTGAGGAAAGGAATAATTCTGACCGCTGCATCTGTCCTGAGGTTCCACCCCAAACTTTACATTATAATCAACATATTCAATCAAAGTGTTGTTTATTCATCTAGTGCTGTAAACACTAATGACTCAGGGTTTCATGAATTTATTAAACACAAGATTGGTAGTATCAGGTCCTCCTACACAGCAAGCCACAGTTAGTTAAAATGTACGTCAACATGGACAAGCAATTTCATCACCGGTATTTTTTATTGTAATTACATAGATTTGTCATGTTGACAGAAGTTTCTGATGTTAGTCGAAACATGTGGTTGCTGATCAACATTGTGTCGTCTTCAGGTTGTCTTTAGGTAATGCGTCGTATTTCAGTAATGTACTTTATCATCAAGTTTATGTACTTTACAACTTTGCAACATGTTTTCAAATACAGTCCTAAAGAAACTAGAGCTGTTTTTAATGTTTCAAATCAATGTCTTTAAAACTGAGGTGTACTTCCTGCAACAAACCAACCAACACTCAGACTGACCAATCAACTGGATGATGACTCCTATATACTCCCAAAACTTGGTTTGCTAGGGTATAATTAAATGTGGCCTAATAATGTTTTAATGAAATTTCCGGTAACAAAAGCTCATTATGTGAGGCATGGTCTGAATGCCAGGATTCCAGATTGTTCATTCTATACTTTGGTCAAAAAATGTATGGCAGCTATGGTATTTTCAATCTGCACTTCAACAACATTTTAATATAATGGTCCAGAACACATTTTGTCCCATCTGTAGCATTTGAAATGAATGCAAATTTTAAAATAATAATTACTTTACTATTTGATTATGAATCATTGTTATTAATGTAACTATGGACTCAAATTCACGGAATTCTCATTTGAAATGATAACCAAGATTATATCTACACAGTAAAACAATCACGTGTGAACAGTTCATGTACTTTAAACAGGCTTAATATAAGTTCATAAGGTGCGTGTGTTTTACTGAATTTTCTCTGAAGCATCTCTTTGGTGACTATTTGCAACTTTTATGTGTTGCTTTTTGTTAATTATATTCAACAATTATTTATAATTTTATTATAAAGATATAATTTTGTTACAACTGATGACTTAATTATATAAAAAAAAAAGATTTTGCAAAATCGATAAAATGCATTAATATCTCACAGCTCACCATATTAGTCAGAAAGGTAGGCAACCTTTTTGCACTTAGTTAAATCTGTACTGTATTTCCTCAAACTGGACTAGAAGAGGACTATCTTGACCCAACATGATAATAATGTTTCATTACTGTAAAACAATTTTATTGTTGAACAAATTAAATTCTTTGCTACTATTTTGTCAGATTTATCCAAGAGAATAAAACCCCACCAACAACAATGAATACACAGTATTGCTATCAGTAAAACTCCTGAGAAAATCCAGAAACCTGGTTCAGTCTGCCAGTGTGATTCATTTTATACAGACCATGATAACATCTCAGCAGATAGTGTCAGTCAAATCATTAGACTACACCATCAAAAATATACAGCTTATCTACACCATTGTTTTCTGAGAATTTACATTTCTAGAAACCCAACACTGATCCAAGATAAAAACAAAGGCTTTGAAAATTTGGAAGACATTTACCAATAATATATTATGTTACAATAAGTGTTTAAATGGTCACATGTCATGTTTTCAAGGGACCTGCACTGACACACTGACAAAGTATTTCCTAGTCACCTACTTTTATTCAAAATGGCTTGTGCAACATTGTGCAGAACAGTATACATGTCCTGGCCCCATAGACATTATCAGCATTTTGACCCAAACTAAAATCTTTGTAACAAAATATTTATATTAAGCTAATCTTTTTTAAAATCGACAAATACTTCAGCACACATTTAACTGGTCCCACTATTTGTTTGACAAGTCCCACTATTTGTTTGACAAGTGTAATATGTTTTAATATTTGTTTGTGAAATTGAGTATGGAATAGCTGAATGTAACATATACTTAAAATTATAATAATCTGTAGGAGCGAAAATTAATGGTTCGATATTTCAGTGTGGGTTGATTTTTTAAGTCCACACAGAACGTCTTTGATCATAAGTACTGTAAAATGCTTTAAGTCAAAATTTCGCAATTTGTGTAAAAAAAATCAGCTATTTTATTTATTTGCGTATTTATGATTTCATGACGTCGTAAAAGGTATTATATGAGGCGTTTGAAGTGAAGAACAGTTCTATGTTAACTAAGTTGCACATTTTTGGATATAATTATATTCGGATATACGTAAACTCATCATATATCCGCGATATTTATGAATTCGCGATGTAAGCGATTTGAGAATATTAGCCAAAATAAAACAAGCGCGAATAAAACCAGTTCTACAGTACATTTTGGTAACAGGTTAGAATATTGCTGTTCACAGCTAAAGGAAACTCTCTGGCAAGGCTTTTTTACAATGCAAGGGGATCTAAGCCATTATAGTGTAATTATCAATCTATAGGTAAGATCCACGCAGGAATTGGAAATACGCATGTCAACGCATTTCTGACAGCGGCTGAGTATACCAGAAATACACCATAAAACTTTAAACAAAATGGAATGTCTCGTAGGTCCAGTAATAGTAAGTTGTTTGTGTATTTTTGGTCTGTTTGATATACTTGCATGACCAGTCATTGCATATTTAATTAACTGAATACTTGAAGAAACGTCACGCTATTTAACTTATTTTATAGAATGGTTTTTGCTAACGTTTAAAGAAAAAAATCTAAAATTAAATTCAGGAATTTTTCACAGTTTGGAAAAGGGCGACATAAATTTTGCAAGACTGGGCGTCAGTTTTAACGCAAGAACAGCGTTTAGCGGTAAACAACGTTGTCAAAATTGGTCAAATATGTTAAATTTTATATCAACAGAAATGGTTTATCTTTGTCTCTAAGGATGGGGATGAAAAAAAATTAAATTCAAAGTTCATGTAACAATTTGGACAAAACTCCATTACTTTAAAGGAATTTTTTTATGAAGGGAAGGCACCAGTTAATGTCCACAAGTCCTCGCTGCAGTAGAAATATTTTAACATGACACTGTATACTCTAGCCCAACTTGTGTTGCTTTATTTTAGTTTGGCAGCAGGGCTTTTCATCCTTATATAACAGAGGCCTATAAAAGGCCTCTTCCCAATCCAAAAATTATAGCATTTTTTCCCAATAGTGGCAGAAACTCTTCCCAAAATGCTAGGTAAGATGTCCAAAAATGGTTAAAAGTCCTGGGAGGAGTGTTTGAAATTGAAGTCTGGAAAATAAAGTGCATAATAAATTTAGATTTAAGTTAAAATACCTATTACTATTCAATTTCATAAAGTAGAACCAATCTTTCAATTAATTGTGTTTTCCCAAAATAAACAATAATTGCGCATAAATTTCCCAATTGGAAAGGCCAGGGCCTCTTCCCAATTTTCTGATGAAAAGCCCTGGGCAGTATACATGAGTAGGAAGGAAATCCTTATCACTATCTTTTCTCAATTTCGAAACAAAAAAGAGAAACAAGGAAAACATTTCTGTTGTAGTTGTAATATTTAAACAGAGTTTTTCCACACAAGTCTTTGACTATGATTAAGTACAAATCAAAATTAATGATGCTTTAATCTTTCCAAGGAATGTTCTTTGTCATGCCAGACCAAGTTCTTATTTGTATACAGGTTATTCAAACATTGCTCACAACTACAATATTCCTCTAGCCAAGATTGAGCAGCGTAGATCCAGATCTGCCTGCACATCTGTACAACCTGATCCGGAAATAAAATTCTTGCTTCACTGTCAGGAATGAATCTTAAATCTAGAAATCTTTCCCTTAAAACTAGTGTACATGTATATTCTTATCAGACTGCATGGATGAGCTGGCTGATCTGGATTTACACTGGTCACACATTGAATATAAGCAGTATTCATGGAAAAGAGGGTATGACCGGAGATAAAAACATTTGTAGAATCCTCTGCTCGTCAGAGAACATCGGTCACAAAGTAAAGAAGTTCAAAGCAAAGTAAATCTTCGGGCAACTTGACAAAATTCATCAATCATGTTGGTATTTTTATTAAATTTTATTTGCTGTTATTTTTTTGGTTATCCCAAAGCTATAACAAACTTGTCATCTAATAAAACATAAAAAAGGTGAGTGGATCTCTCAGGGCTCGAAACTTTGCTTCTAGGTGAATAATTTATTACAGCCAACATAAATCTGTCTTAATTGTTTTATCCTGCATTAACTAGTGTTTACAAACGACACAGTAATTAGTTTCTACACTTATTGGTTGATGGAAAATGTCATACAGATATTAATGATACAAATATCTTAACTGTATTTTGGGTGAAAGTTGAACCTATTACTCATTGAATCATGTAATAGACTTACCACTTTTTCAATTTTAGATTCCTAAAATTGTTGTAATATGGGAATTTAATGATGTTATTAACCCCAATACTAAACAGTGTAGACCCTGATCAGTGCACAAGGTTATAAACTGAGCATGGAATCCAGTCTCAAATCTCAAGCATCTGATTGGCTGAAATGGCAACTGGTCGCCATTTCAGCCAATCAGATGCTTGAGATTTGAGACTGGTTTCCAATCTCAGCTTTATAACCTTTAGCCCAGACAACATGGACTTCAGGCTGATCTGGGTCCATTCCAAGTTCCATTGTCACATACTCAATGTAATTTAAGGTAGGATTACCTACGAAACTTAAGACTTTTCCTGGCCTCAAGGTTGCAAATATGACATAACAAAATTTATGTAACTTGCACTCAGCACATTGAGAATATAAAAGCTTATTAATTCATACTAATGAGAAATATCATTTGTTTTGCTGGCATGTCCTTTAGAGCCTTTAGACATTTGGACCCATTTACCATCAACAACCTGTAGATGCCCACAAGTTTAATACAGACCCACTTGTCTAGGGGCATTAAGAAAAAAATCTAGTCAGTGGTAACAACAAAATAAACAGACAGAAACCTTTAAAATACATATATAATAATATGGAGTAAAGGGTTAAATTTTGTATCCATGATTTTTTTTTTCTATGAACATTCATCACACGAAGAACCAAGTGATATGGTGTATTTGTTCCATGCATGGTTCAAATGAACCGGTGAGTTCACAGGGTGGAATGGAAGACTTCCAGAAAAAGGTATTTTGAGACAGTCTCAGTGTATTTACATGATAATTGACAAGGCAAGCTTTCACAAGACCTATGACCACTAAGTGTGACCTTAACATTTGAAATGGGAGCCTGTGATTAGCCTGCGCCCTTCCATCTCACTGAAGTTAACATTCGTGCAAAATATAAACAAGACTGCTCATCGCATGTTCAAGTTATGGACTGGACAAGCTTTTACATGACTTTGACCACTGTGTGGTCATTACCTTTGAGATGGAAAACTAGGGTTTGGACAAAGCACTCTGTCTCATTGAGGGTAACATGCATGCCAAATATATGCAAGATCCCTCAATGCATGTTTTTCTTGTGAGCTGGACAAGCGTTCTAATGACCTTTGATCCCTTAGGATGTGCTTAATATTTTAGAATAAAACCTGGGTTTTGCATGCCACATTCTGTCTCACTAATAGTCCCTCTATTAGATTCATGCCACAGGGTTTTTTTTCCTTATATAACAGACGCCGAAATACGGCGTCGTCCCCAGGCAAAATAGGTTACTTTTTTCCCCTTTCCAAGATGAAAATTTCCCCACTTTAATCGAATTTCCCCATCAAAAACAGACAAAAATGTGTGAAAAAGGCAATTTCAATACAAAAACAATCCATTTTGGCGCTCAGAAACTTTACTGGTGTAAATGAACTGTTAAAATCGTGTCATTCTTTATTTTGTTTCAACTGTAAAAATTTGATGAGCAAGTTTTTAACATTACACTGGTATTGTCCGTACCAGACCAGACCAAATTCAAAATAACACTATAGTGATGATAGACTCTTGCACAGCAAAGTCTTCACTCTTTGCACACCAGTCACTGTCTAGTCAGTTAGATGGTCTGGTCTGGTGCAGACTTTACCGGTGAAAAGTTAAAAACTTGCCAGGCATTTTTTACAGGTGTAAACAAAATTAAGAATCCACTGAAACTAAAAAAACCAACAGTTCTTTGGCAATCACTGGCATTGGCAATATCTGGCATTAGAATCCACAATGACACTGTTAGGTAAATTGTTAGGCCATTTGACAGGCAATGTCATTACTAGTAAAACATGTTGGCAAGATTTAAAAACAGGATTTTTAACAGTATCCATCATGGAAATGTCACTTTAAATATATTATGAAGAACAAAAGTTTTGTTTGCTTGTTTTAATGTGTATAATTATTACATATGTATTTCCCTAAGATTTGATAAGAGATTAATCATTTTCCCCAAACTGGAAAAACACGCGCGAATTTCCCCTCTTGACAGGCTAGGGCCGCATCCCCAGTCCCTAAAAAAAAACCTGTGCCAAATATAAAGAAATTTGCTTGATGCATGTTAAAGTTTTGCACCAGACAAATGAGACAGATACACTTATGCACGGACACATGCACCTACATTTATCCCCCAAAGTTACAACTAACTTGAGCTCACCGCAAACTGGCTCGCCAAAATTTTATTTGCAACACGCCAAAATGTTAACTGTTGATCAACAGACAAATAATTTTGATCTGAAAATGTCCCATTATCTGGATACACACATCTTTCACAAAATACCTTTAATCATTAAACAACTTCGCTAATTGTAGCCAGAGGCAAATAAAACACATGGTAAACTTGTGATTTCAAGAAACATTACCTATACAAACAATCAATTATCCTATAAACAATCCTGTTTGTCAATAATTATTGTCACAAAATAGTTGATAATCCTCAGTGACACTGATCAGATGAATATTTTAGGAACTTTTTGACACAACTGTTAAGTGCATGATATGGCCTGAAATACATGATATAGCCTACTGGCGCTTGACCAGCCGCCTCCCCTGCCAATCCTTACTACTACGCCCTTTTTTGTAAAAATGGTGTCAAGTCACCAATATTATTCCATTCTACTAAAATATGCGAAAATACACCATCAAAATCGTATTCCAAAATTGTTTTATATTTCTATGTATTTTATTGAATAATGGTCAGGAACGGCTCCAGACCCTAGCCCCGTTCAAGAGGCTGTTTCTCCTACAATACTGTGGGTTTCAGCCTGACAGCTGTTTGGTTCAATGCAACAGGGACAGATCTAACAGTAAATGTCAAAAAGTCTCACCAAAGGCTCGAAATACGTGTAATATTCAACAAAAAACGGCTCCGATATGCAGGTTATTTTTTCATAGATTCTTCTCCCCCATGCGACTTCCGGAAATTCCCGACGCTTTTGGTCGGAGCGTTCTGATTGGTAGAACTATTGACGTAGTCCGGGAAATACTTTGCACATAAATTGTTCGAATAATCAGAACGCTCCTAATAAAAGCCTCTGGGATTTCCGGAAGTCGCCTGGTGGTGGAGAATCTATGAAAAAATAACCAGCATTTCGGAGGCCGTTTTTTGTTGAATATTACGTGTATTTCGAGCTTTTGGTGAGACTTTTTGTCATTTACTGTTAGATCATACCCTCTTGCATTGAACCAAACAGCTGTCAGGCTGGAACCCACAGTATTGTAGGAGAAACAGCCTCTCGAACGGGGCTAGGGTCTGGAGCCGTTCCTGACCATTATTCAATTATATACATAGAAATATAAAAAATTTGTAGAATACGATTTTGACGGTGTATTTTCGCATATTTCAGTAGAATGGAATAATATTAGTTACTTGACAGCATTTTTACAAAAAAGGGCGTATTAGTAAGGGTTGGCAGGGGGGGGGGGGGGGGGCGGCTGGTCAAGCGCCAGTGATATAGCCTGAGATACTTACCTGTGTATTCAGCATTTCACTTTTACACTTTGACCTTTTCTTACTGACACTTTGATCTGAATTTTGATCCTAGATATATGGGAAACAGAATCTGGATCAAATTATTGGGATTATTTTGAATCACGGGGATATCACATATCTGAAGGTAATTTGTTTGGGACCCTAACTTCCTGGCAAAAATTCCAATTAAAATTAAATATTGCTTCCCAAAATGGGGGTTCGAGCAACCACTCACTTATACCCCTCTGGACTGCCCCTGCCAATTATTGGTATTTTAAGCTTATTTGGAAATTCCAAGCACCATTGCCACATTCAGAAAAATGGTTACAAAAACCTGATGTAGGATAACCTACATTTTACTTTTTTTCTGGCCTTGAGGCCAATAACTACAAGATGACAACGAACTTTTCTATTTCCAAATACACTGCCAATGTCAATTTGATTGACTGCATATTAAACATTGATAATGTAGAACTAAAGTCTATTATTTTTGGGTCATCATGACCTCAGCTCAAGTTTCCGCACGTAAAATGTGTCTGAAATAAATCAATTCCAAATGACATGTACATTTACGCCTTATAACAGTTATCCACTCCACAGCCGCATGTAAAAAGTGATTTATTTACCTATATATATCTGCCGATATTTTGAAATAAAGCAAATTGGATTATAAGTTCGGCCCTAATCCTAACTGTTGTAACTCTTTCACTTCCATGTTGATGACGTCAAATAATAACAAAAGAAACATAGGCCGTTCCTTGACTGAAATAGACACTCCTAAAATATATAGACTGCGTCGCTGTCCTCGACAGCATTGTTTCACATTGAGGGCTATGTAAGGTATTGGTCAAATTGAATTTGTCTAACACATCAAAGAGTAAAGACGGACATATTTCAGTTTTGCGCCAAGCCCTAGACTTTCAAAAAAAATATGACTGTCACGATAAACTAACATGTATTGGGTGGGCATTAGGTTGTATACCACCAAAGTTTTTTTTCAATCTTCACCAAATTTTATCAAAATATTTATATGCATAGAATCTTGGTCAAGTCTGATAAACAACCAAATTTCTCCAATAGCTAACTGACTTCAAAGAAGAGTGATGAGATAGGTTAACAAACCAACTGAACGTTTTTAAGTCTAGCACAACAGTCACTTGCAGACAAAGTCCAGCAGCGAACCTGTACATATGTTCTAATGTTTAAACTATCCTTTGAAAAAAATGAAAGAGTTATAAGAACACTTGTGGTGGGTGGGCATTAGGTTGTATACCACCAAAGTTGTCTGATTTCCAACTTGTTTCAATCTTAACCAAACTTTGTCATAATATTTATATGCTTAGAATCTTGGTCAAGTTCAATAAACAATCAACTATCTCCAATTACGTTGATGATTATGGCCCTTTAATTGCTCAAATTTGACCAAGTTATCACTGTCAACACCCTAACTTGGAAGGTTTCTATCCAAATGAACACCAGTTTAATATAGCCCGCAATCTCATTCTATCCAACATTGTCTCAGTATTATAGTCATTGGGTTATTGAAAAGAGCTTGTACCTAATGTTTTTGTGAAGTATTAGTTTGCACACGAAAATTGGTTTGAAACCAAAAACTAGTGATTATATTAAATAGTATCATAATTATTATAGTAATATGATGTGTATATGAAATCTGGACTTACACTACCCATACGTAAACCTACGTAGGTTACTGTAAATATTCTCTGTAAGAGAATTCCTAATACATTCCGTTTGAATGTTGAATTCCTTTTTTTTAATGTAACTGTTGGGTTTTTGACATGATGTCTTGAACTGACATTTGAAAGTCTTGGGTAAGTTGGGGCGGGAGCTAAGTGTTACACCCAACAAGTATATCTAAACTTCGTAGTACAGTAGGAACATCTTCCGTGTAAAAGTACCATACTCATGCTATAATAACTTTTACTGTTATACAGATCCCAACCCCAGGTAAATACAGAGATAAACTACTATTGTGTACAGGCACCTTAGCCTCTCCCAGCTCAAGAATGCGTTTTATTACGTGGCAGTCAGCTGTATGTTGATTTTGATATGCAGCACATTAAAAATTCCATCTACGGTGTTCATTGTTTTGATCAGATCTGTGTCTACAAACTGTTTTAGCCTCCGGCCTTACACCTGCATCAACAACATTTCTGTGCCTCCAAATATGACAATAACTCCAAGCTAGTCTTCATCTTTATTTTATTTCTGTTATCCAGCTAAAATGGTTCAAAATATAACTGACATACATTTTATTGAAATTAAAAATTGTTACACAAAACATGCACTAGAATTGACAAATAAGTTGTTTTACATGAATCACACTATGTTAAAAAAATAATACACTATCAGTTTATTTTAGAGGCAAAATATGGCTAAAGAAATTCACTCACATGCTTTATTCAGTAATAAGTTTTGTTATTTTTGAAAATTAGAGAAAACAGTTTGTGGTCACAAGTTCCCAGCAGGCATAGACACAGACTCTCTGTCATCAAACTTAATCAAAGACTCCTCCTTAACACAAACTGAGCATTCACGGACACAATATTCTCTCTCAGCTGTCATAGACAGAATCTCAGAGGATATAGACACAGACTCTCACTAGACAGATGCTCTCAGGAGACATAGACACTCTGACCAGACATTGACACATACATTCTCATCAGCAGATATAACCAGATATAACCATGAACATTCAGTAGACATAAACGCTTGCAACTGTCGGCAGACACAGAAATTCAGCAGACAGACAAGATTCTCGGCAGACAGACCCTCTTAGCAAACAGACACTCAGCAGACAATGACATGAAAACTCTCAGCAGACATAGATTTTCCAACCAAAGACAATCAGTAGATACAGACATGGACCCTCTCAGCAGACACTGATCATTTCAGCAGACATAGACCCTCTCAGCAGACACTGATCATTGCAGCAGACATGGACCCTCTCAGCAGACACTGATCATTTCAGCAGACAGGGACCCTCTCAGCAGACATGGACCCTCTCAGCAGACACTGATCACTTCAGCAGACATGGACCCTCTCAGCAGACACCGATCATTTCAGCAGACAGACCCTCTCAGCAGTCCCTGATCATTTTTGCAGACATGGACACTCTTAGGAGACACTGATCATTTCAGCAGACATGGACCCTCTCAGCAGACACTGATAATTTCAGCAGATATGGACCCTCTCAGCAGACACTGATCATTTCAGCAGACATGGACCCTCTCAGCAGACACTGATCATTGCAGCAGACATGGACCCTCTCAGTAGACACTGATCATGTCAGCAGACACTGATCATTTCAGCAGACACAGACCCTCTCAGCAGACAGACACAGACTCCCTCACAGCGAACTAAAATATTTGTATAAACAATGAAACTTGGTACCTATCATATTGAATTTTATCAATATTTTGGGAAGTCAAACATTCAAAATATCATTTTGTCCTGCTTCTAGGAAGTTTGTAACTTATAAACATACTAACTACCATTCATCATCAAACACGACAATGCTAACTACCATATATAAGTCATCTAAAACTACAATCATATTAACTGGAATAAATGTAATCATAATAAAATCACCAAATCTGAGTCATCTATAAAAACTGTTTTTTTTCAGGAGAGTTTTTCAGGTCCTGCACACCATCAAAATTATACATAGATAAAGAACAACATGTTGGCATCTACAAGTTCTTAAATATACAATTTTCAAGTATGAATATTAACAAGTAAATTCTTTTTTTTACAATCAACAAACGCTGAACTATTCAAACATTTTTTTTCTAATTAAAAATCACACACATGCATAAAACTCACAAACTTATAAAAAACTATCATGAAATTGTCATGCACATCATTTTTTTCTGTTAAAATAATAAATACATGTAATTACTCAAATCTGTATTAAATTACACAATAATGTTTTTCATCAATTGTAAGTTTTGTAAATAAATAAAACACCAAATTAATACAAATTTTACGATATAGTTAAAAATTTCAGTACACCACTCAGTTTTGCAAATTATAGTAAGATATTATCCATCTTGTATTCAAACATAAACATATGCCTAACTTTTACACAATACCTTTTATACAATTATAAATTAAATCACAAATTTTCTAAAAAATCCTTGAAAGACATCTGTATAAACATTAACTAACACTGTTTAACAGAAATTTATTAACTGAATACAAAAATTTATTAACTGAACAAACAATGTAGACCTTGATCAGACCGTAAGGAAATACTGCGTGAATCAGGTGTTGTGTATAAATGTGACAGGCAAATATAAGTATTATAAGTTCATTCAAAATCTATTCAAGTTTGATTATAAAAGTGTATGGCCAAATTCTTGAGAAACTGTCCAGTTGATTCAGGAGCACCAGGAATTTAATTCTGGAGTTTACATTTACTTTAAAATCACCTTAATGTGAAAACAGGTTCCAAAGTTATAAAGCTGAGATTGGAAACCAGTCTCAAATCTCAAGCATCTGATTGGCTGAAATGGCGACTGGTCGCCATTTCAGCCAATCAGATGCTTGAGATTTGAGACTGGTTTCCATGCTCAGTTTTATAACCTTGGGCACAGTAGTGTGCAAACTTTATAAGCAGATGAAAGATATGCCGAGTTTCAACTTAAACAGGGAAATGAACCCATGGCTCTTACCCTGGAAACAGTCTTCTTAAGAAGAATAATGCAACTATCCTCTTACCCTGGAAACAGTCTCCTTAAGAAGAATAATGCAACTATCCTCTTACCCTGGAAACAGTCTCCTTAAGAAGAATAATGCAACTATCCTCTTACCCTGGAAACAGTCTCCTTAAGAAGAATAATGCAACTATCCTCTTACCCTGGAAACAGTCTCCTTAAGAAGAATAATGCAACTATCCAATTTAGTGTTGATTAATTTTGATTGAACGCAAAAATTTATAAGCAAGTTTAAAGATAATTATTATAAACTCAATTAATCATAAAATTGTGAACACTAAAAATCTAATTATGCATTTGAAGATCTCGTTCATGCGTATAAGACAATTGTTAAAATTTCTTGGTTTTAGACCAATGATTGTCATTTTACAACAAAATTTACAGAGATTGTAACTAACACCTGAAAGAAATCTGCTGCCATTTTAACTTTCTTTTTTGATACAACTAGATTTGTGAATTGGATGAGGTTGCAAAGTTTTTCTATACTACAAAAACAGGTGATCAATGTTTACAAATTCAAAAAGCTATGCTGCTTGTGACTTCTTTACAAATAGTACGTAGTCAAATTTCTATTTTTTTTTTTACATAAAAAATTCATAATATTCTTATTATAATAAACATTACAATTGATCTTTCCTATGAAATAAACAGAACTCTACTACTATCTACCAATAATGAACATTTACTGGCAGGCAAAGTCTACATAATATTTCACATATCACTGGCATTCTCAGTAAACAGTCTTGTTCTTATGCAGACTCTTGTATCCCATTGGCAATCAGAACCTCCTTTCAAGTTGGTAATTTTATCAAGGAAGAGCAGTTTATCTGATTATATCACAACAAAAGTTCATCCTTGAAGAGTTCTTTCCTGCAGTTTTTTTTTGTAAACGATCAGCTTTTTCTCCAGTTTGAGCAATGACTGAATGTGAATTGAGCAAAGCTGCATCAATTTGAGTTCACCTTTCATTCTTTTTTTTGTAGTTCAGATATGTTATAAGTTTGAGCAATGTGTTTTCCAGCACTGAATGTGCGATAAGCAGCAGCAGCAGCAGCAGCAGCAGCAGCAGCACAGAATCTACAATGAGCAAAGCTACCCCTCATTTCGGAAGGCCTTCCTTCAGTATGGTAGATATCAGCACCTTGTCCTGCATTGTGTGTTCAAGCTCCTTCTCATCAAGTTTCAAAGTTACCTGAAAAACAACAGGGAATAATCAACCCTACGACGCCCAAGTGTGTGTAACAGCTTGCTTTTCTTTTTTTATAAATAGCAAAGAAATTGACTGACAAAATAATGGTAGTGAACATTGGGCAAACATCAGACAGCCCAATGTTCAAATCACTTTTATATGCCATGCATAAATATTACTATATGAAACAAACATAATTATGGCAGGAACAAGAAACAGTAAATTTATGTAAACTATGTATGTGCAAATTATTATTCTTATCAGTAGTCTAAAAGGTGAGTTTTCTGGAAATGCCAAACTGACCTTTTTTATCAAGCAATTATCTACCACTGCAGTTTTGTATTTCATCAACATATGTTTATTATCGAGGCAAATTTTAACAGCAGCTTTCTCCTGATGTCATTTAAAATGAACACTAAAAACATCATGCATTTCTGGCAGCTGAATCATTTACATATTATATGGGTGTCCAACAATGAAACAATTTTATCTCTCTTCTAATTCTGTGAAATTGTGAAATCCTTATTGCTCCTTTATAATGTTGTCATGACTGTTCACAGATATGTTACCTTATTCATTCTGGTTTCCTTCGCCTTCTTGATGCCAATCATCCCGCGCGACTCGAGCAGTGTGAGAATACCCTGGTATTCGGACTGGTCAACAGGTGCCATCTGACGATTCTTGCACACTTTACAGTATGCGTCATGCAACTGCAACACGGAAAGATCGATCATTAAAATCACTAAATACTAATGAGATCATCATCAGATACCAACAACAAACCACCTTTCATTGTCAACATCATAATCATCAATTTAAGCTAAACGTTTGACAAGGACTTCAGTGATCATTTCAACTGATTTTATACCAGGTAATGCAATATTCTCATTAGAAAAAAAAAAAAAAATCCCAATTTTACTTTATTAAAAAAAATTTGAAAGCTTACAAAACAAGGTTTTTGAATACACTGCAACTCTGTTATATCGCGATCCGTTATATCGCGATATCCAATATATCGCGCTTGGTCCGTGGATCCCAATTTTTTTCTACATTTACAATGTATCTGTTTGTTCATTCTTCGTGGGTGGTAAAAAAGATAAAATGATTAAATCAACATTGGCGACAAATTCACGAAACGCACGCTTTTTCCGTGCCGTATTAGGTCATTATCGGCAAAGGCTGTTTATTACATTTTGTATGCAGGGATTTAAGAGGCAATGTACACGCTCACAAGCAGATACAATTTAGAATAAATAGATGAAAGTTTTATTTACAATTCTGTTGCTTTTGATTTGACATGAAACCCCCTTTGTGACGAACAATAGGTGCGAAAAACACCATGAAGCTAATATGGTACTGGCAGAATTTCGTTCACGAGACAAACCGCAAATTAGCGACAATTAATGCAAGTTGCTAACCATAACAGGCATGAGCAGGAAACGTCAAAACAGTTTGTTGTTTTGACATTACCTGCTCATCGACATTTCAAGCATATAAACGATGGACGACGACGAACTAACATGGCCGACCATGACTGACCAACAGATCATCGATCAGTTGAAAGTACTGAAAACAATAATACCACAGTTGAAAATTGGTGACGGAGGTCTTTGTTTTGTACATTAATTAATTTCTTTTTATTAAAAATAGAACTTAATTAATTATATTTAAAAAAGTTGTTTTAAAAACATTTGTCCAGCACGGAACGTACTCCCTGATGTACCCGTAGATTTCACGGCGTGTTAATTACGCAACACCGCGATATACATGCATCAGACAACAAAAACAAATGAATTCTCCTTGTTTTAGCGCGATTATTTACTTATATCGCGCACCGTTTATATCGCGGTCGGCGGGCTTGGACCCCGAGGTCCGCGATATAATGGAGTTGCAGTGTAGTCATAGTTTGAAACAAGAATCTCTAAAAAATGATCACTTATTAATTCTAATAGTGTTTAGGAATCTGCATTGGTGGTCAGAAGTAACACAATTCATCCAAAAGCAAAGTGTAAATCCTGATAAGATAGCAGAGATGTGCCATCTAATCTGCATTAACACTGTTCACCATTCAAAGTGTATATATGAAGGTAAGAGTTAGAGTTTTCCAAACTCGGAAAACTCTGGGTATAGTTCCTAATTCTGTGAACATGGGGGATGTTCTCAGATTTAAATGAAAAATCCCTGGGCTAGGTAAGCTGCAATAGTTGTAAGTCAGCTATAATGCAATTTCCTAGAAAACTCCTGTGTGTTCTACAAACTGAGACTCCAGATTCACAAATGAAGAAGCAATTAAGATCAATCAGCTTTAGTTTATTTTTGACATGCCCAATATCACTACTCACTTTTCCTGCAGGAACTTCTTTCATCTTTCCCTGCTTGAGCAGCAACAGCAGACTGCAGACGACGAGTTTCTGCTGTAGAGGAACTGTTTCCTGTTGTTGTGCTGAGGCACCACTACCGTACACGTCTGACAGGACATTGTTGATGTGCACTACACCGATCTTCTTTACCACTTTAGGTGATTGCTTCACAGGGCAATTTGAACCTACACAACGAAACAATTAACAAAATTAACTACTTCACAGGGCAATTTGAACCTACACAACGAAACAATTAACAAAATTAACTACTTCACAGGGCAATTTGAACCTACACAACGAAACAATTAACAAAATTAACTACAAACATTAAACACACAATATCATGGTTAAGGAATAAATTAATGTGTTCTTATGTGATAGAAAGTCTGTCCAAGATGATTTTTCTGGTTCCAGAAAATTAATTTTTCTAAATTCTCGCTTCATATTTCTGAATAATGCTGTGTCCAAGGTTGCAATTCAGATTGAGAAAAATGCTTTCTGCAGCCTTTAAACTAGACTGTGTCCACAGGACACTGATGCCCCCACTGCTGCAATAACATTTGTTACAAAATTTTGTACCAGGTATTAACAACATGTGGTGATCATGATTAGTAAATGAGGAGTAAGTGCCACAAAATTTAATAACTAACATAAACAAAATGCCATAACTGTGGTGAAAATTGTTGCAAGACAATGTCCTTTACAACAATCTTCACATCATGTCTAATCATCTGTGCAAGTTTAAAAGAAATCAGCCAAATAGAAAATGTGAAGTTGATGCCACAAATATTTGTAAGTGAAATTAACAAAGGGCCATAACTGTGGTAAAAATGGCAGCAGAAAAAAATCTTTTTTTTATGATCATCTACCCAGCATCTTGATCATGTGTGCAAGTAAGAAAGAAATGTGTCCAAAAGTAAATGAGGAGTTGATGCCACAAGATATTATTACTGAAAAAAAAACAACAAAAAAACAAAGGGCCATAACTCTGGTAAAAATAGTCGCAGGAAAAAATCCTTTCTTCATGATCATCTACACATCCTGCTTCATCATCTGTGCATGTTTGCAAGAAATCTGCCCTGTAGTTTAGGAGGAGTTGATGCCACAAGATTTAATTACTGAAATTAACAAAGGGCCATAACTCTGGTAAAAATGGTCGCAGGAAAAAATCCTTTCTTTACGATCATCTGCACATCCTGCTTCATCATCTGTGCAAGTTCGAAAGAAATCGGCCTTATAGTTTTGGAGGAGTTGACGCCACAAGATTTAATTAATGAATATAACAAAGGGCCATAACTCTGGTAAAAATGGTCGCAGGAAAAAATCCTTTCTTTACGATCATCTACACATCCTGCTTGATCATCTGTGCAAGTTTGCAAGAAATCTGCCTTGTAGTTTAGGAGGAGTTGACGCCACAAGATTTTATAACTGAAATTAACAAAGGGCCATAACTCTGGTAAAAATGGTCGCAGGAAAAAATCCTTTCTTTACGATCATCTACACATCCTGCTTGATCATCTGTGCAAGTTTGAAAGAAATCCGCCTTATAGTTTAGGAGGAGTTGATGCCACAAGATTTGGGGACATACGGACGGACGAGTGCAACTCTATTTGCCTCCCACTTTGTGGGGGCATAAAAACTGAAACTGGCAAAAACTAAATCATTTGCACCTATGGAAGTAATTACATAACTTGCATCAAAAATATCTGTGACATAAGGATTGGAGATTGAAGCTTACCAGAATCAACAGACTTGAGGACTTGTTGAGCTCGGACATCACTCTCTACGAGTTCTACAGCTCGCCGGCAAACATCTAATGCCTTCCTCATGTCACCAGCTACAGCGGAGATTTTCCTCGCACAGAACTGTATTGCTGTGGCATCCATCACGCTTGTCCCATCCTTTTCAAACTGTTAAGATATACAAAGGATTGAAGGTTTTGTTTCAAGAAATTAATCTGAAGGGTTATAAATTATAGTGTTTCATATAGGTGGGAGAAATGTCAAGTCTGAAATAATGACTTCAGGATTTCTCCAAATGAATAATATACCAAAGTAAATGTGGCATAACCTAAGGGTTAAGTATTTAAATCCAGTCATGTGATGGGGTAAGGCTATGTTTGTTCCCATGGATAGAGCCACTAAAAGTCCTAGTATCCGCTTGTAGAAGCTGCGTACAGTGTGCAATGGTTATTCGTTGGGAAGTAAGTTTTTTCTAACATAACCTCAATTGTTAGATTCTTAAGAACCTAAATGATGGCTAACTGGTTGAAGGTGTGCTACTGGGACAATCATTTACATTTTTCGGAATGGAATTTCACCCAACATGAACTGTGGTAAAAATTCTTCAAACATAACTTAACCACATCATTGAATGTTCATTGATTTGAAAGAGGAATCCCATCTCTTGATCTTTAATTAAACAACTGCCGAAAACTTTTTTGTCAATAAAAATTAAAATTATCTTAGTTAAGGGAATTTCTAAATCCATGCACACTCTGAAATTTTTATGAATGTAAAGATCAGTGAAAGATTTTGAAAATCCGACCACAAGAGGCTGATCTGGTCCTACATTGTTGGCAAAGGCCGTAAGTCACATTTTATCACAGCAAGTTCCATATAATAACATTGACTTACATCTTGGATCCTGTCTTTAAGTATAGCAGAAATCTGATCTTTTGTGTAAGGAGCAAAGTTGAGCAGTTTGGGCTTGCAGTTAGGACGTGCCTGAAGTCTCGGTAGAATACGATCTGTCAGGTCGAGGGCATTAGCAATTCCTGAAAATACACAAAGGCTTGACAGTGTAGACTCAATTTTGTATTAACTATTTATCTATTTGTAAGAAATAATGGTCTTTTTTGCCATTGTGTTCAAAATACTGTAAAATGATCTTTGAACAGAATTATTTAACCATTTCCTCCATATAGACGTATTTTTAGTGTGCAACCAGAGAAGATCTAGATCAGGGTTGAAGGTTATAAAGCTGAGTTTGGAAACCAGTCTCAAATCTCAAGCATCTGATTGGCTGAAATGGCGACTGGTCGCCATTTCAGCCAATCAGATGCTTGAGATTTGAGACTGGTTTCCATGCTCAGTTTTATAACCTTGGGACCAGCACATCTGTGCTGTCTGATCAGGATCTGCACTGGTCGCACTTTGGTCAGAATTAACTTAACAAATCAAAAAGCGACCACTGCAGATCCTGAACAGAAGGCATGGATCTAGACTTTTTGCCCATGCAATAAAGGTGTATCTATGGATGAAAGGGTAGACTGACAAAGTGAATGTCAATAATTTTGAAAAACCTGAAAATCAATGACACCATCTGCACTGTTCATTTCTTGGTCAGAAATATTCTGTAAAGCTAATCGAAGAAATATCTTATAAAGCTAATCTAAAATCAAAAAGCAAACACAGTAGATTCTGATCAGGTGGCACGGATCTGATCAGGTGGCACGGATGTGCCAGCTAATCTGTATATCAGAGCACTAGACAACTTTTGGGGACAGGTACCCATACCCGCAGGAAGGAGAATTTTACGTCATTTTAAGACAATAAGGGGAATTTTAAGTAATATACACGTTTTGAATTTAAAGAGTCACACACACTTGTAACACTGTTTTCTATCTCTGATTATAATAACAAGCATATTTTGTGACAGTAGACTTAAAAATAGAACAATTTAGTTACTTTTTTATTATTTTTTTTAATGTTATTTTTTTATAGATTTTTTAGGGGAATTTTTTTCTGAAATAGGGGAAAAAACATACTATTTTGACAGGGGAATGGGGCCCATATTCGGCCCTAAAAACAGCCAAATGAGTGCCCTGTGTATATACACTGTTTGCCTGTGCCATAAAAGTTGTATCTGTGGAATTAAAGAGCAAAGCTTTTTGCTTCTTTAACAGGGGCCTTTTTGGGGCACCTTCCCCTCAGAAAATTTCTTTAAAATCATGCAGTTTTACCCAAAATGTAACTTTACATCAGGTTTTTATTCCCCATCAAAAAATCATGTGATTTTCCCCAAAATTAAAGGGCATGGGCACATCCCCAGGCAGTGAAAAAAAGCCCTTAAGAGTAAATATGAGCAACCCATAACAGGTTGAAGAATGGAGATTTCTTGCTATGGGAATATTCTGAACATGAACAGTTAGCTTGACCTACCAACAAGGATGAGTCGTGACTTCTGCAGTGATGGCCACTCAAATATTGTGTAGAGAATCTCCTGGTTTTTACTGTCTAGTTGATCAATCTCATCCAGTACCATCACACTGAAAACATAATGTAAGGTTAACATACAGCTTGACACAACTTGATCTGGTCTAAAGGTTATAAATCTGAGATTGGAAACCAGTCTCAAATCTCTTGGATCTGATTGGCTGTAATGGCGACTGGTCTTGAGGGTTTTTGACTGGTTTCCATGCTCTGTTTTATAACCTTGGGCACAGGGTTTAAAGCCAAGATTCCACCAGAAAGCTATAATCAATGAAAATTTATCAGAGTGGAAACCAAAGGCAGAGTTCAGTCACATGTGATTCTGCTTTATACCCATTTAACAAGAAGACACCACAATGCCATGAAACAGTTCTGGTTATTCAATTTATGTTACTTACATTTGCATTTTGTTTGCACCATGCTTCATTTACACAAAAATACACATTCTTTCTCATAACTGTTTCTACTACCTTTCAAGTTTCATGCAAGTTTGTTAGCTGCTACAAAATCTGCTTTGTACGAATATTAAGATAGAATTTGGAAAGTCTAAAGAGACTTTGCAATGGATGAACATGTCTGGTAGTAATGTTTTTAATTGCACCATGCAAATAAAACAAACATATGCAAATGTATTCCTCATAACTAGCTGTTTCTATTGCCTTTGATGCAAGTTTGTTAACTTAATACAATCATTGATCAAAACACCTATAAATATTACTGAAAATACTCAAAGTCATAGAAACACAAGTCCAGAAATACTCATGAATTAAAAAGGTTTAACTTCAGTGTTTATACTCACATTGAGGGCCCTTCTGCAGTAAGAACTTTTTCAACAGCCCTCAGCCTCTCTTTGGCAGTTGGTGCATTTTTGCCCGTGATGTCTGAATACAGTTTGCCATAAACAGTGGCAGAGTTATCTAACGTCATGCAGTTCAGGTAAACTGTCTTGCAGCTATGCACAGCCTGAATTGGACAAGTATTAGCCATGAAATATTTTTTATGACTGTGCAACAATAAATCCATACTATAGGATAAGTCATAGGGACCAGGTTTCAGCAAAAAATACCTCTAAATAGTGAAGTTGAAAAATTTGACTTTGTACTAATATTACTGAAAGGGTGCACAGCCACCATTAAACCAACCAAAATCTGATAAATTGACTGGTTTTTGGGATATCAGGGATGTGTACTGATGAGTAATTACGAATACATTCCATCCCAATAACCAGTCAATTCACTGGAATGTTCATTACTACAAAGAAGTCAGTTTTGGTTCATGTGAGAAATTTTGTGACAGCAAAGTTAAATTGTACCATAGTACAATACTGGAGAATTTCACTGCTGGTCTAGTACAATAATGAGAAAGTTTTAAAACAATCGACTCATCAAAAATATTTTTTACTGACCTTCAGTTCATCAATAAGATGTGTAAGTACAGCTGTCTTCCCAGTGCCAGGTGCCCCAGATATATACAAGCTTCCGGCAGTCTTCTTGGTCATGTGACCTTTCAGAAATGCTCGTATCTCACTGGTCTCTTTGTCACGCCCTACAAGACGGTCTGGCTTGGCCGTGTGGAACAGCTGCTTAGCCTGATGGTAGGCTGTACCTGGTTGGTAACACAACAATTTCAAAAAATATTATCAGGGTTCCGTTAGAGACACCTTTCTAAAAACTAAAAGTGTAATGGAAAATTATGATACATTTAAAAACAGGGCTTTTATCAGGGGTTCTGGGGTAAAGGCCCCTGCCTTAGAATTGAAATTTGTTTATGTGGTTTACATGTGTTACATACATAAATCAGATTGTAGTTTTTCACAGGCAGGGCTTTTTTCACCATTTTGGGAGTATCACCTATAACCCTGGAATTGGAAAAGTTTGCATTGTTTTACCAGAAATTGAGATTTTTTTCCCCTGTAAATTGGGTTAAAATGGTCCCTATTTATCATTGGGAATGGGGCCCAATATTGGTGTAGATCCAGATCACCTATCTGAAAAGGATTTTAACTTTTGATTTATCTTTTTTTTCTGACCATGGAGTGTCCAGTGAAGATCCTGGCCTGAAGGTTATAAAGCTGAGATTGGAAACCAGTCTCAAATCTCAAGCATCTGATTGGCTGAAATGGCGACTGGTCACCATTTCAGCCAATCAGATGCTTGAGATTTGAGACTGGTTTCTATGCTCAGTTTTATAACCTTGGGCACTGTACATATATTTGTAGTAAGGGTTAAGACAAAAGGAGTATAGATAACAAGCTATAATTTTTATGGGTTTTCAACCTCCAGTCATTTTATACAGGGGTTTTTCAGCACTGTCTGCGCCCCCGGAAAACGGAGGTGTTCCCAAAGCAAACGGCCCTGTTCCCAATCATATCCAGTTGTCATTTTTCCCAATTGAAAACATATTTTATTTCCGAAATTTCGGCAAAAATCGAATGAAATATATCAAAATACACAGGTAATAGAAAAGTGACTTCCCTTTATCTAGAAATTGCAAGCATTCAGTGACCCTGATTTAACTGTAAGCATGAATATTTTCCGGAAATTCTTTCAACATTATAGCTATTGAATATATCAATAAATTTAGAACTAATTTGCAAAACTTTACAGAAGGTACCCTTAACTGCAGAAGATGCATCTTAATATGTCTCGTTAGACACTTAATTCTTTTTGTAATGTATTTTCGCGACTATGATGGCTTTGCACAACAATAAGTTCTACAATTAAAACTTATGTTTATCTGGTCTTTTTAGTTAATACTCTAAAATAACCATTGAATTTGCTACAGTTTCACTATTTTATAAGGAATTTAAATTTCATATAATGAATAATTTAAATGAGAAAATTATTTCTGATAACAGTTGGCTAACAAGTTACCAGTTTTGCAATGTTTGTTTGAATAAAGACCAAAAAGCTGGTAAAAGTATATTGTTAATGTACAAATGACTGATTTAAGCTAAATAAATGCATGTTGAAATTTCCCAAAATGGACTATTTTATCGATGTTAAAATTCCCAAAATGGGCATTTTTGTCGATAAAAAATTCCCAAAATGTCCAGACTCCTTTTCCCAAAATAGGCAGAAAAACCCCTGTTATATGTTTAAAAAACATGAAATGTGAAATATTGACCTCCTGGTGAGATTAACAAATATTTGTACACACTGTACTTACAGTCAGGTTTTGCAAGCTTCATTACTGGTGACTTCAATGGACTGTCAACATCTAGCCTCCTTTGGACTTTTGATGGTGAATTCAATGGTGAATTCTTTAATGGACTGTCAACATCTAGCTTCCTGTTGACTATCGATGGAGACTTAAAAGGTGAACTTTTTAATGGACTGTCAACATCCAGCCTCCTGTGAGCCGGTGACAATGCTTCTGCCACAGTCCGCAATTTTGCAGGTGATGAAATATCAGATAGCGGCCTCACTTTCAGCGGTGATTTTACAGGCGAACAAAGACGATCCAGATGTCTCACTTTGGTGGGCGATTTTAAAGGTGAACATAGACGATCAAGGTATCTCACCTTGGATGGTGATTTTACTGGTGAGCAAAGACCAGCTAGGTTTCTTACTTTGCTCGGAGATTTGATAGGGGAAGAAAGACCCCCACTTGGCTGTCCTTTCAACTTAAGTGGCGATAGTGGACACCGTACTGGCGAATTTGGAAGTACCAACTCTGTAAAAGTAAGAATGCATTTGAAGAGCATACTCTGACATTTAAAATCTCTATGTGGGATTCAAAACATTTCATTGTCTTTCATGCAGAGGTATACAATGATGCTGCCTGTGGTCTCACAAAGATCTGCAAGTCAGTGATTTCACTTGGCAATACTGATTAAGATCTGTGCCCAAGATCATAAAACTAAATCTGGAGATCAGTCTCAAATCTCAAGCATCTGATTGGCTGAAATGGCGACCAGTCACCATTTCAGCCAATCTGGTCCCAAGGTTATAAAGCTGAGCATGGAAACCAGTCTCAAATCTCAAGCATCTGATTGGCTGAAATGGCGACTGGTCGCCATTTCAGCCAATCAGATGCTTGAGATTTGAGACTGGTTTCCAAACTCAGCTTTATAACCTTCAGCCCAGATCCTTGAGATTTGAGACTGATCTCAAAACTTAGTTTTATGATCTTGGGCCCTGGTTGTTTTAGCAGATCTGCCGTTATTTTCACCATTGTAAACCCAAAGCACACAGTCTCATACTATTAACCCAACCCCTTTGCTACTTTGAAAGATTAATAACCATGGAAAGAAAAATGAATTTCAAAAAATTGTTTCAAGTAAACTTTAATAACATTTACTTGCAAATGCTCTGTAGATAATTAAAGTTATGATCTTAAAACATCAGCAGTACCCCAAACATTTTGTTTTCACACTTATCATTCACAGTACCTTTGATAGGGACTTGGTCCAGATTGTCTTGTAGTTTTGCTGCTGCTAACTGCTGTGCCAGACTACTTCGGATGGGTGTCTCATCTCTGCGCTGAGCTACAGGAACATTCTCCTTCTTTTTCTTGCTGGGACTCGGTGAATTCTGATTCAGTCTTGTAACACTGTCTTCATCTACAAAACAATGATCGTTGTCTTAAAAATGTTGTAATTTCAAGAAATGGCCGAACTTTGGCTGTGATCATGGTAATGCATGTATTGTTTGTTGTATTTGTTACAGGGCTTTTCATCCGAAAATTTGGAAGAGGCCTTGGCTTTTCAAATTGGGAAATTTATGCATGATAATTGTTTATTTTGGGAAAACAAAATTCATTGAAAGATGGGTACTTCTTTATAATTTTGATTAGTAATTAGAATTTTCAACTTAAATTTAACGTTTTAAAGCACTTTATTGTTCAGACTTTAATTTTTTAACTCCCCACAGAGGATTTTGATCTTTTTTTCAACATCTTACCAAGCATTTTGGGAAGACACTCTGCCACAGTTGGGAAAACATGCTATATTTTTGGATTGGGAAGAGGCCTGTATAAGGCCTCTGTTATATAAGCATGAAAAGCCAGGGCTGTGTTAATTCAAGATAAAGACAAAGAGTAAATTGCATACAGTTAAATTTAATGTCAAAGATAGGTTGTTGTCAGCAAGTATTTATTAAATATTGAATAAAAATGGGTAAAAACTAAAATACCATCGCTAAGCCTCTTTCTTGGACTGCTCAAAATATTTTCAACATTTCCAGTGTTTTCTTCATTTTCGTTTTGTTTCTTTCTTGTAGAACGACGTGATTTTCTTGTTGGCTTCTTTTCTTTGACTAGGTTAGCCGGTGTCGAGTCTCTTGGAGCAGACACAGCAGTATCTTTCTGTAATCTGGAAGATTTCCTCCTGGGGAATTCTAGTTTACGTTGGACTTGAGCTGACATTTTCTTTCTGTAAAGTGAGAGAGAATCTTATTTGAGTGACGTTATACTGTTATTACCGTTCAAATGTGTCTGGCTGGAATTTACTGCAAACCAACAAATATTTATCAGAATAATGCCAATAGGTAGTAGGCTTTTTTTAAAAAAATTTTTTGTCTTTAAATAGTTTTTGATTATTTTAACAGTTAGTGATGTATCTCATCAGAACAACTAGAGAACAAAGTATCATTATAATCGTAAAATATTTAGAAAGTACTATTTCATTTTAAAATATAAAATTTCATTTTGCTTGCATAACTACTACAAATTACAATTAGATTTTGAGCCAGCAGACAACTTCTGTAAACATCTGTTGCACTGCAACACTTCCAAAGACGCCAATTGAATGACGCTTTATGTCATGCGACTCCTGTAAGAAGTGTCACTCCAATCAGATATTGAATTAAAATAAACTTCACAACAATGTTAAGAATGAGATAATTCAAAATATTACAGCAAGCCGTTACAGATGAGCACTGGCATTTGTTCGTTTTGGGTTTATACAGTGTCTGAACGTTGTTAACCAATGAATGCAGATAGCCATTATGCACCAGAACCCTCCTGTACTTTCCCGCCACAGGTGACCGTATCATTGTTAAAAAATAAAATTCCAATAAAGAAAAAAAAGTTTTTGTGTTTTTGATATATTATACTGAAGGTTCCCATCCAGCGGGTACCATACACTGACAGTGATCTCAAAGAACTGAAAAATTTTGTCATTTATACTAACAAATCTAGCATAAACAATACAGCAATAGGTGAGTCTTACATTGCATGGGTGAAAGTTGGCAAAACTGAAAATACTGAAACCTAAAGCTGGGGGCCTGGGGGCTGCTAGGGCCCCCGGTGGGTCCAGGGCAACGACCTGGCCAGGGGCCCAGGGGGCCTGAGGCCCCCCGGAAGCTCCTGCATTCCTTGCAAATTAATGTGTAGAAATGGCCTCTCCTGGCAACTAGCTGCTACTATAAAAGGGGTATGATTAAGTATTTCAAGTTGGCAATTGAGAAAATATTCACCAATTTGCGAGTTCAAAATTATTACTACAACCTTCAGAAGTAATCTATCTATAACTCTGGTTAGTTTTGACGATCTTTTTTGTTCTTTAAATGCGCAGCATCGTCTGCATGAAGACGAATGGAATTCTTTCCGTTCGATTTGTAATTGATAGTCTTGTTGCAATATTGACAGAATGCCATGCCGCTTGCTTCCGGCTTCTGCAGCCATTCTCCCCATTTTTCGCCGCGAGAATCACTTTCGCGTAGCCATTCCCATCTTCATTTATTCTTTAGGTTAGCTTCAAGCTGCTTCGTGTTATAACCCAGGGGCAAAATCTTCATTTTTACAGATTTCTTTTATCATTTGCGAGCGTTGTTTTGTACTTGTTGTTATTCAAGTGAAAACTTAAATAAAGTAGCATACGATTGGACGCCAGAGTCTCACTGACCAATCAGAATTGCCCATACAACTGCACTCCGCGCGGTTAAATTACCGACTGGTTTTGTTAATATCGCTATCGTCTGTCGCCCTGTACCCCCCCTAAATCTCATCGGATTTACACGATTTGAAAAAACGGTCCCTGGCGAGGTTCAAAATACGGAATTCCGTCATAATACGGAAAACTTTCACCCATGACATTGTGGAAACATGTCGCCAAAACCGATTGGAATTTCCTCAAACCGATTTTTTGCTAGAGCTTTTCATATCGGCTCAAACATTGCCAAACGTTTCAGTCGACATCGATGAGGTGATCGCAAAAAACCATTTTGGTTACGGCATTACCTATTGTCTATCCGCTTCTATTAAATATTCACACGGCGCAGACATAAAATACATAGTTTTCAATCATTATCTACCAGTAACTTGTACCTTTTCTCAATCTAACACTAAAATCTTCGTTGTTTTTGTTTGCGTTGTCTCAAATAGTTACTTTGACAGCCACGATGCCTCCGAATGACTTCGGTCAGTTAACGGAATACAACGATGTCATTTTATGCAATTGTTTTTCCGATTGGCTGGCGTTTTAGACTACCAGCCAATCGAAGAAATCGTTGCAAAATTTGAGATTGGCGATTTCCGTAAACTGACCGAAGCCATTCGGAAGCATCATGGCTGTCAAAGTAAATATTTGAGACAACGCAAACAAAAAAAACGAAGATTTTAAAGTTAGATCGAAAAAAGATACAAGTTACTGGTAGATAATGATTGAAAACTATGTATTTTATGTCTGCGCCGTGTGAATATTTCGTAGGAGCGGATAGACAATAGGTAATGCCGTAACCAAAATGGTTTTTTGCGATCACCTCATCGATGTCGACTAAAACGTTTGGCAATGTTTGAGCCGATTTGAAAAGCTCTAGCAAAAATCGGTTTGAGGAAATTCCAATTGGTTTTCGCGACATGTTACCTCAATGCAAGACTCACCTATTGCTGTATTGTTTATGCTAGATTTATTAGTATAAATGACGAAATTTTTCAGTTCTTTGAGGTCACTGTCAGTGTATGGTACCCGCTTGATGGGAACCTTCATTCTTTATTGGAATTTTATTTTTTTAACAATGATATGGTCACCTGTATTTCCCGCATGAAATTTATCGAACTGAAACTGAACTTGAATCCAGTCCCTCCAACATATTTGGAACCAAACAGAGCACCATTCAGAAGCCGTCATTGAGCCACCTGTAGCTCAAGACACAACGACAGGTGGTCACTGAATTGGCAGTTCGGCACTAAGTTAATTCTTACATTTTGAAGGGCAACGGGACCCTTTCCTAATATTGGGGGAAAACGCTGGTATTGAAACTATACTGGTCATCATTGGTGTCGCGTCATCGTTCGTCTCGCGGTATTTGCGTTGCGCCCTCTACCGATTGTTTACGTTGTCACGTTGCTGACCTATATTTGTGGTTTGACGAAAAAACGTTTTTTCAACAGTTATGAGCAGTTTCTTGGTGAGTATTTGTTCGTATACATCAAATATAGTGTTTTTTGTTAGAAATGAAGCAAAAAAACTCACCTTCAGCCCTTATTTTTGTCTTATTTTGCTTTGTTTACAAGTTCTTCTGCCCCGCCCATAGCCCCGGAAGTGTTCATATGTAGTTAGGTAACCAACCACTAAATTTTAAATCAGATAGGTAACCGACCACTAAATTTTAAATCAGATAGGTAACCAACCACTAAATATTAAATATGGAATGAAAGTACTGTGACCATGAAACAAAATAATTTTTTACAGTTAGTGTGATTAACAGTTATTATTTGTTAAAATTTAGTTAACAGTTAAAGTTTTGACATGTCCACCTATCACACTTTAAATGACTTGTTATCTAATTAAACATTTAGTGTTCTAAACCTACGAGTGTTCGATTTATTCCAAGAATTTTCAAATACCGCGAAACGAATGATAACGTAATCAGGACAATCATATGGTTGCATTCTATTGTTTTTGGATATTCCATGGTCATTTTAAGAATTAAATAACAGGAAAAGGTTGGAAAAGGAGAAATAAATCAAAATTTAACAGGTAAGTTTCTTTTCGTCTTTACTTCATTGTGATAACTGTTAAGTAACGCGAACCCATAGATGACCAGTATACGTTGAATGAAAGATGTTTGTTGATCCGATCAATTCATTCAAAATGTTAGGAATCGGATCGTTCATTCTGTAAGTTAGGTAATAAATGAAAATAATAAGTTGGGAAATAAATAAAAATACACGTACTCTTTTGAGTGACGAGTCGATGTAATGATCGGCTGAAATTTTTTTTAGATATTTCTTTGTATTGTTGACATCGCCGGTGATCGTAAATGGCGCGAAGTGGCAACGAGCTAATTGGTTGGGTTAATCTCGCGAGAATCGGGGTTGGTATAAAACGCAGACTTTAACTAGACTGTTACTCAGTCGTTTTCACTAGCTTAGAATCAGTAGAGAAATGCGCGAAGTAGAAGTCAAACTATTTAACTGGACTCTTACTCAGTCGTTACATATGAAACGAAAGTGCACATTGTTAGGTCACTCCTGGGTGGACTGAGTAGCCTGGGAGCCCTAACACCTTTCTCGTTTACTACACCCCCACGCATGGCCATAATACATCAGTGATTGAATGATTGCCATTAACCTAGAAGAAGATGAAGAAGAAGAACCATATAACAAACATGCATTCATCATCACATGGCGTATCAGATACCTTCCAGTACAGTTGATGTCCATAAATTTTCATTCTTTCAGTGATTGAATGATTGCCATTAACCTAGAAGAAGATGAAGAAGAAGAACCATAATATTATAACAAACATGCATTCATCATCACATGGCGTATCAGATACCTTCCAGTACAGTTGATGTCCATAAATTTTCATTCGTTCAATGGAAAAGACTGCCATCGCATGTAGTGAGCGGGGAAACTATCCCGCGATTTAAGTCAGCGCTAGCTGCATTAACTAGTGTTCCATCATTAGTTACACCAAGTTATAAGTATTGATTTTATCCTAATTGTTAACTAACATTTTTACTTTATGCACAACATTTTGTTTGTATGTATATTTAAGTCTTGAGGGCTTATGGTGCTAGTTTTATTTTGCACCATATTTTTTACTCGTTGCAAGGTCACTTCTGGGTGGACTGAGAGGCCCTAGCACCTTTCACTTTTGACTAGCCCCCACACATGACCATCATATTCAGTAACCGAACAAGTGCCATTATTAAAAAAGAAGGTGTGATATGTGAAGTGTGTTGGATGCAACAAAATAATTTAATTTAGTAGCAAGAAGTATGTATATGAGTAAATGATTTTTAAAGTCGAATAAGGTAGAAATGAGGTTTTTTTAACATAAAGCAAAGCCAAACTGTCATTAATCATTATCTGATAAGCAATATTACTTTCTTATTACATAAATGAACATGTATAAACTTTGAATATTATTTTTTTTTTGTTTCACATTTATTTCAAAATGTTGATGTAACCAAAAGGGGTTACCGCCTTGGAAAGGTCAGAGACAAAACCATTTTTTGCCACTGGGGCATTAAACCAGGTTCAATGGTGCACCAACCTCACACTTGCCACAACAGGTTCTCACATCAACAAACAAGTACACGTTGTCTTGGTGAATTCGCTCTAACCTTCACTTCAACTCGACGACGTTACATGCAAAAGCACATAAACACATAAAACAATAGGTTAATTTTTCTACATTATTCATTAAAAACCATCTGTACGAGGGGTGTTCGGGAAGTTTAAGGACTTTTGCTGTATTTTAATAAATAATATTAATTAAAAGATAAGAAAAACACAGTAACAAAATTTAATTCTTTTACAGCCAGCTGTAAAAATTACAAAAATGTACATAAAAGCATACCCGGAGCACGCTAATGTTAACGTTATCATTCATAAAACGTCATATTGGCTCATTTTTTAACGTAATCGCCGTTAACCGCGATGCACTTTCTTTGTCGATTGACCCATTTGTCGTATGTGTCTTTATACCAGGCAGTGTTGAATGTCGAAACTATTCTCTGTGTTTAGATTTGAAGATCCATTCCGGAATCAAAACGTTTACCGCGCAGCTGGGCTTTGATTTCCGGAAAAAATGCGAAAATCCATGGGCTCGAGGTCCGGGCTGTAGGGCGGATGTTCCAGCGTCTCGAATCCCAGGAGGCTGATTTCTAACTGAGTAGACTGAGCACGGTGACCGGGGGCGTTGTCCTGATGTAGTATTACTCGGTCGAGGTCCATCCCGGGGCGCTTCTTCCTTATAGCCTGGACGAGATCGCGCCGTAGAACCTGAAATTAGACAATTTTACGATTTCTATGAATAGCGTATAAAGTATAAATCATCATGGCGAACAAATGTTTTATCATATATATATATATATATATATATATATATATATATATATATATATATATATATATATATATATATATATATATATATATTAAAAAAAATATATTTTATATATTACCTTTGAGTAATAATCCGCGGTAACTGTCTGTCCTTCCGGGATTCGGTGCTGCAGTAGCATTTCCCGCCTTTCATTGACAATCACAAACATGTGTTTCCCGCCGCTTTTCTGCACACGTGCTTTCTTTGGTGGCGGACTTCCGGGAGTTTTCCAGATGGACGATTCCTGCTTCGATTCCGGGTCAAAGTGAAAAAGCCATGTTTCGTCTGTCGTTATAATTCTGTCTAGGAATGCAACCCCCTCTCTTTCAATGCGTTTGACGAACTCGTGTGAACAGCGTAATCTGCATTCGCGCTCATCATTCTTGAGTAGTCTCGGAACCCACCTCGCACTAACTTTTGACATGTTGTCTTCTTTAAGGCAGTCATGGACGGTGGACACTGAAACTCCGAGTTCTGAAGACATTTCCCGAACTGTGCGTCGTCGATCTTCGTTTAACAGCTGCTGAACCTTGTCTTTAACGCCACTTTTTACCACGGATGGTCGGCCGCATCGCCTGTCGTCCTCTATCGACTCCCTTCCGTTGCGGAACATGTCGTGCCATCTAAATACAAGAGATCTGCAACATTTCTTCGTTGTACTTGATGCCTGGATCATTTTATAGGTCTCTATCTATAGATATTTAACATAAAGCATATATTGAAATATATTTTTGTGAAATATGGAGACAAATGCACCATAAATAACAAATATATAGCAAAAGTCCTTAAACTTCCCGAACACCCCTCGTAAATTCAAAAGGAAAGGTAACCAATTTGATATTCAACACCTTTCTGCATGCTTGGTGATTAAACCATCTAAACACAGATAGTCCTTAAGATTACCTCTTTGTTTGCACGACAGTGGCAGGGGGTTAGAGGTTATGAAGGTTTAATTAAAGGGAATTTTGTAAAAGAACCCGAAAAAACTCGATCTTTTGTTCCTTTCTTCGTGTTCTTACTAAGTTGACTCCAGGGGTTCTGGTCTCTGTAAGGTCATTGAGTACACACCTTTTTACTTGGCAATGATATTTGCTTTTTATGTTTTGTATGTGTGTGTGCATTTGCATTCAACTTTGTCGAGTTGATGGGTGGGTTGGAACCAAAACAACTTGTATTTGTTTGTTCATATAAGAACCTGTTCGGGCAAGTGTGAGGTTCTCTCTTTTTTTTGGTTATTTTTTTGTGGTATCTTATTTGAAATTGAACATTTAATAAACCTATGCTCTCTTTTCCTCTCTAAATTTTGGCTGGTAGTTTTCTGGTAGTGTCAAATGATATGCATATTTCACTTTATTAGACAATGCCGCACGTTTTCATGATTCTGTCATTTCCAAACATAATTTTTTTTAAAGATAGTTATAAAGGCTTATATTTTAATGCTTGTAGTATATTTTACGGGCGCTTAGCTGTCTATACGCGAGTATGCGACCTTATCCACATAATTCTCCTCAGAACGTCCACACACCGTTCAACCCGTTAACTGGAAAACCGATTGTTAACTCGGAAAACAGATTACGAAAAATAAACAGAGTCGACACTAGGTGAGTTTAATTCATATTTTTTGCACGTTAAGACAAAATTTCCATTCGGAACTTGTAAGTATTGTTTCAAAAGAGAACAACGAATCTTGGCATATATTTTCCGAGTGCAAAAGTTTTATATCTTGGAAGAAAACTCTGTGTAAAGTGAGTTTCCTATGAATTTTTGTGTTTGGCGAGAAATATCACTTTTCATCCATCGATTACAACGAATTTAGTAACAGAAACATACACAACCATCATTTATCTGTAGTCTGGCCAATTTTCACTGGATAATTTATTGTTTCAAAACGTCAACAGATTACGAAAAATAAACTGACTTCAGGGTTAACAACTGAAAATTAAATCGGACTTTCCAGTTAACCATTTTCACTCACCATGTCAGCTTTAAAACGCTGTTGACGCTTTGAAACAAAAAATTAGTCAGTGAAAATTGGCCTGACTACAGATTAATGATGGTTGTTTATGTTTATGTTACTAAATTCGTTGCAATCACTGGATAAAAAGTGATATTTCTTGCCAAACACAAAAATTCATAGGAAACGCATTTTACATTGAGTTTTCCTCCAAGATATAAAACTTTTGCACTCGAAAAATATATGCCAAGATTCGCCATTCTCTTCTGAAACAATACTTACCAGTTCCGAATGGAAACCGTGGATTAACATGCCAAAATATTAATTAAACTCACCTAGTGCCGACTTTGTTTATTTTTCGTAATCTGTTTTCGAGTTAACAATCGGTTTTCCAGTTAACGGGTTGAACGGGTGTGGTCCAGAATGCATCAAATTGCACCATTGTTTTCAGTAAAGGACATGCCCCAGCATAGTCTCAATAATTCGACTGCAAGCTCAGACCCATTATCATACGGACGTTTTCGTTGTCTGACCATCATATACACTGGTCAAAAGTTCTAAGTGCACACTTTTCAATTTTGAATATCTCAAAGTAAGCCTATTCTAATTGAATGAAAGTTTGAAACAATGTTAACTATGACCAAACAATAATTTTTTTTTTGAAAACCGTGCACATGGTTTCCGTATTACGTCATCCACTTCGGCATACGCTGTTTATGCGTAATCCCCGTGCGGCAATAAAAATTTATTTTTTTACAATCGTTTTTGTTTTTCACATGTTCACCGACTCCAGACAAACACGAAAAACACACCAACAAATTGTAACCATGGAACGGTTGACGTCAGCAGACAATGACATTGCCGTCCAAATTCTTTTCACTGGCACAACTTCAAATTTGTTCTATAAAATTTTGAGGGTTTTCGTAAATGCAAAAGAAATACCATATTTTTGCATATTTAATTAATTAAAGAAGAAAATCAAACGCTAGTATATTCTAGATTGATTACGTTGCTTACGTTGAACGCTGACGTTACTCAATTACGTCATTAAATATTTATGTAAAACAATGTAAACTCGAAAATATTAGTGTAACATTTGTTGGATAAGTGTCCAATAAATAAAAATTTAAAACTAAAATTTATAGAAATTCAATAAACTTTAAAATCGAATGATTCGAAAATGACGTTCATTTGGTCAAAAAGCGTGTCCGAAAACTGGTCAGTTTTATCAAAATGAATACATTTTTTTCATTTGGAAATGCTGTAACACATATATCATAGAGAATTGCATTATCCCAAACTGCTAGACAATTCAAAAACTTTTGGCACAAAACATTGTTTAAAAATGGAATTTCCTCCTTGAAATCCTGTAAAAACGTTATGGATAAAATAGAGAAAAGTGCGTTGGCTCATCGTGCCCAGCAGACCATTACAAAGCTATAGGAAGCTATTTCAGTGCAATAGAATGGCAAACTACAGTATTTCCTTTAAATTTGCATGAAATTTAAATTATACAGAGATGAGAAATCGATCAAAAATGATGGCCAACGCAATGATAATTAACTTGAGAATTGCTTTCTGAGTATAAGTGAGCTAAAATGTTATTATTTTTTAATCTGGTTATGCAGACTTAAATTTTTTGGTGTGCTTTAACAGAATATTGATTCTTCTTCATTGTAATTTACACTATTTTGAAAGATTGAATCAAATTATTTGAAAAACCAACATTTATCAAGTGTGCACTTAGAACTTTTGACTAGTGTATATAGAAAAGCTCTTGTTGCCCACAAATAGTTGGGCTAGGCCCAGCATAATTATGAATTCACTTGAATAGACGACTAACTATGCCCCTGTTGTAGACGCCTGTCCGCAAATGACATCAGTATCAACTACAATTCATCATTTAGAGGTCTCTGACATTAAAAAACCGCGGATATATCGGTCACAAAGTAGGCTCTGACCTTAATAGATTTGGAGATTGTCTCTGACGTTAATTAACCTTGGGAATATCGGGAATTTAGTGCTCTCTGGCCTTTATAAACCTTGGGAATTCACGAACTCTTGGACGCCACATTAAAAGCCGTCAACATTTTGATTGGCCATTGGTTTCTTCAAGGAACCAAAAGAAGCTGTACATAGACCACCTTAAGACCTAGTACCTACCCTTATCACTAAAGTGTTTAAAAAAATAAAAATAAGTGAAGTTTTCTTGGAACAGGCGGCAAAAGACTGCACATGTTTTTATTATTTTTTTACTGAAAATTATGTGTTTATTAAATTAATACTCTGTTCACTGTCTAAGTTTAATGTATGTCCAATATCGAGAACGTGTCACAATCAAGGACGGAAAGGTTGTGAGGAGGTATCAATGATATTTCATTTATAACTTTTTTTTTAAACATGGATTTTAAAGTCTGTTGTTTTTTCCAGTATGTGGAAATAGTATGGGAATTATTGCAGTCATAATGTATTGATCAACGGTCTGGGTATTGATTATATCCCTCTTCCGTGATCGATACGCCACTGATTGTTTACACGCATCATGTCAAGGTCTATACTGTTATTATCGCTTACAACACAAAGAAAGTGCATCACTTGATGTGAACAAAGTTCTGTAAAAGAAAAATTTGGATTCAATATTTAATATTGTATGAGAGAGGTTTACGTCGGTAAGTTCTTTGTTCATTTCTTTGTTTTATTTTTATAAAGTTTTTTTAACTATCTGTCAATATTATTCATCGACTGCAGGCCGGTAGCGAGTTTTTTTTCGCACGGGTATCAGGCTTACGTTATATTTTAGATTATTGTTTTCTCACTTTAAATATTTTTAAAATGTTATAGGGCTACAGGAATTAATGAAATAACACAATATTAATGGAAATTTTTTAGATGTGATGAAGTCGCTAATTCTCAAAACTTTATCCGTGTATAAAGCTCTATTTCATGTATTAATTAGATTAATTAAAAATTCCAATTTAAACCGGTTTCTTAAACCAGATATTCGGTTGTATATATAACCAAAACTGACTACAAATGACCAATGACAAGGCTATTTCGTACTAACAAATTATATTTTATTTTGTTATTTGATAACTTCATCGCTCAGGTTTTTCTTGGAAATTATTGTTTATTTTATTTCTCAATAAAATGCTCATTTGTAAACTACATAATGAATGAAATTGATCAATGAATGAAAATGATAAATGAATGGAAATGTGAAAAAGCACCAGCAGCATAATAATTACTTGTGTACAGTGATCACTGCAGTGAAGTTTAAATCTTGAAGGTTATATTAATTATGATGTTACTGAAGGAAATTTACAACAGCTGCTAAAGTTTCTTAGATACAAAATGGAAAAGATAAAAAGCATCAACAGTAATTAAATTACTATTTTAGTACAATGCACATTGCAGTGCAGTTACAGTTGTGAAGGTTATTAATTTGTGATATCACTGGAGGAAATTTACAACTGCTGGAGTTGCTCAAATATGACTAACTAGGACTCAAGATCGCACAACTGAGAATAGAAACCAGTCTTAAATCTCAACCTTCTGATTGACTGAAATGGAGAAAACGCTTCGTTGTCTCCATTTCAGCCAATCAGATGCTTGAGATTCGAGACTGGTCTTGAACCTCAGTTCTATAATCTTTAGTTTAATCTAATCTGTAATTATCGACAAGAAATCAAAGTCCCGTGTCGCTAACCGAGTTTAAGTGATCCCTGACTGAGTTTAAGCGAGATTAAATTCAAGAATGACCAGGCAACTGGCCAGTTTGATTGAACCAGTCTGAAAAGCAACAGCATTCATTTTCAGTTGCTGACAAAAGTCCTTGACAAAAGGAGACATGGCACAGAACTTCCGGTTTGTACGGAAATATGTCGGAAGTGTAAAGGCAGTGATTTTGGACTGGAGCGGAACAACTGCGGATAAGTATGTGATTGCTCCAGCTGTGGTCTTCGCTGAAGTCTTTGAGAAACACAAGGTTAGTGATGTCACATCTTAGGTCATGTAGAAAATAAACTTTGAGGATTCCTTGTAATTCTTTGTAATTTAATTTAATGTAATCTTGTTTCATTCATTCTATAAGTACAAATTAAACGGAGTGATAATTACAGGTTCCCATATCAATGAAGGAGGCTCGGTTACCGATGGGTTTGAGGAAGGACTTGCACATTAAAGCGATTACGAAAATACCCGAAGTTAGGGAACGCTGGAAATCGGTGTACGGACGTGAGCCTAATCAGGGTAAGTCAATGTCTCAGTTTCTTAAGTCAAACCAGTACAATGATTGCAATATTAGCACTTTGTATAAACAAACAAGTTTACAGTGCGCTATGCAGAATAATTCATTGAACTAAGTACAGATTATTGCACTGCTAGTCTTTTCCTTAAGTCCAAACCTTGTTCCAATAATTGTTCCAATGTTCAGAAGTCCGAGTGGAAATAGCCACTAAATGGTCTTATGTAGGCCTAATATAAAGATGTTAAGACTTAATTACTTCCTGCCTTTAAAGATATATTTGTTTCTCAAACCTTGGTTTAATCTACAGATTGCATTGTTTCAACATGAGCGATGTTCATTCATTTTCTTTATCCACATCCTTGTTTAATTACTTAAAACAATTGAGCACGCACAATGGAATGTAACTTACGAAACATTATAAACTTAGACGTGCATGATTAGGAACTGTTTAACATTAACCTCCTTGTGGTAGCTCGTGATAAAAGCGAGACAAAGAAAACCGCCACGTAACCATCCTGTTTTGGTGCATTATATTTAGTTTTAATGAAACGGGGTTTTTGGTCGCTCTGGACTAACAGAGTGAGGATGGTTGTCGGTTTGGTTGGTGGTGGTTTAACCCAGACTTATAGATCCGTAGCATAAAGGCTGGCATGGGCTACCGATCCTACAATACTCGAACGATAAAAAAGTCGATAGTCGAACAGTCCAAAGAACAAACTCCTGAACAAACGTACACCAACGAACGAACGAAAATAAAAGAAAAAAAAACACGTTATTTCTTCTTTTAGGTGACGTGGACAATATGTTTAAAGATTTTGTACCAATGCAGCTCAGCTGTCTACACAAATACACAACCCTGATTCCAGGAACAGTAGAAGCTGTAAATACCCTTAAGAAGGATTTTGGTAAGATGTTATTTATTGGGTATGACAAAGCTCAGAGGGGATATTTGATATGTACGTAGGTCCTTTGGTAAAAGCGTTTAGCTGTGTTAGTCAGCCAGGGCCATTCCTTTAAGCCTCTCATTTTCTAACCACTCGGAAACCTTGCCTTAGGGATCGACTTTTACTGCTTTAAAACAATAATAAATTACGTATTCTCTATGATAATTGAAGGAATGTTTACTAGAAGTTGTGTCTGATACAATACATACACATTCTTACAAGAGCTAATGGTGAGGCTAGTCAGTGAGCTGTATACACATATACCTATTTACAGGAGTGAAGATTGGCAGCACGACGGGTTTTACCCGAGCCATGGTGGATGTTCTATTAGAGGATGCTAACAAACAGGGATTCTATCCTGACTGCACGGTGGCAGGTACGTGAAAGTGTTGCTTTTACATCGTCTTTGTCAGGCATCCAATGTTAGCCAGTACCATTACTATATGCTGAAAGAATTCAGTTTACAAATTGGGCTGATTTTGCTTTTTCAAAAGAAAAAAAATGCAGTTACAACACAGCGCATTTAGTAACTGAAAAGGAAAGGTCGGAATTAAACATGACCATATCTAGGTCTTCAAATGAAACAGTTTTTGTATTTAACCGGCAGTGTCTTAAGCGGAACTCAGCAAAATGTGCAGGTGGGCTCAATGTTGGTCCTCTAATTTGAGGATAGAAACGTTTATTCCTATTTAACCCAATATGTATTCATATTGATTTCATCAGGTAATGCCACACGAGATTGCGTTATTGCCTGGCAACAGAAAGATTGGCTTACTTATATCCGATTTTTCGTTTCTGTTCATATGTTATTAGATTGTCATTCCTCTCTTATGATTCTCTTAAATGACAGAACATCTTGACTAATTGGGGTACTAATTGCCATTCATTTATTTTAAACAAACCCGCTTTCTTATTCTTTCACTGATTTGCTAACGGCTCATATTTCGTAGAATATTTATGCCGAGATTTATACATTGGTCAATGTAGATAAACTGATGAATGTGCGCAATGCACAGGCTAATCTTGGTGTACACAGATCGAGTGCACATCATAATCTGTGAGGATCTTAACATCACATACACTCCTATTCTACTTTCAAGGAACATAACTTTTACCTTTTCATTTCCTGTCAAATACCTCCGCTTGGCGAAATGTTCGTGAAAACCCTTAGACAAGAATAATTTTCCGTTTCCGTTCAATTTCATAAATGTCTGCTGGCTTTCTTCGATATTTACTGTCCGAGTCTATGTCCTACTGAGTGACTGTATAAGGATTAGACAGGAAACGTGTTGGGTGACAATCCATCCGTGTTTGCACTATCACTGGAAATGAAATGTACAAAAGTGAGAAAAAAACTGAGGAAATCGCACCAGCAACCCGATAGGTTTTACTAGTTTTGACATTCTCTGTGTGATGATTTATCTGAAATCACATGTATTTATTCTTAGGAGATGAGGTCAAGCATGGTGCCAGACCAAAACCTTTTATGGTATACCGTAACCTTGACCTACTAGACGTCCATCCCATCCAAGCAGTTGTAAAGGTTGATGACACCGTTTCCGGTGTTGGGGAGGCACTTGAAGCCGGATGTTGGGGTGTTGGAGTGTCTCGGTACAGCAATTACATGGACATCGACTCTCTAGAACACGAAGGTCAGCTAAGTGACGAGGAAATCCAAAGAAGATGGGCGCACTCTAAAGACTTGCTGATTAAGACAGGTGCGCATTACGTCATAGACTCCATTGCGGATTTACCGGAAGTGGTGGCTGATATTAATTCAAGACTTGCCAAAGGAGAAAGTCCTTGATTTCTGTTGATATTATAACATAGACAGTGGTTTCATGGTGTAAATGGCTATCTCATCGATGAAACTTAATTGTAGTTTGAAACATTCCCTGTTATACTGTTGACAATGTGTTCAAAATATTATTGTCTTGGTATAGTCATTTTGTTGTTAATAAAATAAAACTTCTTCATATGGTAAACACTTCAGGTCTTATAATTTCTCATTAAAGATTACTAGTAAAGTTAAATTTTAATAAAGTGTTCACACAAAATATTGGCTGGTCAGGTTCATATGTTAATATCTGCTCTATAAACACCTAACGTTTACTCACTTTGTGTGTACACTCCGCGTATGAGCAAAATTAACTATTGAACCTAAAATGCAAAACGCAAAAACTTGATAAACACAAATCTGAATCATTACAACTGTACATAATACTTAAACCGAATGCTCGATGAATGAAATCCTAAACACAATACCCGTCCGTCTCCTGGCTAAAGAAAACTAACGAAAGTGCCGCCATCACATAGCTGCTGGTGGAAACTTCGATTGTTCCTGATATGGACACCGCTAAGGGAAACAGCGTAGGTCCCTGATTGAAAAAAAACTGGTGACGGAATCAAAGTACATGTATTCTCCTGGCTAAAACACTGCCAACAGAAGAAACATAGTCCCTGGCTAGAATTCTGCTCACGGAAACGACTTGGTTTCCTGGCAAGAATAGTGCTGACGGAAATGATATAGTCAGCTTGCTTTGACACTGCTGATGGAAATGCCTCTGTTTCTTGGCTTCGACATTGCTGACGGAGCTTTGTATGTGGCTAACTATGCTGACTGAATCAGCGCAGTCCTAATTCTAAAATATCTTATAGAAATTTGCTGACGGAAGCAATGAAATCTCCTGTTGGAAACACTGCTAACGGCATTTAGTTAGTCTCCTGGCTAAATTCTGGTGACGGAAGCAACGTAGATCTTGGCTAAAACACTGCTGACGGAAGTAGCGAAACTTCCTGACACAAATACTGCTGATGGAAGCAATGTAGATCCTGGCTAAAATACTGCTGACGGAAGCTACATAGATCCTGGCTAAAACACTGCTGACGGAAGCAACGTTGTTTCATGACTTAAACACTGCTGACGGAAGCAACGTTGTTTCATGACTTAAACACTGCTGATGGAAGCAACGTTGTTTCCCGACGTAAACACTGCTGACGGAAGCAACGTTGTTTCTTGACTTAAACACTGCTGATGGAAGCAACGTTGTTTCCTGACTGAAACAATGCTGACGAAAGCAAAGTTGTTTCCAGGCTTAAACAATGCTGATGGAAGCAACATTGTTTCCAGACTTAAACACTGCTGACGGAAGCAACGTTGTTTTCTGACTTAAACAATGCTGACGGAAGCAACGTTGTTTCATGACTTAAACACTGCTGACGGAAGCAACGTTGTTTCCTGACTTAAACACTGTTGACGGAAGCAACGTTGTTTCCTGACTTAAACAATGCTGACGGAAGCATCGTTGTTTCCTGACTTAAATCCTGCTGACAGGAGCAACGTTGTTTCCAGGCTTAAACACTGCTGACTGAAGCTACGCAATGTCGAAACTGAACATGACGGAAGCAATGTAGTTTTCTGGCTTAAAAACACAGCTGACGGAAAAGCTGACGGAAAAGGCGTAGTCTCCCGGTCTACAACACTTCTGACGGAAAAGACGTAGTCGCCAGACTAGAGAACTTCAACGTAGACTTATCACGGTGACGAATCAGGACGGTGCCTTGTTGTACGAATTGCGTTTCGTGTTGCCTTGATGTCCCTTACAACGGCGCCTCTAAAGCTTTTTATCAAAATTGTATGTAACATTTATTGCACAGTCAATAATTTCTTTTTACCATCGTGACTTTGATTTAAAAGAAAAATGTGACGTAACATGTTATCGTTTTCTTTACCGGTTTCAAGTACTAAAGAAAGCAGAAGAACATGGATTGTTCCAAAAAGCTTGTTTTGTCGATGTGTATTGACCCACTTGTATTAAATTTTGATGTGAGTAATTTACAATGGATGTTTTAACGATTTTAAACAACTGGACTCGTCCATTTCATTTCCGATGGTTCACTAGTGTGAAACAATCTTGACATTGACGCATAAAAACACCAAATTAATATGTTATATCAATTTAAAAGTGTTTAAAAAATCTTCTATGAAGGAACGGTCCCTGTTGATACATGGCACCGGTTCCTTATTGTGCCAAAACCGTTTACAGTATTGTTGTCAAAATGCGGAGACTATGATTTGTATTCTGCTATTTTTTGGATTCTGAGGCCATACTGAATTTCCTTCTGCATCTCCTTCTAGTACATCATTTTACAAAGAAACAGTCTTCTCGGTCGCAAGATTCACACTAGTTAGTTTAAACTAAAGAAACAGAAAACGTTTGAACTACAAAAAACAGGAGTCACGTGCTTCTTTAGATAAGGCTCCTTTAAATAGCGAATCACATTTCTGAAGTGCGTATCTTTAACAAAAAAAACCAAAAAAACAACAACAACAAAAAACAACCAAAAAACCATTCTCTCACCAGAGGGCGTGCTACACAAGTTTCGCTTACACCTCTGTCAACGCCCGATGTACAAGATGTACAAGCGAAACTTGTGTAGCACGCCCTCTGGTGATAGAATGCCAAAAAACAATGAAGTGCGTATCAAGTCAGAACGAGGCAATTTAGTGATAACCGGGGATTAACGCATTTCAGGTGTACATTATTAAAGATGAAATCTTTTTGCTGGGTTAAAATATTTAACCCAGCTTTTGTAAAGGGAGAGAATCGAGTTTTTGTTGTTGTTTTAATTGGAGAACAGAGAATGCCCGCGTCGGGCTCTACACTTTTCATTCTGAAAGCTGGATAATAATGATAATGCCTTGATTTTCGGATTACTAAAAGTAGACCAAATAAACAGCTTAACGCTGTCTACGGTGGAATACTGAACTCAAACCTGGCCCCCCAGAGGTCTCCAAAAAGGTTAGAATTCTTTAAACTATGTCACATCTATCACATATAAAACACATTTTCTCACAATTCGGATGATTAAATTTCTTATATTGTCATCTTTCATATGTTACAAATAAAAGTTAACAACCAAAAATGCAAAAAATAAATTTCACAACGCCTATCCGTAGTATGTGCGCTCAAACCAAGTAAAACATTAGGCAGGTCTCAGTTTTTATGTCTTGTACTCGTCCTCTCCTGGATGGAAAATGGATGAGTTTGTTAAAACAACAACAACAACAACAACAACATTGCCTTGTAATCTGCTGGTGTCATACATATATATACAGAATAAGTGTAAAAATCGTAGGCAGATTAAGATGCGTATATTGTCAAATGTTCATTTTTTGTTTCCAATAAAAATGAAATTTAGAGATTTAGAGATTCAAAGCCGAGATATTATTTCAAAGCGATATCAGACCTCGTGACACTTTAAAAATAGCAGACTTTATGCGTATAGTGAAATATGTAATATGTATACCACTAAACTGCCCCTTTAATCATTGTCCGCGCGGGGGGGGGGGGGGGCGTACCCCCGTTCCATTTAAATATTTAAAATCAGAATGATTATTTTTGGCGTTATCGAACCAGGTAACAATATATCGAAGAAAAAAGGTGCCTAAAAGTTTGTATTTTAGACACATAGGCAACCGTGGTCTGAAAATCAATTATACAGTTCTACATCAACAGGCGCCGTTTCTATAAAAAAGCAAGCGTTGATCTATCTAAATGAATAAACCAGTGTTTAATGCACCAACCACTAATTTTTGCTAACTTGCAGACAGAGTACTGACTAAAATTATATTCTAACAACTCCAAATCATAAAAGCTATAACATCATCAGTAAAAATCGACAATTTCGGCGAGACCCAGTGCATTTTGTAAAGTAGTGACTCGTATATTTTCTCTACTTTACAAAATTACCACGAAATTTATTGACATGAAATGGCATGTGCAGCAACAAGTAACATGGTTGAAGTTCCGTGACATTGAGATTTTTTCAACTTACATTGTATAAAAATGATTTTTTGTCCCGAAAATGTTCACATCGTGAGATAGTAACGTCTAGGCGCCGTTGTAAGGAACAACGAGGCAACACGAAACGCAATTCGCACAACGAGGCACCGTCCTGATTCGTCACCGTGCTTATTCTGCCTGGTACATTCATCATAGGTAGAACACTGCCAACGTTCTTCGCAGAGGTATCGGTAAAGCTAAATTGCACATAAAGAAAGGCGTTGACCAATCCTTGTTTTAAAGCCTCTGTTAAAATCATCCTCAGTATACAACATTATGAGAAAATTATGTCTTCTAGCAACCCAAAATACAACATTTTACCTTTTGTCCGGAGGGTTTTTGATATTTCATTTTCAATTAACATTTATTATCGAACTCTGATAACAGGGTTTTTACTTTGTTTTGACGTGTTCAATAATGTGGTGTGCATGCAATTTATCCCACTGAAAATGCACTAGACAGGTATCTTGTTCATAATTTGTATGGATTAAAATATTTTCCCAGTACAAATATGGCTAATTTGTGCTCTCCACCTAGAACTACAGACTTCGAATGTTGCCAACGGCTGATCATGGAGAAACGATAGAACTCGCCAAGAAATCATTATCTCCCTTGTATACGCCAACGCTCGTCAACTTTAAACAACATAGACGTTTTGATGGCAACTCGCCCTTTGAATAAGTTGTTACAAGTACACGATAAGATAAATGATCTTCATTTTCCCAGAACTATGCAGCTGCACATTCGCAGTGGGAAATGTTTACAGATCGGACAAGAAAGTGCTTTTCAAATCCGATTTTATAAAAACAAATGGGATTATGAAGGAGTTTCGAATTCCATGTGACATCTGTTAGCCGACAGAAGAGGTGAACAGCTGCTTGATTCCTTCAAGGATACGGAGGTAAGTTAGAAACAATTAAAACTATCGAGTTTATTCTTTTAATTCGAGCGATTAGCAAACGGTTTATATAGCTTTGTTAAAAGTGTATTAGTCTGTGCTAAATGACAGGACAGGGAATCGATCCTACAAATTAAGTTTAGTTGTTGATAATGGTAATGTCAATGTTTAAACTATTTGGACGTTTCATGGAGAATAAGTCTCAAACCTGAACCAGCTGTAAAATGCTAACATACCATCTGTATGACAAAAATCCAGCGGAAGAGCAGACTTTCCACATTTTATTCTCTCACGAGAGGGGAGAATAAAGGAAACAGCTTTGAACTCGCCGACAGTCACATGTCTGTTGTGTTTATAGAGCATACTATATTTTCCTTCAATAGCTAAGGAATGTTTAATGTTGTTATAAGCAAGCAATTTTCAGTGAGGAGACATTAAATAATAACACTGAATAAATATAATCAGTTACTTAAAACACCATATTAAAAACTTAATGAATGTTCTTACTACAACGATTATAAAATTTTCATTTTCTCCGCATAGAACTGGAGTACATTCTTCTATTTTGCAACAGTGAGAAAAATCAAAAGTCACAAAATCGACCCAAGCTTTTATAAAGAGGGCTTTACATGTCTATAACTGCAGAAACTTCTTCTGTCGAATAGATATTTTATCATTGCAGAATCGCATAGATTATTTCAAAATTTCTTCGGAATACATATTGAAGTAACGAGTCGTAATATGCGTTAACGGAAAATTTACCAGCTACTGACGATTTTGTGACTTAAATGTTTTATTCTTTCTTAATTTATCCTTTCCTCCAAAGACATACCTTTGTTGCGTGGGCGAACAGTGTAGATCCCGATAAGCCGGCACAGTTGTGCCGGGTGATATTGAACTACACTGGTCGCACACGTTTAAAAATGCGTATATATGGAGGAAAGGGTTAAAAGCAAGTGGTTTCCGAAGGCATGTAGAAGAATGCACACTTAATCTATGTTCTAACCACACCAATAATACTGTTCATTGTGAAATGGGAGTATACTCTTTAACCTTGAAACACAAAAAGATACATCATGTTAACTTCGTTTTATGAAACATTAAATTCTCATATATGGACATACATTATCACAGGTCTGTTAATTTGATATTTTCTTATATTTTAACTTATGCATAATAATCATACCAATTATAGGTCTTTCATTATTTAGGAAAAAACACATTGACAGCTATACAGTCAACCTTATAGAACAAACTTGCAAAAGCAATTTGCATTGAAAATTCAAGTTGATATAAATTTTATTGTTCATTCATTTAGATAAACCGATTAGAACATACGTACAACAAACTGCAAAGGCTGACGATCATCAGTATTAACAAGTAGCATATTGTTGCCGAGAATCAAGTCGCCGCAAAAGATTTCAAGCAGAAAATAAGTTTTAAACGAGAAAGATGCAAGTTAGGTAAATTTGGTTTATATGAGACTATAACTTATTGCTGACGATGATTTTTATCACCAGCGTAAAACAACGGATTAGACATATTTGAATATAGTTCTGACGATTATCGTTATAACCAGCGTTAAAAAAACCAGTCGAGTCACATCTAAATATTGTGCTGACGATTGTCGTTATAACCAGGGTTAAACAATTGACTGAACACATCTGAATATAGTGCTGACGATTATCGTTATAACCAGCGTTAAACAACTGACTGAACACATCTGAATATAGTGCTGACGATTATCGTTATTACCAGGGTTAAATAACTGACTGAACACATCTGAATATAGTGCTGACGATTATCGTTATAACCAGCGTTAAACAACTGACCGAACACATCTGAATATAGTGCTGACGATTATCGTTATAACCAGCGTTAAAAAACTAACTAGACACATCTTAATATAATGCTGACGATTATCGTTATAACCAGGGTTAAACAACTGACTGAACACATCTGAATATAGTGCTGACGATTATCGTTATAACCAGGGTTAAACAACTGACAAGACACATCTGAATATATTGCTGACGATTATCGTTATAACCAGCGTTAAACAACTGTCTAGACACATCTGAATAAAGTGCTGACGATTATCGTTATATCCAGCGTTAAACAACTGACTATACACATCTGAATATAATACTGACAATTATCGTTATAACCAGCGTAAAACAACTGGCATGACTCATCTGAATATAGTTCTGACGATTATCGTTTAAACCAGCACAAAGCAACTGACTAGACACATCTGAATATAGTTCTGACGATTATCGTTTAAACCAGCACAAAGCAACTGACTAGACACATCTGAATATAGTTCTGACGATAATCGTTATAACCAGCGTAAAACAACAGACTTGGCACATCTGAATATAGTTCTGACGATTGTCGTTATAACAAGCGCAAAACAACAGACTTAGCACATCTGAATATAGTGCTGACGATTATCGTTATAACCAGCATAAAACAACTGACTAAACACATCTGAATATGGTACTGGAGATTATCGTTAAAACCAGCGCAAAACAACTGACTAGACACATCTGAATATAGTTCCGACGATTATCGTTAAAACCAGCGAAAACGAACGGACGGAAGGACAATCCAACAAACCCTGACTGGCTTAAATTTAAAGAACATATAATCCTACTTGATCTACATTAGTTTTCTTATACTACCAGTGTTTACTAACCCAATCTGTCGAGTAGCGAATTAATCTGCTTAAAATCATTATAAATGGTTGTTTTATCTCGCAGAGATATGCACTGTGAAATCGTCAGGTGGTTTCCGTTCTAAGTGTAAATTGCAATGTTCTGTTCATGCTTGGAATAAACTTTAAGTGCAAGGTAGGGAATTGATTTGTGTGGATCATTGTATTATACGTTAATAGGCCCATCGAAGATCATTAGTTTGGTATCTTAAGAATTAGTCTGCACAGATTTTTGCCTGAATTATTTAGTAGCTTACTGTTTTTGTTTCCAGTGTCAAATCTTCGATTTATTGGTATCACTTACAACAGGTGTTGGTATCTTTTGAATTAACAACAACAAAACAATGTTTGCGTTCGCTTTGACTGTTGAGCCTGTAAACATAAACTGGAAGCATACATAAGACATTATTTGATATCTGGAAGAATAACTGATTTCAAGAGACGCTACTATTTTCTTGAGCAGAACTCGGTGATTTCATAGAGAGTTATCGCAAAACAGTTTGTGAATGTAAGATGTGATTGTAGTTTACTGGTTTTTGTTCTTATATGATGGAACTTTTAGATCGAACGTTTTCATCTGTAGACTTCAATCAGTTAAAATTAATGTCGGTCAAGAAACCGCAACCGTACGTCATATTTGGTACTGATTTTTCAAAGATAAAGTGATTGTTGCATAATACGGACCGTATTTTTGTTGTTGTGTGACACGATATTCCATAGCATCAACGGAAAAAATATAATTGTCAAACTTGATGGAATAGGCTTCACCGAAAAATATTATTTTAAGTATATAATTTTATGTGTTGATGAAGAGTTATAATTAAACTTTAATTTGGAAATATTTCAGTGCGACATATTGCTATGGGGAAATCCAGACGGAGAGGTCGGTGCTCAAGCAGGGCTATCTTTGTTGGACTCTTGGTTTTCATCGCAGTCTTAACGATTAGTTACGAATTATTCATATTTTGTGTTCTGGATGAGGCAAGTCACGTGACAAGTTCTTTAAATATACACTCTCGTAATACCGACGAGTTCTCAGATAGAATCCACGCTGAAAAAGTTCTGCATGAGTTTGCAGGTTTCCGAAATGGTGGTCTACAGGAGTTAGGGAGAAATAAACTTCCAAACAGTGTTCACTACGTATGGTGTGAAAACAAGACGTTTGATTTCCGGAATTATCTAAGTGTTATGAGCGTCTGGAAAACACTAAGACCGGATGTGATTGAATTCCACCAGAAGGTGGCGCCAAAGAATGACAAGTATGACGATTGGCTGGAAGAAATAAAGAAGACTATTCCATGCTTTGCAATGAAAGAAATGCCAAAGAACTGGGACGGCGACGACATGGGCTGTGGGTTTTGGTTTGGACTGGCTGTTATAGAAGATCGGGGAGGTAAAGTCTTTTAATTATCGCAACTTACTTATCTACCATATCTCTTTGGTTCTCCCGTCTGATGTCTTGAAAATTCGAATTCCTGAAATTTACGTCGAACTAAATTTTATCATGTTCGCAAAATATCTTAATAGCAATTAAACTCCTCATTTTATACGAATGTTTAAACTTAATTTACACCAGTTTAAATAAGATCCATAGGCCTAATTAATAATTCTTAATACATGTACCTTTATTTAGCCGCATTATCTATTTCAGGTGTGTTTATTGGTGAAAACGTGATTGTCAAAGACGAACTCGTCAGTCTACTAGAAAACGAAAGAACATTCATATTTTCAACACAAGACGGCGAAAAAGATGTTAAGATTAGCATTGCTATGGGAAAAGATCACGATCCGGAATTCAAAGCATTTAGAAAAAAGTTTGCGAAAACAAAAGAAGTATCTAACGAATCTTCCTTCTGCGGAACATTGAACGAAGGAATGAAAATAACCGAAAATCAGTTATGCTTTGTTCTAAACGAGCCTGTTAACCCGGCGGATGTGTTTCAGTCGGAAACAAAGTTTGGGGATATTGTTCGAAAACTGACGTATGGTTCCACGGCGAAAAAGATAGCTAGAGGTGTTCTGCCCGGAAGCATTCCGAAAATAGTTCATTACGTCTGGTTTGGAGAAAAGGAACTAGATTTTATGATGTTTTTAAGTATGCTGAGTACACTTTTTATTTTAAATCCCGAGAGAGTGTTCATACACACAGATGGTGGTTTAAAAGGCAAATACTTCGATAGAATAATGAAAGATAAACGGGTGGTTACCATCTTACGAGAGAAACCTTTGAACATTTTTGGTCACAGAGTCATATATGCTCAACACAGAAGTGATATAGTGCGAGCAGACTGTTTGCTGAAGTACGGCGGCATTTACATGGACTGGGATGTGCTTTGGCTGAGAAATCCCGACGATCTCATCCAAACCGGATATGACGCCATTGCAAACTTTGATCACATGCAACAAGGGAATTTCCCGAATACGATAAATTTAGGTGTTTTAATGGCTAAGCCTCAGTCAACCTTTATAAAAAGATGGCAAGATGCCCTTATTAATTATAAATCAGAAGACTTTCTATATAACGCGGTAGAGCTACCATATAAAGTATATGAAAAATTCCCGGACTTTCTACATATAGAGAAAAGACTCCAAGTCATGTGCTTCCGGTTAAAATGTCATCCAACATTCCAACAAGATTTTAAAAACTTCATGAAGGACCAGCCATTTGATTGGCGGACGGATGTTTATTCTATTCATTTCACATTCCCGGATCCGGAGGAACTTACCAACGAGGAACTTTGTAAGAACGGAACAGGACGGTTTGCAGAAATAGGGCAGTTTATATTGAAGCATGAACACAAACTTCCGGCATTATAAATCAAGGATTGCAACAAAAACGTGTTCTTTTAATGTAATTTGTTATTGATTTTAAATCCTTTTTAAACCCGAACTGAATGGCTAATCATAGAGCACAAACCCAGCGACTTACCGTGACATAAACTGAATTAATTTGTTAAGAGTTGTTCTACACGTATTTATATCTCACACAGCTAAAGTAATGTCCATCAGATTAATATGACAAAGTAAGAAAAAAAAACAATATAAAGAATGGAGCCGGTTTGATTGATTTGCTGGCGAGGGTTCCTGTAGCAATACGTCCCAGCCCCATCCCCCAACTAAAGTAAGTTTTCTTCAAGCTTTAGCGAAATTCTTCTGTTTGTAAAACATGTATGCGTCCTCAAACGACAACTGGAAAGTAACATCTATTTTATTGTAGTTCAATTTGTCCCTGACCTTTGACCTACTGACCTAAATTAATAGGGGCCATCTACGTGTGATGAATAACCTTCCAACCAAATCTGAGGACTGTATGCCAAATCGTTGTCTTATAATTGATCGGACAATGTTTGAGACGGAGTGAAAGACCTACCGACCCACATGTTCAAAGCAATATACCCCCGCTTTTTCGAAGGGGGGTATAAATAATACGGTATATGAACGTATTCAGGGAGATGAAACTATGAAACGCTCAGTTTTTGGAAAGGAGCAAACAGGAACATGTATTTTTGTCTGGCAATATGACATTTATTTTTAACTTTCTTACTTATAAACTAAATTTTACGATTCGGGACAAAGGTCTTACAAAATGTATAAGCAGATACTTTCACAGTCACTGCAGTTATCACGAAAATGAACACATGAGACACGACACAAAGGACTAATCATGTTATTCTTCGAGTTAAACGCCGTTTGTCGCATAAGTACATCTGAGGCGTTGCTCCTTTCTTCATTCGCTATGCCATAGACAAAAAAGAAAAATATCAAAATCTCTCAAACGGCAAAAAAGCAGTTCCATCAAACTTTGCACAAATCAATGCTACTGGTGTATATTTATTTCCCATGGGTTTAGAAAAGTGAGAACAGTAAAGTAAATTAGTTAGACCTAAAAATCCCTAAAATTCTAATTGCAATAAATCACAAAACGAAGCAACAAACAACATTTCAAATGCCCACATGAATAAAATGATACTGACAACAATATCTAAGGTCCTTAAAAAAACTTTCAAATATGAAGAGAGAAATCAGCATTTTTTATTATTATTGTCATCTACTTTCGCAAACAGGAAATTGAAAGTCAAACACACTTTTACAAACATTTAAAATTGATTAAGGTTGTTAGGTCCAACAGAGATTTTGATAATGTTCTTTTTAATAAATTACAGTGCCCAAGGTTATAAAACTGAGCATAGAAACCAGTCTCAAATCTCAAGCATCTGATTGGCTGAAATGGCGACTAGTCGCCATTTCAGCCAATCAGATGCTTGAGATTTGAGACTGGTATCCAATCTCAGCTTTATAACCTTCAACCCAGTGCATTGAAAACTGCCATAGCACCTATATTGTTTTATTGAGTTTGATTATTTCGATTTCAGAAAAAACTGGAACTGTGAAAATATCTGCTAAAACAGATAAATATCATTACATTGTTTCCTATGTTCTATGCAAATGAGTATTTTTCAGGAAAAAATGCAGAAATAAGATAATTATTAACAAAAATGTTAAAATTAAGGAACGAAGAAATTACACCCTTTCCATTAAGTGCGCTTTACATAGTTATGCAACCCTGTTTGTTGGAATTATAAAATGAAAAAAACGAGGCACTAAAAATCACATTTTTTCACTTACTGATATAATATATATATTTTTTGGCTCATTGGGCCACCCTCGGTTACTAAAGTATTTCATTTTAATTCAGACAGAGGAAATCATGTTTGTCTAGAAATGAAAGGTGATTAGTGCACCATTAGGGTACCCCTAGGTCCGGCACGTACCGCATACCGTTCCGTACTCCGTACTTCAGGATCTGTTGCAAGTCGATAGACGACGTCACTGATAACGTCCAGACGGGCTTGACTAGGTTACCCCGTAAATTGTGCAACTTGTTGATTTCAAATTGCTTATTACGTGTAGTACTTCATGCATTATGCATTACTGCGTACACTCTACTTATACTGCAATTTAGTGTAACAGTGTGTTTTCATATTCTTCTTTTTATATTATTAACCTAACTACCACATTTTATCATCGGTTCTACGACTTTGCGAGGCACTGCCTCAACTTGCTTTCATACTTTAGTGCAAATATTCTCACTTCGTCGTATTCTTCTCTGTTGCCAGCTTGAATGAACCAATTACAGCGCGGCATTTGAAAGCAGGTGCGTCCTAGACTTTCATCTAAAAATCTATACTGAAATTTTTCATCGACATTAAAATCTTCTAGTTTCACTACAAAAAATCGCGTGTGTACGAAGGTCCTCGGTTGTGTTTTCAAGTTACTGGATTTGAGCACAGTATGAATAAGAAGTTTTGTTGCTTCAATATGTCCGCACCTTAGAGCAAAGTCCAGCGGTGTCCAGCCATGTCTATTCCTTGCAATTAGTATTGATTGCATTTCCTTAGGAAACTTTTTCATAAGCATGTTCATAATATTAGCTTGACCATTGGCAGCACATATGTGCAGCACCGTGTTCTCTTGGTCGTCCATGGCCAGAGGATCGACCTTCTTTGTCAACAGATGTTCAATAATGGTTTCCCTACCCCAGCCAGCTGCGACCAGCAGAGGTGTGAAACCCAGACCATCCTTGGCGTTAACGTCCGCATTCTTTTTGAGAAGGATCTTGACCACTTCAATATTGTTCCAGTCACAGGCGTGGTGTAAGGGCGTCTGCTGGGTGGCGTCACGGTCGTCCACGCTGGCTCCACTAGTGAGCAGCAACATGACGGTCTTCATCTTCCCTGTAACATAGTGAACGCATACTACTTGGAATAAAAGTCGCAGTGACAGCATATTTAATGTGTTTTCCAATCGATATGCAGCTTAATTAAATAAATTTCTATAACTCCGCACAAATATACTGTATTTCAAAAGAAAGTGTGCACTTTGTTTTCATGAAGTGGGAGGCATATAGAGTTGCACTCGTGCGAAAGTACGTCCGTCGTAAGTCCACCAAATCTTGTGGCATCAACTCCTTAACTTTCGGGCGGATTTCTTTCAACCTTGCATAGATGATTAAGCAGGATGTGTAGATAATTGTAGAGAATTTAGTTTTTGCTGCGACCACTTTTACTAGAGTTATAGCCCTTTCTTACAAATGTTATTGTAGCAACCAAGGCATCAGTGTCCGAGGACACATTCTAGTTCATTTTACTGCTTTTCTTAATGCCTAAATATTTGGTATTGAAATATGATAATTTAAATTCTATGGTAAAACCATATTCGATCTTATCTCAGTTTTGATACAAAATATTTAGAAATTAAGAAAAGCAATTAATGAAAAATCACCGAAAACAAAGTGCACATGTTGTTTTGGAATAGACGTTTCTTTCATAGACTTCCTATATCAGATACATCACTGTTACACCGAACTCTTGGAATGCATGTACACGTTGTATTGTATTAAGCCCCGAGATTATAAAACTTATATATGAGACCAGTCTTATATCTCAATGATCTGATTGGCAAAAATGGAGAGGTTTCTTTATTTCAGCCAATCAAATGCTTGAGATTTGAGACTGGTTTCAAATCTCATTTGCATAATCATCATACCAGACTTGACGGCTTCACACAAGGCCGTCGTGCCCGCTCTGATCGAGTTGACAGCAGCATGGTCCTGTAGCAACAGGGTGACGATCTCCTGGCTCTCAGGTTTAACGCCCCTGCTGGCTCGAACCAAAGCAATATCTTTTTGTTCATCACTCCAGTGACGTCTCTGCAAGAAACCATCGCAATATCCGTGCACTTAAGCTTTCACTCTTTGTATAACACTTCATTTATTCTGATTAAAGTTTTACAATTACAATTGTTGTCAAAACGGACGATTCACGAGTTGATACTTGGATTAGCTGATACTAAAATGGCAAAAATTTGGAGTTACAAAATCATACGACTGAAACTGGGAAGCAGTCTAAAATCGTCATTTGCTAATTGGTTAGAATCGAACTTTATTAAACTAAGCTGGTTTGCGAATTCTACCGATAAGATATTCCTTCGACACTACTTAAACAGTACATGGAGTTACGGTCCCTGTCTTTTTGCTGTAAATCTGAATACCAGTCAGTCAAAGAGCACCGCGAACCCGACTGACTTAAAAAGTAAATGAAATTTTCACTACCGTTAGTAGGTCTCTCATAATGTCGACAGAGGTGAGATACTGTCCCTCCATCATGAGTTGATCCGGTGGCTCGACTCCGGTCTCAACCAGTTCTTTGTAAATGTCGTAGCTGCCTCTCTGGACCGCCATACACAGCGAGGACTGCAACTCGGCCTCAATCCACTTCGGTTTCATTGGCTTGCTTTTGTGCACACCTAATGGAACAATTTAAAAATTAAATGGGGTTTGTCACGGGGAAAGGTGTTTTCGGAACGCCAACGTTAATCCTTGAAATGAGGTCAGAACATTGAGAAGGCGACATTGCTTATTAAGCATTTTGTGAGAAAAAACCCCACAAAAAACAAACATTTTATAGTCAAATGTTGAAAATCATTTACTAAGAGAAAACAATAGGCAACTGTAAGTTCTTTAATAAAATTTAAACAATTAAAATGTAAAAAAATGCTCCGAAGCCACCCTCTCCCACGACGAACCCAATGGGGTAATAGTGCTAATGACAAAATCCGTCGAGAAGTCCCGCCTTTCGTGAAGATATGCGGCGTGGGCAGTGTGATAGGCATTTCTATTACTGACTTTTGAAATGGGGAAGAAAACTGAGTGTGAATAATGTCTTATTTGTCGCGTTCATTTGGCACTTCCTGTGGAAATACGTACCTGTGGCTATGATTGCCGAAGCCAGCTCTATGTTAGGCACTTCCTGGTCGATAGCGCCGTAGAGAAATCCAACTCGTCTCTTGTTCTCTTTACTCTCCTGTGTGTAATACAAGAACTGGTTATTATTACAGGTTATTGTGAAGACAGTTCACATCCACATCCAAACCTAACCTGGACTCAATGGTTAGTGTCTAGTATTATGTTTTCATTAATTTCCAACATCTGGCTCATTACAGTAGGGCATTAAGTAGACTTTCTGCAATAAACATTTTAGTATGGTGAACAAGATATGAATTACAAGAAAAACAATCTCATGAGACTAGTGGCTAGTCTTATCCAACCCCTTTAGTTTTTGTGACTGTCTCACATTTCTATGACACTGGGTATATACCTACATATTTATTTAACTAATTCACCTTGGATTAAAATCCAGTGTCCCGGATTTCACATTATTCCATCCAATCCGAAATCCCAAAAGTTGAGAATATTAATTATAAAGAAAATTAAAATACAATATACTAAAATCGAATAGCATTTTTTTCGAATGTCTATCACATGCACGTACTTGTATTGTGGCATCCTCACTTAATATAATTTTCTCAAAGTGCTTGCTTTGGTGAAGATACTCAAAGAAGAACTCGATGAAGCGCAGATCTTTCATTGCTCTATGCTGAGATACTCTTTTCACTTCTCCATTTAATATGTAGTGTTCAAAGACCTGAATATAAGAGGAAGACCGGTTCCATTCGTTTTAGTTTTAGTTAATCATAAGGAGAAATTGTCTTGAAAAAGAGGGTCACATTGTTTTAAAGTAAAAGTGAATAAGGGAAAGTACTTAGACTGATGTTCATTTCAAAAGAAATAATTTATCACCATCGTTCAGTAAATGATACAATTTGATTATTTTTATAAACCCACGGACACTTCTTCACGGCTTCTTGGCTGTGTGGAAATGCTGTGTGTTTTTACTGTATCCCTACATTACCTAGACACTCACCTTAGCTAGGACTAGAAAGTTCTCTTTCTTAACTCTCATCATGAACAGTGACACTCACCTTAGCTAGGACTAGAAAGTTCTCTTTCTTAACTCTCATCATGAACAGTGACACCCACCTTAGCTAGGACTAGAAAGTTCTCTTTCTTAACTCTCATCATGAACAGTGACACCCACCTTAGCTAGGACTAGAAAGTTCTCTTTCTTAACTCTCATCATGAACAGTGACACCCACCTTAGCTAGGACTAGAAAGTTCTCTTTCTTAACTCTCATCATGAACAGTGACACTCACCTTAGCTAGGACTAGAAAGTTCTCTTTCTTAACTCTCATCATGAACAGTGACACTCACCTTAGCTAGGACTAGAAAGTTCTCTTTCTTAACTCTCATCATGAACAGTGACACTCACCTTAGCTAGGACTAGAAAGTTCTCTTTCTTAACTCTCATCATGAACAGTGACACTCACCTTAGCTAGGACTAGAAAGTTCTCTTTCTTAACTCTCATCATGAACAGTGACACTCACCTTAGCTAGGACTAGAAAGTTCTCTTTCTTAACTCTCATCATGAACAGAGAGAACAGTGACACTCACCTTAGCTAGGACTAGAAAGTTCTCTTTCTTAACTCTCATCATGAACAGTGACACCCACCTTAGCTAGGACTAGAAAGTTCTCTTTCTTAACTCTCATCATGAACAGTGACACCCACCTTAGCTAGGACTAGAAAGTTCTCTTTCTTAACTCTCATCATGAACAGTGACACTCACCTTAGCTAGGACTAGAAAGTTCTCTTTCTTAACTCTCATCATGAACAGTGACACCCACCTTAGCTAGGACTAGAAAGTTCTCTTTCTTAACTCTCATCATGAACAGTGACACTCACCTTAGCTAGGACTAGAAAGTTCTCTTTCTTAACTCTCATCATGAACAGTGACACTCACCTTAGCTAGGACTAGAAAGTTCTCTTTCTTAACTCTCATCATGAACAGTTCATCTGGTCGCTCGTCAAAGTTTTCATCTGTTCCGACAAAATCCATCAGAAATGGCAATGTACAGCCTGAATTATATCAGTATGTTTAATGTTTCTATTTGGCATTTGGTGACTTACGCAGGATCCCTAGTAAAAATCCAATGTATTGTAATTCCACCGAAATTTGGTTATTTTTTTTTCTCTTTTACGGCAAAGCTATTCTTATTATTTGGTTATTCCTATTCGAGACCGCTTATCATGGAATGGTACTTTCATGTGTATATTAAAACCCCTCACATATTTCGTAATTATTGTCACAATATGCACACAGTGGTTACCATGGTTTAGATAAAAAAATGTACTCTCTGCTTGTGTAGATATTTAAAAGGCGCTAACTTTGGGGCAAGGGTATGTTAATATAAATTTGCATTGTTGAAAGTTAAAATGATATTACATAATCTGTTTAATACCATTCTTGACTGGTAATGAATTTTGAAACTTTTAAAGCAAAAGGCGTTTAAACGACATATAAATAATCAGGTGAAAACAAAGAAAAACAAGCATATGCTTATTTGAAGAATAATATTACCTTCAAGGACTTCCTGTGGATGTCTTTCACCGAAAGACGCCATTACTGCTTCCATAATACTTTCATGTGTAAAGGTGTAACACTGCTTGTCCTTGTAGAAATTCACATAAGGCTTTATTTGGTTCTCGAAAGCATCTAAAGTAAATTTGTTCACATGGTCCGAAATTGGAACTCTGCATAAAAATGCTAGATCTAATACCTTTGTCTTGAATGCTTCATCTTTAAATTCCTGCCAAAACAAAAGCAGAAATCTGAACAATTTTATAATCCGCACATCATATAAAGATAATGGTTAAATTGCCAGCTAGCAAAATAATTAGGTGATGGTGAAGTATTTCAGAAAGTTATATATGAAGATATCTCTTAAAGTACCAAATTGTAGGAAAACAATAAATAAAATGTAAAAAGTAGGTTTAAAAGAAAGAGAAGCAATAGTTTGATATGTTGAGACAAAGGTAGATTAATAAATACAGATGAAAATGGCTCTTTGAAAGTCACCGAACAAAACAAATATGAAAATATTGCAAGCTTGGTTTGATTGAGTCTCTTCATGGGCAGTAATGGAAAGGGGTTTGCGTTAGAAGTGCAAGACAAGGATGTGTGACAATAGAGAATTAGGGGAGAAGGAAGTTGGAGAAGGATGGGTAAAAGAAATGGAAATGATAAGGCGGTAAAGGTAAGGATTTGGGAGGAGTAAAATGGTAAGAACTATGGCGGATAAATGGGAGTGAAATTGGACAGAAAGGCCGCAAGGGTAGGATAATAAGCAGAATGGAGAACAAGAATGGGGAGGAATGAAAAGGGGTCGGAGCATAATGAGACAGAAGGTCATGTGAGGGTCATGAGGAGAACGTCAAAGGAGAATGGGAAAAGGAAGGTTGTAAAAGGATGTGGTGAAAACAAGCAGTAACAAAATACACAGATTGGCAGACTTACGAAGAGATTAAGTAAAATGCTTACTTCCAGTTTTTTCTTGAATAAAATGGCATCTTTTTGAAACATCAGTACGACCAGACCGAGATACCCGTACTTGTCACCATCATATAATTTGTCCAGTTGCTCAAACAAAAGTTCTGCAATAAAGTATAAGGTTTTACAAGAAGTTAAACATGCATATCCGAAACAACCAAAAAAAATCTTAATTATATCATACCGATTTCAACACCGTTTGTTTCGTTAATTTCAAAACGGAATGGTTTATTGAAAAGTAAAATGTTTTATATATTATCTCATGTTTACTGGGCAACACACAAGCAGGTTTCGTGCAAAATCGTTATATATAGTACATACATATACACATCACGTGGAAAAAAAGGAAAACCCGTAAGTCTCATCATAAGGACAGAACGGCACTTTTCACATTCTGAATAGTTGAATAACATTTTATTTTGAAGCTTATATCAACGCATGTTGTAGATGTAAGGATTAATGTAAGCTCTTCATCCCAAGTAGAAATAATTCTTTATTCGTTATAAAAAACAAATTGACTTCTTTATATAACTAACATAAAACATTTAAATGTAACTTGAACGAAATATTTATGAAATTAAGTTCAATGCTAGATAAGCCGGTAATGCAGTTTGGCCGTCGTGCAGTAAAGCGAAAGTTATCGTCGCTAAACATTAACACTTGTGTTTAAATCACTCTGCTGTGTAATTATAATGCAATCTTGTGTGCAGAATTTACTTCAAATTCCAAGTGTCAAAACTAATAGATCATCAAGCGAAATGTTGCTTCTGCAAAATTCTAGTTGTCAAAACTGCACATAGATTAGCAAGCGATTGTTTTTGCGTGTTACCTCTAGAAAAGTTTAATATCTCACCGATTGGACGCTCGAAGAACTGTGAACCGATTATCATAAAAGCGTCCTTGCTGACAAACAGCGCACAGCACTGTGGAAAACCAAGCTTCGAGTTATGGACCTTGGCACTTTTATCGACTTCAGACTTGGACACATTTTTGTCTGCAGCAACTAAATGCTTCGACAATATCCCCTTCTTTTCGGTAAGTTGAAGCTCTAGAAGATGATTGAATGTGTGATGTTAATGTCGCCAAATTAAATACGTATCAGTAAAAAGTAGAACATTTATCGTATTTTTCACAGAATTTGGGGAAAACATTGCCTCCCCACACCTCAAACAAACTAGGAAAAGAGAGCATGTTTTTTTTAAATCAATTTAAACACAGCACCGCAAACAATCAGCAAAAGATATAACACGAGGGGTTACCCCTTGGAACGGTCAGTGGCAAAAAAAAGAGTGCACCAACCTCACACTTGCCCGAACATTCTCGTATGAACAAACAACTACAGGTTTTATAGGTTAATAAGCTCTAATCCACCTTTCAACGTTTAAATTCAACGTTTAAACGTAAGGACACTGGCAGTCTATGAAAAAGGGACCAGATTATTAACTACTCAAAGTTTAAAAAAAATGTTGACAATGTTTATAATTTTTATTATATATATATTAAGCCCTTTTATCATCTTGGTCTCCAATCTCTGATGATGATTTGAATCAATTATTTATTTATTTGATTTAACAGGAGGACATTTCGTCGAACGTAATACCGTCTGTACTGCAGTCAACTATTTTGTCTTTCGCGAACAGTTTGTACCCTGCTAGTCTGGAATTGCATTGTTCGAAGATATTATGTCGGATGGTGATGATTACACGAATTCCCGTCCTCTCATTGGTATCCAAGCAACACTCGTGGATCTGAAAAGTATTCATAATTAGGTCGGAATATTTTTTTCATTTTATCGCTGAAATGTTTTAATAAATCTGGAAAAAAGAAGGCTTATGGATTTAATATTTCCTTTATCTCGACGCAAAAAGATATTTAAGCTTTCATAGCTGCGGACGGGGCTGGAGCGAGAGGCTACGTGCGGTACATCTTAAAGTAAATCATTTAACATAGTTACTTTCCGTTGTTATATTTAAAGAGTTTTAACTCTCTCTATTTAACAATTTTATAACATCACGACTAACATGATTTTTGAATATGGAAGTAATTTCAGCTACGTATATCACCTCTGGCATCGTTCTACTTTATGATAAAATGTCTGTCACGTTCTATACGTCTTACAATAGTTTCGCTTAATTCTACGAGGGTTGTCCCAGATATTCGTAGACTGTGCTCATAACTTCTTGGATAATTATTTTATAAGAAAACAAATTGCATATACATAAAATTCAATCTATTTTACATATCTTTGCAAAAAATTACAATAAAACAAGCAACGGTACAAAAGTTATGCTAAAAACTATAAGACATGGTTAACAGTATCGCCCCACGCCGTCAATCAAATTAAGCGACGTTCACTTGCGGACGTTATCTGACGTTCACTTTTTTTTCAAAGTATGCACCGGCGTGCAAAAGGCATCGTTCGTGGCGTTTTATCCACTGTCTTTTTATTATAACTGGTACCAATCCTTCCTGAATGAACGAATTACACTGAGCGTAAAACTGTGTAACTGTTTTAGAGATTCAAACCGATGTCCCTTCAGTTTAGCTTTAATTTCCGGAAGTAGTGCGAAGCCAAAAGGAGCCAGGTCTGGGGAGTAGGGAGGGTGGCTAAGAATTTGGAAACCAAGTACATCTATTCCTAGTTGTGTGACTGCGGCAGTGTGTGTGGAGGCATTATGTTGATGTAAAATTATATTCTCAACTGCCAGATCAGGTCGTTTCTTCCGCAGCGCCCATTGGAGATCGCGCGCCAAAACCTAAAAATGAAACATTGCCACGCTTTTAAATAGTTTATATTATAATTAATTTTAAATTTATAAACATGACGTAAAATATGTGGACATGTTCGGAATTTAACTGCGTGTACTTTGCATCCTAACCATAAATTAAAAAATAGCGCTGATAAAATATAATATGTGAAATCGTTGTCGTGTTGTTGTTCTTTTTTAAATAATTTGTGAATATGAGGATTGCATGAACAAATATGAATAGCTATTTTCTATATACCAGGTAAAATTAATTAAAATACCTTTTTCATGTTTAGGTCTTCCGTCAGTATCCGATGCACGGTTCCGCGGCTAACATCGGCGATTTCCGCAAGCTCTCTAACTGTCAGGCGGTGGTCTCCTTCAAGCACTTTCTTGATTGACGTTGACGACGTCGTACGGATTACAGCATTACGACCCGGTCGCTCATCGTCTTTGATGTCTCTGCGGCCATCTGAAAATCTCTTGTGCCATTTGAAGACAAGAGCCTGACTTATAGAGGATTCCCGCTTTGTCTGCTGCAACAATTTATATGTTTCTGTCGGTGTTTTTCCGAAATCGGCGCAAAATTTGATGTTTGCTCTAATCTCCATGCGTTCATATGATGTCATTTTCACGTTAGATCTAAGACACCGTGACTAGCGGAAACGCTGTTGTTTTCAAAACGCAACGACCGATTGACGTCAAATTTTGTAATGACGTGACCAAATGGATGCCTTATATGTTCCCGTAGTTTCATGAAGTTCAGCTGAAAAATTCGTTAAATGTAGCTAAACAAATAGGAAAGTGAGAATTGTTTTTGACGTGGGGCGATATCACGTTACCATGGTTATAAAAATTATCGGCAAATAAAAACAAACGTTTAAGACATCATAAAATCCAAGTTAAAATAAAGAAAATATCCTGTAGTTTATGTAATTGATTTACCAATTGCGCTCAAATTGATCGAAATATGGTCACAGTCTACGAATATCTGGGACAACCCTCGTAGATTAATTTTTTTATTAATATATTTTCTTTGACCGTTTGACAGGATTAACGATTGATGCATAAATGTCATGATTTTTCATTTCTCATTTCTCATGTTTCACCTCCATATATCAAATATCATATATGTCATATCTATATTTCATCTGCACATGTATATATGTTAATTGTTTATTGTTATAATCACAGAAATGTGGAAATAAAGAGAATATATATGACATTACTTTAAGAGTTTGACCTGATTCTGAAGGAATAGTCAACGCGTTTGCCATGGTTTTTTGTTAACACAAAAACTTGCCCACCATATTTACATGTCAATATGTCTTTGATGCAAGAGCTTGCAATTCTCACAGAAGTCATTGAAAATTTACTTGTTCAAATTTCGACTCCCACATTGCCAACAGCTTCTCATCCAGTGAACCAGCGCCAAATATATCATCGAGTAGTATGGCACTGACGGTTCTGGGTTCGATGTATTGCCACTGGTCTGGTGACGTGACCAGCAAACATTCGTCTTCATCAAACGTCGCCACCATCAACGCTATTGCTGTAGTGGTCTTACCATCTCCTATATTCCCTATACAAGTTTCACAAAATGAGAAATGAACAACAACAATTTATTCATGTCGGACAGCATATGTACACAAATTTTTCATTATACTAAAGCAAGTTTTTTCTATTGTACTAAATTCAACAACGCTGCACGCGTCATTACTTAGGGTCAACTAAACAAAGTTGCCTTATGAAAAGTATAATACATTCTGATGCTTCATGCTAAAGGTGAAGTATTTTGGTTAAAACTGATTCAGAATATAACTTAATTTATCACTTATTTTGACAAATATTTATACCTTTCAAAACAACAAAACCATTCTTGAACAGTTTTTCCTGTGCCCTCTGAAATATTTTAGTCCTCACAAACACCTTTGGATTGCGATGCGTTTCCAAGAACCGTTTCGTCATTTCTGGAAATACGGGGAAAAAAGGTTTACAAACGTAAACGTAAACGTTGTAAAATTGTATATATCATACTAGCAAAATACTTGTAAGAACACAAAATCCGAACGTTTCCTTTTGTGAATTTGAAATAAATTTAAAAGGCACCGAACACGACACATATTTTTTTATCAATTCTGTAATGAAATTAATATGTTACTAGTGTCTTCGTACCTTTTCTTTCCCGGATATCTTCCCCTGACTGTTTGGCAGGTGCTACAACAATTAACATATTAGTTCATTTATCAGGAAAAGACAACAAACACACCCTTAGCACTCACAAAAAATAAACGTATAACTCAGAGATTTGTTTACGTTTGATCTGTCATTAACTTGATTACACTGGCTCCGCATAATCCGTTCACTTGCCCCGCCAGATCATTTAATGAACAATAAAAGACACCCGTTTTGGTGAAAATATTTCAACTGGCATATCTACGTGGACTGGACAGGTGATACATGTTTTGTCATGTTACCTCACGTCACCAGTTTACTAAAGATGAAGCCCACTTGTTTTTGTTTTGTTTTTTGTTTTTGTTTTTGTTTTTGGAAAAGAAGAATGAGCAGTGTTTTTGCAAGATCTCATATTTAGTCGTGCACGGCATAAATTAGCTGAGCAAGCTCTTTTTTAGTTTTAGTTTGCACATTGATGTAAAGCGTTGCTCCTTTCGTCATTTTTATGTGATAGACAACAAAGAAACATATCAAAATCTCTCAAACGCTTAAACTTTTCCATTAAACTTTACACAAATCAATGCTATAGGTGACCTAAAAAGTCTGTTTGCAATAAATCAAAAAACGAAGCAACAAAAAACGACCATTTCCTTTTTTATCAATGACGTTGCAATGACTACTGCATGACTACTGTCAAAGCACCTTAAGTTGGCTCATTCTAAATATCTTCTACTGTGTTATTCTGTGTGTTACTTAGCTACATGTGTACATGAACTGTAACACAGATATATGGTAACATTTGCCTCATTAGATACCAATACCACCGTTTTGTCGCTACAGTTCCTAAACAAAGTTATCCTAACAAAACCTCGTCGTTAATTATGTTTTGTTGTCTCCGTGCAGTAGCATGCACTCTTCACGAGACAAAGGAAGACTGCGAATTGTAAATTCTTATTTTAGTAAACATTGTAACTGACGTCTTACAAAAAAGGAGAAGAATAACCACATCCAGAACGCACATCCTCTTGAAACAGCCAATAAGTAGAGAGACAAAAAGAGCATAGGTAAAATGATCACAACAAACAATTAACAAAAACTATTTGCCACTGGAGGTAAAAAAAATGTTTTTAGGTACGAAAACCTCACACTTACCTCAACATCAACATGTACTACTAAGAACAAACAAGCACAAGTTGACTTGGTGAGATAAAATTTTATCAGCTTCCGAAGTGACCACCGATACTTACCAATTTGTCTGTCTTCATTTTCATCCGCCCAGTGATTAAGAACTTCTAAGTACTGGTCTCGCTCAGAGAATTTCACTGCTCCTGTTGCCATCTCGTCAATTATCTTGGTTAATTCTTCTCCCTGCCTCTCATCACATATTCTCAATGCGATCTGAAAGTTGCAACGTACCACTTGAACTGGAGTGCAGAACGGATGCAAGATTTCCAGAGAGGGAATTTGTTTGGGGCAGTAATAGTTTCATAATAATTTTCAGTTTTCTTACCAAAATCCCTATGAAATGAAAGATTGCTACCACTTTGAACCCCCTCTGGGTCCGCCCTTACACTGTCACTGTTAAATTAAAATAAAATAGTTGCTGTTGTGTCATGCCATGTTTTTAGAATAACAATCGATTCAAGGAAAATACACATTCTTTTTGGAATTTTATTATTAAATATGTTTATTTACAGTTATAATTAAGTAAATTATTCATTATTTAAAAGGATCACAATAAGAAATTTTGAATCTTCTTAAAACCATATAGGTGTTTATTGGTATATCAAAGACGACACAAGAAATAACTAAAGTAAAACTTAATTAAAACTTCGACGATTTGCAAAATTCGAACATGGTCTGAAAAACTTTAAGGTAAATCTTATATTTAACTACTTGAACTTAACAAGTAACAGGTCTACATTTTACATCTGAAAAAAATGAACGAATTTGAGACCTGCTTTAGCTCATTGACTTTTCTATCATATTCATCATCGTACAGAGCAGGTGATGACAGGTTGATGAGGAAGTTCCTGCTATCCCGGATCCTCGCGATATCTGCAGTCTCACTCAGATCCTCGCTCAATGGTTTCCGCTTCCAGATGAAATCGTTGGGGCGCTTTAATGAGCAGATGTAGCGCAGGAACCAGAATATGAGGGCGGAGTCTAACTTCTGTAAACTAGCTTTCGACTCGTCGTCATCGGGGTACATAATGTCCCATCTGAAGGAAATCAAATAATATCTTTAACGACCACGAAAAAAAACTAAAATAGTTTAAATAACCGTTTTAAAGAATATGACTAGCCCACCAAAATAACAGGGGATATGATGAAACAATTCTTAACAAACGATGGGAAAGTGACAGTTCAGTTATCTTTGATTTCACTCTTTATGCCAAAAACGTTATCGATGGTCTACAGGGATCAATGTGAAAAAAATCACAATCTGAAGTTAGTACTATTTGGTGAAAAACAGTAAAAACCCCAGAACTATAAGCCATCATGTTTTGCCACCGACCGTTCCAACGTGGTCATCCCTCAGGTTCGCATTTCCGTTAATTGTTAAAGGTTTATTTTTTTCAAACTGTTTTTTTTAAAGATAAAGCCATTTTCTGTCAGTTCTAATGCTGTTGCTGTGTGGAAGCTGTGGCTTCTGGATGTTGCCATTTCTGATATGGGGCGCGCCGCGGGAAAAGGTACCTTCGGTCATATTTTGTGACATTTTAGTTGTTGCTATATTTAAAAAGAACTTACAACTATTTTTAAATTTCTCATAACTAACAAGTGCTTTTCTTACACATTTTGACAACAAAATGATATTTTTAACGCGAAATGCATACTAGTTAATGTCGTCTGCTCAACTTTATGACGTCATTTCACGGATTGACGTCAACTGTCCGAATGTACCTTTTCCCGTGACGCGCCCCATATAACATATTATTTCACATTTATTAATGTAATTTACTAAAAGCTCCATAATACATAAATGCACAAAAATGTCTGTACAGTACTGACCTTCTAGCTAGAAGCTTATAGTTGGCGGAGAAGTTTTTCAGTCGTCTCTTGTTGGCCGTCAGGAACGTGTTCAACTTCTTCGGCGGCGTCTGTCTCTCCAGGTAGTTGTAGAATGACAGCCGGAGCAAGTCCGAACCAACTCGCGCCACCATCTTTGCAAGTCGGATATAATTTGTCTCACTTTTCGACAACTTAAACATAATTGAAGTAAATTTTAGGGTATAAAACACGACGTATACAACTAAGCATACTGTAACTCGACAATTTCCAAAAACTGCTCCTGATTAAATTGGAATAAACTTTCTTAAAATAAGACTATCATATAAAACGTATAAGCAAACGTATTTTATTTACAGTGTTTACCCCCAATTTTCTAATAATGTTTGGCCTAGTATAAATGAAACAAACAGTGAAAATAAGAAAAACACAGCCTGAATAACATGTCTTTATTGATGCTTCAAACAACCTCCCGTCTTAGATAACCTTTTGTTGGGGAGCGAACTCTGTTAGACCAGAACATATAAAGACTTTGAGAGGAAACAAGGGCAAATTAACAAAATGTTAATAATCTAGAGTATATTGAGTTGTATGAATCATATACAGGCTATTGATAATGCAAACATTCGGAAAGTTTTTATAAATTCTGGTAACATTGTTGTTGTTGTTTTCTGAAAAGAATTTTTTTTATATATTTTTCGATGGTTTTCATAATTATTTGCTGATTGTGAATTGTTAAATTATTTTAATAAAAAATATAAATAGGAATTTTCTAAAGATCGCAGCGTTAGAATATGTAAGTTAAAACTTTGTATAAAATGAACCATAATTTTTGTCTGTTTATATATTCCACGGTCGAGCGTAATGAAAACTACTGCGTTGAAAAAGCATATTCACGTTTGCTCATTGATCAGCCATCACATCCGTTCGCTTATTAATGATTTATACAGAACTTTCCAACATCAAATGAAGACAAGTGGATCATAAAAAACATACCTTCTGTTTTGTTTTCTTAGCGTTTGCATTGAGAGCGGCGGACCTTTGTTTGTACTCGTCTGCTCGGAAGGTGGTTTGAACGACAGGTTTTGAAGGTCTCTCTGGTAACGAGGAAGATGATCCCTTACCCTGTCTCGCTGACAGAGCAGGCAGTCTTCCGTTTCGGGGTGTCACTGAAAACCGTTTTAGTCTTTTTGTCACGATATAATCAACTAATTTTCTGTTGTTTTCACGCCAGCTTAGACCTTTACATTTACTTCAATCAGTGTTGTTAGCATTACTCCGTTTGAAGGCCATTAAACACGATACATTATATTTGTAAAAATATTGATTTGAGCTCAACCCGGGGCTAGACGGTGTGGACAGAAACCTGAGCCCTTCAGAAAAATCACGAAACAAAATTTGAAAAAATCACTTGTAGATTTCAGGTAGATTAGATATTTGATATCTTCACTACTTGTGAAATTTTAATTCTGACTAAATTACGTATAGGTCTTCTAAAAAACAACTTTATATATTTTTGTAAAAGCCTTTGCCAGAAATGGGCACCAGCTTATTGGTAGGCCTAATCAAACAAAATATTATTAAAATTTTGCAATAGAAAATCTGTTCACGTTTCTAGCCTGTTTATTTAGAGGAATGTCTGAATACGATTCGGTACATCATCAAAATTCAATCCACATTTTAGTTTGTTCAACACTACACTCTCCTCCTACTCCATGCCCGCCTACCCCGTCTCCGACAAGCTACCAACTCCCCATTAAACAACAGCACAAGAAAGCGAATTCAAAGTAAATTCAGATGATGAATCAATATAATTACCATTTACTCTGGGAGAAAATTTTGGTCCTTTGACGTTCTTGAACAAAGTAGACTGTTGCCAGGCAGCAGGTAGTCTACCATTCCGGATGACAAGATTACTGGACAACGGCTGGGGCAATGCTTTCTCTTGGTCTTGTTTCCACCGAGAAGAGTCGACGAGAATCCCTCTTCGCGGTCTACGGGGTGTCTAAAACCGAGCAAGAACTATTAAGCATGTGAGAATGTGTTGAACAAATACAAGAGTTACTAGTGCTAGAGTCAGCTGGCAGAATGAAGTCTGCAGACAATCGCTAAACGAAAGAGTTAGATAAAATGACAACACAGGGATGAAATACAATGAATAAGCGATTTGCAATGTATATGAAAAACAGATCTTTCCGCTCAGAAAAATATCATATTGTAACTGCTTTCGCGTAAGTATCTCTATAAGAAGTTTCTATTTAAACTCAAAGCCTTAAATCTAGTCTAAGAGACATACGTACACCACCAGTTGATTGCCACTACTTACTTTTGGAACAAAACCTTTGCCCTCGCAAACGTGAAAGGGTGACTCGGCAGAAAAAGAACACGCATGCGCACAGAAAGTTTTGAGAACACGTACCTTTGCCCGAGGACTTATCTAAGAAAAGTAGGGTTGATCCAATTTGTTTGAAATACATAAATATGAATTAATAATTTTGAAAAGATAAACGTAATTATTAAATTAATCATCGAAGTTTTTTAATGTGTGTAGGGCCTATGTTTGAGGGAGTTGCCTTTTGTCAACTAACGCAAACTTTCTAGGTAATAAACATCATTTATAGCCAAGAATTGAAATTCTCTCGTGTAAGTGCTTTACATTTTAATAATACATTGCGACTTAGTGATATACAAATGCAATATTACTAGTACCGTACCGTTTCTTTGTCCTTTGCCACGCGATCCTTGCTTGTGTCGCCCCAACCGCCATCGTCACCATCTGTTTCTTCACCATCGCCTTTCTGTAAATATAAATACTTAATCTTGACAATGAAAATAATACTTAATAGCAGTTTGCATCTCACATTGTATGATTTTAACTACTAATTTGGTATCAGAATTGGAAAACAATATCTTAAGGATATCTTGCATGGAACTGCAAACACTTTGAACTTTCCTTAATGGAAATCAGTCGATTGCAAATGAACTGTTGAGTTGTTGCATAATTTTTTGTTCGTTTGAAATCAAATATTAAAATTAATTGAACGTAACCTCAGTAGTTACTGCTAGAACCGGCAAAGGTGTAACCGATCGATCCCGCCCTTCTGGTGGAGCACGTGCTGTCCGTGACGTCACAGGTGACATGGCACCGCGCTCATTACCACCTTGAACACGAGATTCGTTGTCTGGAGATAACTTCCTGTTTGTACCACTGTTGGCTAAGATTCAATATTACTATTTTATTACTAACGGCAGGCTGTTTTATAAAAGATAAAGTCAAGTCCTCGGACCCTTAACGCCAGTGTAGTATTATCTAAGGTGAGGTTATGTTTGGAAAGAGCAAATCATTTTCATTTTTTCTTATTTTAGGAAAATAAACATCTTCACCAAATTTTAGAAAGAAATATATAATCATTCGTATGTCAATCTCGGAATCAATAATTCATGAGTTCTAGGGTCCAAATTTAAAACAAACCTAATGCATTTATTTTGCATAATTTGTAGTCTATCTTTACACTTTTTTGTGATACTATGGAACCAGAAACAACAAGAAATTTCATATGCGTGTCAATCATCGGAAATCTTTGTCAAAATGAACTAACCTGATGCTTTGCTGACACGCCCCTTTCTCGGACTGTTGTCTCTCCGTCTGCTGCTTAGCGTTCTGGTGTCTGGGTTGTCTTCATGTTCCCGTCTTGCTTTATCTGCGGATTTGGAATCATCGACATCCGGTGGGTCCTGTGGGTCCCGGTTCCCATTCGGTCTGGCCGAGGCGCCCGAAGCAACCTCTCTCAATGGCAATGGTTCTTCAGTTGAATTCATCATCCCGGGATAGATGTGTTCATTTTTAATGTTGATTGTTCCGCATAAGTCGTCTTTATTCCCTTTTCCCTCTTCGTTTTTTAAAACTTGTTACTTTTGCCGTATGTCAGCAAACATGACAAAATATATAAATACAGAATATTATCTTTTTATTCCTAATGCAAATTTTGAAGTAATATTAAGTATAAATATTTATATGTAAATGCGAAAAGATTTTAAAACTTGTCTTTAATTTCATTGTTAATAACAGAGATAAAAGTGAAAATCAAATACTGAAAAGACTTGTACTGTGTTAGAACAATGGGGACAGAGCGATTGTTACAGTTCATTTAATTCACCCAAATAACTATTGTTTTATGTGTACTGATTTATCTCTTTGAAAAGCTGGTATAACTTCAATATCCATTTTTTTCTAATTCAATTTAAGTTTAAAAGTGAAACTAAGGTTTTAGACTATTTAAGAGAATAAGACTATCATTTCTGCAGCAGACTCGAGTTCAGTTTGTAAACTACAGATTTTCATTTTCTATGTATCTCACTGAAGAAGTTGTTTTGCGCTTAAACACAACTTAAGAATCGATTAACACAGTGTGATCCTTTCACGACCCAGTAGATCCTGATATCATTTTATGTAGTGTAGATTCAGATCAGCTCGCACTTCCTGTCATCTAATCAGGATCTTCCCTTTTTTTATTTATTAGGTTATTTTTGACCAAAATGCAAACAGTGTAAATCCTGATCAGACTGCAGAAAGTGCCGGTAATCTAGCTCCGTACTTGTCGCAAGCGTAGCAAGAATGGTAACTCCCGTTTCACTATTTCTGAGTTATGCCCCTTTCATATGCAACTTTAGTCGGCATGTGTGTTCCGAGGAACACCAAATTCTAGTTTGCTTATACGAGCTTAAACTTTCGATATTTGTATGCTCACTTTTAAAAATGCAACCAGATCCGTGCTATTGTAATACTTATAGCACAGGTTCAATGTTCCATGTTCACCTATTGCAATATCTCAGGAGCGTGTTTTTGCCGTGTGGCGGCTCTAAGAATGCCTTTGTTTTTATCAATTATGCTCAATTATGCTCAATGGGCAGTATACTTATGTCTGAAATACTGCTTAAATGTGTTCGTTGCATTATTTTAGTTTGTTATACTTCTTACTTCATGTATATGAATATGCTTCAGCGTTCAACGTCGCAGCAAGTATATCTTTGGATATTGTTTAATGATACCAAAGATTTACCTCCTGCATTTTTACCGTTGCCTATGGGGTAAAAGTGTAGTTATCAGGATCACACATTTAATGCTTATAACTCTATTAAGATATTAATTTGGTAATTGCTTTTAAAGATCAGGTAAGAGTTCTTCTTAAGCCCTTCGCGACATTGAGTGCGGTGTTATATAATTAAATGATGCTTAGCACATTCACGAATCACCTCGCCGGTTCAACTTCAGATCAAATCTCGCGGATGACCCAGAAATGATCATTGAGGATTCGAAAGCATAGGGGTATCTAGCCATTAATTAATGATTCATAATTGTGCTAGAGTTGTCCGGGGCATGTGGCCCCCAAAAAATAAAACAACCGTGTAAACTGGAACATTCTGGGCGTTCTGAGAAGAATCATGTGACTTCAGCCGCGTACTCGCTTATACGACAGCTTCGCGCCTGCATACGAATGCACAGCGGTGTGACTTCTGCTGGGAACATACCCAATCGCCTGTAGGAAGGAAGTTGGGAGCGGGGGATGACATGATTATATTGAAGACGCAATCATTAGCCGGATCCGTTTGTTTATTACAGAGTATAATTAACGCGTATAAATAAAGGAATCTAATCTATACAAGAGGAATCATATCATGCCAGTGTACACGTATTTTTTCAATCCAGTATAAGATTATTGTAAACAACGGATCTTTAAAGACCAATTTAGAATTTTAATGCTTTATGAATATTACATTGATACCAAGTATTTGTATGAGTATTCAGTACCCGGGTGGGGCGGAGTAGATGGGGTTCACCGAAGATATTGCTCTGCAGTTACTGTTACTGAATAAATCTGCCATTTTAACGTATCGGGATCTTAAGCATTACCGTTTAGAGAGGCTGGCAGTGTACGGGTAAGCTAAAGAACGCGTCCAGATCTAAAATAGCCAATATTTCACATAAAAGTTACGTTCTCAATACTCGCAAAATGTTGATCCGAATCATTATAATTACAACACCATCGTAGTTTTTATTTGTTTTAATATTGAAAATTTCCGTGATTTGTATTGATTATACTGTTTTATATTTACAATGATCAATCGGTTCATTTTGGATTGAGAAATAAAAGCTGTATGGAGAAGAATACAGTAAGTTAGCCCCAGGGTGTGGGCATACTTGCACAACCTATATTTGTAAGAGTTGAATGCGTTCAATCTTTCAATGTAGCGTATTGTATGTGACTTTTAAGCAAAAATATAAATATTTAAATAAAGATGGCGACTTATGTTTGGTAGAAATATGTTCAAAATAACAGTTCAATGTTGTTGTTTTTTTAATTTGACTTTATTTTTGGTGGAAGTTTAATCATACAACAGAGAAAAGTGACATGTTGTGGAATAATAAAAGCTATAATATTATGTGACAATGATATGAAATACTCTTGCTTGTAAATGTAGAGTGATCCTGTTCTCAGCACAGCAATGGCAGACGATAGTGCGGTACGGACAAGATAATAGGTGTGGTGAGAGTTCCTTTACAAATCTTTAAACATCGTTAACTTTTAATTTAATACGGTCAACTAATCAACCACCCTTCTGTCTAGAATGTGCCGGAAAGTATTGATTGCTTTTTTACAGATTTAATAGTTTTACATGAACAAGACAAGTAAATGTTTATGTTAAATCAACAGAAAAAAATTGGTTTTACAGATTTGTAACTCTATGGCACCTGTGTTATGTTCAGGTCATACTTTTGTTTACAGACATACTAATGCCGAAGTTGACAAGATTCTCTTATCAAACTTACTTGGACAAAACTCCCCGAATGTACTTATCTATTTTAAAATCTGATTTGCCTTTATATAAGCTGTAGCTTCGAAAATGATTCATCGGACCGGATGTGTCCCAAAAATGTTTTGTGTTCATTATACAGTAAGATTGAGATTTGAGACTGGTCTCCAAACTTAGTTTTATTATCCTGGGCCTAGATCTCTGGCATTTTGGAAATTGTTCAGATAATCATCGGAGGAGAGAAAAACGGATTTAACGTAATTTTTTTTGAAAATATAGTAGGCTAATCGTAAACCACTAGACTGGGATTCAGCGTATATTTATATCAGGCGCGTAGCGGTCTTTACGCAAATACGAGACCGAATCCACATAATTGGACGGAAAGATTGAAACAAACTCAGCAAAAAATGAGAATATGTATTTGACTAGCCTACATGCTCGATCATATCAAACGTTCCTCGCAGGTTCTGCACTACTAAATATCAATAACCATCCGCGTTAGAAAAATCAATTTTGTCTTCAAAATTTTCCGGGTTTCATTTCTTGGGACCCCCACCCGAGCACAATTATAAACCTTTCATGTACTCACATTCATTAAGTGATCTATCTCTTCAGAAAATTAAAACTTATCTTGTATATTTACTTCGCCGGTTCTTTTTTCCGACTTTCTTACGATAATCCGTTTATTTTTCATATTTTACAATCACAACAGCAACAACATTATATAAACAATGCTAAGCAAAGTAAGAACAGAGTAAAGTGACGTATTAATAGATAGCTAACATCAAGTATGTGTTGTATATGACCGTAACAAATCTCATATTGTTAATTGTAGATGCTTCAAGAATTTGAGATCAATATACACTATATATTGCTACTAATGAAAATTTGTTCAGATGGAAACTTTCAAACTCCTTTATGTTTTCTTTTTTCGGCGTTAGCTGTCTAAGCTCACTTTTGACCTAATTTATTAACCAATGAAGTGTTGTAAATAATACTCGTATTATATTATTATGCAGCGGAAAAATTAAATAAACTATTTCGATTGGTAGCTATTTCCACCGGAGAGGCATCTAGCAGGGTGAAGAGGTATCTAGTGGGATTTTCAAAACAATTAGTTAATACACCGTTTGAAACGATTATTGCTGTGACGTTTAGATCTTTTCTATTCTATTGTGTTGAAAGATGTTGAAATGAGGCACACTACAATACACGTCATTGGCTAGGATTTTTTGTCAACAACAATACAGTCACTTTTTTATCAACCTATACAAAATGAAAGTGAAAGTAAGTGGAAATGGCTTAAAGAAAACGATGTTACACTTTCACTGTAAAGCTGAAAATTTAAGAAATAAAATCTGAGAGCTTGAATTATTGTAATATTTGTGAGTATTTAGTTAATGGTAATTTATCCCAGCTCTTTCAGTAATTGAAAAGCTTACACGTCGGACAGCTGTATATAATATGCTACGCGATATAAACAATGAGTTCGCTATGTAAGTCTTGAAGTCTTCACTAAATATATTTTATTCTTTCAGCAATTTATATATTATCAGATACATTATGTAAAGAATAAACATTAGCAATGCCTTTTACAATACGTTTCTTATAGTAAATTCATTCTTTATCGCGACTGAGGATTTTACAATGTGCTTACTTGTCTTAAATGTGGCAAATACGTGTAATATGTTACGCGAAAAAACTGCGAGTCCGCTTTTAAACTGCATCATTTCATATACAATCTACGCCGTTTATCTTTTAAAAAAAAGATATTTCTTGTTTTATTCCCAGCTCGGAAGAGAAGACAAACAGATGGATAGTGCGTCGTTCACCGAAACAATCATATACATGTATTGTCCAACAATATTGACCTGGCACTTCATTAATTTTCGTAAAGGTCATTGGATAAACACGGGTATCAGCGAATACTCCGATATATTCATTCAATTTACACTCCAGTGATTTGTTGTGAATTGGAATAGATGCCTGACTGCCGATTCAACGTAGATCGTAACGTTTACGAAATTTAACGAATATGGGGTCAAATGCAAGAGTGCCAGGTCAATGTTGTTGGACAATACCATATAAGGTAATAAATAGCAAAACTTTAAAAGAAAAGGTACAGCCTCTTCAATTTATTCTGTACAATTATATACGCTTTCCACATGCAGCTGTTCTTATAACTGTACATCTAGCTATCATGTTTTATGAGGCCTTTCTGTTACTTAAACCGCATAGAATGTATAAAAGCACTAAAATCATGTTTTCATCATTACTGTAAATTTCACACTGGACATAGCTTTCCCGCTAACGACGCGCCTATCGCGCCAACGACGAATTTCTATCGCGTCAACAACGCATTTTGATGGCGAATTTCGTAGGAAAAGAGCGTCACCGCAGTAAGTTTACACTTGGAACTTCTTTAGATGATGATACATTGGCAAGGGACTGATCGCAAAGTACCCCCTCATTATTCTAGATTTTGTTTGTATCACTAGAAAATGTACAAACCTTGCTGATTTTTTGGAGAATCGCCCACAGTTTTGCGTGGTAGGTGCAAAATGTTGTGATTTCAAAGAAAAAAAAAAATTTTGTACAATACAACCAGGCAATACCCATTCCTATCCTAATAAAAATATCGGGGGAAGTTATTATTTGACAAATAATACATTTCTTGTCAAATATATTTATCTTCTGCTAATTTATCGCAGAAGGAGTGAACTGAACGCGTCTAGAACGCTTTCGTCTGAATGCATATACGACGCTATCCGTTTTGTTTCATGTAAATTATTTGTTTTGGCAGAGGAGCATGTTGCTTCCAACAATTCAAAGTATAAGCTCGTGTGGATTGTGTTTAAACCGACATAAAATTAAGTGTCTGGGAATATCTCTTTATACGCTACGCTTCTTGTCAAGCTATGGCAGATTCGTCCTGATGCAGACTTTTCTTAGATGTTCTCAAATGGTTTCAAACACAAAAGAGCTAAAACAATATCATATAACATAATGCATGTAAAACCAACGAAGTCTTGGATATTCGGCGTGTAGTAGCACTTAGTGATTCTATCTTGCTCAGATTTCAAAATTTGCCACGAAGGATCTATGAAAAAGATTTTTTTCGAACAGTATTTCTTCTGACACCACTGGTCTAAAAACTGCTTTGTATGCATGCGCATTAAGAAAGAGAACACAAACATTATATGAATATATTTCTAACAACACGCAATAATGCTACTGTTTTATCAACTTGTCAAAGTCAACCAAAGTCAAACACCCATAAAAGTTGAACCAATGTTCATTGCAAAAGAAAAAAACCCAACCTTTTTTTGCAAACGTTAAAGTGAAAACAAAATCTTCTAAAGTTGGAAATTCTTCGGGGTTTTTTTTGCGTCCGAATTAAGTGTGTTCCGGTTTTGAATGTCGCATTCTTTCCCTTATAAAATTAGATTTTAGTTTGCCTTTCAGAAGATTTCATATTTACTTCTTTAATAAATCGAATTATTTTAATATATTCACTTTTCTGCGAGTTGTATGGTTGAAAACATGCCACCAGAGAAAAAATGTCTATTGGGAATAGTTAAAGTCTTAAGTTCACATACATGTAAGTTGTATGTCTCTTTACATAAGCATGTTCATTCACGTTAGAACACACACATATATATATACTTACCTCTTTAGAGACTTAGGAAATATCGTCAGCATGTTTTTCGCGTCCGTTTTAACGATAATGTTTACACAGTCATAAACATCTCCTAACGAGTAAATGTTCAAACATTATCGTTAAAACGGACGCGAAAAACATGCTGACGATATTTCCTTAGTCTCTAAACGGAACACCGTACTTGACAAATACGGCATTTCTTTTTCGTTTCAGGCCTGTTTAAGTGAAGTCTTTCCCATTTTTTTTTTTTTTTTTTGTAATTATAATACAATATTACAATCAACATAAATAATTGTACAGTATTGTGTTCAATATCATGTATCATAGAAAAACGTATGAGATGTGTTTTGCATGAAAGTAGAAATGTATCATTTAGAAAATTTAGTGCATTTCTAACGTCACAACACAGGTCTTATTTTTCGTGCTTAAGTAATAAACATCAATGTTTTCAAGATTTTTTGTCGTTAAGTGGTCAGTATCTTTCATTTCTGAACAGAAAAAAGAGCTTTGAAAAGGAATATTTAACTGTAATTACAATAAGGTTTTTAATTAGTCCAAAGCCTTTGTTTAAATGGTGGTTTCATGGTGGTCTATAGTCTTTATTTTAAACAATTAAGAGTTCGAAAGAGATTAACTGCAAAATGCTTCAGCGTAAATCGGGTTCTTAGCTCTTTAATCGATTCTCGAAAGTTTTATTCCGTTAAACATGTAATCAATATCGCTCCCACGCAAGAAATAAGAGGAAAATTGGCATGTTAATAATACATATGATATATTTTGACAAATGCGTGTTCTTTTCTTAGGGTAAGCATCATCTAACACGCATCAAATTTACTAGGCAGATGAACTATAAAAGGGCAGCGTCGTATATGCGTTCAGACAAAAGCGTTCTGGACGCGTTCAGTTACTTTCTTTTGCGATAAATTAGCAGAAGATGCATATATTTTACAAGAAATGTATTATTTGTCAAATAATAACTTCCCCCGATATTTTTATTCTGTTGGGAATGGGCATATGCCTTGTTGCATTGTAAAAAATAATTTTTTTCTTTGAAATCACAACATTTTGCACCTACTTCGCAAAACTGTGGGCGATTCTCCAAAAAATCAGCAAGGTTTGTGCATTTTCTAGTGATACAAACAAAAACTAGACTGATGATGGGGTACTTTGCGATCAGTCACTTGCCATTGTATTATCATCTAAAGACGTAGTAAGTGAAAACTTACTGCGGTGACGCTCTTTTCCTACGAAATTCGCCATCAAAATGCGTTGTTGACGCGATAGAAATTCGTCGTTGGCGCGAAAGAGTCGTCGTAAGCGCGAAAGCTATGTCCAGTGTGAATTTGTAAATACAAATTAATCAAGTAACGATAACGCTTATTTCCATTGCTTTTTTTTCTAAATACATTTGACAATGGATTTTCATTTTTATAAATTGACAGTCATCGGAAAACTGACATTGTATTACACATACACACTAGCAGTCGGGCCTCCATTGCAACACTTGGATACAGTAACAACTGTTTTACAGTTATTCGTCTTGCTGTACTCGTGCCTAATCTCCCACGTTCTATTGACCATCAACCAAAATTACCAATGTTTTAACTAACTTCTATCTACAATCACACGCACTTGTCGGTGGAGATAAATTAAAGTAAACAGCTTTTATCCCAGTCAGTTGAGTAAGGCAACTGAGCAAACCTTTATAATACCATCAGGCTTGAAATGAACCTTCAGATCTCGGTATAACTCGATGCAATTTAAAAATTGAGCTATATTTTTCATCAACGTATTTGATCCAAGTCGGTGGATTTTAATAGTATTTTTTCTTTTGTTGTTTTAAGTTTTTATGATGGTAAAACACATCTTCTTTGACATGATTGCATTTATTTTGTATTTTAAATATTTATTCATTATGAACACCGTTTATGTTTTATTATAACAATTACAGAACGAAGAGGCGCGGTCAAACGTTAAACGGAAAGAATTTTTCTTATGTTGTTAAAAAGTTTGTTATGCTGGGGATTTTTTCTGTTTTTTTTTCCTTTTCTCTATATCTTTGCTCGCTTTTTATGTATTAAGTATTAAATGCTGGTAAAAACACATTTTTCAGCATGTCTTTGCCGTGGTTGCATTGATTTTGTAATTTATCCATTTTTAACACTAATCAGGTTTAATTATTCTCCAGATATCTGCTGCAACAAATACAGAAAGAAGAGGCGCAGTCAAACTTTAAAACGGGAAGTATTTTTCTTTTGTTGTTTAAATGATTTAATGCTGGAGATTGTTTTTGAAAGCTGTCAAACTTTTATAAATGAAAGCCATCAGCAAGTGGTGTGCAGATGATGTTAATTCACCACTTGCCAACAGCTTCAACATATCCCCTACTTCTTTCCTAACATCAATCTAGGCACCTCTTGCTGATGTCTTCCATTTATTTTTTTCTTTTTTTTTTCTTCCAAAATATACTTAAAGAAATTAGAAACGCAACTTCTTTAAACGAGAAATACGTTTCAAAGAAGTTGCGTTTCTAATTTGTACAAATACATAAATTATAAAGTAAAAGAAATTAAAAAACGCAACTTCTTTAATCACGAAAATATTTTGTGTTTAAAGAAGTTGCGTTTCTAATTTCTTTAGGTATATTTGTTTGCATTTTTTAAGTTTAATTTCATTTTCTAACACTGTTTTCTTCTTTTTAGTGTTTTTCAGATTACAGATGAAGATACAGAAAGAAGAGGCGCAGTCCAACTTTAAAACGGGAAGTATTTTTCTTTCTATTGTTTAAATGATTTAATGCTGGAGATTTTTTTGAAAGCTGTCAAACTTAAAGATAAGTATTTTTCTTTTGTTTATAAATGAAAGCCATCAGCAAGTGGTGTGCAGATGATGTTAATTCACCACTTGCCAACAGCTTCCACATATCCCCTACTTCTTTCCTAACATCAATCTAGGCACCTCTTTCTGACGTCTTCCATAGCTTTTTTTCCTTTTTTTTTTCTTCCAAAATATACTTATAGAAATTAGAAACGCAACTTCTTTAAACAAGAAATACGTTTCAAGTTTAAAGAATTTGCGTTTCTAATTTATACAAATACATATGATATAGTAAAAAAAAAATAAAAACGCAATTCTTTAATCACGAAACATATTTTGTGTTTAAAGAAGTAGCGTTTCTAATTTCTTTAAGTATATTTGTTTGCATTTTTTAAGTTTAATTTCATTTTCTAACACTGTTTTCTTCTTTTTAGTGTTTTTCAGATTACAGATGAAGATACAGAAAGAAGAGGCGCAGTCCAACTTTAAAACGGGAAGTATTTTTCTTTCTATTGTTTAAATGATTTAATGCTGGAGATTTTTTTGAAAGCTGTCAAACTTAAAGATTTTTCTTTTGTTTATAAATGAAAGCCATCAGCAAGTGGTGTGCAGATGATGTTTATTCACCACTTGCCAACAGCTTCCACATATCCCCTATATCTTCCCTAACATCAATCTAGGCACCTCTTTCTGATGTCTTCCATAGCTTTTTTTTTCTTTTTTTTTCTTCCAAAATATACTTAAAGAAATTAGAAACGCAACTTCTTTAAACAAGAAATACATTTCAAGTTTAAAGAAGTTGCGTTTCTAATTTATACAAATACATATTATATAGTAAAAGAAATTAAAAACGCAATTCTTTAATCACGAAACATATTTTGTGTTTAAAGAAGTAGCGTTTCTAATTTCTTTAAGTATATTTGTTTGCATTTTTTAAGTTTAATTTCATTTTCTAACACTGTTTTCTTCTTTTTAGTGTTTTTCAGATTACAGATGAAGATACAGAAAGAAGAGGCGCGGTCTAGAAGGTATTTTTTCCTTTTTGTTGTTGTAAGTTTATTTAGGTAGGTTGATAGATCCTTTTTCAAAGTCTAGATTAGATAGGACTGGAGTAGAGTAGAGTAGAGTAGAGTAGAGTAGAGTAGAGTAGAGTAGAGTAGATTTCCTAGTCCGCTGATGAGATAGATAGATCCTATTTCCGAGTCCGCTGGTGTGATAGATAGATCCTATTTCCGAGTCCGCTGGTGAGATAGTAAGATAGATCCGACTTCCTAGTCCGCTGGTTAGATAGAAAGATCCGACTTCCTAGTTCGCTGGTGAGATAGATAGATCATATTTCCGAGTCCGCTGGTGAGATAGATAGATCCTATTTCCGAGTCCGCTGGTAAAACCCGACTATACGACTGGGTTCGAACTTAACAAATTTCCGAGTCCGCTGGTGGACTTAAAACAAAGAATCCCGTCACACTGATGTAATGTTGACCTTTCAAACCTGAGCCTCTGGCAACACAATGGGCGCGTTATGGTGCGACTGAGGGTAGTAGGTCTTTTGACCCAATAGCCAGTATGTTAAACCTCGGACTTCGGTCTGAGGAGTGCTACCCTGTTGTCTCATTACTTGTGACGTCCGTGGGATTCTAGATTTTTAATGCGGCTTGTAAAGAACATGTACAATGTCATATACACATCTAACAAAGACCAAATGTATAGAAAAAGTAAACCTGATGGTGTTGACGTATATGACTTGTCATATGTGCTTTACAAAAGGTCCCAAGCCCTTCAAACGCAGAGGGAAAATCAAACATAGCAGCAAGAATTTTAATCCCATCAATCAATCAGATTTCAAAACAACAGTCAGTTTTGAGTGCATTTGAAAGCACAGTCTACATAACCATGGTGAAGATGGGCAACTTACTAGTATGTCTGTTAAGAATTTTATTTTTTTCGTTTTTGTGATAGCAGGTAGACGCATAGGGATCCTATCGCCCGGTGACGTCGTCGTCGTCGGCGTCGACCGGTAGTCTCCCAGCTTTAACATTAAACTTAATGTTGCCTATAACATTGAAAGAACTTGTCCTATTCACTTCATTCTTCATACAAGAATGATAACTCCTGATTTACTATTTTTCAAGTTATGTCCCTTTTAAATGCAACTTGAACATGAAACTTAATGTTGTTTTTAAATTTGAAAGCTCTTGTCCCTTCCACTTAGTATTCAGAATATATCACCTTCATGAAAAACGTCATCATTAACAACAAGAATGATCACTCCATTTTCGATAGTTTTTGAGTTATGCCCCTTACAAATGCATCTTGGACATAAAAATACACTTTGCCTACAACTTTAAAAGTACTTGTCCTTTTCACTTAATACCTGGAATATAATTATCATCTGCATGAACAACAACATTGGTTACAACAAGAATCATAACTCCCGTTTTACTATCTTTTAAGTTATGTCCCTTTCAAACTTTAACAAAAAACTTAATTTCGACTTTAACTTTGAAAGTACTTGTCCAATTCACTAAATACTTGGAATATATCATCTGCATGCACATAGCTATTCGTGAAGATTGATAACTCCGGTGTTACTATTTTTAGTGATGCCCCTATCGAATGCAATTCAGGTGACAAAAAAGACTCATGTGTTCCGTCATGTTTGTTTGCAATCAACTTGAATTAAATCTTTTTATCATATATGATTAAACAAAGACCCACATTTCCACTTTGTGCAAGCAGGCGAAACACGTTTTCCGTGGAACACCTAATGCTTGTTAATAGTCAATGGATTCAAAGAGACGATTTAACGATTTCGAAATTACATCTAAATCCCGTTTTCCGGTTCGAATTGTATTTCGGTCAGGTGGGTTGCTAATAATGGTGAAGAAAACAAGTTTTTTTCCCACTACAATCTCTACAAATATAATATATGTATTGATCGTAGTGGGCAAACATGTTTATAAGAGTTAACGTTAAAATAACGAAAATAAGCACACATTTTATTTGATTTAGCAACAAATTGTAACTTGTCAAAATATGTAATGCTGGTACCTGAGGGTGCACTAACATCGCCAATACTATTTTAACAATTACAGAAAACCCGTTTGAATGAGAACTCTGAAATTAATGGACAATATATCAAAACAACTCATACCTGTAAGTATATGCTGGTCTACAATCATTAGTGCCGATTCCTGAAAATAATGTAAGGGTTTTCAAGAAATTCGCTTCCGGGTCTACTTTCTGTTTTAGGGGCAAATCGTCAGAAAAGTTTGTTGTTTTCCATAAATTTTCGCATAGCTGCTAAAACATAAAAATACGCTAACCCACCTGACACATTGTACGGCTTATGTTGATAAGAAATGATTTCGAAAAGGCCACACATGCAATAACTATCTGCTGAAAAGTTTGTTGATTTCCATAAACGTTTGAAAATACGACCCTTATAGCTGCTACAACGTTATATATTAGCGTATCGCGACCCCCGATCCACTGTTTGTAAGTTACGGCCTCCGTTGATAAATTAATTCCGAATAGTCCACGTGACAAGCAGCAACACATATCCCCAAAACACGATGCTTTTTTCAAACATTACGTCTGAAAATATGTCCCGGAACGTAATCAAAAATTCGTTCGGCGCGCTCAATGCTAAACATTAAAAATTACCCACCCCACCCACCAAAAAAACAAAACAACAAAACAATTTTTTTTAATTATTATTTTTTATTATTTTCAGACTCAGTCTTGAACAAGTAATCAAGAACATTGGTCACAGTATATCTTGTATTATAAAAATATTAAATGCATTTTTAATATTTTATAGTTTCAATTTCTTTATAAGCTGAATTTAAAACATATTTATCAAAACCTGATACGCCATTTTAAGCTGGTAAATCAAGTTATTGGGATGACCACATTAACTTTTATTAAGGGAAAAAGTAATGCAGTGTAAAGTTTGAAGATGATTCTATTATTTCTCGTTTTACGCTTCAATACTGGGATACATCGTTACCCAATCCCATTACACGACATAACCGCACCATGTGCACTATATGAGAGAGTTCCTCGTAAGATTTTCACTGTTCTATATCAGCACACTTGCAAAATATTGCAAATGTCACACTGCGTTACTTTAACCTTTGAGTATGCATTAGAAATGATTCAGACTTGAACCTGACCTTAAATTGAATGAAATTTCTTTTTCTTTTTTTCTTACATTGCACTAAAATCACTAAATATGTCCGAAATGTATTGTTTTAATATTCTGGAAAACATGTGCTCGAGAAACTTGTTATCGCCAAAAAAAGAAGGTTTAAGCCCAATTCCTGTCGTCGGTGTACTTTAAGCGGTACGCGGCGGGAGTTGTTTAGCTATCGCCTGCACAGAGCCGTACCGTTCCGTGCCTCCACTAACACAAATGGTTCGATTCTTGGACAACTCTAACATATGCTATTCATTCACAGTGAACGTTTAATTCGAATCCAGTGTCCAAGGTAATAAAGCTGAGCAGGGAAACCAGTCTCAAATCTCAAGCATCTGATTGGCTGAAATGGCGACTGGTCTTTTATAACCTTCAGGCCTGAATAAACCAAAGTCATGCACCAGACATGGGACAATAATGAATTATCCTGCTACTATTTACGTATTTCGTGCGTCGTTCGTTATTTAGCAACGCAGATTTATATTCAATAATTTTTTAAAAATGCCTAGTACATTCGATGAAAACATTTTGTTCCGACTCTTTGATGCATTGGGTCATTTCTAGAACTGACGTCAACTGTTCGAAGTACCAAAGTTCCATGTACCAATATGGGCGGATCTAGCGGGGGGTCGGGGGGGGGGGGTCCTGGATCCGCCCTTGTACCAATATTGTTCCAAGTTACCTTTTCCGAGCGAGAATGGTCGAACAAACAGGAGTGCAGAGGTTCGTTAAGAGCAATCAAAATTTTGTAAAATTTTGATTTTTCATTATTGTCATTGTAGATTTTCTTAAGTAGATACTCTACCGAGAGTTGTGTGAGCCAAATCTCACTCATATCAGATCAAACAAACTGTTAGATCTGATGACAATCCGCAGACACCGTACATAAGCTATAGCGGTTTTCCCCGATAACTATTTTTAGAAATTGTCTACAAAGGAAGCATAATCTATAGCCTCAGTTAAACTTAAAAGTCCACCAGAACGCATCAGTAACTTAATGCAGTATAAAAATAATAAATTGTTAATATTGCTTGTAACTACGAGTTAGAAACTAAGTATTTGTGATCCAATCAGCAGTTTCAAGGATAGTGTAACATTTTTTATTTTATTATTATTATTTAATTTTAATTATATGTAGTTATAATATAGAGTTAACAATGGCATCTTGAAAATAAAATTTGTATAATTGTTGTATTACTATGTACAAAACTTAAAAGTTTACCATCTGAAAATAAAGAATTTATTATTATTATTATTATTATTATTATTATTATTATTATTATTATTATTAGAGGCGGATCCAGAGGAAGCTCAGAAGGATTGTTTTAAGTCGCTTTTTGGGAAGCATCTTTTAATTTTCATGAGAGCATTGGCCAGAAAGTTGGTCACTATCTTTTAACTACTCAAAGACTGTCTAAATTAACCCACTTATTGGAAATCATGCATACCGAAGATAAGATGGTAGGCTTTATAAATAAAATGCCACACTTAATAACATTTTTGTTTATTAATGCTAATATGTATCAATAATACGAGTTACGATGCTTCATTTTCACCACAACGGAAACGATTTTGATAAGTGCTGTTTGTGTTTGTCGTTTTTTTTTTTACTTCAAATCTACTTTCAAATTGATAGAATGTCAATATTAACGGCAATGTGACTATACGGAAGAAGCAATATTCATAGTATTAATGATTCTAGCCTCTGGTTAAATATAACACAAACAAGTTAACCAATTTTCCAACAACGTTTATAAATTCGGAACAAGAGGAAAAGGTAAATATTTTGTGGTTATACCGCACGATAATTTATTACCAATATCTTCATATGGTCATTAATCGGTTATTAATCTAAAAACACGAATTTCATAAAAGTGAGTAGAAATAAGGTGGTAGGTTTACGACTGAAGAATTCTTATTTTCAAACTGGAAATTAAAATATTATTAATTGTTGTTAAAATAGTTCAGAACAGTAAATGTATGGCATGTCTTAAGTATTTTTTTTATTTGGAATTATATTATGAATTAAATTTTTTTCATTGGAAATCAGGTTCGTAGGCTGCCAACTTCAGGCTGCTAGACTGCGAGGCAGCCAACTGCACGGACCTTAGGAAATTTGTGATTTTTGTGCACATATTCACTATGTTATATTTTTCATCCCGAAATTCATAATAAACAAAACACCTGCTTAACTCTATGACGTCATTTCAAGAGTTGACGTCTGCTTTTTAAAGACACATTTTCCTGTTTCCAATATAATAATAGCACATGCTTAATTCTCAATGCTTATCAAGATAAATGATCTTTTTTTCTTTCTTGTCAGAGAGAATGGCGCTCAGCATGCGCTGTATTGTTGCAGTAGTACTACTATGTGTGTTGGAGGAGATCAGCGCTACAGGGTATGGTGGGGGATTTCCAATGCCATATCCCATGATGCCCATCAATATGGGGTACTGGTCAGGCAAAGGTATGTCGTTCTACTCTACTCCCCATATACAAAGAAAAGTTACCACTTATGTAATTACTACCAGCTGTAACTGACTGATAAAATATGGATGAATTCTCATGAAATAAAGGTTTACTTATGACTAAATTTGAAACAGTCACAATGATCAAGATAAGGAACTCGCTACTTGGACTGGGGCAAGATTATAAAACTGAGCATGGAAACTAGTCCCAAATATACTTTTCACATGTGAAACAAAGACAAAGATTTTATATAATATTACATAGCAAAGAGAAGTTCTGGCGATGGATAGTGGTTAAAGACGAGCAGAAAAATGCAGAGTAACTGCACATTGTAGAGAAGTGTTTCTTATTTATTTTAACGAATACGAATTAGAACTGTGAAAATAATACCTTTTATATGGCTAAATGATGGAATGATTGCTATGTTTCAGGATTTTCTGGAATGGGAATGGGATATGTAAGTTTAGATTTTATATTTTATTTGGTAGGCTGAGCGAACACGTTCAAATTTATGTACATATTGTACATATTTTCGAAGGTTTTTCGTGGTGTTCCGTATAACAGCAATTTCGTGGGTTCTTTAGTTCGTGGTTTGTAATCTCAAATATCTTTAATCGTGTTCACTTTCTTTATTTCGCGGGGTTTGTAAATTTCTATATCGATATAATCACATAATCTACAAAATATGGTAGCTTGCAAATATTATTGAATTCGAATATTTCAGCAGATTGATTTAAAGTTTTGGAAAAAATGAGCCTCAGAACGAATTATTCTAACACAGAAAAAATCACATAGATATTTTATTAAACACAATTTTCTTCCACTTAACAAACAGGGGAAGATGAAGCATGGAGGTTGGGGCGGACATGGAGGTTGGGGCGGACATGGAGGAGGTTGGGGCGGACACATGGGATTCAACGACTGGAACTCTAAAAACTTTCCCATAATACCATCGAGCAACTGGAATAGCTGGGACGGAAACAACTGGAACGGAAACAACTGGGGAAATAACGGATGGGGCTGGAACAATAATCAATGGACTGGAAATAGCTGGAACAACGGTTGGGACTGGGGCAATAACGGCTGGAATAATGGCTGGGGCTGGAACAATAACGGATGGAACGGAAATAATTGGAATAACGGTTGGAACAATAACAATTGGAACGGAAACAACTGGAATAACGGTTGGGGCAATGGATGGAACAATGGATGGAATGGAGACGGATGGGGTGGAAACAGCTGGTCTGGTTGGAATTCATTCAATCCATCAAACAGCTGGAACAGCTGGGGTGGAAACAACTGGGGCGGATTAAACGGGTGGAATGGAAACGGTCTTGGATGGAACAGTTGGGGCGGAAACGGTTGGAATAGTTTCGGCTAGAAAACTAATCCTAGTACTCATCTTACTTGACATCTTACTTCAGTGACAACAAAACCATTTATGACGAGAACAAACTTTTTATTTCATCGTATGTTAAAAAGCACAGTAGTCAAAACGGACATGTCTTTTTACTGAAATGAAGTTAAGCTAGTTTTTAAATTCAAAAAGTGTGTTGAATTGTAAGAGCTTAAACTAAACATTTTGTAATTCTACCTCATCCCATAAAACCATTTTTTCAGGATTTGTACTTTTGTATCAATAAGAAATTTTTATGCAGCTTGGCAAGTATATAATTGGTATTCTTTGATCACATGTATCTTATTAGATACCACATTAACAGATAAGATATTTATTATAGACCATTTAAATGCCACTTGCATCTGTTGTTATTTTATCTATCAAACTTTGATTTTCGTGATCGGTTATTCTTAAAATGAAGTCGTTCGTGCTAACTAACTCTTTTGATCAGCACACTACCTGAGGTGGGCTATCTGTGCACGTTATAACCATATAGGGCGCGTCACGGAAAAAGGTACCTTCGGTCATTTTTAGTGATATTTTAGTTCTTACTAAATTTAGAAAGAACTTACATTTTTTAATTAATTTCTTAAAGAATTTCTTTAATTAATTTAGATTTAATTTATAAACTTAAGAAGATAAAAGGCGATGTTAATTTCTCCCGGTTATTCGTAAAAACCATCTGTAAATTTAAAAAGAAAGGTTACCAACATGATATTTTACAGCGCTCTGCAGGCCTAGTGATTAACCCATCTACAGTTGATCATTATGCTTACCTCTTTGGTTGCACGACGGTGGCAGGGGTTAAAGAGTTTATGAAGGTTTATGGGGAAATCTTTTCTTAAAAGAACCTAGAAGCTCTATTTGTTTCTTTTATGCCTGTCATCGTGTTTTTGCTGATTTAACCCCAGGTGCTATGGTCTCGGTAAGATCATTGAGTATCCGCCCTTTGGCTTTGCAATGCTATTAAATTCTTATGTTTATATGTTTGTATGCTTTTGCATGCAAAATTGTTGAGCTAATGAATGGGTTGGAGTTATTTCACCAAGACAATTTGTACTTGTTTTGTGATACGAGAACCTGTTGGGGCATGTGTGAGGTTGGTGCATCCTAGAACCTGGTTTAAACCCCCAGTGGCAATTTGTTTTGCCACTGACCGTTCCAAGGCGGTATCCCCAAGGGTTCTCTTCTTCGTTAATTGTTTGTGGCGTCCTATTGAATTGACATACTTATATAAAACATGCGCTCGCTCTCTTCCTCTCTTCTTTTTCGCTGCGTGGTGAGGCTGTATTTTGTGAGTGTGACGATTCCTGATATGCATATATTGATTTCTTATAACTAAAATGTGATTTTGTTACACATTTTGACCATCAAACAGTATTTTTACCGCGAAATGTATAATAAATAATGTCGTCTGCTCAAATTTATGACGTCATTTCAAATATTGACGTCAACTGTCCGAAGGTACCTTTTCCCATGACGCTCCCCATATATGAACAATCAAGTACGAGTTTCTGCAATAATTCGATCCTATAATATATTAATAATATTTTTCTACTTACACTATTTAATGCGATGTATAAATTTATCGGTTAAGAATTAAGTAGATTTTCTATTTCAAATTGTTTCGTACAACAGATGAACAACAAACTAAGGAAGTATTGTCTGGTGTTTTAAACTTTCACGTCTTCGCACCCCGTAATTTTAGCCTATCCTCATATTTGGATACAAAGAGAGTTACTTTGTCGTATTCCTCCTTACTTCCAGCATGAATATACCACTTACACCTTGGCACCTGAAAACACTCCTTATCCGAATCTAAATCAACAAATCTTTGCAAATGCATTTCATCTCTATTCAGATCCACCAGTTTGACAACATTAAATCTTGTGTGAACGAAAGTCATACGGATGGGTCTAGGCGTGTCATTCTTAAGAATTGCTCTCACTAGAATCTTTGTTACTCCGAGATGCCCACATTTCATCGCGAAATCTAATGGAGTCCATCCATACTTGTTTCTTGCTATCAATATAGATTGCATTTCATCTGGGAACTTGTCCATGACCAGTCGCATGATTGCTGTTTGACCAGTGGCAGCACATATATGAAGAACGGTATTTTCTTGTTCATCAGTTGCCAGTGTGTCTGCTCTCATGGTTAGCAAAATGTCCATGACTTCCATCCTACCCCATCCTGCTGCAACAAGGAAAGGTGTCAGCATTGTGATATCCTTGGTATTGATATCTGCGCCTTTTTGGAGAAGCAATTTTGTGATTTCCTCTCTGTTCCAGTCGCAAGCGTGGTGTAAAGGTGTTTGTTCATTAAGGTCACGGTCATAAATGCTTGCCCCGTTCATCAGAAGCAATGAGACGATCTTTGTCGTTCCTGATATTGAAAATGTATTGAAGTTTTAAACGAATCTAACAATAATCTTTCGCTAAATACAGTGATCGTTTTACAGATAGCTCGTTTGATTTAAATGGGGGAGAGACATACATATCAGGGAATGCCTCTCCACACTAACAACAAAGCAAAAAAAAAGAGCGCATTAGTTGGTAAAATTATTGTACACTGGTCAAAAGTTCTAAGTGCACACTTTTCAATTTTGAATATCTTAAAGTAAACTTACTCAAATTGAATGAAAGTTTGACTCAATGTTAATAATGATCAAACAACAATACTTTTTTGAAAACCGTGCATGTGTTTTACGTTTTACGTCATCCACGTCGTCATACGCTTTTTATGAATTATCCCCGTGCGGCAAGCGAAATTAATTTTTTTACAATCGTTTTTGTTTTTCACATGTTCACCGACTCAAGACAAACACGAAAAACACATCAACAAATTGTAACCATGGAACGGTTGACGTCAGCAGACAACGACATTGCCGTCAAAATGTTTTTCACAGGCACAACTTCAAATTTGTTGTAAAAACATCTTGACGGTTTTCGTAAATGCAAAAGAAATACCTTATTTTTGCATATTTTATTAATTTAAGAAGAAAATCAAACGATATTGTTTTCTAGATTGATTACGTTGCTTACGTTGAACGCTGATGTTACTCAATTACGTCATTAAATATTTACGTAAAACAACGTAAACTCGAAAAAATTAGTGTAACATTAGTTGGATAAGTGTCCAATAAATAAAAATTTAAAAGTAAAATTTATAGAAATCCAATAAACTTCAAGATCGAATTATTCGAAAATGACGCTTATTCGGTCAAAAGGCGTATCCGAAAACTGGTCAATTTTATCGGAATGAATACATTTTTATTCGTTCGGAAAGGCTGTTTCACATCTATCATAGAAAATAGTATCATCCAAAAACTGCTAGACAATTCAAAAACGTCTGGCACAAAACATTGTGTGAAAAAAGGAATTTTCTCCTTAAAATCCTGTAAAAACGTTATGGATAAAATAAAGTTGAGTGTGTTGGCTCATCGTGCCCAGCTGACCATTACAAAGCTACAGAAAGCTATTTCAGTGCAATGGAATGGCAAACTACAGTACGTCCTTTAAATCTGCATGAAATTTAAATTATACAGAGATGAGAAAACGATCACAAATGATAGCCGATGCAATGATAATTAACTTGAGAATTTCCTTCTGAGAACAAGTGAGCTAAATATTATTATTTTTTAATCTGGTTAAGCAGACTTAAAATTTTTGGTGTGCTTTAATAGAATATTGATTTTTCTTCGTTGTAATTTATCCCATTTTGAAAGATTCAATAAAATTATTGGAAAAATTTACATTTATCAAGTGTGCACTTAGAACTTTTGACCAGTGTATAACTATGCTCTCAAATACCGCATTAACAGTTCCATGTTCACCGCCCGCCATATGCATACATTCGTTTAAGATTTAAGTTGTACTGTTTATAACTGTAAAATTGAGTTGCGCTCAACCCTGGGCTTGGCGGCGTGGGAAGTAATATCGAGGGGTAAGTGCAAAACTATTGTAACTACATTGAAATAAAGAAGGAGTTACAATAGTTTTGCACTGACCCCTCGATATGCATTGCCATTATTGCCCATGAACAGGTTCAATAAAACCGGATCTGCAATATCTTCATATCAGTCGTGTTTGGTGGCTTTCAAAGTTCCTTTTATCTATTTTACTCTTTACTTTTTGGCTTTGTGTTGAGGCTGTGTCTACTAGATTTGGCCATTCCTATTTGCAAATTTTACTTTTTCAAAAAATTTACACCATAAAAACTTTGCCATGGAAATTATTTAGTAACCTATATAATTTCTAAGAAGAGTTAATAAGCAATATTAATTAAAAAATCAGCCATAAGCTTGTTAACTTTTAAGTAGATGAAAAGTGAAATCTGAAAGCGACACAACACGACAGGCCAAATACGAAAATTTTGCAGGTTTGGTTTGATTGAGCCTGTTTATGGGAGGTAATGGAAATGCATATTACTGGCAACGCTGCCTAGCCCTGGGTTAAGCGCAACACGATATTTTCACCAATCAACAGTACACATTCGATCAATCCTAAACGATTTTCAGAAAACGGTGAACATGGAACCTTCTATGCAGTATTTTCAGATTAATACCATTCCTATTCAGCGGCGTGTGGTCCGCGGATAAAAGACTGGGTCTGTCCTAAACAAGAAAAAACAATTTGACCAACTAAATAGAATAGAATTTAAAACAGTACCAGACTTGACAGCCTCGCACAAAGCAGTGGTTCCCATTCTAATAGAGCTGACTGAAGCCCCGTGTAGAAGCAACAGTGCGGCCACTTCTGTACTCTCAGTCTCTGTCTGTCTCGAAGCTCGAATCAGGGCGATATCCTTCTGTTCCTTGCTCCAGACTCGCCTCTAAAATAAACCACCTCAACTGCATTTTTCATCAAATGCAAGTAGTATGCAACAATCTTAATGACAATGGCAATCTAATCTATCATTATATTATGTTTTAGGAGAGTAAGACTATTTGTAACGAAACAGAGCAACAGAATAATAAATATGACACAATTAACATGTTTACTTTGCATTTAATACGAATGTCTTTCGTAATCTCTTGAAACAAAATAGCGATAGTTTTCCTGTTGGGAGAACTTACTGCCAGAATATCAGTAACTATTTTTACTGATGTCAGATATTCTTTTTCTTGCATCACTTTATCTGGAATGTCGATCTTTGTTGATGCTATCGCATGGTATATCCTGTAACTTCGACGCCTTATTGCTACACACAACGAAGAAGTCAGCTCTGAGAGGCACCATTCAGGATTGAAAGGTCTCCTAACGTGAACTCCTGCATAAAGTTAAAATGAATGCAGAAATAATAAAATTAAAACACATCCTCCACAAAGAACCTGTTAGAAGAGAGATACATATTCAGAAATAAGAAACTTCAAACAATAACGGCCAAAAGGTAAAAATATTTTTATCACGGTAAAACTCTGCCCACTCTCCCTACTCTAGGTTCACTTAAGAATAGCATTTATCAGCTGCCTTGCAGAGTTCTGACGAGTTATAAGATTTATAATTTTAAATCTCAAATCGCAATTAAAGTTCGTCTATTACCTTTTTTATGCAAAACCAGTCATAACATAGAGACCCAGGTTAAATACACCACTGTAGGTTACGTTTAAATTATCGTACCCACATTGAAGGTTCCACGATCACATTTACATGAATAGTGTTGTTTATGATGTTGTTCAAAATTTCTAGCGCTATTTGTATTTTAATATTGAATTCTGTTTGGCATTGACAGCAAACATTCGCATCTCAATAACTGCAAATGAAAATTCAACCAATATATTTCTTCAAAAGAAGTTCTATTTTGAACAGTTCCGTTTTTCAGTGACAAAGGTAAACATGTTACAAAAAATGTTTTTCAAAATATAAGCGACATCATTGCTAGTACCTAGTTTAAGGATGGCTATTGAAAGATCGGCATTTGGAACGTCCTGGTCAACGGCACCGTAAAGAAGACCAACATGTCTGTCTTCCTCCATGTCCTGTAACAGAGAAATAAACTTCCATCCTGCTCCATTGATTGAACGAGAAACACTATTATGCTTAACAAGGAAAGAAGCCTCAAACTGCATATTTCACATATTTTCCCGGATTCAGATTGTGAATTGTGGCTTGCTGGATGGAAATGAAAGTTGAATAAGTTTTGAAAATATCAGTGCCTTTGTCAAGTCTGATGCATGAAACAATTGTTTTAGCTGTTGGTTTTTATGAGATGGCGCAAAATATTAGATATTGTTTATGTATCTTCAAGTGACTCCACTATTAAAACCACTCTGCTGTGATGCATCGATAATGATAACAAACATGTTCCTAATAATCTTAAGCTGAACGCGTTATTATAACTTTACTTTTTTTAAGTATAATACCAATTTCATCGCGGTAGAAAATATTATTAACTAATCAATTCGTATTTTTATAGAAAACATAGCTTTAATCTTATTAAGGTTTAATGTTATTTTTTTGTGTTTGTTCATTTAGTGTCAAGTTTCATAAATGTGATACATTCCACAATATTTGCCTCACCTTAACCGTGCTGTCAACTTGAAGAATCATCTCGTCTTTCATCTCCCTTTTATTGACATAGTCGATGAAGAAATTCAGGAACTTCGGGTCTCTAAACACCCGGTGATGTGCAACTTTGTACGCATGACCATAATTAATGTAATGATCAAACAGCTGGGCCATGAGCCAGAAGAAATGTTTCTGTATGCGCATGACAAACACCTGGTCACGCGGTAAGTTAACGTTGTCTTCTGTCGCAACGTAATCCATGATAAACTGAAGCGCACATGCTAAACACAAGATACAGTTTATTAGAAGATCTGTCAGTAATTTTATTCGTTTTAATTAAACGGAATGTTTTGAAGACTGAAACAAGTGGCAACTTATGTATAAACACTGTATCAGCAGTCATCTCAGAAATAAGAACATAATTTATCCTTTTGGCAGTTTGCCTAAGTTTTGAACTTTCGCATTTCCAAAAAGAGGCAAACTTAAGTACGAGTTTGGTTAGCAATATTGTGAAGTGATAAAGTTCGTTTAGAAAAACTGGCAATAGGTCCCTTTTCATCTATTTCAATATCACAGTAGGGTTGTTTGTGTCGTGTGATGACGATAAAATATCTCCCTGTTTATTCAATCATTGCTATTGTTAATTACGTTCTTTGATAAAAAAAAGTGAAATATGCATAACCCCAAGAGTTCTCTTTCTCTTTAATTGTTTGTGGCGCCTTATTTAAATTGAAATACTTATTACCAACCAACCAACAGGCTTAATCAAACCGAGTCTTCAATATTTTCATATTTTTCGTGTTTGATGGCTTTCGAAGTTCCCTTTTCATCTATTTAAAGGAACTGTAAAATTATTCTTCGCAAGACTAACATTAAAAATAATATTTGAATGAATGAATGAATGAATGAATGAATGAATGAATGAATGAGGGAATGAATGAGTGAATGAATGAGTGAATGAGTGAGTGAATGAGTGAGTGAATGAGTGAATGAGTGAGTGAATGAGTGAGTGAATGAGTGAGTGAATGAGTGAGTGAATGAGTGAGTGAATGAGTGAGTGAATGAGTGAGTGAATGAGTGAGTGAGTGAATGAATGAATGAATGAATGAATGAATGAATGAATGAATGAATGAATGAATGAATGAATGAAATAAGCTCAATAAGTGAAATTTTGTTCATAAACAAATCATCAGTTATACTTTCTAAGACGTGCTGAGGATGCCTCTCGACGAAGGTTGACATCATGATTTCTAGAATACTCTCGTGTAGGAAGGTATAACAGCCAATATCATCGTAGTAGTATATGTAGGCCTTCAGCGAGTTAGCTAGTGCCATCAGACAATGGGCAGCTAAGTGTTCAGTTACAGGTACTTCGCAAACTGCGGCTAGATCTAACACTTGTGTCCTAAACGTCTCGTCTGTGAACTCCTGTCCATAGAATACAACATAAAGTTTCAATGTAAGAAAGTCAAGTTTTGCATATTGGTTGTATCCGCTAGAGTATCTGAACGAAAATTTCTTCTTAACCCGGGGCTAGGCGGCGTGGGCAGTAATATGCATTTCCATTACTGTCCATGAACAAGCTCAATCAAAACGAGCCTGCAATATTTTCATATTTGTCGTGTTTGGTAGCTTTTGAAAGTTTCCCTTTAATCTTTTTCTATACTTCCGCATGTTAAAATAATTAAAGTGTCACGTTTAAAACGCTCAAACCGGGTTACCTTAACACTTCTCAGCTTAAAGGTATAAGCGTTTGTGTAGTTGAACTCTAAGGTTATCAAAACGAATATGTTATTTTTGAAGATAATTAGTGAACAGTCAATTGCAAAATGTTTAATTAAGAAACAGTCGAAACAGATATACAGTTATAATTAGTTTATGTAAAATTAGTTCACCTATTAACATATCTTATATTGTTTTCGACTTACCTGAAGTTTCTTAATGAAGAGAGCACCTGCAGGTTGGAACATCATGACAACTAGGGTCAAATAGCCATCAATTTACATGAAGTTTCTTAATGAAGAAAGCACCTGCAGGCTGGAACATCATGACAACAAGAGTCAAATAGAATTCAATTTTTCCCTGAAGTTTCTTAATGAAGAGAGCACCTGCAGGTTGGAACATCATGACTACAAATGTCAAATAGCCATCAATTTACCTGAAGTTTCTTAATGAAGAGAGCACCTGCAGGTTGGAACATCATGACTACAAAGGTCAAATGGCCATCAATTTACCTGAAGTTTCCTAATGAAGAGAGCACCTGCAGGCTGGAACATCATGACAACAAAGGTCAAATAGCCATCAATTTACCTGAAGTTTCTTAATGAAGAGAGCACCTGCAGGTTGGAACATCATGACAACAAGAGTCAAATAGCCATCAATTTACCTGAAGTTTCTTAATGAAGAGAGCACCTGCAGGTTGGAACATCATGACTACAAGGGTCAAATAGCCATCAATTTACCTGAAGTTTCTTAATGAAGAGAGCACCTGCAGGCTGGAACATCATGACTACAAGGGTCAAATAGCCATCAATTTACCTGAAGTTTCTTAATGAAGAGAGCACCTGCAGGCTGGAACATCATGACAACAAGAGTCAAATAGCCATCAATTTACCTGAAGTTTCTTAATGAAGAGAGCACCTGCAGGCTGGAACATCACGACAACAAGGGTCAAATAGCCATCAATTTACCTGAAGTTTCAATTTACCTGAAGTTTCTTAATGAAGAGAGCACCTGCAGGCTGGAACATCATGACAACAAGTGTCAAATAGCCATCAATTTACCTGAAGTTTCCTAATGAAGAGAGCACCTGCCGGCTGGAACATCATGACGACAAGTGTCAAATAGCCATCAATTTACCTGAAGTTTCTTAATGAAGAGAGCACCTGCAGGTTGGAACATCATGACTACAAGGGTCAAATAGCCATCAATTTACCTGAAGTTTCTTAATGAAGAGAGCACCTGCAGGCTGGAACATCATGACAACAAGGGTCAAATAGCCATCAATTAACCTGAAGTTTCTTAATGAAGAGAGCACCTGCAGGCTGGAACATCATGACAACAAGGGTCAAATAGCCATCAATTTACCTGAAGTTTCTTAATGAAGAGAGCACCTGCAGGTTGGAACATCATGACAACAAGGGTCAAATAGCCATCAATTTACCTGAAGTTTCTTAATGAAGAGAGCACCTGCAGGCTGGAATATCATGACAACAAGAGTCAAATAGCCATCAATTTACCTGAAGTTTCTTAATGAAGAGAGCACCTGCAGGTTGGAACATCATGACAACAAGGGTCAAATAGCCATCAATTTACCTGAAGTTTCTTAATGAAGAGAGCACCTGCAGGCTGGAACATCATGACTACAAGGGTCAAATAGCCATTAATTTACCTGAAGTTTCTAAATGAAGAGAGCACCTGCAGGTTGGAACATCATGACTACAAGGGTCAAATAGCCATACATTTACCTGAAGTTTCTTAATGAAGAGAGCACCTGCAGGCTGGAACATCATGACAACTAGGGTCAAATAGCCATACATTTACCTGAAGTTTCTTAATGAAAAGAGCACCTGCAGGCTGGAACATCATGACGACAAGAGTCAAATAGCCATCAATTTACCTGAAGTTTCTTAATGAAGAGAGCACCTGCAGGTTGGAACATCATGACAACACGGGTCAAATAGCCATCAATTTACCTGAAGTTTCTTAATGAAGAGAGCACCTGCAGGCTGGAACATCATGACAACAAGTGTCAAATAGCCATCAATTTACCTGAAGTTTCTTAATGAAGAGAGCACCTGCAGGTTGGAACATCATGACAACAAGTGTCAAATAGCCATCAATTTACCTGAAGTTTCTTAATGAAGAGAGCACCTGCAGGTTGGAACATCATGACGACAAGGGTCAAATAGCCATCAATTTACCTGAAGTTTCTTAATGAAGAGAGCACCTGCAGGTTGGAACATCATGACAACAAGTGTCAAATAGCCATCAATTTACCTGAAGGTTCTTAATGAAGAGAGCACCTGCAGGCTGGAACATCATGACAACAAGTGTCAAATAGCCATCAATTTACCTGAAGTTTCTTAATGAAGAGAGCACCTGCAGGTTGGAACATCATGACAACAAGTGTCAAATAGCCATCAATTTACCTGAAGTTTCTTAATGAAGAGAGCACTGGAAGGCTGAAACATCATGACGACAAGTGTCAAATAGCCATCAATTTACCTGAAGTTTCTTAATGAAGAGAGCACCTGCAGGTTGGAACATCATGACTACAAGTGTCAAATAGCCATCAATTTACCTGAAGTTTCTTAATGAAGAGAGCACCTGCAGGTTGGAACATCATGACTAAAAGTGTCAAATAGCCATCAATTTACCTGAAGTTTCTTAATGAAGAGAGCACCTGCAGGTTGGAACATCATGACGACAAGGGTCAAATAGCCATACATATCATTGTGGTACAACTTGTCCAGATGACCTTGCACTACGCCTGTCACACAAATAAACAAGAGTCAAATAGCCATACATATCATTGTGGTACAACTTGTCCAGATGACCTTGCACTACGCCTGTCACACAAATAAATAGAGGGTTACAGTCAAACCTGTCTTTAGCAGCCACCCAAGTGAGTGACAAAACGTGGCTGATGAAGACAGGTGGCTGTTAAAGACAGTAAAAATTAGAATGAAATGTCAGTTTAGGTCATATTCAAACCGGCTGTTTAAGACAGATGGTTGACATTCGCAGGTGGCTGCTAATGCAGGTTTCACAGTATTCAATATAAATTTTTAAAATTTACGAATTGTATCTACATCTCCCTATAAAATTTCATTGAATGTTTAACGTTTACCTTTGTTTGTAACATATACATTAAAATCGCAAAATTTCCTTTAATATTTATGATACAATACTTGTGACTGAATCAAAATAGTATTCTTGTCAAATTTAGTAAGACGATGGTAAAGAATGATGATCCATATAAATTATCGATTAAATTCTTTAAAATACATTTCAGGAGACAATGTTTGAACTGAGCTGTCGTTACTTCTCCGCTCTTCTCTCCTTCGAATAAATACTCCGTTAAGATGTTAGAAAAAACAAGAACACATACTGCTTTTATCACAAAAATCCACAAAATATAAATTTTAGGTAAATCAATTACAATTTTAAAAATGCATAACACGTTTCTCAATATAAATAAAAATCATACCGATAGGGTCTTCGAAAAACTGCGATCCCAAGTCCATGAAAGCGGCTTGGCTTATAAACAGTGCACAGCTCTGAGGGAAACCAAGTCTCGAGATAGGCAGCCTTGCACTTGAGTCTACCTCGGACCTCACCCTGTTATCTGCAGTGATATGACGAGCAAGAATTGTGCGCTTCTCTTGGAAAAGTAGGTCTGAAATAAAAACCAAACCAGCGTGAACTCTTCACTGCCGAAGAACATAAGCATGCAAATTGTTATAAGTTTGACAATGCTGTTAGTTTATTATGTTTTTTTTCTGCATGCAACGTTGTCGAGTTCAAATTGTTCTCGAGTGTTCATATGAGAACCTGTCAGGGCAAGTGTAAGGTTTATGCATTCTATAACCTGGTGTAAATCATCATTGTTTATTTTTACCGACCGTTCCAAGGTGGTAACCCTTCAGGATCTCTTTTTCGTCAATTGTTTGCTGTCTTATTTAAAACTGATTATTTTATAAACCCATGCCTTTTTCCTATCTGCTTTTAGGTTGTATGGGTATTGGGTAGGATTGGTTTTCTGGATGTGGCTTTTCGTTATGTTTCTTTATGCTGATGCCAAAAGATTTTGAATTTCTTCATTGAAAAAAAGTGATGCGTATCAGGAATCGCCACACTCAGAAAACACAGCCTCTCCACGCAGCGAAAAAGAATAGAGGAAAAGAGAGTACTTATGTCTATAAGTAATATAGTATAAGGTCAAATTCAAATAAGAAACCACAATCAATTAACGAAAAAGAGAACCCTTGGGGTTACCGCCTTGGAACGTTCAGTGGCAAAACAATTGCCATTTTGAGTTAAAACAAGGTTCTAGTATGCACCAACCTCACACTTTCCCAACTGGTTCTCATATGAACAAACCAGCACAGGTTGTCTTTATCCTTAAATTCCTTTTTATATTTTTGTTGTGACCGTGGGCAATGAATTGTTTAAATTGATCATAGTTGTATCTTGTAAGAAGATAACTACTTTGTTCTTTGGTTTAATGAGTATAGCTGGCCTTAACATTGCTTTATGATATTCTAGATTTCTTTGCGCAAAACAAAGCGCTTAAATTTAGAAACACTTATTATAACAAAATTAACAACAAAACGAAGTTTGTGAATACCTTTTGATTCACAATTAACAATAAAGTCTCCGGAGAAAAGTTTATATCTCGACAGTTTGCTCCACAACTGATCAAATATGTGTTTTCGCATGGTGATGATCACTTTAGCACTCGGTTTTTCTTTTCTTTCTGTGCTCGAATCTGAGCTGTGACCGGACTTAGTGACATCTCTCCCGCTTAGGCAGAGCTTGTACAGCTAAAATTTAAACTACTATGAAAGACGGAAAAACCTTGCAAGTTTAATGATATGTATTGCTTAATACTAGGTGCTATGGAATGTTTTTGGGTGTAGTAAAATAATTAAATTAAAACAAAACAGCTGTTTTATTGACCAAAGAGTATTAATAGAGAAACTGAAGATGACCAGTGGTTATCTGTTCGATGTTGAATAACAAGTTTAAAAAAGTGAAACATGCATATCAGAAATGGCCACATCCACATCCATCAGACACAGCCTCCACACACAGCCAAAAGCAGAGAAAAAAGAGAGAGTATGATATTACAATAATCTGTTTACTTTTGCAGATAAAAAAGGAATGATAACCATAAAGCCATACAAATGCGGTGGCAGCGCCTAGCCAACCGTGCAAGAGACAAAGTTCATATCATCCCTTATCCTCAAAACGACGAGTTTCGGTATGCATATATACAGTCACCCACAATGATTGACATTCTGCATGGTTTGAAATTAGCATATTACCATCAAGGGAGGAAATTGAAACTGACTGAACTAAACAGAAAAGATCTGTTAATATCATAGTACAAAGGATTTACCTTGTCAAAATACGGCTCCCATTCACTGTACTGCTTCTCATCCAAGTGCATGCTTCCTAGTAAATCATCGATGAGCAGGGCTCCAACAGAGTGCCGGTTAATATACTTCGCTTGCTCAAAAGATGAAATGACGAGCATGTCATCGTCATCAAACATGGACGCGATAAGACCAAGAGCTGTCGTAGTTTTACCTTCACCCGTGTTGCCTGGTAATTTAAATCATAGTAGACGAATAAGGAATGGAGTTTATAGAACACTAACGAATTTCATTTAGCCCAGTAGAATTTGATGCCCAGAACATCGTGATCTTTGTCTTAAACGTATTCTTAAAACGAATTGCATTAAACTAGAACTTTCCTGTACATATACCAGTGTAGCCTGGAACCAGCAAGATGTTTTTTTTTTAAAAACAACAACAACAACACTGAAATACGTATGATCTCTTTTTCAAGTTCATTTCATTTTCTTTTTTTATGCTGAACCTATATTCTGGGAGATAAGGGAATTAAAATGCGTATCAATAAGGTACATGCAGGAGTTGCTTTTCTTGGAGGTATTGACAATTATTGTATAAATGACATGGGAATAACAGAACATAGGGACGGGAGCCAGTCTAATACCAGTGTCAACATTAAAAAATGAATAAATGTCACAAAAGACTTTGTTTGAAAATAAATCCAAACTTGCTTTTGGTCATTTTTCTCAGGGAGCTAGCCTGGGGTTTTAAATTGTTTCCTGAAAGAATCTGTCATAAAATCTATTTTGAATAAAGTCCATACAGCCAGTGCACTACCTTTTAAGATAACAAATCCATTGGAAATAAGCTTTTCTTTCGCTTGTTGGTACATCTTTGTCCGTGTGAACACTTTTGACCGCTTGAATCTTTTCAAAAATCTCTTTGTCATGACTGAAATATTGAGAAAAATGTGTTAATTTAAATATTGTTCAATTACATATTAACTTCAAATTCAGGTTTGTTTGAAGAATGTGTTCTTCTTGCTTACTTTAAAGTTCTTTAAGTTAATGATAAGAATAAAAGATCGTCTGTCTATTTTCCGAGATATAACAGGTCGTACACTTACAAGATTTCTGTAGCTTTTGGGATTACGTAATTGTGTGCATATGTTTTAACGTAATGACTATCATCAACATCAAATAAATATAGCTTTTCCGTCTTAAAGTTAATCAGTAATGGTTGTGCTACAAATATTCAGACAGGTAGAATTTGATTTCCGAAAAACAAAACTAACAAAATATTTCAACATAAAACCAAAGGGTCACATTACGTTGGCAAATGTCAGCAGTATATTATTTTAAGATTCATACCTCCGTGAAACAAAAAATACCGGTACATTTGCATCATTTTTTCTATAGAAATGTCGATATGAGCGACAGATCTATGTAACATTTTCGCTCCAAACGCAATACAATATAATAAACTATCATTCTTAAATGGGTATTTATGAGTACACCCAAAAAGCGAATAAAGAGCCTAGGTTGAATGCAAGATTTCTTTTAAACTCGGAACAAGGTGCGACAATCCTAACCTTTGCACTCATTTAATGTTTCCCAATCCTGCCGACATGGAACTGCAAAAGTAAAACATATTAAATTATTTAAGAGTAATAACATGTAAAATATGACAATCATTCAATATTATTTGAAATGATTCGATTAATTTTTTAACTTAGATACAGGTAAATTTTTGTACATTATTTTTTTATAGTTTCTGTATACATAAAAATAAAACAACCAGCACGGATAAAAGGAATTAACAAATAAACTCCCCTTTTCGAGAGCAATATGTACAGAAACGTTTTGTTAAGGGGAAAATGTTCATCTTCGCATACTAGCTAACTAGTTTGCGGACAATCTGTGGTCTAGCTAAACATTTAGCTTGCGGGGGATCAGCGGTCACACTGCGGCTTGTGCCTTCAATCATAAGTGATATTTATCAACATACTTCAGTTTATTATCTCCACTGACCTCAAATGCCTATGTCTCCTTAAAGACTAATACTGTTTGTTTTGATAAACTAAAGAATCTACATCAATAAGTACGTTGCGTTTCTGTAATACTACTTAATACTATTTTCCGTTGTTATTATTCCCTGATGAAGATTCTGTTGAATCGAACGTCGGAATAAATATAATATCAACATAATTCGTTTTTGTGCAAATTATTTCCATAATTTCAATGTAATACTATTTCAAAAGTCCCATGTATTCATTTTTATATATCCAGACATATCTGTATACATATTAACTATGAGGAAGTGAATTTCAGTTTTATAAAATCCAGCTTACTAATTTTTCCAATGTCTTGATCTTTCGTCTCATCAGCCCACTCTTGTAAAACTTTAAGATGTACTTCCCTGTCAGTATCTTTAACTGGCATTGTCTTCATTGCTTTTAAATTTTCCAGCAATTCCGAAGCCTTTTTCTGTCCGGTAAGACGTATTGTTATCTAAATACCGGTAGATTAAAGGGGAACGTTAGGCAAACTAGACAAATATTAAATAATGCAGGTTTGGTTTAATTAAATCGGTTCATGGGCAGTGATGAAAATGCATGTTAGTATCCACTTTGCCAGGGTCTAGGTTGTGCGCAAGCCAATATTTCCCCAGTAAACAGTACAAATTGTGTTCTATCCTAAACACTGGCGAGCATATGACGCTGAACATTAAAATTTCCAAAGAGTATATAGGATAAAAACCCTGGTTTTATATCAGTTTTACCAACATATGTCATTTAATACATGCATAAAGCTTTGATTGTTATTGTCTGTGATATCAATAGAGTTAAAGCGATTCATTAAGACTTAATTGAAAGTAGAACAATGCAGTCAAATTATAATAAATTAACATATTCACATACTGTCTTAATTTCCTCTATTTTTCTTTCGAATTCCTCATCGTAAAGTGCCTTTTCAACACAATTAATTAAACTATTTCGCATGTCGCGGATTCTGGCTACATCTGCAGCAACAGTGACGTCATCATAAGCTGGTTTCCATTTCCAGATAATGTCGTTTGGTTTTGTGAGGTGACACAAATGGCGCAGAAACCAGAAAACAAGGGACGGTTCAAGCTCATCAACTGTAAGACTATGTGAGTCGTCATCAGGGTAGAGAAGTTTCCACCTAGAAAATAAAAGAATGTATCATGTTTTCCTTAAGTGTTCATATTAGGCAAGTGTGAGACTTGTCCATCCTTAAACCTCCATCGGCAAATTGTTTTGCCAATGACCGTCTCAAGGCGGTAACCCCTCGGGTTCACGATTTTATTGCGCTTATTGTTTATGATGTCTGTTTTCAAACTGACCGTTTTATAAACCATGTTTTATTTTCCTCTACTTCTTTAACATTAATAAAAACACGTATATGACAAATGTTTGGCGCAAGTGAAATAACTGAGATCATCTTGGTAGGCTATAAGGTTTTCAACTAGGAGGTAAAGACACAAATGGAAAATGTTCTTACCTTGAGCTTAATAATTTCTCAGTAGACGCAAAACTGATCATCCTTCTTTTGTAGTTCTCCAAGAACTGGCGTAGATCTTTCGGTGGATACAGACGTTCCATGTGCGCTCTGAACACATCGCGCAGTAACACTGAACCCATGGTTATTACAATATTGCACAGTCGAATAAAGTTTGCTTCACTTCTCAACAGCTAAAGTGGTTAAATACATAAAAACATTACAAATATATTGTCTTAGGAAGAAAGGAAGACACCAGTCATCTCCAGCATGTAATCTAAATTTCAAAAGCTCAAGAATGTGTAAAATATTTCAACGGCTTCACAAGATATCCGTTCATTTTTAATGTTAAAGAAAAATAGAACTCAAAGAAAACATTTATATAAACAAAGTATTTGGAAGCATAAGGAAACCAAACACCTAAACCTAGTTCATGCTTTAAATTCAGTATGTTAAACAACAGCTGTATGCCGTTTTTAGAGGCAAAAGTAATGAAATAAAATGATAGCTGTAGAGACCAGTCTTAAGGCGGAAGCAGATGATTATTCATCTTGTCAAAATAGGACAATATGAGTTCTGATAATGGTTTCCGAACACAGTCATGTGACTGGTTGAAGAACTTTTGTCACGTGACCTACCGTTATCTTTGGAGGTTTATTGAACACCCGGGTTATTCTAGACCTGTAGTGTATGACATGCCGGTAGACATAGATATGTTCGTATCCCTTCCTTCGCTTGGATATCACTTTCGGCGCAGGTTTCTTCGTTGTATGCTTCCGTCTTGTTTTACGTCTTGTAGAAATATGTGGTAGTTTACTATGTTCCGATTCCACTAAAATTTAAATAACAGAAAACGTTGAGTAGGTTTATGCGTTATAGATTCTCGTGCTGAATAAAATGTATGAGTTATGTTATCATTTTAAAGTAATGGTGTCGTGACTTTGAGTCGAAATCCACGACCCTTCTTTGCCCAAGGTTAAAAACTTTGTTCATGGAAACCAGTCTCAAATCTCAAGCATCTGATTGGCTGAAATGGCGACCAGTCGCAATTTCAGGCAATCAGATGCTTGAGATTTGAGACTGGTTTCCAAACTTAGCTTTATAACATTCAGCACATATCCCCGGGAAGAAACAATATGCTCGGTGTTTGTTATGCCAACACCATAATTATATCAGTGATGTCGACACTGAAAGCTTTGGTATTAATGGAAATAGCTTTAAAAAAGAGAAATATGCATATCAGGAATCGGGTCACTCACAAAACACAGCCTCCCCACTCAGCAAGAAAAAAGACAGGAACAAAGAGCATGTTGTTATAAGTATGTCAATTCAAAAGGACGCCATAAACAATTAACGACATAGAGAACCCTTAGGGTTACAGCCTTGGAACGGTCAGTGGCAAAAAAAATTGCAACTGGTGGTTTAAATACGACACTTCATGGTACTCAAAGAAAGAAAGAAAGAAAGAAAGAAAGAAAGAAAGAAAGAAAGAAAGAAAGAAAGATGAAAGAGCGTGCAAAAATGTCGTCTAGTGATAATACGTCGATTAAAGAAGAATGTCTAACATTAACTGTACATTTATTCAGTTTCAATAAATGTATTTATCCACGTTTCTATGTAATTCATCTCATGTATGCTTCAAGGTTATTGGTTGTGAGGATTCACGAAATTCTCGTGCAGTGTCATTATATATGGTGTAAACCTTGGATAAAATTCATTCGAGTCGTCGCATTGCTATTGTACAGACATATTAAATATTTCTAATCCATAAATTGTTAAGGACGTATTTGAGAAGGTCATTACTTGACTGTGAGAAGGACAATTAAATTTTTCTGATGGAGTTCATGTTCGGCAACTTTCTTCAAATTTCCTAGGGCATGGATACAACTTGAGCTCGGAGTCGGCAATAACAGCGATAGTCGGAACCATTGACAAATTATTTTGTCACTGATGAGTATTTATTTTGTACATTTTTCAGATTTTAGAAACTTGAGGAAGAGCACGTGGTGTTCGATAAGTAAATCATTTTGATATTATATGTTTATCTAGTGCAATCAAAGAATAGAATAAGGAGAATGTATATTTAGAAAGTTTTTATCTTGAATTGTTTGTAAATGTGACATGAAATTGTAATCAGTAATTTACGATTTGTCTAAAAGCAATTAATGCATGTGCATTTTAAATAACATATTTTAATATAGGCTTTGGAATGGTAATATGTATCTCAGTAATTTTTTCCAACTATTATTCCGTTGGCATGTAACGGCAATGTTGTTGATAAACTCACTGGAGGAAGAAATGCTGTTCAGTATCACAGACAAGAGAGTAATTTTGAAATTGGATTGATTTCACTTGTTATGGCAATGTTTGAAGAAACATTTTAATTCAGGGCATGCAGCATTCCATTTGATAGTTATTGAGATGCTATACGATAATATTTTCAGATTTGACAGTCTCGTGATGATTGCTGGATGATGAATAAAAGGCGTATCTAGTCAGCGTCCTGAGAGTGGTTTGCATTTTTTCGGAAATGCTTTTGTATTTTTGTTTTAATTTAGTTTTTCAAATATTGAATTCTAGATATTGGTATAAATGTTTGATTTTTTAAATCGAGAGTTTGAGGCCTAATTTAAAGACTTCGGTTATTTTCGTTGAAGGTTCATGTGATGCTAGAGGGACGAGAAAGTTAATCAGCTGTTATTGCATTTGCATTAGTGTTGCAATTTAAGTCTGGCCGCTTAATCTCTGTGTAATAGATAATAATTTGACAAGTTAATTTTATAACGATGAATAATATAGTTACACATGTATTTAAAAAACAAACAGCAGTAACAATGAGTGTGATGGTGATAATATCATTTTACTGCGTTTATTTAGGCTTGCGGCAAAACAATCAGATAGGTCATATATAATAAGTTATGCATTGTATGTACATTTGCACGTGGAAAACATGGAAAGTGTGTATATTTTATACAGTATAAGACGCTAACTGTACTTTTCTATCCAAATGAAATGAGTGGCTCTTGTTTTGGAGAGAATAAACTGATCAAAGAGCCTTGTGTTTTCCTATAGTTTACTTACGATAGTTAGACTTTTAGAAGTATAGAAATAATTAAAACAGTTATTTATTATAATATTTTAGTGTTTAATACAATAAAGATTTCAAGCAAATTCTATTGCTTTACATGTAGACTTGGCTTCATAGAGACTGCAATGTCGATTGGTTCGGTAGAAAATAGAATGTTTATTGAAATCCGTGGATATTTGTTTTCTTTTCCATTATTTATACTGTTTTTATTATAATTCTAACAGTTTTAATTAATTAAGAAAGAGTATGCTTAGTAATTTCAGGACAAACAATTTGTTGATCTTTTATGACGGGATGCTGGTTTGAGCCCAACATAATCATTACTATGGCAAGTTCGGCATTAATGCAGTTGGCCAGCGTAAGCCAAGAATCGGAGAGATTGCTTTGTCAGGTGTTCTGAAACGATGGTTGGATAGGCAAGTGGAAAGTATATTAAAATCTGGCATTTATGGGTTCGTATATTTTCAGTCATTTTTGAGTTTTCTACGAGAATGTTCATATATGATGGGATGTAGATTTGAGTGCGAGCTTTTAGCCCATTAGCACAATGGGAAGATCGCCATGTTCCCAAGTTATGATTGTTTGCGTTTTAATATTATAATTTGTACATATAATATGAAATCAATCTGTAGATTTTACGGGAAATTATCGGTAACATTGCCACAGTTGCGCTGAATAACAAGGAATACTATATTTTTTAAATATTCCAGTATGCATGAATTTCATTTACTCATACCAGAAACATATAGTTCTTACGCTAAGTTCCTTAGAATATTAGCTCAGAATAACTTGTCGTTGCGTATTACGCTACGTTAGATTGATAAGTGTGTTTCCTTGAAGGTTTTGTCGAGTTGGATTTGCACGTGCATGTATTGAATATGGTTTTATGATAAAGTCGATAGAAATTAAAATGTTCAAAAAATTACGTAATAAAAATCTAAAGAAAAAACAAAAACATTCGCGCTAATAGCGAATTTTACAAACTTTTACTTAATTCTGAGATACTACCAATTAATAAAGGTCTAAGAATAGAATTTTCCCGTTCTTTGTGTTTTTCGATAGTATATAGCAATGCAATACGACCATTCCTATTGTACTTGGTGTTTTTATTTCTTTTCCTACCTATGAATTACTTGAATATGGGATAAATAATTTATTTTCGTTTGAACGCAGTGAATTAGAAAATAAATGTATTTATCCACGTTTCTATGTAATTCATCTCATGTATGCTTCAAGGTTATTGGTTGTGAGGATTCACGAAATTCTCGTGCAGTGTCATTATATATGGTGTAAACCTTGGATAAAATTCATTCGAGTCGTCGCATTGCTATTGTACAGACATATTAAATATTTCTAATTTCCCGTCCCACCCACCCTCATTTTATGTGTTTGATTTCACCATTTGCGAAGACGGTTAGAACTCCCGTTAACACTTTTGTACACTTTTAGTTGATAGGTAGCAGCTTAATTACCTTATTTGTCTCATTTTGTTTCTACGATTGTTATCAAGATTTGGTAGTTTGCATTAAAAGTCACTTAGAAGTTATGAAAGATAAATTTCAAATGATTCTTTTCGCAATTAGAATGGTTCGTAATTTTTGACGTATATATCAAACGCTTATCAGAAGCTGCATTGGACTGAGAACATTTTCTACAATGTTATGTGAACAAGCCACTTGGCTGAAAGTTAGATTGTGCGTTCTGTTATTTTGTGTTTGGGTATGTTTGCTTCGATTCTGATCAATCGCCTCTTGGCGAAAGTGTGCGATATATCCTATTGTGTTTGTTTAGACAAAACAATCACTTTACTAAATCAGTAGTTCAACATAACATTGCATTGAACCGGATGTGTTTTGTTTTCATTAGAGGCTGATGTGGCCTTAATCTCGCTACTGGAGTAAAATTTTATGCGCACTTGGCGTTTAATTATATTCATTTGCATCAATATTACGTTTCCACTTGGCGCTGTATTAGCGTGGATGTGTTTGGTTCGATTCTCATGGTGTATAACGAATTCCGAAATCGCCACTTAGTCTAAAATTTAATTGTCACTTGCCAAGAATGGCATTTGTTCGAAACAAGAAAAGCAACTTGACTAACATTTCAGCATATTTCATTGCATTTGCTTAAATGCGTCTTGATTTTAAGTTACCGTGAAAATTAGAAATTGTATAATTTAAATTTTATCTTGATTAAGATCAGTAGTTATTGGAAGAATAATTTGACACGATTTACACGTGGAATTGGATATATTTTCTACGATTAAAACAATAAGGACGAAAAAAACTTCTTAGCGGAGAATGTAGCATTTTAATTGATTTGGCCAAAATATTTGATTTTAATGGACTGATCTCCCATAACCTGACAAAATGTGAACGCTATATGCGATTCGATTTAGAGAAAAGATTAGCCACTTCATTTAAAAATAATCGAAAAACGCTTAACATTAAATTGATAAGCATGATTATTTTTTGGACTGCAAATTTAACCACTTGGCGCTGTTAATTTGACTTAGAAGTGTTTGATTGCATTAACTTAAATAAGGAGTTGCTTTAAACCCGCAAATTGGCTTAAAATTGAAGTGTAGCATGGTGCTGTTTTGTAATTTGATTTGCTAAGAGAATAGCCGATTGGAATTAGATTGAGGTGTCACTTGGCGCTGCGTAGCCGCTTGGCTGTGTTGGGAAATTGTTATGCCGATTGGCGAAGTAGTGCCGATTGGCGCTGTATTTAAATGGAATTGCGTTTTGAAGACTAGCCGATTGGCATGAAAGTGAGTGAGTGCCACTTGGCGCGGCATTGGTTGTATTTAACTCGATTATCAGGTTAACGATTTGAGTGATAACTCGCCATGTGGTGTGAAATTGAAGTGCCGATTGGCGCTGTAGTGCCGATTGGCGCTGTGTTATGGAATAGTTTTTTGAAGACTAGCCGATTGGCTTGAAAGTGAATGTCATTTGGTGAAGCTTTGGTTGTGTTCAGTTTGATTATCAGATGATATTGCCCCTCCTGGGAGCGAACCTCGCCACGTGGCGTAAAATTGAAGCGCTGAGTGGCGCTGTAGTGCCGATTGGCGCTGTGTTGGAATTGTATTGTTTTGTGAAAGACTAGCCGATTGGCTTGAAAGTGAATGCCATTTGGCGCTGCATTGGTAGTGTTTAGTTTGATTATCAGATATTGCCCCTCCTGGGAACGAACCTCGCCACGTGGCGTAAAATTGAAGTGCCGATTGGCGCTGTAGTGCCGATTGGCGCTGTGTTGGAATGGAATTGTTTTGTGAAAGACTAGCCGACTGGCTTGAAAGTGAGTGCCGTTTGGCGCTGCATTGGTAGTGTTTAGTTTGATTATCAGATATTGCCCCTCCTGGGAACGAACCTCGCCACGTGGCGTAAAATTGAAGTGCCGATTGGCGCTGTAGTGCCGATTGGCGCTGTGATGGAATGAAGTTGTTTTTGTGGAAGACTAGCTGACTGGCTTGAAAGTGAGTGCCACTTGGCGCTGGATTGTCTGACTTTAATTGTTCTTAATGTAAGCGAGTTAAGTCGAATGTAAGAAGTTGAATAAGATAGGAATCTACACAAAGACGTTTATTTAAATTTTGGCGTTTTCTGTTTCATTATTTTAACTTTGGGCGCAGATTATTAGCAAACAATACTGGCTGTTTTTCTGTTGCATATGTGTAAGATGATGTTATTTTTCTATTCAAGTAGGTTCTGGATGATAATAGACATTCATTTCAGCAGGCTCGAGGATTCCGGTTGTGCGGCTTGACACGAACCAAGACGAGGATGCAGGAAAGATGGGCTAATAGACGTTAATGAAATGTTGTCGTTGAAATATAGTATATAGCAATGCAATACGACCATTCCTATTGTACTTGGTGTTTTTATTTCTTTTCCTACCTATGAATTACTTGAATATGGGATAAATAATTTATTTTCGTTTGAACGCAGTGAATTAGAAAATAAAATACCTTTTGTGGAGTTAGTACTAATGACGAATAAATGTTATTAAAATACAATAAATGAAATAATAATAACAACTTGTTACAAGAGCGAAATCTACCAACTTTTACGTAAATTAACTTTGAAAAAAGTGTCCCTCCCGAGTATTGAACCAGGAGCCTCCGCTTGAGAGGCGAGTGTGATAACCACTACACCAACGGGACTTGAATATCTGGACTTGAAATTAACAATCAGTATCAAAGGAACTAGAAAGGAACCAGAAAGAACCAGAAATATCTGCACTTCTCAGTCGTTTTACACTGTGTATTGTACTCGAGTGTTTACCTGACACCCATGAATATTCCATATAAAATCGTATTTAAGCCATCAATTGACTTAACTGGTTTTTTATACCGTAAATATCTTTATCTCCAATACAATTATCGCTTTTAAAAACGAAAATGCCCGAACATATAAGTGCCATGTAAATACTAACACACAATATAAAAATCGTTACGGTAATCATTAACGAGACCCACTAATAACCAATCAAAATAATCTATTTGATTTTCCCGCTGCATAATAAGTTTTATTTACAATATTTCATTGGTCGAAAAACTAGGTCAAAACTAGGTCAAAAGTAAGCTTAGACAGCTAACGCCGAAAAACAAACATATTCAACCTTGAGTTGTGTGTGTTTCATTTGAAATCATGTCCATCGTGTGGTCGTCCATCTCTGACGTGGGTAGTGAATGCGGGACATTGTCAAACTCAACATCTCGGAGCACTCCCGAGATCGAAATAGCCTGCGTAATCTCTGATGGCTGTTAGAAGTAAATTGAAATGACTAAATTATTTTAAAAAGATGAAGCAGTTGTAGTAATTCCTGGTGTTTGAATATAGTGAAATCAAGAATCAGGGATTTTATACGGGGTTAATAATGTATTCCGCGGCAAATTTAAACTGTTTGAAGTGCTATATCGTAAAACAAATAAAAATACAGCATATATAAACGTTTAAACATTCTACATATATTTCTTGATATTTACTGTGATAGTGATTTATCTAAAAATAATTTGGCTATCGGGCATATTGCAGTCAATAACCCTCTTAACTTTTTTACTTCACGATGAAACAAAACACGCAAACTGACATCTTCATTAGTCTTACCTGTTTTTCATTTAAAAACATTTCATGTCGTAACTTAAAGGAAGTATTTGATTTTTCTTTTGCCGGATTGCTCCCGCTGTTCGAGCCGTTGAACCGAGTGTTGCTCGGAGTACTGTTAACAATCTGTAAAGATAATTAAACTTCTGTAATATGTATTTATTTCTTAACCCTTTCCTTCTTATATACACCTTTATGGCGCTGGCGAACAGTGCGTATCCAGAGCTGAAGGTTATAAAGCAGAGATTGGAAACCATTCTCAAATCTTAAGCATCTGATTGGCTGAAATGGCGATGGTCGCCATTTCAGCCAATCAGACGCTTGAGATTTGAGACTGGTTTCCATGCTCAGTTTTATAACCTTGGGCACAGATCATCTAATCAGGATCTTAAACGGTTCGCTTTTTCATTTATTAGGTTAACCAAATAACAAACAGTGAGATCCAGATCAGACGAATGTGCTGGCTGATCTGGATCTACACGGGTCGCCCATGCGGTAAAATGTGCGCATATAATCGGTAAAGGGTTAAGCGTCATAAATGGCATTTATCAACACGTTTATAGTAAAGTGAAATATGCATATCTGAAATTACTACACCCAGAAAATTCTCTCCCCACCCCCTTCCACACACGCAGCCAAAACGTTAAAGGAAGCTAACAAGAAAATAATATTGCTCATGCAAAATATTGTCATTTGACCTTATTTTTTGCTTGATAAGATTCAACTAGCAATTGCAAATACAATTTTGTTTTGTGCAAGTTCATCAAATTTGTAATAATTTTACCTAATATGGCCATCGAATATAAATCTACAAACATATTAACCAGCTCAATAATTTGGTTTAAGAGAAGCAGTTTGTTTTACTCGTACAAAACTAAGATAGTTTTTACCTCAGGTAAATGAAAACCTTCGTCATTCGCGTTTTCCATAAACAGTCTACCATCATGTTCCTTGTTGTCTGGTTCTGTCTGGTTGGTCTCAAGCTGGATATTCTGTGACGGTGTATCGACCCGACGCCGTCCAGGCAATAACGCATTTCCTGGATTAGGTTCCGTTAGCTTATTTGAATCGTTTGAACCCGCTTTATCAGCAATAATATCATTTCCCCTCACAATATCGGCTTCTGGATCTTTTTGTCCAACTGGCTTGTCTTGTTGGTCACCTAGCGGTGGCTCTATGTCGGCAGCTAGCTCTGTATGACTACCTGCCATTTTCTAGATAAAGGTATAACTAAGATAAAGGTATAAACTAATCATTTTCTGGATAAAGATATAACTAAATAAACTTATTAAATATCGGAAGTACTGTTTATTTTGCTGTCATTATTTTAATGGTTTCAACATAACGAACACACTACACAAACTTTATTGTTTGTTGCATTTTTACAAGGTTATACTTTTGCATATGCCATCCAACAATAAGAACAACAACAACAACAACAAAACAACAATATGGCATTTCCTGCATATTTAATTTCTCTCAGTCCTTCACACATTTAAAAAAAATTACTTAAAATTGGTACAGCGACAGGCCTGTCAAACTTTTTTCATTAATAATCCACAGTTTTTTTAACAACGGACATTTTATAATGATGTTGTTATTCCTTTCCCATTTTCTGTTGACGATGATATTCACGTGTTTGGTGTAATGAGTATTCGTGACAGTTGTCAATGATTACAGTAAAACCCCTTATTAAAACCAGCTCGCTAGTAAGACCACTATTCCAAAGTCCCATTTTACAGTTTTGCACAATTTCCAACCCCTATAAGACCACCTCACGATAAAGACCACTTTTTCCCAGTTCCAATGATGGTCTTAATAACTGTACATTACATCTTAGACATCTTAGAATAAATTTAAAATTAATTTAAAAAAAGTGAAATATGTATATCAGGAATTGCCACACTTACAAAAAAGCCTCCCCACTGAGCGAAAAAGAAGAGAGGAAAAGAGAACATGTCCGTTATAAGTATAAATACTTCTATAAACAATTAATGAAAAAGAGAACCATTTGGGTTACCGCCTTGAACAGTGGCAAAACAAATTACCACTGGGTGGGGGTGGGGGGGGGGGGGGGGGGGGGTAAACCAGGTTCTTGAGTGCACCAACCTCACACAAAGAATTTCAAACAAAAAGTGAAATACATGTATGCATATCAGGAACCACCACAGTCAAAAAGCACAGTCTCCTCACGCAGCGAAGAAGTAGAGAGGAAACGAGAGGCTGATTTTTTTTTATAAGAGTATCATTTTCAAGTATTTATTTTGCTATGCTTGTTAGCAATTTAGAAAGAGCTTTGCATTGAAAGAACTAAAACATTCAGGCGAGCTTCTATATAATATGTAATGATCTTGTTGCTCGATTCTGGATTGATCTGCCTGTGCTCGAAAAATCATAACCTGAATCAAATAACAAAACATAGATGATGCCAATTGTCACAATTCAAAATGACTGCCTCCAAAAGATTTAAGTACCAAAGTCAAACAGCCACATCTCGCTTATTTATTTTCTTTTTCAAAATAATGTGAAGAAAATTTAAAGATCTTTGAAGTTATTTCTATTTCTTATTGTCCGTAATTTCCTTTCGCGATGTCGAAGTTTCGTATTATGTCTCAAGTTTCGTATCATGTCTCGTGGATAAATAACAAATGGGTCCCGTGACAGCGTTCCATTGTCAACCTTTCCATTTTCTCTTAATAATCAGGATGTTTTGGAGCGTGTAGTACAATAAAATGTACAACAATTCAACTTTACTAAGGTTTCGATTATCTATTTTTATTTTGCAATTTTTCAAATTCTGAGATATTGCGTGTAAATCCAGATGTCTGGAGAGTCAATTAAAATCCCGATATTTCGGATAAAATCCGGAGACTTTAGTAGGCCTGAAACGGTCTCTGAATTTGAAGACAATTTATTAAAAAGCATTATTGTATTTTTAAAGTTAAATAAAATTTACCTTTCGCGAAAAGATCCATTAAGTAATTTAACTTATATTTTTTAACATATCAATGCTTATAGGTCAGATACTAGCGTTTAATTCCTTCAAAGTGTTCCATATATAGAATTTCATCGAATGACTTTGCACAAAAGACGTCATAGAGCGAACTTAATAGCACAGGTGAACAATGAACAATTATGGTCCAATTAACGCATTAATTAACTTTCTCGTTAGAGTTCAATAATCTGCCACTTGATCCCTCGAAACTTGATCTCTTACTTGCTGAATTTGTGTTACATATCCCGCCTAACATTTATTGCTAGGACAAAGCAAATAGTCTCATTCGAGTCTTCTCTCTTAGCTTTCTTGTTCTACATTTTTCATTAATTATTAAATTTTTCTTAAGTTCATTGCCCTTGTATATTTCTAGTTCTTGTCTATGTCATGTCATGTACGTGTGTCAAGTTTGTATCTATGTTCTGTTTGTGTTAATTGTCCTCACATATGTTGCAGTTCTTGTCTATGTCATGAATATGTTCCATGTTTGTATGTATGTCTTTCTTATATTTATTGCCCTTATATATGTTTAGTTCTTGTCTTGGTCATGTCATGCATATGTGCCATGTTCGTTATCTAATAACATTTGTGGAAATTAACGGAATATACATAAAACTAATGGTGGAATGTTATAATAGACTAAAAGTTATTATTGTCTCTGTGCCGAACGACTATTTGATAATCGCCAGTACAACAACACTTGATGATAAATCGGTAACTTCTACTGAAAATGGAAATTATGATTTGTATATTAAAGTTTTACAGCAGTTGTAAAAAAGTGCAATTTTATCCGTCCTTTTCTTTCAACTTATATAACCCTTAAACACTGGACCTCTTTTCCATTGAAATACTTTCTTATTTTAAATAATTTTGTTCTGTCGCAAAGAGATGCATAGATGCCCTTTTTTACGTGAAAGAAAGTGCGTGTTAGAAATTATTAAACATGGTAGGAAGCGAGGAAGGTCTCGAAATTTAAAAAAGGTTAACATTTACCGTTCAGTCTATACGTCTAGAGCCGCAATAATAGCATTTAACAAATCCTATGAAGAAATAACTAGGCTATGTGGGAACGAATTCCACAGGCGGGTGGAGAAAGGAAAGGTCTCCTTCGTGGCCCCAGTTCCACCGCACCCTATAGCTTGCTGAACGGTCATGATTGTAATATTGTCTGGTTGCAAGTGGTGACATTCAAGTCTAGAAGTCTACATAATAAAATTACTAACACATGGTGTGTCTTGACTCCTTTATTTACGAGCAACAAGTGTATAATACCAAGTGGTCAGTGTATGCTTTTGGGCGGATGCTTAATCTATTCGATCTATTTGGAATTCTGGGAAGATAGACTTGCTTTAGATAAGCAATACATTAACTATGTTACAATTATCATGGTTGTGATTCAAAATTGTTTGAACACTTCGTGTTGGCAGCTTAAAATTTCTGGTGTTGAAACTAGTCTCAATAATTCGACTGCTAGCACAGACCCATTATCATACTGACCTTTTACAGATGTCTGTCCTTTACGTCTCAAGCAGTTACAATCAAAACTGTGGTGGTAGGTAAACTTGAAGCACGGAAATCGAAATTTGTTGACATGGGTGGAGGTTTAAAAGAGTTTTGCAAAAAAAAAAACCGAAACCGTTACTTATAAAGGATTACATATATTGACCATTCTACAGTTAATCATTATGCTGTCCTTTTTGGTTGCACGCCGGTGGCAGTGTTTTAATAGTTTATGAAGGTTTATCTTTAATAAGAACCTAGAAGCTCGATTTCTTTCTGTTACCCCTGTCATCGTGTTCTTGCTAATTTAACTCCAGATGCTCTGATTTCGTGTACACTTGTAATTTCGACTTTTGAATATAAGGACATTTTCTTCAAAGCATACATTCAGATTTCTAATATAGGAAAAATATCCACATATTAAATATTTTTGGATCATTTAAATCATGCATAAATGTCATTTCATATGAGATCTATACTGAGGTTATATATCAACACACTGGTCATTTTTGAAATTGATAATTTACATTCCAACAAACCAAAATTAAAAAATACAACTTATTACCAATTATTTATTTAGGCTTCTTGATAATTTCCCGAGGTTAAAAGTTAAACGTTATAAACAATAAAGCTTAAAACCCGAAAACCAGACAAATAATTTTAAAAAAATTTAAGCGGTAAATAATAAATGTCAGCGGAACAGTCTAAAGCGTATTTTACATTACAGAACGGCTTAATACAGGGAAATAGAGAATAATACTAATCTGGTTCCCTATGTGTCTCGTCGTCTGTTGATGATGTGCCAGGTACCAGTTTCGGAAATAACAAAGATTTATTTTTAGAACCAGGAAATTCCAATTATTGTTATACAGGAAAATAGTTAATAAAACGGAATAAATCCATTTGATTTGGGCAGGTATTGAATTTCAAATAGGGTTTTAAACAGCTTTATAAAAGGATTATTTAACTTTTCAACATAAACAAGACTGTTATCGGTGCTAAAATATTTCTGTTTAAATGTTTGACAAGTAGGAAAACAAATTTTTACTTGTTTATCAGTTTATGGAAGTTCCAATTTCCCAAATATGCATAAAATTTTTGAAAACATTTTAACTTATAGAGAGATTCTTATACGTTTATTTAAAAAAAATAAGTACGTTTATTTAATGTAAATCTGTTGACATTTTCAGCTTTGACAGCAATTCAATTTAAAATCTACTTTCACTTTCAAAATGTAAACATTGTGCTAAGAACATTTCATCACTGCATGACAACTTAGACAAATTGTAAGTCAGAGTCCCATCCCAAAGACTATGCAACGGCACCAGGAACTTTCAATGCTGTTCAACATTATCGCTATTCTGCGTATTACAGAAATGTTATATTTTATACTGTATAGACTGTTATTAATTTTGACATTTTTAATGTTTAATACACATGACGGGATTTAATCCATCTTTGACCAAATGGGTAACAGCTAGTCCCTACATTTACTAGTTAATTACCAGTCCTGTTGTAAATGGCTGACAGATAGAGTGTCAGACTAATCATTTAGGCCATTAACATTCTAATAGATTGTTCGGAAGATTGTTAATCCACAGTCTCTGATTATAAAGTGTATCGGCTGATTAATTTTTAGTTTTACCACAGGCAGTAAGTCAGATATGTCATAAACAGTACTTTGTGCTGATAATCACTTGTCAGTTTAGATTGTGGAAGTATGCCAGTAGTATATGCAGGTCAATCTCACAAAATTGATATATAATTTTTTAATTCACCAGATGTAATTACTGGCCAAAACTCTAGATATGCCTTTTATTTATGAAGAGATGAAAGATTCAAAACAGGTTTAGATTTCACAATCTTCAGTTGTATTTTACTCATGTATATATCTTTTTTGAGCTGAAAAATGAATGAAGATAATTTGTTGCCACTTTTAAAAGTGATTTTATAAATTAGTTAACAAAGGTACAAGTTGACTAAGGTACTAGTTTCCAACAATAGACATTAACACCAAAAGGTCTGAAACCAGGAACATTACATTAAGTAAGTTAAATACTTGGCCATTGGTATGATCATTAAAACAGTAAAAAAGAAATACCGGGTATGCATATCTGATTATCAGGAATGGCCACATCCAGCAGACACAGCCTCCCAACAAATCAAAAAAAGTATAGAGGAGAAGAGAGCATAGTATAACAATAATCATTTTCAAAATAGATTCCACAAACAAGTAACAAAAGTAAAAGTTTGACAATATTTTAAATTATTATTTTTATATGTTATGTTGTAGTTAATAATATTACCAGTTGTCAGTGATTGGTATAGATTTTGGTTTTCCTTTCTGGTCAATTTGTGTGAATGATTCAATCTGGGGGATGAAAAAAAGCTGAAAGTGAGGCCTGGCATTAAGCCCAGAATTTTATCATATTGACCAGCCATGTGGGTGATACAGGGAACACTGGACATGAAGTAGAGAAAATTATGTTGATTGTAACATTCAGCAATGTTGCTAATAGTATTGCCTGCCCAATAAAACCAATGCTGGGCAATATCCGTGAAATGGGCATGAGTGGGCAGTACCAGGCAGAATGACTAAATTATTACACTTGTTTATTATCTTGAATGTTATTAAAAATCCTGATTTTATTTTCTATGTGATTGTTTGTTAATTTCAATATTCTCATCCATCTACAGAATGGGAGATGAAGTTGACGAGAACGGATTTGAAGACATTCAGTGTGATTCCATACGTAATGAATATGACCTCCATCAACAACTTATTGAAGTGGACGAAGAGCTTGGTGATGAAGAATTGGACACCTTAAAGTTTTTGTGCCGCGATCACATTTCAGGTATGTTTCCAGTATGAGAATATTTATACATTTCAATATAGGCTATCCAAATGTATAATTTGAAACATTTTAGTTGAAGACAGTCTCAATAGAAAATGGTCAATGTGCTGCTTTTAACCTTGCCCCCTGAATTAATGTACACGTTGTGGTCTAATCTTTCCATTAGTTAAGCCAGTCTTAAGGTTCTTCATAGATTGTATATTAACTCTTTTCTCTATGGGATATGGCTGTTATCCACCAGATTCTGTGTCTTCTGATCAGGATCTACACTGTTTCTGTGTCTTCTGATCAGGATCTACACTGTTTCTGTGTCTTCTGATCAGGATCTACACTGTTTCTGTGTCTTCTGATCAGGATCTACACTGTTTCTGTGTCTTCTGATCAGGATCTACACTGTTTCTGTGTCTTCTGATCAGGATCTACACTGTTTCTGTGTCTTCTGATCAGGATCTACACTGTTTCTGTGTCTTCTGATCAGGATCTACACTGTTTCTGCGTCTTCTGATCCGGATCGACACTGTTTATGTGTCTTCTGATCAAGATCTACACTGTTTCTGTCAATTCTGATCAGGATCTACACTGTGTATTTTGATTAATTAGGTTAAAGGCATATATTTAGAGTCAAATTGATAACATCAATGATTGATTGCAGGGGGAGACTTTTTAAAGATATCACACAGCATAACAAGACTACTGAGAATCCAACTCAGATTTCATGTAAGTCCAGGGCTGAAGGTTATAAAACTGAGCATGGAAACCAGTCTCAAATCTCAAGCATCTGATTGGCTGAAATAGTGACTGGTCTTAAGATTTGAGACTGGTTTCCATGCTCAGTTTTATAACCTTGGGCACAGCAAAAGTTATTTCTGATGAGTTCATATTTGCCTTATATTTAACCTCATCTTTGTTTCTATTTTTAGTGGCAAAACTAGACCGAGCAGAGACGGCTTTGGAAATCTTTGAAATGTTAAAGAAGTTGGAGCATATTGCTGAGAATAATGTTGACCTATTGTTGGAATGTCTGGGCAGGATGCACAGGTTTGATCTGGTCAGAAAGTTCAACCTGGAAGTGGAAGCTGTGAGGAAACATTTACCCAACTTCAAGAAACTGAAGCCTTATAGGTAAAACTTGTTCTTCTCATGTTCCAAGAATGATAACTCCTGATTGACTAAATTTGAGTCATGCCCCTTTCTTTAGAGTACTTTCACATGTTTTTATTATAGTGAAAGTACTTGTCCTGTTGGCATAATGCTTGAAATATATTACTTTGTCATCATAGCAAGATCTGATCAGAAAAGAACTTCAAGGATAACTGTTAAACACTTTTAAAATTACTTAAACATGTTAAAGTTTCTATAATCTTTGAAATTACTTGTTCTATACACAAAACAAGAATTATAACTGCTTATCTACAGTTCTGGTTTTGTTTTAATCTTGTTTTGCTCATAAGTAAGCATTGCAATGCATTTTGAATTTCATCTTATCATTTTATTATAAAACATAGGTTCACATTTTGCAAGTGATTGTCACCTGATCTGTGGAACACAAAATTTTAGATAAAGTATAAAAAGTAATGGTTGGAAAGTAAACAGAAATTATTGCAGAAATGCCATCTAGACAGTTTTGGTGTCTGTATCTAGATCAGAAATATAATACATGTTTAGATCTTATGTTGAAGTAGAAGTGTTGTCATCAACCTTAGTTTGGTAAGTGAGTAATAATTTAAGTATTACATGTCACTGAATCAAAACAAGTTGAAGTACATTTTTCTCATAAACCAAATCCTAGCTATTAATAATTTGTGTGTTGACTTTCATTTTGTGTGGATATTAGCAGCCCCACTTCATCGTTTTGTATTGTTATCTGATAAACAGACTGCATGCTTTGCATAGTACATGCATTTTGAACAGATTTCTTTTATTGAAAATACGAGTACCATCATTTCTAACATTCTCACCTGTTTTTTGGTTCCCTTTCATAAACTTTGAAATCAATCCAGCAGAAAGAATGTGCAAGCTTGGTTTGAATATAAGTATCTTACATGAGTGTGAGGTGAAGATGGAAAAATCTGTCACCGAAGGGGAACTGTTTTGCAGGAACGAGGCTGTGCCGAGTTCCTGCCAAACAGTTCAACCGAGGTGACAGATTTTTCTATCTTTACCGAATGTCTCATGCAAGATACTTTTTCTTGCATACCTTTTACTGTTTATAACATTTTTATACATTTATACAAACAAAATTTTGTTTGCTTACGCTGAAATATTGATGTTAACGCAAATCGTATTTTCTAAATGACGTCACTAACTTGAATAATATGACGTCAGATATTTGAAGACGTGACGTCAATCTTGTAGCACGCAAATGTTATCTTTTCCCTAGGGAAAAGATAAGATTTTCTTTCCCCAGTTAATCACGCGGAAATACTTATCCGGTATGCAAGAAAAGACTTTCCTCATGGTCACTGATAGAAATGCATGATTCTGCCCTTGCTGCCTAGCCATAGAGCCAGCTTAATATCTGAGATAAACACTACAAATATCGACTGACCTAAATGATGGGTTGAATAAGACAAGTTCATAGAATCTACAGTGCAGTTTGATCCACAATGAAAGTAAAGCAATCTTTATAATATGTGTTATTATATTTTACTACAGGGTTCTCCTGATGGACATTATAGACGACTTGGATGAAACAGAGACAGAGAAAGTTCGCTTTTTCTTGCGAGGACGTATACGTAAAAAACCTCTAAATGACAGGAAGTCATTGATGCAGCTGATTGTGTTTATGGAACAAGAAGGCCTTCTCACTCCACAAGATCTCAGCTTGTTAGTTCAGATCATGGAGTCAATAAAGAGGGGAGATCTTGTTGATGAGATTCTTATATTTCAAGGTATTTTACATAGACATGTGCATTTATCTTACCTGGATTTTGTCATAAATCACACAAATTAAAGCTACACCGTTATACTATTTTGCACTAAGTTGATTAATGTTGTTGCTTGCTATACTCGTTGATTGTTGGTCTTTTGTCCAACTAAACTGAACATGACTAAACTGAATAAACTAAACTGAATAAAGTTCAAGGTATTTGTGATACTGACATAATAATTATTGATATTTTATGGAACTATTTCGCACTAAGTTGATTAATGTTGTAGCTGGCTTTACTCGTTGATTGTTGGTCTTGTGTCCAACTAAACTGATAATTATTTAATAAAGTTCAAGGTATTTGTGATACTGACATAATAATTATTGATATTTTATGGAACTAATTTACACCATGCTCATTACAATTTCTCATCTGCCATGTTATGCAAATATTCAGTAGGCATATGGAAGAAAGCCTCTCTATAAAAACACAGCCTTCCTAATAAGACAGCAACAATAAACATTGATAAAATCATGTTAGATTAAAGGGTTAATCCTTTCCCGTACAGATACACCTTTATTGCAAGGGCAAACAGTTTAGATCCATGCCGTCTGATCAGGATCTAAACTGTTTGCTTTTTGATTCATTAGGTTATTTCTGATCAAAATGCAACCAGTGCAGATCCTGATCAGACGAAAACTGTTTTTGAACATAGCAAAATGAGTGCAACATGTACAAACATGTGTTATTCTGTAGGTGAACCTCCGCGGTACAAGAAGAATGAGCCAGGAATGCAGCCAGGAGTGTCAAACGGAAGCGTGCCTCCAGAACATCAGCTGTTAATTGGTTCAGGTGACAGAAATTTACCAAGAGGTATGTTATTAGGAGTTTTCTCACTTGGTAGGGACCAGATACAGTTGTCATTCCTTACAAACATTTCTTAAAAAACATGTAGTCAGTGCTTCATCAAAACTCTCTTTGTATTTATGCATTCCATTTTCACTTTAAAGAAAATTCCCCTTCCACAAGTAGTCTAAAAGCCCTTGAATTAACAACATTTACCTTTTAGTAGTACTCATATATACTCAGAACAGGATTCGATTTTCAAAGTTCCTTTTTTGTCTATTTTATAATAGATCTTGTTCAAAGACAACAGCTGGTTGTTAGTGGTTCTGGAAGCAATTTAGAAGGTCAAGGTCAGAACTCTGACATTCAGAGGTCAGTGAGTGCAGGAACGATTAGTGTAAATAGTGAAGAAAGTGCCGGTGCAGCCTCATACAGAGGTAATTGGTCTGATATTGCTTGTTATTTTAATTCAGTCTTACAAATGATATTGCCTCTACCTGCGTGAGACAGTTTTCCCAAAGGTTATGTATGACCTAATTGTATAAAAGATTATAAATGATATAAGCTGAGAACAGGAACCAACCAGAATTGTCAAAGCAGTGTCAGAGCATGCTTACCAATTATGTCATCGACACATCTTCTGAAATGGAAGGGCAAGCAACACTGATTGTTATTAAACACTGACCATTGATTACTGCAATAGTGACTTACCTTTTCAAAATTTACGACCCGTGTAACACATATTTTCTGATATAAGCACATGGGATGTTATATTTAAATCATACATTGTTCTGTTCTAAGAAACATACAGGAAGGAGTTAGTTATGAGTTAAATAGAGCTGGCTTTAATAACACCTTAAGGTTCCCATATAAACCAACAAAAACAAGTTATCTAGGTGTATAAACTCCAACCAACCAACAACTCATAAAAGCACACAGACATACGAAACATAAGAAACTATTGACACAGACAGGTGTAATCAGTAGTTACTTGATGATCTTACTGAGACCAGAGCACCTGTTTGCTATTATAATTTGAGCCATTACATTACATTGATTTGTGATGTTTCAGGGATGATACCAGAGCCCCTGTTCCTGCAAATAGCCAATGATCTGGTACCACAAGTGACAGATCTGGGCTTCGAGCTTGGATTCACAAACGAGACTTTGTCACAGTACGAGGCTGAAGTACCTGACCCTGGTCAAAGAACAAGAAAACTTATTCTGGACTGGCAAAGAAACATTGTTGACAAAGGAAAGGTAAAAATAAAAGTTTTTGTCAAAGACTGGATCAGCTTCTAGGACATTTATTCATTTTACATATACGGTATTATACCTGAACTGTGTATTATCGACGCATCTCTATTACCATTGTATATAAATTAAGTAGTCATGCTTTACCATATTTGATAGTTTTGATCTAGATTTGTTGAACTCTGTCATTTCTTGGTAAATATTACATTGATATGTTAGTTCTTTGCACCAAAACACAGAAATTATAATCTTATACTAAACTGCATAAGTATCGTTGAGATTTTTACAAGTACGATGATAATACAGGGTTCCAGGCTAATTCTATTGACATAAGGATGAACTTTGAAGTGCATTTGAACCAGCTTTAGCAGCCATCTGCATTCAGCAGCCATCTGTCTTAAACAGCCATTTTGAATATATCCTAAACTGACATTTTTTCTGATATTTACCTGTCTTAAACAGCCACCTGTGTTTAGCAGCCACTTTTTGTCACTACCTTGGATGGCTGCTTAACAGGTTTGATTGTATTTTAGCTTTCATAATGATTCCTAGACTAGACAAGGGGTTCAATCAATTTTTCAGTGAAGGTACCTTAAATACAGAAAATAGCCTGAAATGAGAAATTTTTACAAATGCAAGATTTATCATATAAGAAATTCGAATATAACGCAATTGATGCAGTTTTCGTTTTATTTAAGCTAAAAGCTTGTTTTGTAAGCTAATTAAAGGTGTGACTCAATCATATTTCTATTAGAATACTTTTCTAAATCACAGAACCTGATTAAGAAACAGTAAAGTTTGTTCTGTCTACGGTATAACATTGCAATGATGTTTCGTTTTAGATTGTCCCAGGATTAAACTTTGTTTTAAATAAGCTTGGATGTAAAAATGCTGCAAAAGCTCTCAAACAGTGGACGGACAGCTTGAACTCTGGTCAAGGTAAATATCAAAATTTGGATTAATAAAAAAGAGATAAAAAATGCATACTAGAAATTTCCACATTCAGGAAACACAGCTAAAAAGGCATTTTTTCCGCTTGCGGTAACCTGATGTTTTACAGAATTTTCGTTTTCGGTATAATTGTCAATGTTTTGAAACACTAAACTTGGTCTGTTGATTTCTAGGTCAGTTTCAAAACTGCATTATTATGGGGTTAAACTGTCAGGTACAATTTTGGGAAAACCTGTAAGAAGCCTCACATTTTATCCAGTTATTATAAAATCTTGTGAGGATGTTTATGATGATCAAGATCCAGTCATTTGCAGGTTAATAATAGATCACAACTTCGGCTTGATTTCTCTGGACTTGTTGAACACAATTACATTGGTGTTTCTGTTAAATACCCCAAGCTGTTGGCTAGATTCGTTCAAGGAATGATTCTTTTTTTGGTGCGGTTCATGCAGATTGGACGTGCACGCGAGAGCTGGCAAATCCATAAAGCGCGCTAGCGCTTTATGGTAAACTTGCCAGCTCTCGCTTGCACGTCCATTCTGCATGAACCGCACCAAAATAAGAATGATTACTTATATTTACATTTTATTCATTTTTTTCTTTAAATAAACTTAAGTCTAACGCTTTCAAAAATTAGTATTATGTGAAAAGGGGGAGTAATACGTGGGATTTTTTCAATAGTAACAGCCATTATTCCCCCTGACGTTATTACGGGTCATGCAATTCATGCAAAATGAACCGAATTTTTTTAAACGAAAAAATTAATAGGAATGTAAATATTATTATATGTTTGCATAAGAAGATTGCATTATAGCACTGGCATTAACCAGAAAAGGAGGATTGACTGAGCTCTGCTTTAAACAATTGCAAGATCTAAGCCAAATATAATAAAACTGAAAAAGGAGAGCAGTCAGTCTAAAATGTCAAGCATCTAATTGCCTGAAATAAAGGCAAGTCTAAAGCATCTGATTAGCTGAAATGGAAACAGGTCAAGTCTTCATTTTCTAAAAGATGTTTGATTGCAAGAAAAATATTTTGTAATTCTCCAGATTGTAATAGATGAAAAGGGAATTTGAAAGCTATGGAACACAACAAATATAAAAATGCAGGCTTGGTTCTGGTCCCAAGGTTATAAAGCTGAGATTAGAAACCAGTCTCAAATTTCAAGTATCTGATTGGCTGAAATGGTGACTGGTCGCCATTTCAGCCAATCAGATGCTTGAGATTTGAGACAGGTTTCCATGCTCAGTTTTATAACCTTGGGCACTGATTGAGCTAGTTCTTGGGTAGTAATGGAATGGCATATTACTGCCCAAGCTGCCTTTCCCAGGCTAAGCCCAAATCAGTTTTTGAATTGCATTCAAAATCTAAAGCAAATAATGAAAAATTGATCTGTAAAAGCTTTATAATACAATAATTTGTTTTCTTTATTCTTTTTGCCCATTATGTTTTGTTGAAAGCTTTTGAGATATCTAGGTTCTTCTGTAGTTGGAGAAACAGTAAATTGCGTTATGTCTATTTAAGTACCACCAGCACAAAGACCTGTAAAATATGAGCCCACGGGACCACCAGAAGACATGGAAAACCATTGTGCCAGCTGTGAGTATTGATGCTTGAATTTTCATTGTCTCATGGCATGAGTAGTATAGAATTGCTTTATACATACCAGGTAATTTAAAAATTGCTATCTTCTTATACTATTAATAAATAAAAGAGCAAGTAACTTAAATAATGCAAGATTTGATTAGCATTCATGCATTTTTGGCACTCAAAAGTCATGAGTTTTTGTTAAGTGACCTGTTTAAGGAATCAGTAATTTACTCAAAAATCACACACACAACAAATTTCACTTTGGTTCCAGCAATGAAAACCTAGCTTAGCTGTAAGCCTGTAAAGATAGTATGAGGTGAACCAAAAGTCAGCAGAGCAAAGTTCAAAGTTATTATTTAAAGTGCCAAATTGACTTACCCAACCCAGAAATATAAGCAGTTTACAAAAAGAAGTTTCATCAGTCTCAAAGAAATGTAAAAAATAATGTTTGACTATACCTTTAATACACAAAGTAAAGATTCATTTAATAATAAATTATGGTACCATATAAATTGCAAGCTTTGATAATGTTGTACAAGTAAGACAGAGTTGATTTTAGGTTTTTAACAAATTATTTTAAAATAAATGAAAACATTAGAAAGAATGGCTTAGGGCTGGACTGTCCAGCACTGCCTTGGCAATGACAAGTAGCTACACCAAATCTGACCACAGTATTAACTCCGCTATCCAAATAACCCATTGGTTTGCTTAAATATATTCTAATAAGTTATGCCCAATAAGGTTTCTGTATTTGATGTAAAAAATGTCACTTATTTTATCAAGCTTACCGTTTACCCCATGCCATCTAATCAGGATCAACACAGGTCCCTGTTAGAATTATTAAGAAATTCCAAGATGCACATATTGAGTTAAAGGATAATCTGTGCCCAAGGTTATAAAACTGAGCATGGAAATCAGTCTCAAATCTCAAGCATCTGATTGGCTGAAATGGCAACCAGTCGCCATTTCAGCCAATCAGATCCTTGAGTTTTGAGACTGGTTTCCAATCTCAGTTTTATAACCTTGAAGCCAGAAGTAAATGTGATGTGGCTAATGACTTAGCCAAAATAATTTTGACATGATGAGTAAGTTCTTAAAATAATGTGAAATAAAGGGAAAATTGCAGGTTTTGATTAAAGGTGATTAGCAAATAATTTTAGCTTGATTTTATAGTAAGACAAGCCCAGCCTGTGATAAACAGAGAAGGACTCGAGTGGCCTCAGTTGCAGCAACAGCAGCAACAGCAACAGTATCAGGAGCGTGTATCTCAAGTTCTGAATCAGTTACAGCGTTTCAACCTTACACCAAATGAGATACCACCTGAAAGACATGTTAACTTTGTTGGTGATCAAGCTGTTTTCCGACAAGGAGATCAAATAGTGATCAATGCAGGAGTAAATCAGCCTATCCGATCAGGGCCATTGAATGCATATACTGGTGGTTCACAAGGTCAACCAGTTCCTGTCGTTCCATTATTACAAGCCGATGCTAATGTAATAATTGAAAACACAGAATTACCAGCCTATAAAATGGACAAAAAACCAAGAGGTAAGTTTAATTAACAGCCAATAGTAAAAGTCATTTTGATAACACTCAGTTAAAAGTCCCAGCCCTAAACTTAAGTAAGAATATACTATTGAAAAAATATATTTGTCCATATAGATTCCAATATTTAAACTCTCTTACAGAACACAAAAGGTCTGATCGAATTCTTTCTTATAGATGGGATTTTCAATGTTATTGTTAAATTATCGTTAACAAACTTTTAAGAAGCTAAATATAATGGATCTATATTTAGCACCGACGAAGAGACCACTTCATGTACGATCTCAATTTTTGTGACGTTTCGGAAATCCTACTTTTGCTTTTAGTCGCGCAGACCAAATTTATTTTAGTAAATTAAATTTTATTAATGCTGCAAATTTGTGCCTATAGTTCCAAATACATGTAATATTTCATACAAGAGCGGGTTAAATTGAAGTAATGCCGCTTTAAAGTGTTGTGAATGGACAAATTTTGATAATAAGCCAACTATTTCAGCCATCACAAAATTCAAACATAACAGAAATATTGAACTTTACTCCAATATTCGTACACATAGTTTACTTATAATATTTAAAAGCAGCTTGAATCAAAAGTTTCTTGTATCAAAAGTTTTACTTCTTTATTATTGCAAAATATGGAAATCCTTTCTAAATACAAATATTTATATAAAAGCATCCATGCATTATCACAAATACACATTCTTGAAATAATTGTATACTTTTATGGTTAACTCAATAGATGCAAGTTTTATGGCATGTGGGAACCGTGAAGATCTAGTTCAGCCAGCACATCTGTGCCGTCTGATCAGGTTCTACACTGTTTGCTTAAAGATTTATTAGGATATTTCAGACCAAGAAGTGAATATTGAGGATTTTTTGTTCAGTTCACATGAATGTTTGAGCTGATCTGGATCTACACTGTTTGCACATGCTATGTAATATAAAACTGGAATATTGAGCAAAGAGTTTATGATTTGTACCATTCAATTACGATTTATCAAAATTAGGTTTACTCCTGCTGTATCCCATTATAAAATTTACTTTATTTAAATTAATGATTTCATTTCTTATTCCTATAGGATGGTGTGTTATCATAAATAATGAGACATTTACTGTTGATCGTGGTGACGAGGCTGCAAAAGAAATGCCACCACGAATGGGGACTGAGCTTGATGCACGTAAGATACTCTTTCAGCTATTTGATTATCACATAGCATTGTTTATGTCCAACTATGCCTTTCATAAATAATCAATTTATATCAAAGGTAAGAACTTTTAGCCTTGTGATTCTAATCTGCAACATAACAAGAATGATAAAGGTTTTCAAATTTTGTGTTATAAACAGAACTGTATGACTTATGAAATGATAGTGATTGTAAACACACTAAGTTAATTTGCAGCAATGATATTATTTCCTTGGATTTCTTTATTAATGTTAACAATAGGTTACTTTCAAGTTTAGAATTATTACCATATTCCTAGTTGTCCTTTTCGTTACTTCTTGGTGGTGTCTTGTTTGAAATTATGTTCTTGCAAAACATTGCTCTCTTTTCCTTTATTTTTGGCTGCGTCGAGTGGCTATGTTTTATGAATGTGGCGATTCCTGACATGCATATTTCACTTTTTTCGCAGAAAGACTTCAAGTCGTCTTTGAGAAACTTGGATTTATTGTTCGGCGACGAGACAACCTGAAGGAGACGGAGATGATGAGCTTTTTGATTGATGTCGCTCACAATGTTGATCATAGGAATTTTGACTGTTTTGTTTGTTGTATTCTAACTCATGGTGTGCTGGGATACTTGTATGGTTCTAATGGACGATTGATATCAATCAAAGATTTAACAGCCACCTTTCAAGCAAATCGGTGTCAAACTTTAGCTGGAAAGCCAAAATTATTCTTCATACAAGCATGCCAAGGACGGGATAAAATGGAAGGTAATGTTCATTAAGATACACACAGTAATTATTTGTATATAGAGCAAAGCAATATTGTTTCCCAGTTTTCAAACAGTGACATGTACACTAATGGAGCCTTTAAATCTTTTTGATAGTGTTTGGTGGCTTTCAAATTACCTTTTCCCTGTGTTTACAGACTAGATATGCTTGCTAAACAGAACAAGAGTGCCAAAATGCCACAAAATACTCACGTCAAAATTTTTTTTTTCAATAAAGGACCATTACTCTGAAATGGCTGAAGCGATTTGGCTGGTTATTGAACTTGGCCGAGATATAAAGCCCATAAACATTTTTCACAAATTTAATGAAAATCAGACAACAACTTTTTGAATTTTTGATCTGACATCACTGTGAAAGCTGCCCACCTGCCTGGACGCCATGGGTGTTCCCATAATATGACCCGTCTTCGACTGGACGATTATTAATAAATAAATAAATTTAAAATCGTGAATACTGTTTTACATGTTGAAATAATTTACAGTTTTCATAAAACTGTATTCAAGCAAATGCTGCAAAAACTACAATATAATACAATGTATAAAAATGTCACTGATAATTTGATTTGTATATAAAAGGCTTTCACAGCTCTATGTCATGCTGTGAGTTTTTGTTTAATGTATAGATATAAAAATAGTTCACATGCATACTTTCTCCAGGGGGTCACATAGAACGAGACATGCCGACCCCTATGTCACCGGAAACAGACAATGACGGAGGTGAGATGATCCCGAATGAGGCAGATTTCCTGTTGGGGTATGCTACTGTACCGGGCTATGTGTCGTTCAGAAGTAGAAATCACGGCTCCTGGTACATTAGAAAGCTTTGTGAACTACTGGAAAAATACTTCAGCAGGTATGTTTTGTTGAACATGCATTATAGAATTTTTTTCATTTCTATGATCCTGGGATGCAGGATGTATCTTTTTCTGTCTATCTGTCTTTCTCTTTGTGTATCTCTCTATCTATCAGATAATCATAATATATATATCCTCTGTATAATTTTGAAGCTGAAAACTACACAGAAGTGTTCACCCTTGTGAAGCAGTCAATAATCATGACCGTACATCACTGATAAAAGAAGAGCAGGGCTGAAGGTTATAAAACTGAGTTTGGAAACCAGTCTCAAATCTCAAGCATCTGATTGGCTGAAATGGCGACCAGTTGCCATTTCAGCCAATCAGATGCTTGAGATTTGAGACTGGTTTCCATGCTCAGCTTTATAACCTTGGGCACTGATGAGCCTTGCCTTACAGATAGGCTCAGCACTCTGAGCTTTGTGTTTGGCACAATTTTAGTTGTTTGGTACATGTATCATACAACTGTATATATCGTGATCTTGGTAGTATTTAGTTTCATTAGCCTGGTCTGAAGGTTACAAAGCTGAGATTGGAAACCTGTCTCAAACCTCAAGCATCTGATTGGCTGAAATGGCAACTGGTCGCCATTTCAGCCAATCAGATGCTTGAGATTTGAGACTGGTTTCCATGCTCAGTTTTATAACCTTGGGCACTGATTGACATAACCATTAGAAACTAAAGTTTATTGTTATTCCCTACACAATGACCTTCATGTTTAAATTTAAATAACTCCATGCAACAAGTTAAATTGTAGCCGAATAACAGAAAACACAGCCTCCCTACAGCCTGCCAGTAAGAAATACTGTTAAAGCAATGGAAGAAGTCAGGGGCAGATCCAGGATGTCATGTTAGAGGAGATGCAATTTGGAGGCACAACTTAAAATGTACATCCCCTCAAAACAAATGTAAAACTACATCTTATAAATGAGTTCGTGAATAAAATCATTCATATGAAAAATAGAGCATTCTAGTTTATTGTGTTCTTCTGTCAGCATTAAAGACAATTGTAGAGGGGGTGTATGCCTCATAACCCCAATTCTGAATCTGCCAGGGGAACCTTGATCATCCGGTTGTCTTGAACATGGCGGTGAATATTTCATTCTGTATCATTTATCATCCATATGCTTTTGTCAAACTGTATTATCAATTACTATGAGACATATTACAATATTGTAACAGATCTATTGTTTTTATTACAGGTACGATCTGATGTCCATACTGGTAGAGGTAAATCGTGAGGTAGCTCATGCGAATGCCAGCATGGATGGTGGTTTATTTAAGCAAATTCCTGCACCACTGGTGACATTGAGGAAACAGGTCTACTTTCGCTGAGACAAATTTTCTCTGAGACTTTTGGATTAAATGAATTTTTAAACAACAGCAGCAGCAGCGGCATCGACAACAACAAAAACTTCAACAACATTGTATAATGATGTTATATAATGATGTCACCTTCAAGAAATTAACTCTTTTCCGTAATGAGTGTGTGTTATTTATAAATCTTTTATATAAAAGCACGAATAGTACTTAAGTATGCAGTATGCTTAAAGACTTAATGTTTTCCAAGAAGAGATAAAGACTTTTGAAATTTGTAAACAAGTTGAACTAACCAGGTTGAATGTCACTTTTAGGTTCTATTTTGAAAGTTAACTTGCCAACAATCATTATAAAAGCAATTAATTCAAAGTAAATTTGGATAAATGAGTGCTTTGCTGTGTAGTAACCTCCGATTTTGTGAACAGTTATCTACCTACTCAGTAGTTCTGAATAGACTCTGTTCAATGGATAAATGCATTGCTCATAATGCATACTGTATTAAAAGTGTTTATGATGAGGACATAGAGTTTTGTGCTTAGTTTGTGTTATACATGATTCCATACTTTACTTACAATGAAATGTGTTCTCAACACTGACGCAGTGAAAACAACTTGTATAATTTCCTTTAAAGTTGGAATACCCATAAAATTATCCGACTTTTGTTTCAATTGTTGATAGTGGTTGATGTTATTATAAAAAATGATGAAATATCACTTGATATTTAGTTTTTATTTCCTTTTCGGCTAATTCAGGGGATTCTTGTACTAGCTATGGGAATAAGTGCTTTCTTGTACTAGTCAAGGGAATTAGTGCTTTCTTGTACTAGCCAAAGGAATTATTGCTTTCTTGTACTAGCCAAGGGAATTAATGCTTTCTTGTACTGGCCAAGGGAATTAGTGCTTTCTTGTACTGGCCAAGTAACTAGTGCATTCTTTTACTTGCAATGTGAATAGCGCATTCTTCTACTAGCCATGTGACTAGCGCATTTTTGTACTAGCAAAGCAAATAGCGCATTATTAAACTAGCCATAAGACTAGAGCATTCCTGTACTACAAAGTGACTAGCATATTCCTGTACTAGCAACGTGACTAGCTTATTTTTGTACTAGCAACATGACTAGCTTATTCTTGTACTAGCAAAGTGACAAGAGCATTCTTGTATGAACCAAGCGAATAGCGCATTATTAAACTAGCCATAAGACTAGAGCATTCCTGTACTACAAAGTGACTAGCATATTCCTGTACTAGCAACGTGACTAGCTTATTCTTGTACTAGCAAAGTGACAAGAGCATTCTTGTATGAACCAAGCCAATAGCGCATTCTTGTTCTAGCCATTTTACAAAATATATGAAAAGGGAAATTCATTGATCACCACAATTAAGAAAATATTGTAGTTCTGTTTGATTAAGCCTGTTCATGGGCAGAATGGAAATGCACATTACTTCCCTCGCCACCCAGGTCAATATTTACACCAGTAAACAGTGCAATTTTGATCCATCCCAAACGATATACCGTATAAGTGGTTATTTCTGCGGTGACTATTTCTGCTATTTCTGCGGTTAGATACATGACCGCAAATTTAAAATCTGCAGAATATTTATCCCTTTGCGAACTTTATAATGGTCACAGTGTGCATTTTACATTTTTATTTAATAAATAAAAAGCTGTTCAAAGCAAGTCACTCTATTATTAAAACACAGGTAAATCGCAAGAAAATATTTCACACGTCGGATAATGATTGAATAGGTGCATCTTTTCCAATTGTTACACATAAATATTGTTTACACCCAAGTCAAACATTCTAGTGTAAGAAACACTTATAAAATTATGCACCATGTTTGCAATGATGGTTTGTTTTGTTTTTTTAACGATGCCGCAGAAATAATGTACGCAGATACAAAAACACCCATTAATTTTAACAAAACCGCAGAATGGAGCCCGCAGAAATAACCACTTATACGGTATATCCTTGTTCCCTTCAAGTGATAATAAGTGCATTCTTGTAGCCTACTTTCAAAGTTCTAAATACATCCAGCCGTAGATGTATACCATTTATTTAAACTGCAAAATTGAAAAAAGTAAATAAACAAACACCGATAGATAAGAGTTTAACAAAAACATGCATGTTTAAGAATTTATACTATAAACTGAATTCAATGATTAATGACAACTATTTTTGACCAAGATAACGTTGTAATGTCCGTGCGCCAGTCTTCTTTGCCTATTTAACTATAATTATAATCGGTGACAAGGCTTAAACAACACCGGTTTTACCATTTCACTTATTAATAGGATTTGGAAATTCTGAATACAAAATATATAGCAGTATTTTAAACAGACATGTAATTTGACAAAATGTAACAATGTTCAGCAACAGCATAATTATAATGATGGGGGTAACTTTCTTCTGAATACTAGTTACAAGTTTCTTTACTGAAGTGATTCCAGTTTTATCCATAGACCCAACAGTGTTACAGAAAATAACAAGTTTTATCCAGAAAATCCAATTTTGTAAGTTACAGAAAATAAGAATATGTAAGTGATAGAGCAAAATTTTCACTGTTTTTGGAAATAGAGCTGAGAAGTTGTGAGCTCTTAAGAACAAATATATGCATACATTAGGGGGATCCGGAGGGATTTGATGGGGTAGCTTGAACCCCTTGTTGGGACAGCAATGTTTCATTTTCATCGGGAATTTGGCCAGAAACTTGCAAATTAGCATGTTACTAACATAAGACTGTGAACTCCCTTTTTACAAATCTTGTATCTGACCTTCTACCTATACACAACACAAGCAGGCATGCACAAACACACAATGTAGGGTGCAACTCTTAATGTTCTACTCTATAAAGGGAGGGTGCATAAAACTAACTTTGGTTTAAGTTTTTGATCACAGACAATCAGGGACAGGCAGCACCAGTACACATGCCTGGATTAGTGTTTGACCCTTTAGTTCAAATTTATGTTTATCCCTTATGCGACCAGTGTAGATGCATCCCCCTGATCAGCCAGCACATCTGTGTCATCTTATCTGGATCTGCAATGTTTGCTTCTCTGTATAATCTCAAATAAAACAGTGCAGATGCTGATCAGTGCCCAAGGTTATAAAGCTGAGCATGGAAACCAGTCTCAAATCTCAAGCATCTGATTGGCTGAAATGGCGACTGGTCGCCATTTCAGCCAATCAGATGCTTGAGATTTGAGACTGGTTTCCAAACTCAGTTTTATAACCTTCAACCCAGATGTCAGGGACATGGCAGCTGATCTGGATCTAAACTGTTTGCCCATGTGATCAAGTATTTAGGGTGTTAATGCAATGGGACAAGTTAAATACTCAAACAACAATTAAATTCCAATATTGAAAGGGATACATATATATTCCACAAATAAACATATCTACCACATATACATAACACATATCCATTTCTCCTTGTGCAACTTAAAAAAAGACAAACATGGACGAAAGGTATTAAATTTATAACATCTACCAAGTGTTGGATGAGAGAATACTGAATAACAATCAATATAAATATAAACATTTCAATGCATTAAAATAATCTCTTATAATACACATATTTACAGAAAATATACCCTTTACTCCACATAAAGGTTTTGTTGCATGTGCAGACAGTGTAGATCCGGATCAGCCGGCATATCCATGTCATCTGATCAGGATTCTGCACTGTTTGCTTTTTTAAACATTACATTATTTCTGACCAAGAAGAAAACAGTGTAGATCTTTTAAGATGGCATGGATGAGCTGGCTGATCTAGATCTACACTTGTAACACTATAAATATGGAGTCAAGTATTAAATGAAATATTTTGTACTCTTTACTCCATAGATACAGTTGTTTGTGCACGGTGGAACAAAGTTTATTCGAGATTAGCTGGCAAATCCCTGCCATCTAATCAGGATTTACACTGTTCTATTTCAGGTTCATTTGATTATTTTATTGGATTATTTCTGACTGACCAGCAAACACTGTAGATCCAGATCAGATGGCACAGCTATCCATTTGCTAAATGGTATATTAATGGAGTAAAGGATTAACGTTCATGTACAAAGCATTCAAAATACACTCTTCAACAGTGACAAAGGCCCCAAGATCATAAAACTATAGCTGAAGACAGGTCTCAAATCTCAAGCATCTGATTGGCTGTAATTGAGAATGGTTGCTATTGGTTTCAGCCAATGAGATGCTTGAGATTTTAGGCTGGTCTCCAATCTAAGTTTCATGATCTTTGGGTCGTTTCTTTCATAAGATTACATAATCTGACAAAACTCTTCCAAAAATGTATCAAACGAATACCATGTAACCATTTTTGTTGCAATTGATTTAAAGATGTTGAGTTTGAAGAAGGAAGCTAAGCAGAAATACATACTATGTTCATATGGTTTATATATAAGTCAGTAAATGAAATTTAAGACATTTCTTTTTGCAAGAATGTAAATAAAAGACCCTAAATATAAATTCTATCTTCAGTGTAGATCCAGATAAGCTGGCACAGACGTGTCTAATCTGGATCTACACTTTCCGCTAAAGCTATCAAGGCATATTTATGGAGTAAACGGTTTATAAATATACACAAAAAGATAAAAGAGACTAGTGCTATTTAATCCAGATATTTTTGGTAATTATTCTGAAAAAAAAGAACAAGCTGTCCTGTATTTTTGTCCTTTCGAAATTCAATGATACCACAGTAACATGCTTGATATGTGTTATTGACAGTCCATTAATTACTCCCAGGGATGTTCTGCTTAAATCAATAAACCAAATGTGCATGCTGATCTGGGTGTACACTGGTCACAACTGTTACACTCAAAACAATATTCAGGCAGCTGGTTAAGGTATTTGAACATATATACAATCATATAATCATTACTGTAGTAGTATTTTATTTCACTGGGTCAATGTTCTCCCAGAAGTTGCAAGTAACATTTCTGCACAGGCACAAAATGGTGCAGTTATATTATTTTCATTAAGTAAACTATTACATTTGTAAGTTTCACTGAAGTATAATTTTGTGCTATTTCCCTGGTGCAAAATATGTGAAAATTCAACCCTTGCAAAATATTATTCTAATAAAAGACTAGAGAATGAATTTTAAAAGAGTTACAAAGATTACAGTGTCAGTGCATTTGGTAACTGGTTGCCACTACAGCCAATCAGATGCTTGAAATTTGAGACTGGTTTCCAATCTCAGTTGTATAACCTTCAGCCCAGATCACTTCAATTATAAGAACACTGTAATCACAGTCTTTTATTACAGACCTCAACTATTTTCTACTCCAGAATTAAGACCACCCACTAAAAGATCAGTTTTGCTCTGTCCCAAAAGTGGTCATAATAGCAGGGACTATCACTTTATTTATAAGCATAAAATAAACAGAAAGTTACCAGTGAAAGACAAGGAGTTTTTCACATGAACATTACATTAATGTGTTGCCACGGGTCTATGCCATTCATCAAAAATACAAATTCATGAGCTAGATCTGTGAAATAAATTTCAGTGTCACACTGGTAAAACTTTTTTTCAAGAAAACTCATTTAAAAAATAAAAAAGAAATCTGTTTGTTTTGGTGAAATATCAATTTATTATAAATGTTAACACCAAAAACTGAAACAATGTGTGAAGATATCCGATCATGATGTGCACCCATGAAAAAAAAATCAAAATTTTACTAAAACAAATATCCTCTTTGTAAATAAAATTTGGTACAATTTAGACAGAACTGTTTTCCAGATGCTTAACAAGAATTTATTGAACAAAACATGCAAGTGTAAAGCGAGATCATACACACAAACATCCAGAATAACCTCGGTCTACTATTCTACTATTGTTTTAAAGATAAATTTAATCCTCTACTTCATTAATATATCGAGGGGTCAGTGCAAGACTATTGTAACTACATTGAAATAAGAAGGAGTTACAATAGTCTTGCACTGACCCCTCGATATGCGTTTTAACATGTCTGTGTCCATTGTAGATCCAGATCAGCTAGCACATCCTTGCTGTCTGATCTGAATAAGCACTGATCTCATTTTGATCAGAAATAACCTTATGAATGTAAAACCAAAGAGTGTACATCACAAATGTTTAGTTAGTTTAAAATGATTTATTTTACATCGATTGTGAAACAAGTTATTCCAACTTACATTAATCACGCTCAATGACTGGTTCCTGGGTTACCAACCAGTACTCGCGCCGAATGTGGATTGAGGAAACTGCAGAAACAAATGTGCAGGGTGATTTGGATCTACACTGTTCGCCCACACAATAACAGTGTATTTACAGAGTATAGGGCTAGTGTGATAAGCAATCTACAGGCTACAAGACTGTGGTCTTACAGGCAATAAAGGTGTGTCTATGGAGGAAAGGGTTAAGCACAACAAATCTGATAATTAACAGCAAGGACTTGCAAAGCTTTGTTCATGTGGATTAAATTCTGCAAACTTAAAATTACAACTGAACATTTTAACTTAAATACTGGAAATTCCTAGATTCTTGATATTCAGTCATAGAAATATAAAACAAAGTTAAGAACAAAATTTGCATCAGTTAACCTTTTTTTTTTTTACATTTTTTACATTTTCTTTGGCTGTAAATGCTGTTCTTGTTTACCATTTTCATTGAAATTTAACCCTTTACTCCATAGATACACAATTATTATATGAGTTAACAGTGTAGATCCAGATCAGCAAGCACATCTTTGCCATCTGATCAGTATCTACACTGTTCGCTTTTAGATTCATTAGGTTCTTTCTGACCAAGATGCAACCAGTGTAGATTCAGATAAAACAGCACAAATGTGCCAACTGATCTGGATCTACACTGTTCACACATGAATTTAAAAGAGCATTGGATGTCGGCGATCATCGTAACATCACTACTGATCTGTATCTACGCTGTTCACTTCTTGGTCAGAAATAACTTGATGAAACCATAAGTGTAAGGATCTGCAAGCTGATCTGGATCTACACTGTTTGCAAGGATCTGCAAGCTGATCTGGATCTACACTGTTTGCAAGGATCTGCAAGCTGATCTGGATCTACACTGTTTGCAAGGATCTGCAAGCTGATCTGGATCTACACTGTTTGCAAGGATCTGCAAGCTGATCTGGATCTACACTGTTTGCAAGGATCTGCAAGCTGATCTGGATCTACACTGTTTGCAAGGATCTGCAAGCTGATCTGGATCTACACTGTTTGCATGGATCTGCAAGCTGATCTGGATCTACACTGTTTGCAAGGATCTGCAAGCTGATCTGGATCTACTGTTTGCAAGGATCTGCAAGCTGATCTGGATCTACACTTTTTGCTTATGGATAACACCCATATCCCATGGTGAAGAGATTTAAACTAATGAATACAATCACAAAATAACAAGGTCAGTTTTAACCCTTTCCTCCATATATACACAATTTTACGCATGTGCAACCAGTGTAGATCCAGATCAGCCAGCATATCCATGCTGTCTGATCATGATCTGCACTTGTTGCATTTTGGTCAGAAATAACCTAACAAATCATAAAGCGAACAGTGCAGATCCTGATCAGACGGCACAGATGTGCCAGCTGAACTGGATCTACACTGTTCGCTCACTCAATAAAGGTGTATCTATGGAGGAAAGGGTTAAGAATGCTCAAAACCACCAATCACCTAGAAACTTGCAATACATCTCATGATAATTAAACTGTTTAAATGCTCAACTTATGCATGAAAATTTGATGGCTTCATTTCCTTGTATTATCTAAAATAAAAAAGTTTCAACAAAATGGACAAATGTAGAATAGACTGTTACTGTATTTACTAATTATGAAGGCTGTTAATGTTTTAGATAATTTTGAGAATAGAATAATGCATGAAACAAGTTTTGTAATCACTGGGCCTGGTCACAATCCTACAAAGCGCTTCTACAATGGTATGTCTATAATATCTATGTAAAGGCGAGTACATTATAAAATAATTTAAAATATGTTAAATAATGTAACATCCTTTATTATTCCAGTACATATATATTTGTTTATTTCATGAGCAGATCAATAAAAGAATTTAAAACCCACAAGAAATACAGAATCCTGTATGAATTAGATGATAGAAAATTTGAAAACTACTAATTTTACTCTTTACTCTTACTAATATATGCCCTTAATTAAATGTGAGACCTGAGTTGGAGGTTATAAAACTGAGATTAGAAACCAGTCTCAAATCTCAAGCATCTATTTGGCTGAAATGGCGACTGGTCGCCATTTCAGCCAATCAGATGCTTGAGATTTGAGACTGGTTTCCATGCTCAGTTTTATAACCTTGGGCACAGTAAAATCCAGATCAGCTGAAATATCTGTGCTAACTGATCTGGATCTTCACTGATCACTTCTTGGTTAGAAACAACTTCACAAATCTAACAGTGAACAGTTTAGGTCCTGATCAGACAGCACAATGTTCCCATTGATCTGAAAACACATGCAATAAAACACTTAACCCTTTCCTCCATTGCACACCTTCATTGCTAGGGCGAACAGTTTAGATCCAGATCAGCCGGCACATCAGTGCCATCTGATCAGGATCTAAACTGTTCGCCTTTTGATTTGTTATGTTATTTCTGACATAATGCGATCAGTGCAGATCCTGATCAGACGGCACAGATGTGCCAGCTGAGTGGATCAACACTGGTCGCACATGGCTAAAAAGGTGTATATATGGAGAAAAGGGTTTAGAAGTCACAAATATGGTGTTTCAACATTTCATGCCCAGAAATATGAATGCATTTGCAGTCGTCACAGCAGAAGTTATAAGCTTGTAGGTTGGCCATGGAAGATGTGAAAACCTGTCAACTATATCCTTGGATCTCATCTTTCATCACCCTCTACTCCATATATACACCTTTTCTTGCATGTGCATATAGTGTAGATCCAGATCAGCTGCAAAACCATGCCATCTGATCAGGATCTGCACTGTTGGCTTTTTGGTCAGAAATAAATTAAACTGTCAGAATTTAATTTCTACACTGTTTGCCTACACTTATTGCATGGCATCCTACTAAGATCTGTTTTAGATTCATTAGGTTAGTTTAAACTTATTTATTTTACATTGATTGTGAAACAAGTTATACCAAATTATAATAATCACACTCAATGACTGCTTCGTGGGTTTCCATCCAGTACTCGCACTAAATGTGGATTGAGGAAACTGCAGACAAACCTCATCCCTGCTGGAACTCGAACCTGCAGTCTCCAGATCTGGAGTCGCTCTTCTTCTAGACCACCGATCTTCCTTAGGTTATTTCTGACAAAGAGGCAAATGGTGTAGATCCTGATCAGATGGAACAAATGTGCTACTGATCAGGATCTACACTGTTTGCATGTGAACAAACCAGTTTATATGGAGTACAGGATAACTGCATTTAAATAATGGTAACAATAATTAGAAAACAACATTTACTGCATTTGTAACTGTGGAGCTTTAACCCTTTCCTGAACAGATACACATTTATTGCTAGGGCGAACAGTTTATATCCAGATCAGCTGGCACATCCTTGCCATCTGATTAGGATTTAAACTGTTCGCTTTTTTGATTCATTAGGTTATTTCTGACCAAAATGTGACATGGATACTTTATCATCGTGATTATACATTTATAAAAAAAACAAAACACGAAATCGGATTATTGGTTTTAAACGACAAAATTCAGTTAAGGATTGAAACAAGTGTCTTTGTATTTCACTGGAGTGTGGTACCGTAACTGTTGGTCCTTTTGAAGTTTGTAAAGTCCGAAGGAGTGTACCACAGAGTGTTAGTTGCCGGACATACAAGGGCCTCCTTCTCACATTTGTTGAATAGGCTTTTTGCTGAAGGGTGTGTTGTAGCAATTAACAATTTTAAGGTTCCTACTGGGCATGTGCTGGTTCCTGTTGCATACATTCGTTTGTTAACAGGACTATTGTCCTTGGACAGACCACCCTGGGATTTCTTCTGCTGAGTTTCGTGATTGATAGTGACATCATCAACGTGGTAATCAAATGAATCCAGTCGAAGTTGGTGGTGGAATTCAATACCTGTGCTAACAAAATGAATGGCTAAGTTGTACCACACACATTGTCGTAATACAATCACTATCCATATTTGGGGTGCGTTACGGGAAAATGTACCTTCGGACAGTTGACGTAAATCTTCAAAATGACGTCATAAATTTGAGCGGACGACATTATTTATTATGCATTTTGTGGTATTAATGGTAAGTTTATCCCAGATTCAAAGTATGTGCTGGTTCCCCCTGCATACATCCTTTTGTCAATTCTTTGGAGATCGCTCTTCTCTAGGACGCTTTTATGAAGAGTTGGACATGACATACCGGACTTGGTTTGTTGTTCAAGAAATCCGTCAAGAGTCCTGGCGGCGGATCTGAATGCAACACCATGCACAATGTCAACAGTACGACCAACGTTTGCAAGGTGATCAGTGCCCAAGGTTATAAAACTGAGCATGGAAACCAGTCTCAAATCTCAAGCATCTGATTGGCTGAAAGGCGACTGGTCGCCATTTCAGCCAATCAGATGCTTGAGATTTGAGACTGGTTTCCAATCTCAGCTTTATAACCTTCAGGCCAGTTGAGAGCTCTTTGTATCTGTGATAGGTTCCAGCAGCTGCATCACCTTGCTTGTTTTACTCTTGCTTGAGAAGCATTGGGTGCAGCTTCACAATAAAACTTTCTGAGAATTTGTGCCAGGTCTTTCTTGGAAATGGTTGAGAAGTCAAGTCAATGACCATAGCTGTGACTGTGCCATTCTGAAATGATATTCAAAATGTTTTTATTGTATCTCAGAGGAACAAAATATTATAGGGCAAATCAAGAGAATAGTGACATATTTTTATCAAATGAATGAAACTTGTTCTGTTTTGCTTTTTTGTGATATATTTTCATAAAGCATTGAAAACACCATTGGATGAAAGATAAATTCATATATATATATATATATATATATATATATATATATATATACATATAAAGAGAGAGAGAGAATTTTTTTTTTCTGTAGAGCTTTTTTTTCTTCAAGGGAGGGTAGTAGTGTGAGGGAAAGGGGGTTTGACTGGGTCCAACATGCCGAACACCTGTGTTCAAAACACTAAAGATACCAATTTTATTTTGCTAAGAAAACTACAAGGAAACAAAACTAGAATGTTGTGTTCCGCGGAACACATGTGTCGCCTGCTTGGAAAACGTTGAAATGTGGGCCTATGTTTAATCATATATAATAAAAATATTTTATTGAAGTTGATTTCAATACTACACAACAGAACACATGTGTCATCTAAATTACTTTTAAAAGGGGAATAACTAAAATAATGGTGAAACCTGAGTTATCATTTTCAAAAATTGTTTTGTAAATGCAGATGAGTTATTCAAAGTATTAAGTGAATTAATTGAAGAAGTAATTTCCATTTTACAGGCAATACTAAGTTTCATGTTAAAGTTGCATTTGAAAGGGATATTACTCATAAAATATTGAAACTGGAGTTATCATTCTTGTCATCACAGATGGCATTGTTAGTGCTGATGATATATTCCAAGTACGAAGTGAATAGGCCAAGTACTTTCAAAGTTATAGGCAACATTAAGTTTCATGTTAAAGTTGCATTTGAAAGGGGCATAACTAAAAAAATATTGAAACTGGAGTTAACATTCTTGTCATCACAGATGGCACTGTTCATGCTGATGATATATTCCAAGTATGAAGTGAATAGGACAAGTACTTTCAAAGTTATATGCAACATTAAGTTTCAGGTTAAAGTTGCATTTGAAAGGGGCATAACTCAAAAAATATTGAAACTGGAGTTATCATTCTTGTCGTCACAGATGGCATTGTTCGTGGTGATGATATATTTCAAGTATGAAGTGAATAGGACAAGTACTTTCGAAGTTATAGGCAACATTAAGTTCAGGTTAAAGTTGCATTTGAAAGGGGCATAACTAAAAAAATATTGAAACTGGAGTTATCATTCTTGTCATCACAGGTGGCACTGTTCATGCTGATGATATATTCTAAGAATGAAGTGAATAGGACAAGTACTTTCAAAGTTATAGGCAACATTAAGTTTCAGGTTAAAGTTGCATTTGAAAGGGGCATAACTCAAAAAATATTGAAACTGGAGTTATCATTCTTGTCGTCACAGATGGCATTGTTTGTGGTGATGATATATTTCAAGTATAAAGTAAATAGGACAAGTACTTTCAAAGTTATAGGCAACATTAAGTTTCAGGTTAAAGTTGCATTGGAAAGGGGCATAACTCAAAAAATATTGAAACTGGAGTTATCATTCTTGTCGTCACAGATGGCATTGTTCGTGGTGATGATATATTTCAAGTATGAAGTGAATAGGACAAGTACTTTCGAAGTTAAAGGCAACATTAAGTTTCAGGTTAAAGTTGCATTTGAAAGGGGCATAACTCAAAAAATATTGAAACTGGAGTTATCATTCTTGTCGTCACAGGTGGCACTGTTCATGCTGATGATATATTCTAAGTATGAAGTGAATAGGACAAGTACTTTCAAAGTTATAGGCAACATTAAGTTTCAGGTTAAAGTTGGGGGACTACCGGACGACGAAAAATATTGAAACTGGAGTTATCATTCTTGTCGTCACAGATGGCATTGTTCGCTCTGATGATATATTCCAAGTATGAAGTGAATAGGACAAGTACTTTCAAAGTTATAGGCAACATTAAGTTTCAGGTTAAAGTTGGGGACTACCGGTCGCCGCCGCCGCCGCCGACACCGACGACGACGACACCGACGGCGCCGGACAATAGGATCCCTATGTGTCTACCTGCTATCGCAGGCGACACAATAAAAGGACTGCATTTGAAATATTAAAAAACTATTTTGATAAAAAGAAGAACCTACTGACATAACAATGTCCACCTAACCTCAAATATCCAGTTGACAGAAAGGCTGATCCTCAGTTGAGACAAAGCAGAGTTGTCTCACCAAATTAACCCTTTATCATATTAGCAAAGGGGAGTAACTACATGTATACTAGATATACCCACAATTACTATGGTTATAATGGTTACTTCCCTTGTTGCATTGTTTTAACATCTAGTTTTAACATCTGTGAAATTGTGTCCATCATTAAAATCATACTGTTATAATGCCTGTGTGTGTGTTTGATTTACAGTTTCCAAAAGTCAAAATATAGTCAGAAGAAAGATTGAAATTGAAAGTAAACAATGTTTAAACTATGTCATAGCAAGATCACTTTGGAATGAATAATTAATATCAACCCTGTATTAAAAATATATACTTCTAATATAAATATTTGCTGAAAAATGAGTTTACCACTACCAGAAGAAAGTAAGAACCTTGGGTAATATCGATTTCCCGACCCTTCCAGATCATTTCTTAAGAAGATTTAACAGGGCACAAACAAGAACTTTGAATAAGAACTAGCAGTGTTTGTAGCATCCTTTTTCCAAACTAGATTTTGGTCCATTTCATATTTACCCTTTACTCCATGGGATATGGCTGTTATCCCATGGGTGAACAGTGTACATCCAGATCAGCTGACACATCATTCTGTGCCCTCTGATCAGGATCTGCTCTGTGTGCTTGAGATTTATTAAGTTATTTGTGATAAAGATGAGACCTGTGCAGATCCAGATCAGACAGCATAGATCTTCACTGGTCATACAGGTGTTAAAATGCGTATAATAATATATATGAAGATAAGGGTAAATCTTAAAAATATCACCTTCACTGCTGATATCTAAACTCTTTACTCTATATTTTGCCATCATGGCATTGGGGAACAGTGTAGATCCAGATCAGCCTGCACAAGCACATCCTTGTCGTCTAATCAGGATCTGCAATGTTTGCTTTTTGGCCTGAAATAAAGTAATAAAACAAAAAGAAAGCAGTATAATAGATCCAGAATTTTGTGCACTCTGAACAGCATCTGGGCTGAAGGTTATAAAGCTGAGTTTGGAAACCTGTCTCAAATCTCAAGCATCTGATTGGCTGAAATGGCGACCAGTCAGATGCTTGGTCGCCATTTCAGCCAATCAGATGCTTGAGATTTGAGACTGGTTCCCATGCTCAGTTTTATAACCTTGGACACTGGATATAGGCTGTATCCAATGGAGTATGTGTTTAAGAGAATTTTCTTAATACTTACTGTTAGCTATTTGGTTAACCCTTTTCTCCATAGACAACCTTAATTGTGTGGGCAAACAGTGTAGATCCAGATTAGACAGCACATCTTTGCCGCCTGACCAAGATCTGCACCGTTTGCCTTTTGACTCATCAGGTTATTTCTAACCAAAATGCGACCAGTGCAGATCCTGATCAGACGGCATGGATGGTCTGGCTAATCTGGATCTACACTGGTCGCACATGTAAAAATGTGTATATATGGAGGAAAGGGTTAAGAGATTTTTAATGAAACATTCACAGTCCACATATGTCCCATTTTCATAGTCTGGTTAAAAATGCATATAATATTATATGGAGGAAAGGGTTAAAAGCCAAATTGATATTTTTGAAGAACATGTAACAGAATGATGAAAAGAAGTCACCATTTTTATAACAAGTTTGATAGTTTATGAACATGATGTGCCGTCTGCTCACTGTGCTATTTTAGATTTTTATTCTGTTATTTCTTATCAAGTGATGACCAGTGTAGATCCAGATCAGATGGCATGGATATGCTGGCTGATCTGGATGAATAGATGTCACCATGTGATAAACCCTGTGTGTGTGGATAAAATAAAGGCAATTCGGATAGGTTCCATGAAAATCAGTACCAGAATTATGTCCCCAGCTTGGATGGAAAAGGGAAAGCTTTAAGGTTTAATGCATAACTTTCACATTAAACCTAGTTTTACATTACAAGTATAACTATACCTAGTTGAAAAATAGATGAAACAAAACTCCTCTTAGATATTTGGTCTAAGAGAATTTTGACTCGGATTCGAAAAAATGTGGTTATTTACTCTTTCCTACATATATATATGTGAGATCTGGCCTGAAGGTTATAAAGCTGAGCATGGAAACCAGTCTCAAATCTCAAGCATCTGATTGGCTGAAATGGTGACCAGTCGCCATTTCAGCCAATCAGATGCTTGAGATTTGAGACTGGTTTCCATGCTCAGCTTTATAACCTTGGGCTCTGATCTTGATCTACACTGTTCACTTTTTGATTTATTTGGTTATTTCTGACCAAAAAAAAGCAAACAGTGTAGATCCTGTTCAGATTTGCCTAATGATCTGGATCTACACTGTTTGCACATTTGATAAAATGTGCAATATTAATTATTTGGAGTAAACTGTATAACTCTTGCTTTGCCAAAACTATAACATCTAATTCCTATATCGTCTAATCCTTATAGCTAAGAAACATCAATTTATCCACAATTTATATTTTTCATTTTACATGGTACAATAAAGATAAGAGAATATCTTTATTGAACAAAAGGCAAATGCCTGTGAGTACATAATAATATTTATTATATACCCATTAATGATTTTAGCATTGTGCAGCGTTAATCCGCAAAATTAATAAAACTCGTCAGATGAGAAATTCCGTATCGAACAATGTTCCGCTTTCCGTATTGTATGTGACGTCATATACTACGTAACATTAGGTTGTCGTAATTTTCCGGCACATAACGAACTCCAAAATAGGAAATTTCCGTCGCAGTTTTACAAACGTTACGGTATTTTTACGCCATTCATAAACTTTCTACACCATTCATAAATTTACTATCGCATTACTATTTTTATTTCTGCTATTATGAAAACCAAGTTTTGGACTAAAATTTTGTTGTTTAGTTTATTTAAATTTGTTTGAGCGAGAAGGGTATATAATAAAAGGAACATTATGACAGTATGCATTCTGTAGGTTCGCATTATTTCTCGTTGCGTATGTAACCACATCACGCTCGACCTTCGGTCTCGCGCGATATTGTTTACATACCCAACTCGAAAAATACGAACCTACAGAATGCATACTGTTATAATATTCCATATACATATTTACAATACCAAAAATTTGCACATGAAATGGTCAGTGGCGGTCATGTTAATATATAGAAATCGACATAAACAAAGCTGAAATCATAGCGATAATAGAAACAAATCAAGTGTATCATTTTCAATCTTATGACTAAGGTGTAAAATGGTTATTATAATCTGTTTCAGTACATGCTTTTGATACAGTATATATTATATTAAACCCTTACTTGAATAAAATAATTGCAAAAAAAAGTATGGAGGAAAGAGTTAAATCAGATTAATGGCTTTTTGAAAGTGTGCAGCATCTTCTCACCATGACTTGAACATGGAATTCCTACTGCTAATGCAGCAAGTGTGTTGCCTTACACCATGAGAAGTAACCTGTGCACCTTAAGAAAGCTTTATCCTAACAGGAACATATTATATTCAATAGCATTAATGTTTACCTAACTGCCAAAATGGTATGTATTACCAAAAAGCCGAAATCTTGTTTTAACAGCCAAAATCTTGCAACAAACTTTACCTTACAGCAAAAAATATTGTTTGACAATATTACTCAGAATCTTGTCCTCAACAACCAAAGTACTACATAATGCTGACATTGTTTTAAGTCTGATTCAACAGCAAATTCTTGTTTGCTTATTTAAACAGTTAAATGTATGTTCATCATCATGACATTAATAAATACAAACGTTTTCTAAATTACATTAATTTTATTTGTTTTATTATTTCTCTGACCACATACCCTATCACGAGGTTTAAGATGACCAAACCTATAAGTTAAGCAAGGTTTTGTTGTAGGTGCACAGTGCAGTTTGACCAGGACTTCAAATGTAACTTAAAATTGAAATTATAATATATTATAAATAATGCTTTTTGAAAGGCCACAAAATCATCTTAATCCTAAGGTCAGAGACTTTAACAATATTATTATTATTGGCCTCGGATAATCTTATCTTACATTTTATTGTTTTATATTTGATATTATAGCTGCCAAATGCCTAGTTAATGTAATGACCTCTGAATTCTTAGTATTATATTATATTTTATTATCTATTCTATTATATTGTATTATATTAATTGTATTAATAATATTAGTTGCATAATTTTATACTCAAGCACCACATGCCAAATAATTGTAACCAACTAATATTTAAATTGGGATGTTTTTCAGAAACTGACACTGTAGAACCTAATCATACTGCTCATATGTGCAGGCAATTTGGGTCTACACTGGTTGAAAATGTGACACAAGCTGTGATAAATACTCCATAGATAATCATTTATTAAAAGTCAAGACTTTATAACTGAATATTAAATAAAAATCTTGTTTAGTGCATGAACAGATGTTAATTCTAGATCAAAAGGCTCCTTACTGTACAGATTAAGGTCTTAGACCCATCATTAGCATATTAAAACCAAACAGTAACCATAATTATGTAAGTTATTTAGTTATTAAACGTCTTTAAAAAAGACAATAGGCAAGTTACAGATAATAACAGTTGAGCGATAATGTTTTGTGATTGGAAACACAAAAATGTTAATTTCTCAATTTTTCTACGGTAAATATCTGATTTCTTATTAAAATAGTACACAAACTTTGTTAAGTTTTCTACCGAGAGACTTTCTTGAAAAAATAAATATTTTTAAAGTTATAGCAAAAAATGGATATTTTCCATAGGCTTTAATGTAAATGTAAACACCTATTATCTCTCGTTAAATAAAAATGTCTTGAAAAATTTCTCGGAGAATCATCTTATATTTTGTATGTCTTTAAAACTTTAAAGTTACATTGATTTCCTACAATCCAGTGTCAAGATATGAAATATGTCAATGATGGTCCTAAATCCTGAAGTTAAAATTTTTAAAATTATTAATGAATAAGCGTCATTGCATACTATGATCAAATTACTCAGATCTTAAGTCCGTCATTCCATGCTCCGATCAAATAACTCAGATCTTAAGTCAGACATTGCATGCTACAATCAAACAACTCAGATCTTAAGTAAGACATTGCATGCTACAATCAAACAACTCAGATCTTAAGTCAGACATTGCATGCTACAATAAAAAAAAAGATCTTAAGTCAGACATTGCATGCTACACTCGAACAACTCAGATCTTAAGTCAGACATTGCATGCTACACTCAAACAACTCAGATCTTAAGTCAGACATTGCATGCAACACTCAAACAACTCAGATCTTAAGTAAGACATTGCATGCTACAATCAAACAACTCAGATCTTAAGTCAGACATTGCATGCAACACTCAAACAACTCAGATCTTAAGTCAGACATTGCATGCTACAATCAAACAACTCAGATCTTAAGTCAGACATTGCATGCAACACTCAAACAACTCAGATCTTAAGTCAGACATTGCATGCAACACTCAAACAACTCAGATCTTAAGTCAGACATTGCATGCTACAATCAAACAACTCAGATCTTAAGTCAGACATTGCATGCTACAATCAAACAACTCAGATCTTAAGTCAGACATTGCATGCTACAATCAAACAACTCAGATCTTAAGTCAGACATTGCATGAAACACTCAAACAACTTAGATCTTAAGTCAGACATTGCATGCAACACTCAAACAACTCAGATCTTAAGTCAGACATTGCATGCTACAATCAAACAACTCAGATCTTAAGTCAGACATTGCATGCTACAATCAAACAACTCAGATCTTAAGTCAATAATTGCATGCTACAATCAAATAATGCAATCAAGATTGTCTGTTTATCACTGGTATGCTGGTCAGACCTTGCGGTGCAGAGTTCCCCATTCATCACTGTTATGCTGGTCAGACCTTGTGGTGCAGAGTTCCCCTCTCCTTGCTGGTAAGTTTCCTCCTACATTTGTAGCGGGTACAGACAGGGTAAAGGCCTTGCCATGAACTTACCCCCTACGATTGTAGGAGTACTCCTTTTGGTGCAGTTTCGACCTTCTGTTGTAGGAATACTGCTGTAAGACTTCCATCACTGCAGCTGGTTATTTTATTTAATACCTTTAATACAACACAATACAAACATTAAAACAAAACTGGTAAAAAGATAAATCCCCATTAAAAAGAAATCAAATGAATATGAATATAAAACGAAATTTGAAAATGATAAACCAGTGCAATTTTTGCACCCCACCCCCTTGCCCCCAAAATAATTTGAAGATTTTAAGGTTTTAAATTTACGATTTAAATAAACCCTTTACTTCAAAGAAACAGGTTTTATCACATGTGCAAATAGTATAGATCCAGATCAGCTGGTACATCCATGCCATCTCATCAGGATCTACACTGTTTGCTTCTTGGTTCAAATAACCTTATGAATCAATAAGCGAACAATGCAGGTCCTGACAAGGTGGCATGGATGTACCAGCCGATCTGAATCTACACTTTTACACATGGATATTAAACACTTATATCCCATCAATTTTAGAGCATAAATTTAAACTTCTTTTTACCAGTATATTAAAAACCATATTAAAAACAAAAACAATAAAATAAAACACAACTATACAATAGAAAAATTAGAAAAAAAACCTTGCATGACAATCCAATCCTAACAAAAAGAGCTCAAGATCATAAAACTGAAACTGAAGTCCAGTCTCAAATCTCGAGTATCTGATTTGAGACAGGAAAACAGAGGCAGGTTAAGCATCTTGAGCACCTATAAGCATAAACTGATTTTTTCTGGATTGGCTTACGAAAGAGATTCAAAATGTAGAAAATAATAAATCTAGTCAGTGAAATGTTTTTTTCTGGAAATAGACAAGAGCTCAAGATCATTAAACTGAAACTGGGGTCCAGTCTCAAATCACAAGTATGTGATTTGGGACTGGAAAACAGTGGCAGGTTAAGCATCTTGAGCACCTATCTGTAAAATTAAGAAAAGTTTTTGGATGTCACTTAGGTGTACAATATGGGAGATCAACCTTAACACATATTAACAGCCTAATATAATACACTAATTATATACATATATGCAAGCAAAATATACTTAAATAAATCAGAAACCCAACTTCTTTTAACACGAAATATTTCATGTTTAAAGCAGTTGCGTGTCTAACTGCTTTAAGTATATTATATATAGTTAAAGAATTAGAAACACAACTTCTTTAAACACAAAATATTTTATGTTTAAAGACAGTGCGTTTCTAACTGCTTTAAGTATATTATAAATTATAGTTAAAGAAATTAGAAACGCAACATCTTTAACACAAAATATTTTGTGTTTCAAAAAGTTGCATTTCTAACTGCTTCAAGTATATTATATTTTGTTGGAAAAATTAGAAACATAACTTCTTTAAACATGAAATATTTCATGTTTAAAAAAGATGCATTTCTAATTGCTTTAAGTATATTATATGTACACAACTTCTTTAAACACAAAATATATTCTGTGTTTAAAGACATTGCGTTTCTTAAATTTTTAATGATATAGAAACACAACATCTTAAAACACAAAATATATTTTGTGTTTAAAGACATTGTGTTTCTTAATTTTTTTAATGATATAGAAACACAACATCTTAAAACACAAAATATATTTTGTGTTTAAAGAATTTGTGTTTCTTTTTTTCTTGACTATATGGGTAGAAGAGAAGAAAGAGAAGAAATAACTGTGTTATTGTCATAAGAGTTGGTATGAAAAAATGAATGAACGAGGTCCTAGCAAAATTTACTTAGGAATCCAAAAATATCATATTATTAAAATTTACTTAGGAATCCAAAAATATCATAAAGTATTAAAATTTACTTAGGAATCCAAAAATATCATAAAGTATCAAAGATACTTAAGAATCTGCACTTCATACCTACTTTTCTTGATGTTTGGCCTATCAAAGATAGGCCAAACATCAAGAAAAGTAGGTATGAAATCCTATACATAATTAAATTGAAATACTGCTTATATTTTACAATGATTGTGAAACAAGTTCTTCCAACTAATATTAATCACGCTCTACGACTGCTTCCTGGGTTTTCAACCAGTACTTGCAACAAAAGTGGATTGGGAAAATTGCAGACGAATCTCATCCCTAGTGATATGTGACACTGGATATAAAAGTAATTTTACCCACTGCCCTACCCAGAAAATCATCAATCCAAACTGCTCTACAACCTTAAAGAAAGACCCTTACATGCAGTTATCAAGTTACCTTAGTGAAGTCAAAGTTACATGAAGTGTGGAAGTGTGTGTGTCTATTTTAAAGTTTTGTCCTGTCTGCTCTTCACCAGACATTGTGAGGTGGACCTTAATGAGAAGTTTGAGGTGAATGAAGTGAAAAGTATGTCTATTTAAAAGTACTTGTCTTGCATGAAGAGCATAGAGGACATCTGGGACCTCTGTGGAGGTCCCATACTTGATACCTGCATATAAAAATCAATCTTTTCACCATTAAGAAGTTCTTCCATAGCTCCCAAAAGGGTTAAAGAGTATCACATATTTTTGAGTTACCAATAAAATAATTTTATCTCAAATAATGGGAAACAAATGGAAACAATTACCACTAAATGTAAAGAAAAAAATGAAATGAAAAATCAATGTACCAATATCAATCAATCAATCAATCAATCAATCAATCAATCAATCAATTCACCAATCAATCAATTGATCAATCAATCAAACATAAACAAACAATCAGTCCAACTCTAATGACAATAACACACAGAGGAGATATAACATACAGGTTCTATAATACCTATCCAAGTGTTCCTGCAGAAGACACCAAGTGGAGGAAGACACAGACATGGGACATTAGAATGATGGTAAGTAACATCTCCATCTCTAGCCAATACCCCTTCCTCACTAGATGAATTTCACAACTCAGACTTGGTTAATAATTATAAATTGGACGATTTCCTGATTTATCCTAACTGAGCAAGGTCTAGAGGAGAGGTTCAGTTCAAATCCCAACAAAGACTAACGTCGCTTGTTCACCACTTGCCACAGACAATGCTAGACCTGCATCAGTTCAGACAAATGAAGTCACCGCCAAATTCAGTCATATACCAGAAATCATTGCTAGTTCATTGTAAAGTAAAGAAGGATGTAAAGACCAAAGACAGAAATTCATTACTGTCTATGCCACCTAGCCTTCATTTGAATGCCGCCTAGACCTGGGTTCAGTTCTACCTTTATCTCTAGCCAATACCCCTTCCTCACTAGATGAATTTCACAACTCAGACTTGGTTAATAATTATAAATTGGACGATTTCCTGATTTATCCTAACTGAGCAAGGTCTAGAGGAGAGGTTCAGTTCAAATCCCAACAAAGACTAACGTCGCTTGTTCACCACTTGCCACAGACAATGCTAGACCTGCATCAGTTCAGACAAATGAAGTCACCGCCAAATTCAGTCATATACCAGAAATCATTGCTAGTTCATTGTAAAGTAAAGAAGGATGTAAAGACCAAAGACAGAAATTCATTACTGTCTATGCCACCTAGCCTTAATTTGAATGCCACCTAGACCTGGGTTGAGCTCTACCTTTATCTCTAGCCAATACCCCTTCCTCACTAGATGAATTTCACAACTCAGACTTGGTTAATAATTATAAATTGGACGATTTCCTGATTTATCCTAACTGAGCAAGGTCTAGAGGAGAGGTTCAGTTCAAATCCCAACAAAGACTAACGTCGCTTGTTCACCACTTGCCACAGACAATGCTAGACCTGCATCAGTTCAGACAAATGAAGTCACCGCCAAATTCAGTCATATACCAGAAATCATTGCTAGTTCATTGTAAAGTAAAGAAGGATGTAATGACCAAAGACAGAAAATTTATTACTGTTAGCCTTTGGATGAGCGCTGTCTAGAAATGGGTTCAGCCCTTCCTAGCCTTGCCTAACTATGGATCAAAATATGTTCTATATCTATAAACAGCCACAAACCTTCCTAGCTAAGTGGCTGAAAATAAATATAGAAATGTGGCCTCCACCTCCCCTACAGCCACACCCTAACCACACATTTTTGTTATGTCTGTGCTATCCTCCACCCGAGTCATCTCTGTCATCATGACCACTGTCACTTACCCAAGGATTCCCAGGGATATATAGGAATGTCAGGAAAGGAATTAAGACCTCCCTGACATGCACAACTCCTTCAGTCTGGTTTGCATAAGGGTGTGCATCGGGCATCTGCACTCCTGCCTGGGGTGCCACAGGAAGTGCAGGCACTCCTGCCTGGGGTGCCACAGGAAGTGCAAGCAAAGTCTGGTTGCTGGAACCATCGACACTATCTAGAGAGTCTCGGGGAGCCGCAGGTAGATACACCGACAAAAGACCCTGGAGAATCTCCTCGGGCAGAGACAAATGGCCAACAGACAAATCTGAATCATCGGCAACCTCTGCTGCATAGGCAGCATCAGTTTCCGGTGAACTCAGACCAGAAAAAATTGGATAGGTCTCAAGGACCTCATCATCAAAAGACCAGTCAGCAGACCTGTCAGCTGACCTATCAGCAGACCGGTCATCAGACCAGTCAGCAAACACGTCAGCAGACAAATCTACAGACCAGTCAGCAGGCTGGGCACCTACCAGAGAAGGGATCTCCTCGTCCCACTCAAACTCTGCCTCACAGTCCAAGGAAAGAGTCGGTACCTCAACCTCATCGAGATCTGAAAAAGATAAAAGCAAAACCACCTTTAAATATTAAAATAATCAAACTTTTACTCAATATACATGTATAAAGGTTTTATTGCATGTGCAACCTGTGTTAATCCAAATCAGCTGGCACATCCATGTAACTGATCTTGATCTACACTGCTCACCTTTTCATTGTTATTTCTGATCAAAAAGTGAACAGTGTACATCCTGATCAGATTGCATGGATGTGCCCACTGATCTGAACCTACATTTTACATGTGATAAAACCCATATAACTGGAATAAAGGGTTAAATACAAGCAAGACCAAAAAAGTAGTGGATAGTAACTTCTTTCTTTAGTTGGCATTAGCTGTCTTTTGACCTTGTTTTTCAATCAATGAAGTGTTGCAAATAATGCATGGTTTCATTTAAATAAGGTGTCTCATTTTTAATTAATCAAAATAAATGATTGTTTTGAGTGAAACAAATTTATTTTCAGCTTGTGTATTATCAAATTAACATACTCTGTCTTGCAAATCTGATACAAAAATCCAATACCAAAGGAGAGTAACTCTGTATTACATGGAAAGATCCAATGAAATTACAATTATGGAAACAAAGTTTACACAGTTTGAAATAACCCTGATTGGGTTCTTTTCAAGATGTTTCACAATGCCTCATTCATTAATTCTGTACTCCATGTATGATTTATTGCATGTGTGAACAGTGTTTCAGACTATCCAGATCAACTGGTACATTTGTGCCATCTAATCAGGATCTACACTTTGCTTTATATTATTAGGGTTACATTTAGTTAAGACCAAAACGTGACCCAGTAGATCCAGATCAAATGGCACGGATATGCTAGCTGATGTGGATCTACAGTGGGGCTGTTTAAAAAAAATGGCTGGAAAAGTAAAAAAATAGTGAAAAAAAATAAAGTTCATTCAAATTCCAAACTTGTTATTTTGCATTTTTTGCTTATTGAAACTGAGTACAAAACTGAAAATATTTTTGAAATTGGTCAACTGGTTGCTGAGATATTGTCATTTGAAAAATGGCAAGTGAAGTGAAAAAAATGTAAAGAATTTAAGTTCATAAAAAGTCCAACTGGTTGGTCCATATGTTTGTACAGTCTTTTCCGTGATCAAAATCAATCAAGTTATACCAATATGTGGCAGAATAATTAAATAAATCAAAGAATTTTAATTTATGTGCTTAAAATACAAGTTTTACTGTTTCTTATTATTTAAATGTGTATTTCTATTAAAATACATGTTGAAGAATCAAATGTAAGTGCTTTAGAACTTGTGGTATCGCATAAAGATAAAAAATGCATTTTGTTAAAAAAAGTGTGTCACACTCCTGACAACCACAGAAGTGCAATGTACTCAAAAATTTTCACTGAGGCCATTCCTGTTTGTCACAATTTAACAAAACATGACATAGACTTCCAGGAAAATACCTGCTCTTGTTTTAATGTAAAGGATATGTTGACAGAATATTGCAATATTTGCATAATGTCACACTCCTGACAAATTTAGCTGACATTTCCTGAAGGGAGCTGCAGACAAATATGTATTAGTTATCGTTCATATTTTTAAAAATACGGAATATATTGCAAGCGAGCCGAAGGCGAGCGCAGCAATATGTTCCGTATTTTTAAAAATATGAATGATAACTTGCTTACAGTTTGTCACGTCCGCACACCCGGCAAAACGTTGACTGACAAACGCTGACTCCACCCAAAAATTGATTTACAACCCAGGGAAATAATCTAGTGGTGCGGCACCGTTCTTTGATGTCACGTGATGTCTGGCCCGGTACATGCTGACCTAAGAATTAAATTGTCGCAGTCTCGTGTTGGCTTTTGTTCTAAAAGGTTTAATGGCGTCATGTGAAAATAAGCGCCAGGTTTTGGTAATTTAGAATTTTTAGATGTGAACAAAAACATAGTTTGGGCAATCATCGATGTTTAATTAACAGTTGTTTTGTTGTTATGTTAAAATATCGTTTGAATAAACACACAAGATTAATTTATGTTGATTAATTTTGGTTGCAAATCAAGGGGTCGGCCACTTTAGAATACCCGTATTATGCTGAGTTCCAACTGCCGATCCGATCAACTCGATCATCCCGATCCCCTAAATTTCCCGACTGAGCCCGACCAAGCTCGACTAATGCCGTATATACGACTTCTTCTCGATCCCTAGTCGATCACACACGACCTGCACACGATTATTCACGACACCTTCACGACGTCAACCCGACCATCTTACCGATTTCCGCTCGATCATCCCGACCTTTACAAGGCCTCAGCTCGACCAACTGGACCTGTGCTCGATCGCTGCCAGATCTTCACCCGACCAGATCGACATGGTCGTACTTGGGTCGTAGAAGGTCGTGTACCGAAACTTTTAAAAGTCTGGGGAGTTTCGTCTTTTGTCTTTTTTTTTTCTTTTTTCGTTTTTTCCCAATATATTTGTTTGCATTTTTTAAGTTTAATTTCATTTCTAACACTGTTCCGTTTTTCAATGTTTTTTTTCTTCAGATTTTTACATATAAATAGTGTCTAGCTCGTGTATGGTCGAACAGCAATCGGGTAATGATCGGGTGTTGTCGGGTAGCAGTCGAGTAACAATCTAGTTAATCTTGACACAAGTTTTGAAAAGAGGTCGAGTATATCAGGTTGCGATCGGATAATACTCGAGTAGAAGTCGAGATGATCGGGTACAGATCGGGTAAAAGATGTCAACTCGACCAAACTAGATCTCTACACGATTCCTTCTCGAACAACTCGATCTTCTACTCGACCAATACACGATTGCTTCCCGAGGACTTTTGACATGTCAAAAAAATTCGGGTAGGAAGCCCGATCGATGCCGACCAAGCTAGACCTTTCCGACCTCTCCCGTCGGATCACTAATTCCGACCGAGCCAGACCAGTACCTGATCGCTTGATCGGGCTTGATCGAGTTGATCAGATCGGCAGTGGGAACTCAGCTTTATGGAAAGCATCAACATTTTACAGTAAACAATACAGGCTCCGCCTACTTTCTAGAAAAGTCACGTAGGGCAAAATATCACTGTATTTTCTCTGTATCGGAGTTCATATCGGGGACGAATTGCAGAATATGGGAAATATTTTTCAAATTTAAAACGAAATGCAGCAATCTCATTGGCTTTCAAAGTAGGACAAACTGTAAAATTTCAATAGAGGTGATAATATTATAATTATTGCATCTAGAAACATGCAACTTAATGATACACAAAACATTTCTTATGTACTATTAATCTTAAAAGTCCTATACATTTATAAAGCAAAGAGGTATTGATTTTCAGGTATTTTCTTATCTACCACACTTGACTTAATAGCATATATTTTGATTACTGTAAGTATAATATGCTTAATTTTATCATTATCTGATGCCTAATAAATGCACCTTAAACTAAAACAACACTAAAACTTGTCTATACTCAAGCTTTTTGTAAAATAATGGTCTGAACAAATGTGATTTTGAAGTGTCACACTTTTTTGTCACACTCCTGACATTTTTTGCCATTTATTTTAGAATATTTTTTAACGGATTGTGCTATTTTGATGAAACTTCACAAATCTCTAAAGGGCATGATGAGACACCTGTGCAAAGTAGGAAAATGGAAGTAACTGTTTGTTGTACATTTTAATAACCCAAACCAGCCATTTTTTTTAAACAGCCCAGTGGTAACACATGCGATTACGGTAAACTTGTATAGAGTGAAGGGTCAATGCATTCTATTTTTACATTTTATAAAACTAACATCATTTTACATTTCCAAAACTCACCATTTAAATTAAGTCACAAACACTAATGAAAGTTAGTTATAACTGTAGTGGTTATAGTTTGTTAAAGCGCCAAATTTCTTCATCGATTTAGAGTCATAAGGTTATTTCTGACCAAGATGCAACCAGTGCAGATCCAGATCAGACAGCATATATATGGAGTAAACGGTTAACACAGTCAGTGTTTTTTTTCACTTTTGGGGGAAGGGGGTAGCAGCCTTTTGGAGGGGGAAAATTGCAACGCTAACTAAGGAAAGAGGGAATATTTGGAAGATACTTGCATCTGTAGAACACAGCAAAACAAAGTATTCATCGATCTTTTGCTTTTTGCTTCGCTAACGCTGTAGTACAACCAAGTAGTTCTTGACTCGTACTTTCCAGAGTTGAATTTTTTTTCATCAGAGAACAATTCAGATCTATTATCTTCACTATCACTCTATTACACATAAGCTGAACAAATCAAACCGTCTGTTACAGACTCCGGCAAAGGGGGAATTTTTAATTGCACGTGGGGGAAAAATATATACATGTACTATTTTTAGGGGGGAATGGGGCCTTATTTTTACCATAAACAAACACTGACAGCTGAGCTAATAGATACATTGTACTCAGTTTATTATTAAGTTTGAAATTACATATACAGGTACATGTATATAATTATGGACTCTGGATAATGATGTTGTATTACTGAGGTATATCAATCCTATCTATTGATGAGCAGTAACATTTTAGAATTGTCTAGACCCTATCACATGCATGACTGTGTGATATGCCTTGTCAAAGCTGCCCAGTCACAGTTCAGAGTGGAATACTGCAATCTCTCAGATGATGGAAACGAGGAAAGTTTCAACAGACAGTTTGCACTTAAAATTGTTGCCAGTGAATTTACTATGTTACAATTTATGTTTACAACTAGATGAGGGGAGAATAATTTTTTAAAATAATGCATTAAATTAGCATTATATGTCAAATTTGTGCACTTAATTAGCTTAAAAATTACTGTTTTTTGTGTGAAAAAAGCTATATATGCATATCAGGAATCACCACACTCAAAAAAACACAGCAAGCCTCCCCAGCAGATTAAAAGAGAGAATAAGAGAGAGAGAGCATGTATTATATAAGAATGTCTCATCAAATAGGACGCCACAAACAATTAAGAAGAAGAGAACCTTTGGGGAAACCGCCTTGGAACAGTCAGTGGCAAAACAAATTGCCACTGGGGGTTTAAACCAGTGAAAGCAATGCATGAAATTAACCTTTATTTTATTTGCATGTGAACAGACAATAAATACAAAAGTCAACTGACAATATAAACACAAAACTAATCATCTTCCGCAAAAATAACAACACAAGTTTAGTTTACTAAGTATCAATATAAAAGTGTGAAATCTAAAGTAACACCTCACGATCTTATAACAAAACTTAACAAAACTTAAGTCTATGTAAAGGATAGACCACGAGTAACCATTGTCTACGAGATTTAGAGGCAAGCGAAGCGAGCCGAGAAATCTCGTAGACAACAGTTACTCGTGGTCTATCTGACTTAGACTACAGGTATTCAATGTATAGTTTCACGATTTCTGCTTTTAATTAATCGACACTATTTAGCTTGTAAAAACAACGTGTTAAACTTTGCACGAGAATTTCATGAATATCATGCCCATACAGAATGAGCTGCAAACATTGTGTCTTTATTATTTTTGGTGGCGTTTGAAATTCAGCTTTAATCTTTTTTATACTTTTAAAAAATGTTTGATGAACTTTTGGAAAAGGGACAGTTGAAGTCAGTCCTTGAAATGACGTCATAAAGGTGAGCAGACTACATTAATTAGCATTTCGAGGTTAAAACATCAATTTAGTGTAAAAATCTGAAACAAAATTACACTTATGATTTGGAAAAATATAATTGTAAATTTCTACCAAAAATAAAAACAACTAAAATGTCAAAATTATGTTCAAAGGTTCCTTTTCCAAGTGGCGTATCCTATTCATGGAAGGAACAAGAACTGAGAACTGTTTTATCATCAGTTAAAATATAATTGCTCTGTATTTCTGTATTTAAAGTGACAAAGCTTTTACAATGACAAAATTTACATCATTTGGTATAGCAAAATAGCACTGTTACTTTATTGCATATTTGGATAACTTAGTGTCTTAAAATTAAAGCGTTTTCTGCTGCTAAAATTTAAAAACTCAATATTTGATAGAAACAATAAAAAGCAGATAAATGCATATTAACAGCCAATGAGAAAACGTCTTTATGGGTTTTTTACTTTTTCTTCGCGTCACTGGAAGTTCAATTCACTAAGAAATGGAAAGTTTTTTAAAAATTAATTTTAAGACACACTCTACTATATTAGTTGATAAACGTCTGATAATGTTTTCGCAGACAGCAGTCAGGAAATTTGCAGAAAATCAGAATAAGGATTAATTATAACAACACCGGAAGTAGCTGTTGCTGATCTTGATCTTGAATATTGTTTTGAATTCCGTCACGAGTAGAAGTTTAAATTCATATAAAGTCATTAATATTTTATCAATCACTTACAACTCATAGACATTTCTAAAATGGTAATTTTCTATTATCGGTGAGTATATAAGCGGAACGGTTGCAAGAAGTTCAATGTGCTCACCATAATTTATAAAATACTGTACAACTGGGCGAACATGAAATTTGCTTAAAAAGTAACCTATTTTATTTTTCAATGTTTGATCATCCAGTTTCGTGACCAGGAAATTGAAGGTCAAACACACTTTTACAGATAACTCACATTGTAGACATTTCTTTGACCAAAGGACATCAGATATTGTTGTTAGTAACAGAGTTACTCATTCTTCATGAAGACATTTAATTTGATGGACAGTGTTGCTTCAATTTTGTGACAAACTGAAAATAAAAAATTCAGGGATAGGCCAAGTCTAACTATTTTTGTTACCATTTTAAGTTTTCCTAGCATACTGTAGAATCTCGAAAATAAGCGTATACGCTTACTTCTGATTTTGTGACGCATTTATGCGCTTATATTTGAATATGCGCTTATATTTAGGCCGCTGAATATGCACTTTTATTTGATATGCGCTTATATTTAAGCCGCTGAATATGCGCTTATATTTGATATGCGCTTATAGCTTAGATTGGCTGAATATACCCTTACTTTTGAAACAAAATAACACTAAAAGACACGCATGCACCAAAGATTATCAAAACACTTTATCCTCTTTGAAGAGAAAAGACGTTTTTGAAAATGCACGTTTATTTACAAATTTACATTTTTTGTAAAATTGTATAATTTTCTTTTTTTTCTCTGCTGTAAGATTTTCGAGTTGGTTTTTTTAGATATATTTGTAGTTTCATCCATTCTTATTTAATACACAAAACTGCCTATGCACAATAATTTCAAGTAACGTAAACAAACATTGAAAACTGTAATATTTTATTTCATTGTACTTGAACAAAAGAATAAATGGTTCACTTTAGCAATAGCAATCCGAGTTGTTCACACCTTTACGGCTAATACCGTTTATTGATCATTGTAAACGATACAGATATACTGTAATTATCTTTAATTGAAAGGCCGATTTAGCTCCCATGTTAATGAAGCTTAAACCACTGAGCAAGTTAGGTATGCATATATGCGCTTATATTTGGGGTATATTTTAACTGTAAGGGACGGGTATGCGCTTATTTTCGGGATAGATTTTACCTTAAGGGACGGGTATGCGCTTATTTTTGGGTATTAGTTTTCTGTAAGACACATATGCGCTTATATTCGGAATGCGCTTACTTTCGAATATGCGCTTATTTTCGAGATTCTACAGTATATAAATGAAAACATATTAATACCATTTGGTTCATGCAAAGTTTCATTGTGCTGCATTGTGCCTTTTGAGAGATTTTGATGTTTTTCTTTTTGTCTATGACTAAGCAATGACAAACGCAGCAATGCCTTGAACGCCCACTTCGTACTCTTACAATTATCACAAACATGTATTGATAGCCCGGAATGACTGAGCTATCAGCCGTCCACTTATTAATACGAGATAGTAAACGAGATGCACATTATTCACGAACCTTCGTAGACAACGCCAAAGTGTTGTCTACGGCATTTAGTCAACGGTAATACTGACCACTGATTGGCTAGTGAACGGTAGCTGTGGTCTAAGTACATATAAATTACATATATATTAATTCAGGTTTAGCCTTGTACACACTTGTTATCTTCAATTTATTGATGATTTTCACACATTCGAAAAGTTACATTGACAAAGGACTATACTGACAAAATTTTTTTTTTAATGATCTAATTAAATCATTGTGAACTTTGCGCTTGCATTACATTCTGATTTTCCTGAAATCTGTCACCGCCTCCATAACATTTACACTGAATCAGTTAACTGTCTATGTGTTATTCACAACTTTTGCTTAAAATATATGTAATCATATGTTGACAGTAAAAATATTACCTTACATAAATTTTGCTTTTTTTTGTCTTCTGCAGTTTCAATCTCAGTAAAGTCAGATGTAACAAAATGTTAGATCTCAGCGTTTTTTTTCCTTCTTTAACTACCCCCGCAAAACGGTACCATTCCCAAAGCTGACCGGAGTCTTCCCAATTTAAAGTACCGGACTTTCCCCATCCAAAGTACCGGACATTCCCAATCCCCAAAGCTATATTTCCAACAACAAACAGTGCCGTTTCCCAATTGACCAAAGAGTTTTTTTGCAAGAAATGTCGTTCCGTGTAAAAAAAAACGTATCGTTCAAAAGGGGAGTAACTCTTATCAATGCTCCGGTTAGACTCTTACTCAGTTGTTATCATTAAATAAAATAGACGTGTGACGTCATTGATCCGGTCCGCGTTTTATACATGTCCTTTTTCAGACTGGCTTACGGTAAATAATTGCAAGTTGACTGATTCTGACGTATAAAATTGAAGCGCAATGACCAGTCTCCAGAAACTGAAAGTAGTTAACAAATTTCACAACAACGTTTAGAATGAGTGATTATTCAAAGGAAGCCGTTAAATATGAACACTGGCACTCTTTTGTTGCAAGATTGTGGGTATATATCGACCGATCCCATGCCATTGGTGAAATGTCCCAAGTCTGAGCGATTTGAACCAATGAATGTAGGTACCGGTATCGAGCAACCTCCCGTACTTTCTCCCGAAAATCGGAGTGAAACTAAACTTGAATCCAACCTTCCGACGTATTTGGATACCAAACTGAGTCCCACTCAGAAGCTATCCTTGAGCTAGATGTAGCTCAAAGACACATTGCCTCAACCTGACACTGACTCCAGCCCCCACTCCTACCATTATAATTTCAAATGCAGATTCATTTCACATTAATTGCAACCTCAATGAAACTTTTCCTGCCAATGGAAATTATTTTTCCATAGACAGGCAGTCATTGGATTGGCTGTAACTTAGTTCTTGCTTAACAGTTACATCACTTAAGGGTGAAAACCAGATGAATAAAATCCCTAGTGTTTATTTACATGAATAAAGAAAAAATCCCAATTTGGCTGATTTGCGACTGATTTTTTTCCCAATTTCAAGATTTTACGATGCGAAAATTTCCCAATGGTAGGGGAAGGGGTGCCTTTCCCCTTTGGGGAAAAAAAAACGCTGGATCTATCTGATGATGGATCCTTAAAATCATATGTATATAAACTTTTAGTGGTTTTCCCCCAAAACTATTTTTAAAAACAGTCCAAATAGAGAAATCTACATGAAATAGACACGGCAAAGGAGATAGCGGTAGCGACCGACTGGGCGTGTCTATTTCATGTAGATTTCTCTATTTGGACTCTAACTGACTAGTTTTCCCGAAAGTTTGTTCTATAACAATAATTTCTATAGACTGTTTCTCCATGAAATAGCAAGGAGATTTTTTTTTAATAACGCATTGTGATTGGTTGAAAAACTAGGGTAAACACTAATGAAATAAATCGCTGAGGAATCTGAATTTTCATAGCTTCTGATTGGCTACAAATGTAGGGCAACTTCTAAACAGAAAGAATGTTTCATTCATAAGGCTTCTAAAATTATCTGATCATGTCATTTAAAGGTTAAAACCACTGCAATACCAGATAAAACACAATTATCTGCAGTAAACTATGTCTTACATGCAGTGTCAACTCATTTTGAAACTTCTCCCTGGATTTACGCGATTTGGAAAAATGGCCCGAATGGCCACCGAAAATCCAGAATTCCCGTATAATCCGGAAAACTTGCACCCATGTGATCAAAATACTTTTGATGCTAAACGCTAAACAATAACAAGTAAACCCTGCTCCTCTACAACAAACAACTTCAAGAACATCAAATTTAAGGTCCTAATCAATGATGCATGAACTGTTAGTTACAATACATGTGAATGTGAATACATGTATTAAATTGATAAATCAAGTAGTTTTAAAGTTATGAACCAATTGCATAAAACCCCACAGAAACCAATTATTGCAGATGTTTATGCTGTGAGCAAGTAGAAAAACTCCCCCTTTGCTCCATGGTATATAGCGGTTATCCATGGGTGACCAGTGTAGATCTAGATCAGAACAGCAGTGTAATCTTACCCGGATCTACACTATCTCTCGTAGGTTAATGAGGTAATTTCAGAGCAAGAAGCATGAAGTGTAGATCCAGATCAGACAGCATGGGCATGTTGGATGATCTTGATCTACACTAGTCCCACACACAATAAATCCTATATCTAAATATATAAACAAAGCGAAGGGTACAAATTGTTAAGAAGACCTTGCCCCTCTCCAACAACAACTTAGTTGGTTAACGGGGAAAAAGTACAAAACTAAGTAAAATTTAAGTATTTTTTGATGCACAACAAACATTTTTGAATTGGCTACCAGAAAAAAGTATGAAACTAATTTACATATGATGCCAAACATGTATTAAAAGTTTCCAGTAATTATCTTGAAAACTGCAAAAGTAGACCTTCAGCTCCCCAACACTTACAATTGCGTTGGCTGGCAGAGAATGGTATAACATTTTTCTACATCTGACACCAAACAGATGTTTCCAGGAAACACTTAGAAATATTGCAAAGCAGACCCTGCTCCCCAACAACCAGCAACTGAGATAGGGATACATTGAACACTATTTAATTCTACATTTGATGCCAAACACATGTTGAAAGTTTGCAGTCAATATCAGAATCAAAGCCCTGTAGGCATTGAAAGACTGTCAATGTTGAACTTGTAGCTATTCTAGAGAACCACCTCTGAGAAATCTCCGGCAACAGCAGACCAAAATGTATGACTCCGGTAACAGAAGACGAAGTGTGTAAAGCTAACCAATGTGCTTGATTATTAAAATTGAAGTTAAAGATAATATTCTCATTAGATGATCGTTAGAAAACAACCTTGTTTAGCAATCAATCAGCAAATAGCAAAGAATTGTGCCATACAGCATACAGTTACAGCACACGCATTACTTAACCCTTTCCTCCATAGATACACCTTTATTTCTTGGACGAACAGTTTAGATCTGGATCAGCAGGCACATCCATGTCATCTGATCAGGATCTAAATTGTTCGCTTTTTGATCCATTAGATTATTTCAGACAAAAATGCGACCAGTGCAGATCATGATCAGATGGCACAGATGTGCCGGCTGATCTGGATCTACACTGGTCCCATATGTGTTAAAATGAGTATATATGGAGGAAAGGGTTGACAGAGATGGGTGCATTCATTAAACTAGGTCAACAGGTGCCATACCCGTTTACTTGAATACTATTACTGTGGGCGCAAAATACCATGTGTCGCAGAACTATTTTTACAAACGAGTCCATTTGATTTCTGGCTTAAGACTGTCAGTGCGCCACCTGTCTAAAAACTGCTTAAGAAGTCTCTGCTCCTCTCTGATAACCAATCTAAGCTACCATGGAAAAGTATAACACTAATCTCAATTTGATGACAAACATGTTGAAATCTTAGTGTAAACTTTTTTATCTATTTCTTTCAACGATTAACAATTTATTCCTACTTATAATAATCATGCCAATGTGGATTGGGTAAGAACTCCAGAAGTGTCTCATCCCTGTGCCCAAGGTTATAAAACTGAGCATGGAAACCAGTCTCAAATCTCAAGCATCTGATTGGCTGAAATGGCGACCAGTCGCCATTTCAGCCAATCAGATGCTTGAGATTTGAGACTGGTTTCCAAACTCAGCTTTATAACCTTCAACCCTGGTGAGATTTGAACCCACTAAAACACTGTTTTTAGATTGGGTGTTAGACACTCTACCCACAGACCAATGTTAATCCAGCAAAAGTTTTTATATAAACCCAACAATTGTTTCAACGTGACAAGTACTTTCAAAGCTTTAAGCAGGATCAGGTTTTAGGCATTTTAAAGGGACATAACTTTAAAAAGTCAATCAGAAGTTATCATTCTTCTTTGTTCATGCAAGTGATATTTATCCAAGACATGTATCGAGTCAGTACAACACAATTAATAGCAACATTAACACTTTTTTTCCATATATAAGCCTCGAGGGCATTGGGGAACAGTGTAGATCAAAATCAGCCAGCACATCCTTGCCGTCTGATCAGGATATTCACTGTTCAAATTTGGGTCTAAAATACCGGTAACCAAATGAATCTTAAAGTGAAAAGTGCAGATCCTGATCATACTGCATGTATTTGCTGGTTGATCTAGATCTACACTGTTTGACCGTGCAATAAAAGTCATATATAGGGAGAAAATGTTTAAGTTTCCGGTTAAATTCATTTGATTGGGGAATAACTCAAGAAGCAGTCAATCAGCAGTTATCATTCAGGATGTCAGACAATGTTATGTTCAAAAAGATTATATATTGCAAGTCATATGCAGACAGAACAGTAATTTCCAAGTTTTAACCCTTTCCTCCATTGATACAACTTAATTGCGAGGGCAAACACTTTAGATCCAGATCAGCCAGCACATCTGTGAAATCTGATCAGGATCTAAACTGTTCTCTATTTAATTTGGTTAAGTTATTTCTGACCAAAATGTGAACAATGCACATCCTGATCAGACGGAATGAATGTGCAGCTGATCTGGATCTACACTGGTACCATATGTGTAAAAACGGTCACTTTTTAATTTTTATTTTTTATTAACGAGAATCTAAAATATTTTTTTCTCTGGCCTAATATATTACAAGTTTTTATCCACTAGGACCAGACTTAGGGTAACTGAATCTGTAATTGTAATTAATTGCAATCTAATTACAATTGTCCAGGTAATTTAATGAAATGTGTAATGGGATGTATTTTTAATTACATTAATAAATTACATTTAGGAAAAGGGTGTAACAATAATTGTAATTATTGAAAAATAAACCATGTATTTGTAATTTTGTTAATTAAATTTCAAATTTATTGTCCCTAAGTCTGAGTAAGACAAGTACTTTGAAAGTTTAAAGCATCATCAAGTTTCAGTTTCAGGTTTAAAACATTCAAAAGTCAGGCACAACTGAACAAATTCAATTAGGAGGACAACATACAAATTGTGGCACAACTAATAAACAAGTTAATCATGGGTTATGTTCATTCAGATATATTGCAATTATTAACACTTTACTCCCTGCATACAAGTTTTAACCAATGTGCCACTAATGTAGATCCAGATCAGCTGGCACATCCATGCCATCTGATCTAAATCTGCAATAACCAGGATCTTGATCAGGAATAAGGTAAAGTACATCTTAAAGCAAACTGTGCAGATCCTGATCAGCCAGCACATTTATTCTGGGTGATCTGGATCTACACTGTTTGTCCATGCAAAGGCTATATATGGAGTTAGGGTTAAGCCAAACAAGAAATTCTTTTCAAACTTACAATTGAGCTTCTGGTTAAAATGTGCGACTACTGGACACATGCCGCTGCTAGACAATTTTTGAATTATGATCCTCTTATGTATACTTGCTATCTCAGGTGACACAAGCATAAACTAATCAGTTTGTCAGACTCATGAAACTCACCAAGTATGTTATTTGAAACATTACACACCAGAAATATTTGTATTGATACAATTTGGAATTTTTCTTCCACAATTGGAAAAAAGACATATTTTGTCACTGGGAACTACTGAATATTGCTGGCTATAAAACTGACAAGAAAAAAACCCTAATATTGAATTGATATTGGTAAACAACACACAAAGTGCTTTTCAGGTAAACTAACTACTATTATTATATAATATAAAGACCTCTATAAATAATTCATCTAATTTTGTATGCTGAATTTAGTGTATTAGTTATTTACAAACCATGTTCTATTACCAACATTTCATTGGCTGGAAAACTAGGTCAAATGACAGCTTATAGACACCTATGCAGAAATTTTTTTTTTATAAAATCAACTGACACTTTTTACCGCGTACCTGGTACCTGGATCTTATTATCAAAACATCTCCAATTAAAACTTCACTCTATTCACTCCTTTTTAAAGTTTTAACACATAGGCGACCAGTGTAGATCCAGATCAGCCAGCTCATCTGTGCTGTCTGATTAAAATCTGCAAAGTTGGCTTTCAAGTCAGAAATAACCCCATGAATCTAATGAAGCAAACAGTGCAGATCCTGATCGGGTGGCACAGATGAGCCAACTGATCTGGATCTTCACCGGTGGCCCATGACATAAAAGGTATAATATATGCAGAAAAGGTTAACATTTACTATCAAAGAATTTTTAACACAGGTACTTTGGAGATGGACCATGTTTTTCACCCCACTTAAGATAACCCCACTATAATAAATAAAGCTATTTTAGGGTCTACACCATTTAATGGTCTACACCCAGCACACCCAATGTTCTTGTTTTATTTTGGAAACCTGGAACCATCATCAGTCTAACCATACCAAATTACTACTATCAAATACCAAGTTTTCTTAACATTCATTATGGTTCATTTGCAAAGCACCTGCAGTACAATTCATATATTATGCAAACAATGACTTACCATCAGCGGGTACAGGCAAAGGCTGGGCAGCCGGAAGTGCAGGACCAACACCAGGGCGCAGGAACTCCACTTCCTCGGTCTGGACGCAGTAACGGACAGCCGTGTACCCAACATCCGATCTCTCTGGAACATACAGAAACCAATGTTAAAACAATGATTAACATTCTTCATGTTCAATAATTCTTTTGAAAATAAATATCAACCATTTCAAATGTAAAATACTGGGTCACCATTTTCTAATCATACAGTAAAATTGCTCTCGCAAAGCCAACGATAAAACTTGTAAAATCCCGCCTTTTTCGTTTCATGCTTACACTGATTTCGCATTCTCCATACTTTTAATATTTTTCATCCACGAATCTTAAGTATGTTTCTTTATTCCAAGTATATCACAACTTTCAAACATCGCGCCATTTCGTTTTGCAGTCAGAATACGAAAATAAACACACAAGTTACATGTACATTTTCTCAACTCAAGCAATCAAAGAAAGAAATTAACTTACCCAAGGTGAAGCACCCAAGAAGGCGCCGCCAAAGGCGCCGGAAGAAAAACAGAACACCCATGCTTATAGTCAAAAAGACAAGTCAACAACCTCAGAACTAGCTCAAAAATCTATCCAAAAATCGCCTTATGTTTAGAGATGATATGCACTATAAGTATAGCTAATGATCTCCGGCGAACACAAAGAAAACCGCAGTATTTATATCAGGGAATCACGTGACCAACACACGTCAACTATTCCGATTTTCCTACAAATCTATTGATCAAAAAAGACGAAAAGGCGTGTTTAAGTAACGAAGGTGGGCGTGTTCATGAAAATTCTGGGTCAAATAGCACGTGCACGAACGCATGTTATTATTGATACTTGGCCAAAAAAACAAGAACAAAAAGAAAATCACAAAACAAACGAATTCCTGAATAAAAGAAATGGAATTGGTCTGATATACAACGCAGTCTAAAATATCCAGGGCGTTTGTGGGTTTTGAACATTCAATAATATGGATTTTTTGTTATTTAATAAATATCTACTTTGCTTTGTTGTTGTATTTAGTTCGCGATCAGGGAAACTTATTAGCGTAAAAACTGCATGTTAGAGTACCACAAGATAACGTTGTCCACATAAATTTGTGAATAAATTTATCACCTCAAACGAATTGCCAAGCGGGTGGATTGCGTTTGTGGAAAGCGGCATGTCTTTGGCAACGGATGTGGTGCCAGGTGCGACCCAGGGGTGGCGCAAACCCCGTAATTCGACCTGTTCATTGACTGGAGATAGACATAGTGCCGACTTATTGTTTTTATCGGTTCCGGTACTAATCCCGCCTGGGTTCTCAACTCGACTCAAGACTGCAAGCAAGCGAGTACCGGCTTGCTGTCTGTGGCAAAAAACCACTGTGTCGTTGGACGTGAATCGAACCAGCAGGCTCAGATGAATCCCCATGAAATCACAAATATGTTGTGTTTTTTTTTTCAAATGCATTTTAGCAAAATCACCCGTCAAACTAACACAAAGTTATGTTTTAGGAGAAAGCCCCGACATGAAAATCGTTAGTTTCTGGATCTGTCATAAGCCTGGAGCCATGCGGGATCCGGGGTTTTAATTATGTTTTGCAAGATTAAGCGCCTTGCCATTGACTGAGAGACAAGGTTAAACCTGATTATCGCTTGGTCATCCACCAGGGCCAATTCCGCCACTGAGGTTTCTGAGCTTGAATAAACCCAAAAGTTGATAACGGGGATGCTCGCCAAAATTAAGTGGTTAACGGAATAACTTTCTTTAGGATTCTAAAAGGTTGCATACAGACATAATATACCTTAGTATTTAAACAGGGTTGTGTGGTTTTAATTTTATTGCGAGGAGGCTGAGTATGTTGATATGTATACATGTATGAATACATGTATTTCACTTTGTTGAGGATTAACTTCGGTAAATACACATATTGTTATGATATTCTTCCTGTCTTAGCCTCGGGCTCATGAATTAAATGTATAGCCATTCTTCATACTATATAGAAAATATTTGACATGCGCGAGATGCGTTTTGATATAGGCTTATTGGCAGCCTTTTGTGTTCGAAAAGCTTATGATTGAATAATTGGATAAATTCTGACATCGCGTGCAGAGCGCACGAGACCTGGCGAACACTTCTTCTCAGAGCTTCGTTTTTTTAGTTTTCCTTAAAGCAATAACACAAAATTGTGAACGTTTTTTTTTTGTTGATTTCCTTTTCATAAAAAAAATTGTTAGTCACATGAACAAAAAAGCCCACTCGCTTGCTATTCCTTGGTAAATATATCGATAATAGCAAATTAGGTCTCGACTCAACCACGGTGTGGGACCGGACACCGGATATACCCGCTATTTTGAGTAATAACAATGTTTGCAGAACTTACCAGAGGTAAGAAAAATTCGATTTCTCAGCTTATTTGACACTTATCTGACCGTGGTTTGATTTTGTGATTCCCTTAATAAAAACCAGATATCTTATATGTACAACAATCAACTAAAGAACCAAGACGTTTTGTGATGTATGTAGAAATGCACCGTTGCTCACGACAGAAATTGATGCCAAAGTACAGAAAATCCAGTTTCATTATTAGTTTCGTCCAAAAATAAAAATTCTGAATCGGCAGTTTTCTTTTAATTATTCTCATGTACTCACATTCCAATTTTTAGCAAGATAGACAAGAAAATGACTTCTACAGATACAAAAAATGCACGCGCTTAGTGTACTGGGTATATTATTTTAGTGTACTGGGTATACTGAGTTCTTCAAAGCTTACTGTACTGGGTATAACTAGAAAAACTCACAAAAAAGCTCAACGTTTTAGGCGGTTTCTGATTTTTTTTATACATAATTTCATTTAAAATATCATATTAAAAATATGATACTTAAAACATAAAGTAATTAAAGTCTTTGATATGACACATAATAAGTGATTAGATGTAAGATCTTACTTTCTAAAACACGTTTCTCTACATAGGTCTTAAAAATATGATTAATAAACTTGACTATGCAAACTATCATAACGGATACCGAAGCGTTATAGCGTAAAGAGGTAAGAAATAGCATTAAGCCCAATTCAACACTGACCTTTATTTTATGGTGTTACATTTGTATTAAAAACATTTAACAATCCATTGCCCAAATAAAGGGGTCATAAAATAAGTTTTATGAACCCGAATTCGAACTTCATCTGTTATTTGATGAATGAATATTACCTCCTTAAAGCTATCATCCTGAAATCATATTACATATGATAGACCGACAAGCTCACTCATATATCCAAATGGGGGTCTAATATCTAATTGTACTTTCAAAATGGATATCAATCGTGTGCCATTGGATAAAATGAAATTATATGCAATTTGTAATTTGCTCTCTATAGTGTACTTTGAAAAAAAAATAGCGCTGTCTTCCAATCAATAATCATTGCACACGAAACATGAATTATAATTGCATACGCAATATGAAAGATATTTAGCTTTTATTATTATTTTTAGGAAAATACTATTAAAATTTACATAATTATCGTTTATAACAGCGTCTTTGAAAATAAGTGTTTATGTAAATTACGTAACCTCATGACAAACGACTAGTGTTTAACTTAATAATATTCAATTATAAGCCTTACCGCATAAAGGTAAGTAAGTACCTTTACGGAATAGTTTAGTGTAATTAATTATTTATTCTTGCATATACGTCTACCTACATTGTACATTTGTAAAAAACAACAACAAACAAACAAAATACTTACTCCATCTCTGAGGCTTCACTTGCTGTGTGTTCCATGTCTTTTTGAAAATCAAAGTGATAATATAAATGATGTTGATGATTATGGCGACGACAATGAAAATGTCTATGAAAATGAATGATAACATTTTATCATTATGAGTGCTCATTTTCATAATGTATACCCAGTACAGTTGCTCATTATACCCCGGACACTTTTGAGCAAAGGTTTTGTATACCCAGTACACTAGGTGCGTACATTTGTTGTCTCTGGAGAAGTCAATTTCTTGTCTATCTTGCTCAAATTTGGCATGTGAGTACATGAGAAGAAGTAAAAGAAATCTGCCGATTCAGAATTTTTATTTTTGGACGAAACTAATAATGAAACTAGATTTTCGGTACTTGGACGTCAATTTCTCCCGTGAGCAACGGTAAATTTCTGCATATATCATGAAAAATCTTGTTATTTTGGTTGATAGTTGTACTTATATGATATCTGGTCTTTATTAAGGGAATCACAAAATCAAACCCCGGTCAGATTAGTGTCATATATGCTGAGAAATCGAAGTTTTCCTACCTCTGGTAAGTTCTGCAAACATTGTTATTACTCAAAATAGCGGGTATATCCGGTGTCCGGTCCCATACCGTGTCAACTGTGTGCTTTTTACTGCCTTGCCTTTTTGTCGGACATACATAATCAATGGAGAAGACAATCCACATTTATTTCTTTAAATAACTTCTCCAAATATGATGAAGTATCAAACGTTTGTACCCCATCCTTGTTCTTTCCCCAGCAAAATAACAATAACAAAAACACAAAATAACAGATACAAATAGCGAATATATGTAATAATAATAGAGGTTATTTGTTGTTCGTTGCTGACGCTGTATTTAGAAAATTGTGCTAGCATGGAGTTTTCTTTGAAGATACTTATATCTCGGAATCCGCTTTATTATAGTGGGATATTCTTACGCTGGGAGAAAAACAAGGTCCATCTCCAAATTGCCTGTGTTAAAAATTCTGTGAAAGTAAATGTTAACCTTTACTGCATATATACACCCAACCAAAGTTCTAATTGGTCATTTATAAACTTTGTTTTGTGATCTTGCGCCCAGCTCTAAGCGAATCTGTTATCCTGTTTTGGCTTTCAAGACGTAAAATTAAAAAAAATGAAATAAATACAGTTACTTTCCGTGACTTTCGAAAATAAGTTACACATTTGGAAATGTAGAAGTGACGTTACTAAGTTCTCACAGTGTTATCTGTCACTTTACAAATATTGAAACCTGATGCAGAGGAGAATTAAAGAAGTAGACGCAATCCCGATGGGTTTTGTTAAAGTATCTTCATTTTTTTTATTATATCTTTGGTGAATACGTCAAAACACGACAAAAAAGTCATTTTATCCATGGTGTTGCTCATACCATTTTCTGGCATTTTGTTACAACTAACTGTTTCAACTGTGCAGGTTGTAATATATAACCATATTGTTGCCCTTTGATAACGCCCCGCCTTACGTGAATACAGTGCCTATGGTACCGTTCGTTATATTATTTACCTCAGTTTTTCATAGACCAAAGAATCGGTCTTTTACTTCCGGCTTTCGAAAAACCTTAGTATAGATGAAAGTAGTGATTATTACTTTTAATTACATAAATACCCTTTAATAGTGACATGACTTTCGTGGATAAATGTTTGACAAGTAAGTTTGGTTGACTGCAACATATTGTGATCTGCACGAAAACTAAAAACAAAATAGATGGCGGGTTAGATGGAGATGGAGGTAGAACTGTTTAAGAGGTGAAACTGCAACCAATCTCCGTCTTTTAGAAGCCTATTAGAAACACAATTTTCAATTATAACAAAATTACCTCAGATTTACAGATTGTTGAAAACACACCATTATCTTGAGACTGCTCTAATTCAAAATTTTGCTATCAACCTGCCGGTCATATCGTTACAGGGGATCTAAATGTTATCAAAGACTTTAGAATCCGCAATTTAATTTCAAAAGGTCCAAAATATAGAATTCAGTTACTTTCATATATCGTGAAAATGATATAATATAATGATACTCTCATTCCACATAAGGACAGTTGGATTCATGTATGTCTAATTCGGTTTTAAATATTAATACATTCGTTAAATACAATTCAAAAATAAATTTATTTATGCGCAAGTTGGCAGTATACAAAGGCAGTTGGTTGTATATATTAAAATGTGAATTCATATTTGAACATACTGGTTTCATTCAATACAGTTTCCAATACAAACAAAGCAAGACTGAATCTATATATAGGTATATTGGTTTCATATATCGACGAGTCCATATAATATATTGTACGCGTGGATTAATATAATGAGTTTTGGTTCAATAAATACATGTGTTGGTTTTATATATTATAGAAATGAATTGATATAATACCAAAGCGGTTGAATAAATTTGAAAACAACAATATAAGACAGCTCTGGCTTTCCATACGAATGGGTACTAATTGTGCACCCCTTGTTGCTGATCTGTTTTTATACTGTTATGAAAGAGATTTTATGTTATCTCTTTCTACAGAACATCAAGATGATATTATTACAGCTTTTAACAACACCTCGAGGTACCTAGATGATTTATTAAATATAGATAATACCCATTTTCCATCACTAGTTAATAAGATTTATCCTAAAGAACTACAGCTTAATAAAGCGAACACTTCAGAAAAGCAAGCAAACTTCCTTGATTTAAATCTGTCCATTGAAAATGGTTACGTCACTACTATAATTTATGATTTTAATTTTAATATAGTAAATTTTCCGTTTTTAGACGGCGATGTTCCTCGTGCAACATCTTACGGGGTTTATATCTCACAGCTTGTTCGCTTTTCAAGAGCTTGCAACGATGTTAATGATTTCAATGAACGTAATCTTTGCATTACAGAAAAACTTTTAAAACAAGATTATCGATATCACAAATTAAGGAAAACCTTTTGCAAATTTTATCGCCGATATCCAGATCTAATTCATAAATACAGGTGCAGTTTAAAATCACTTTTGCAACAAGGAATTTCACAGCCAGTTTTTTATGGAGATTTAATTTATAAACTTAAGAAGATAAAAGGCGATGTTAATTTCTCCCGGTTATTCGTAAAAACCATCTGTAAATTTAAAAAGAAAGGTTGCCAACATGATATTTTACAGCGCTCTGCAGGCCTGGTGATTAACCCATCTACAGTTGATCATTATGCTTACCTCTTTGGTTGCACGACGGTGGCAGGGGTTTAAGAGTTTATGAAGGTTTATGGGGAAATCTTTTCTTAAAAGAACCTAGAAGCTCGATTTGTTTCTTTTATCCCTGTCATCGTGTTCTTGCTGATTTTACTCCAGGTGCTCTGGTCTCGGTAAGATCATTGAGTACCCGCCCTTTGGCTTTGCAATGCTATTAAATTCTTATGTTTATATGTTTGTATGCTTTTGCATGCAACATTGGTGAGCTGATGGATGGGTTGGAGTTATTTCACCAAGACAATTTGTACTTGTTTTGTAATACGAGAACCTGTTGGGGCAAGCGTGAGGTTGGTGCACCCTAGAACCTGGTTTAAACCCCCAGTGGCAATTTGTTTTGCCACTGACCGTTCAAAGGCGGTATCCCCAAAGGTTCTCTTCTTTGTTAATTGTTTGTGGCGTCCTATTTGAATTGACATACATAATATAAATCATGCGCTCTCTGTCTCTTCCTCTCTTCTTTTTCGCTGCGTGGGGAGGCTCTGTTTTTTTAGTGTGGCGATTCCTGATATGCATAATTATAAACATATAATAAACTTCCAGGAAATGGAAGGTAGTAAACAATTAATTAATTGAGTACATAATGTTCTGTACCAAAATAGCAAGTTGACAAGATTGTTTCGGTAATCACTTGCAAAATGCCTTTTAAAATTAACCATGTTGTCCCGTTTTGAAGGGAAGCTTATAACTACTACATCTAAAATGACATAAACTCAAAGCAAGGTTCTTTGGCAAAATTTTCAAATAAATTGGAGACATACTGTGTTCCGTATGGAAAAACTTTTTTCTATTCCTTTACCGCGATGCACGACGGCACGATGGTGAAATCACGATGGGACGATGACAAGATGATGAAAACGTGAAGGCACGATGGTGAAACCACGATGGCACGATGGTGAACACGAAGTCACGATGGTACGATGGCGAAAACGCGATGTTATATCGCGGTTTCATCATCGTACCATCGTGCTGTCACCATCTTGCCAACATTCAACATTCCGGTACAACATTCCATTCCGTCTGTTATGGAACCCCGGAATCAATTTTCGGAAACAAAAACCACCTTAATAAACATCTTTCTCAATGAAATCATTTATTTGCCCCGTCTGATTTCAGCCAATCAGATCCCTGAGATATGAGACCGGTTCCAAATATCAGTTTTATAATCATCAGCACAGTACCACTCGTCGGTCACCAGGTTTCTTATTTGGAACCGAAACGGAGAAAAAATGTCAGACATGATGAAAATGGACCTATAGCTACGTTCTTTAACCAGATATTCTTTTTTCCAGAAACTCGGTGGCCCTTTCATATTTTAACAGCAGTCTAAGTCCGAGATGTGTCATTAAAACCTATCGGCAAACAAAATTTTAAAGATCGCAAACACATATATCTAAATATCCAAACGTCCAAAGAATTTCTCTCATGTAATCAGTATCAGTTTAAATTTGTTATTCACCTGTTATACGGCATTTTCAACATCGTAGCAACCGGATTCTCTGACCGTTTCATGCATAAGGACTCGCCTCTCTGTTCAACTGTGACTTATCCTTTAATAATGAAAATAGTCTACGAGTTAAATACTATATAGTGACACAATAAAGTTATTTGAAAAATTATGAAAACATTATTTAGGTAAAACTATATCCACCAAGCTATTTTCGTTCTAAATGATTTGTCAGGCAACCACGTAGAACACACGGATGTTCAAATTTCTGCTGATCATTCTGACAACAAGAGTCGCAATTGTGTCGGGCCTGATTCATTCTACCCTAAATAACTACCATATGACTAGTCTTTTGTGGGCACTTGTTTCTTTGTTACGCCAAGCAAAACCAAAGCCTCTCTAGATTACTTTTATCATTTTTCACATTTTTGCTACCACATTTCTGACCCGGTATTGCTGAGTTCGAGCCCCTTTTTAACATCGCTGTATCAAGGTTTAAAATGTCTTGCTTCCCAGCTCAATTTCGCGAAAAATTTCATTTATAATTTCGTCAAACAGCAAAAGTATATAAGGTTCTCAAATACATCAAGTGTAATCATGTACGTCCTCTACGTTCTACCGACTGATGTTTTCCGTCTATGATCTTTAGCTCACCATTATATGTTCATACGCAACTGTCGTCGGCATACCAACGGCATTCACCTTAGGCCAGAGAAAATAAATTATTAGATTCTCATCCGGATTTTGGGAAAAAGGGGCGGGTGGTCACTTTTTAATTTTTATTTTTTAATAACGAAATGACTGAAGAAAGTATTTCGGGATAGTCTAAAACCCGTTATGTACGGAACAGAATAAGTTTCGATTTTTTTACCAATAAATTTTTTGGGTTTCGGGGCGGGTGGTTTTGTACAGGTTCGGGCGAGGATGAGAATCTAAAATTATTTTTTTATCCGGTTGAACGGTGTTTTATATAAAGGGACCAATTTAACAACATCGTAGCCATATTACAATCTTTAAATATCGTCGGAGGACTGGGTAAAGGGACTATGTTTGTCAAAGTTTAGTAAATATCGTCGGCACTTCGTCGGATTTAAAAAATTTACGAAATCCACTGGCATATTTTGTTGTTCTTTCAATGGATGTACAAACAACCTGTCGATAAAAATAATTTTCGTGAACATTGACCGTGACAATTATTCTTTGCATACAGCCCAAATTTTAGTATCCTTCGGAAACCCAAAGATACACTGTATGCCAATCTCCATACAGAGTTGTCGTTCCTTTCAGTCTCTTGCATTAAAGCGAGTTAAGGAGCGACAACTCTGGATAGAGATTGACTGTATGCATAAAACAGGCATCAGCGACGTCGAAATTTTTTAGCGTTTTTCTTGACTGCCGTCCACATTATCCAATGTACTGACCAAACTGCATTCATCTACGCTTATATTTTAGTGAATGGCGTTGTCATTAACCAATTCACCAAGGCGTACCAAGTTTAAAAGTTAATGTTTTTGTAGATGAAGCGAATTGGAAGCTGTGGTTTCAAATAATTACAGGAAAATAAAAGAACTAAAATATTTTAGGTTTGGAAATAAAAAAAAGATATTTGCAACCGTTTACTACTAATGACATATTATGTCGAAAATTTGCTCACTTTTTCTGCAATAAATTTTACTAATATTTTATGTACTTCATGATTTCGTCAGTAGAATCATTTTCAAACAGGGAATCAATCGGTTTATTTGTTCGATAAGATATTGCGAAAAAAATGAAAAAAATAGACCAATACTCACTGTCAGTGAAAAACGCACATGTACAGATGCATCTGTCGTCATCATGCCCACAGTATTTACAATATCTGGTTGCACTCCTAGCACAACTATTTGTGCGCGACAAGGACTTTTCTATATATGCGATGTTCGTCCTGTAAAAAGTCAGTATGATAATGGATCTGTGCTTGCAGTCGAGTTATTGAGACTAGTTGCACTCCCAAATTAATATCTCAGTCGCGCATGAGGATGTTTAACTTGTCGGACGATTTGGCATGATTCCCGGATTTTTTTTTCTGATTTTTTATTCGCCGAACAATACACATGCAATGACAAATCTGCTTAGAATTAAGAGTAATTTAGAAACAACTGAACAAATTAAATTGAGGTTTAAAGATTATAAGACCCCATATTTTACAGTGCTATTGCATATTTATTAGGCCAGAGAAAAAATATTTGAGATTCCCATCCCCGCCCGCCCCTGTAAAAAACCACCCTCCCCCCAAAAAATATTGGTAAAAAATAGAAACATATTCTGTTCAGTACAGAACGGGTATTACACCATCCCGAAATACCTTCTTCGTTAATAAAAAATAAAAATTAAAAAGTGCCCACCCGCCCCTTTTTTCCCAAATTCCGGATGAGAATCTAATAATTTATTTTCTCTGGCCTTACATAAGTCCAAAGACCTATATATGTCTCTGTACAGTTCCTTAGTTTATAAATTGTTAAATTAAGTATTTTAATAGTAGTATAATCAAAGAATTCCCGTTTGCATCAGGACTTTGAAATTCATTCAAAATAACAGGTAACTGCTAATCTACAATACATGCAATCAATCAGTTTCGACATTCAATCAGTTCCGGAACATGTTCATAATATTGATTTAAAAACCGAAAACTGGTAAAAATTATTGCTGTTCTAGCAACATCACTTTAAAGAAGAAAAATGCTGCAGGAACACCAGGAGTTCTTAACACATCTTCGATTTATAACTCAATGAGCCGGAACTGATTGAATGCCGGAACTGAATATTAATTGACTGTATCGTATGTGGGAAAGCTGTGTGTATACACCGGTCACGTGATCATTACATGGATATGTTAACTTTATGACGTGAAGGCTGCACGAGAACATCGCATGAATGATTAGGTACGCCTACTCGATTTCTTAAGCAATATACAAAGGCAGGAGATGATTGCCCTATTGTGTGGACAAGTTTACACACTATAAAAGGTTTGAAAAGGCGGGAAATCGTCCAGTCGAAAGCTTTTCGAAACCATTACAGTATCTGAAAGTTATCGACAGTGCTCACTTCTAACTAGACTAATGGCTTGTGTTGTGTGTTTCCTTGAAGGTTGCCTCTGCACCCTGCAGAGGCAGTTCAGGAAGGTCTTCTCTCGCCTTGGACGGTTGCCCGGTAGGATCTGGTGCAAGCTTGGTGGACGACCGTGCGCAGGCCCGGCTCAGCAGGCGAGTCCGGTGACCAGCGCACGGCCCGTCAATCCAGGTAAGAAATTTATTTTGTTGTTGTATACTTCATGACTATTACTACTAGCCTAAAACATAATTTGTACTAAGAAATGTTCTGATGCAAGTATTGTCCAGTAATGCTGTGTTCTGAGGTTAGAGTTCTAAACCCCAGATCCAGAAATTTGATTCTTTTGCAATTTGCACAATTGGACCAAGTTCATGTACTGGTCACAACCCAGGAAGCTGTCCTTAAAATTCATATCTTAATCAAGCCCGACAACTTATTCAAGTTGAATTAGTTGTCGGGCTTGATTAATAGAAGTAGAAATCTAGAATTTGCCATATTCCTCAGGGTGAGGTGCAAGATTTCCAGAAAGTGGGTTCATTTGAGGAAGTCTGACGGTATTTGCATGATAATTTCCAACTTTTTGACCAAAATCCTAATAAAAAGCGATATGCTGCCCCAAAAAAGTAGTTGAGACAACCCCACTGAACCCCCTATGGATCTGGATCTTCATCTGTTCATTTAAGAAACTGAAACAACATTCTTGATAAGTGGTGGAAAAAAATGGTGGCTGGAGTAGAATTCTTCACGGATCAACCTTTACTCCATAGATGTGCCTTTATATCTTGGATGACAAGGGTAAATCCTGATCGGCCTCATATTGATGCCATCTAACATAATCTACACTGTTCGAATTTAGATTCATTTAGTTTTTGGTTATATCTGACCAAGATTCAACCAGATCTAGATTAGGCCATAGAAAATTAATTCCTAGATTCTCATCCTAATTTTGGGAAAAAACGGGGCGGGTGGGCGGGTTTTATTTTTTAATTTTTATTTTTCATTCTCACTGTGAACGTATTTATATATTGGAAATATATAAGAATTTGTTGTTGTATAAGCGAAACTATTTAAAATAAATTTATATTAAAATAACGTTAAATAAAAATGAACGTAAGGTAAATTTTGATGAACGAATTATTTTTTTTCAAAATAAAAAACGTTCGGGCGGAGTGATTTTCGAGGGGCGGGCGGGGATGAGAATCTAGGAATTTATTTTCTATGGCCTTAGTTAACAAGGATTTGTTGGCTGATCTGGTTCTGCGCTAGTCACCCACAGGGGCGTAGCCAGCTTTTTTCAAGTTGTAGGCTTATGTAAGGGGTTCCAGGTGGGGTTGCACTTTGATAAAGTGCAGAAACTGTGAACAAGTGCAGATTAAAAATAGCAAAAGGCATGTTCCATCCCTTCCTGCTTTTATTGTATTTTTGGTACTTTGAAACTTGAAAATGTCATTTTCTTGGTCAAACTTGAAGGCCTGGGCCCACAGGGCCTTATACAGCTATGCCACTGCCCCATGCAATAAAGGTGTATCTATGGAGTAAAGGGTTGATCAGGCATAATAAGGTGTATGGAGTAAAGGCAGAAATTGAATGAACTTTTGTTAATTTGGGCAAGGTTGTACACATTTTTTTTAAATACCGATTTAAAATTTAGCAAAGGAATAGTGGTATCCGTGGAGATTTTACCGGTACAAATCCCACCAGGGATGAGATTCTTCTTACATTTCCTCAATCTACACTGTTCCAGTACTGGCTTCAACCCAGGAAGCAGTCCTTGACATTAATTATTATTGGTTTTAAAACTTGACAACAAAGTTTAGATCTTGGCGAGGCAAAGATCTTACATGCCGGCCCCAATACCATGAACAATCTTTTTTTTAAACTCGGCTTTCAACTCAACATGTTTATTCAAATTCAAATAAATGTTGGTTAAAAGCAAACTGTGTAGATCCTGATAAGATGGCACAAATGTGACTGCAGATCTTGATCTACACTGTTCGCCTATACCATAAAGGAAAATATATATTTTGTTTATCAAAAATAATATAATCTGAAATCAATAGTTAATTTTATTGAGTAAACATTTTTTTCAACTAAGAGTTATTGCAACAACCAATGATTTTGCAACAGAGTCTCTTTGGGTTCCATGAAACTGGGAATGCAATCTATATATTTCCAGTTATTGTGTAAGAAGAAAATGTGATCTTAACCCTTTCCTGTATAGATACACCTTTATTGCTAGGGCCAACAGTTTAGATCCAGATCAGCCGGCACATCTGTGCCATCTGATTAGGATCTAAACTGTTTGCTTTTTGATTAATTAGGTTATTTTTTACCAAAATGCGACCAGTGCAGATCCTGATCAAACGGCATGGATGTGCCAGCTGATCTGGATCTACACTGGCTGCACATGCATCAAAATGCATATATATCCAGGAAACGGTTAAACGATTATTGACTTGGCAACGATTTGATGATTTCTTTAATATTGATTCATTTTCTATATTGACAAACATAAATTTTCTCAATATTACCGAAATATTGAGAAGAATTTGTGTTATTACGGCATTTTGAATGGCTGTTGGAACAGCCACGTTGACAACAAATTAAATAATTCTGAATAAGTGTTATAATGAATATGTTATATAACAAGCATAGAATTCAAATGATTGGCTTGGGAGTGTTGCAAAGAATATTGCAAGTTATTTAACTAAAAAAGCAGAAACAAACAAATACAGGTATATAACAGGTTATGTTATAGGTAGAATAAAAAATGATTACCTTGGGAATGATGCGATGAATATGGCAAATTATATGTGAAATCTAAATATTTAGATTTGAAATCTTGAACAGAGGATGCATTAGCTGCACAAGTCTATTGTGATGTCATTGTCACATTATCCTAAGGGAATAGTACCTTCAGTTCTTTTACATTGTGAAGGTAGCTGCACTAGTCTATTGTGATGTCACTGTCACATTATCCAAAGGGAATAGTACCTTCAGTTCTTGTACATTGTGGAAGTAGCTGCACTAGTCTATTGTGATGTCACTGTTGCATTATCCTAAGGGAATAGTACCTTCAGTTCTTGTACATTGTGGCATCAGCTGCACTAGTCTATTGTGATGTCACTGTCACATTATCCTTAGGGAATAGTACATTCAGTTCTTGTACATTGTGGAGGTAGCTGCACTAGTCTATTGTGATGTCACTGTCACATTATCCTAAGGGAATAGTACATTCAGTTCTTGTACATTGTGGCATCAGCTGCACTAGTCTATTGTGATGTCACTGTCACATTATCCTAAGGGATTAGTACCTTCAGTTCTTGTACATTGTGGAGTAGCTGCACTAGTCTATTGTGATGTCACTGTCACATTATCCTAAGGGAATAGTACATTCAGTTCTTGTACATTGTGGCATCAGTTGCACTAGTCTATTGTGATGTCACTGTCACATTATCCTAAGGGAATAGTACCTTCAGTTCTTGTACATTGTGGCATCAGTTGCACTAGTCTATTGTGATGTCACTGTCACATTATCCTAAGGGAATAGTACCTTCAGTTCTTGTACATTGTGGCATCAGCTGCACTAGTCTATTGTGATGTCACTGTCACATTATCCTAAGGGAATAGTACCTTCAGTTCTTGTACATTGTGGCATCAGTTGCACTAGTCTATTGTGATGTCACTGTCACATTATCCTAAGGGAATAGTACCTTCAGTTCTTGTACATTGTGGCATCAGCTGCACTAGTCTATTGTGATGTCACTGTCACATTATCCTAAGGGATTAGTACCTTCAGTTCTTGTACATTGTGGAGGTAGCTGCACTAGTCTATTGTGATGTCACTGTCACATTATCCTAAGGGAATAGTACATTCAGTTCTTGTAGATTGTGGCATCAGCTGCACTAGTCTATTGTGATGTCACTGTCACATTATCCTAAGGGAATAGTACATTCAGTTCTTGTACATTGTGGCATTAGCTGCACTAGTCTATTGTGATGTCACTGTCACATTATCCTAAGGGAATAGTACCTTCAGTTCTTGTACTTTGTGGCATTAGCTGCACTAGTCTATTGTGATGTCACTGTCACATTATCCTAAGGGAATAGTACATTCAGTTCTTGTACATTGTGCAGGGGTTTTTTTAAGGAAGAGGGGAAGACGCTGGACGCTGGTCAAAAGGGGAAAATAGCGTGAAAAATACAAAATTGGGGAAAATCTAGTTAATTATACACTCTTGCTTGTATTAGCTAGAGTGAATGTTTATACTCAAGTTTATGCATCTGTTATTCTTTTTTTAATTTTGCTTTCATTACCAAACAGTCTATTTAGCTTACAGAGGCATGTCTCTTTGTTATCTGTTTTTAAACAGTACAAGAATAAGTTGATTTATACTTGCTCACTTTCTGAGCCTGCTTAAAATTTATCCATAATGTGTGTGCTTACTCGGTTCCGTTAATACCTAATTTCTATCAAATATTCGTGAAAATTGTGCAGATTTTAGCTGAAATAGATTAAACATAACTATAAATTAAGCTTCTGTTTACGTTTCGATAAAAAATATCACTTTACAAGGGGGAAATTGATTTTTGTTGGGGAAAAATTTTCTGTGGGGAATTTTTTTTTCTAGGGGAAGACGCTGACTACCAGCGTCAGTTTGTTAAGGAAAAAAAACCCTGTTGTGGCATCAGTTGCACTAGTCTATTGTGATGTCACTGTCACATTATTCTAAGGGAATAGTACCTTCAGTTCTTGTACATTGTGGAGGTAGCTGCACTAGTCTATTGTGATGTCACTGTCACATTATCCTAAGGGATTAGTACCTTCAGTTCTTGTACATTGTGGCATCAGTTGCACTAGTCTATTGTGATGTCACTGTCACATTATCCTCTGGGAATAGTACCTTCAGTTATTGTACATTGTGGCATCAGTTGCTCTAGTCTATTGTGATGTCACTGTCACATTATCCTAAGGGATTAGTACCTTCAGTTCTTGTACATTGTGGCATCAGTTGCACTAGTCTATTGTGATGTCACTGTCACATTATTCTAAGGGAATAGTACCTTCAGTTCTTGTACATTGTGGCATCAGTTGCACTAGTCTATTGTGATGTCACTGTCACATTATTCTAAGGGAATAGTACCTTCAGTTCTTGTACATTGTGGATGTAGCTGCACTAGTCTATTGTGATGTCACTGTCACATTATCCTCTGGGAATAGTTCCTTCAGTTCTTGTACATTGTGGCATCAGTTGCACTAGTCTATTGTGATGTCACTGTCACATTATCCTTAGGGAATAGTACATTCAGTTCTTGTACATTGTGGCATCAGTTGCACTAGTCTATTGTGATGTCACTGTCACATTATCCTAAGGGATTAGTACCTTCAGTTCTTGTACATTGTGGAGGTAGCTGCACTAGTCTATTGTGATGTCACTGTCACATTATCCTAAGGGATTAGTACCTTCAGTTCTTGTACATTGTGGAGGTAGCTGCACTAGTCTATTGTGATGTCACTGTGACATTATTCTAAGGGAATAGTACCTTCAGTTCTTGTACATTGTGGAAGGAGCTGCACTAGTCTATTGTGATGTCACTGTTGCATTATCGTAAGGGAATAGTACGTTCAGTTCTTGTACATTGTGGCATTAGCTGCACTAGTCTATTGTGATGTTACTGTTGCATTATCCTCTGGGAATAGTACGTTCAGTTCTTGTACATTGTGGCATCAGCTGCACTAGTCTATTGTGATGTCACTGTCACATTATCCTAAGGGATTAGTACCTTCAGTTCTTGTACATTGTGGAGGTAGCTGCACTAGTCTATTGTGATGTCACTGTCACATTATCCTAAGGGATTAGTACCTTCAGTTCTTGTACATTGTGGAGGTAGCTGCACTAGTCTATTGTGATGTCACTGTCACATTATCCTAAGGGATTAGTACCTTCAGTTCTTGTACATTGTGGAAGTACAGGATGATCCATAACATCTGATTCCCTTTTGAAATTTAATTGCGTTAATATCATTAAACTTAGGCATACAAATTTAACATAGTACTAATCTAGAGGCTTCAAAGTCGGTCTTCTACGGTCAGTTTACGGAAATCGCCGATCTCAAATTTTGCAACGATTTCTTCGATTGGCTGGTAGTCTAAAACGCCAGCCAATTGGAAAATCAATTGCATAAAATGACATCGTTGTATTCTGTAAACTGACCGAAGTCATTCGGAGGCATCATGGCTGTCAAAGTAAATATTTGAGATGACGCAAACAAAAACAACGAAGTTTTAGCGTTAGATCGAGAAAAGGTACAAGTTACTGGTAGATAATGATTGAAAACTATATATTTTATGTATGCGCCGTGTGAATATTTCATAGAAGCGGATAGACACAAGGAAATGCTGTTACCAAAATGGTTTTTTGTGATCACCTCATCGATGTCGACTAAAACGTTTGGCAATGTTTGAGCCGATATGAAAAGCTGTAGCAAAAAATCGGTTTGAGGAAATTCAAATCGGTTTTCGCGACATGTTAGTATGATACAAGACTCATCTATTGCTGTATTGTTTTAGCTAGATTTGTTTGTTTAAATGATAACATTTTTCAGTTCTTTGAGGTCCCTATCGGTGTATGGGACCCGCTTCTTGGGAACCTTGATTATAATAAATCAAAAACACAAACTTTTTTTTCTTTATTGGAATTTTATTTTTTAACAATGATACGGTCACCTGTGTTCCAAAGCTTATTTAAAACCAAAATAACATTGATCTATGTCATATATCCAACACTGTATTTGTTCTGATACAGGGATCTCTCTTGTGGGCCCCTTAAAGAACAGCAAATTGATGATTGATTGTTAAACTTTTTGGCTTTGTTAATTGATTCTAGAAACGATCCATTTTCAATTATAATTGATTATCATTGGCTTTTAGTTATATTACATTAAATCTTACCAAGAAGCAAAGTGTAGATCCAGATTTTACAGATATGCAAGCTGATTAAATCCTCCAAGCATATCCTGTGATTTAAAGGATTAACTATTTAACCCTTTCCTGGATATATACACATTTTTACGCATGTGTGACTAGTGTAGATCCAGATCGGCCGGCACATCCGTGCCATCTGATCAGGATCTGCACTGGCCGCATTTTGGTCAGAAATAATCTAATGAATCAAAAAGCGAACAGTTTAGATCCTGATCAGATGACCAGCTGATCTGGATCTTAACTGTTCGCCCTAGCTATAAAGGTGTATCTGTACAGGAAAGGGTTAATGATGATACCACAGTTTTTATGAAACTCAAGTGTTACATACATGCCAAGTCTCACGCCGTGAGGTAAAAACTCACGGAATTTCACCCACCCTCACGGTCTAACGGATAAAAACAAAAAACTCACGTATTTTTGTTAATTTCTCTTTAAAAAAATGTCATCTGCAGTGCACATTTCAATGTGCCAAAAAGTCTGAGGATCGCCGAAATGAAAGCGCTTGATTGACAGTGATTATTGGAAATTATGACATTTTGTTTATTTCCTCTGCTGCAATTACCCTGGGGCAATGGATTAACATCCTATGTTAGATAAGGTGTTATTCAATTATCTTTTCTTATTAATTGATATGTTTACTCAAACATCTTTATGTCTCAGATGGGGTACAATTTCAATGCAAGTGTTACAGTTTTCGGCTACGGATGGGTAAACGTCTAAGGGCATTATTTTGAAGGTGTTAATTGTGAAGAGTTTTGGTTTTAATTGGCATGTTGAAGCATTAATCTAAGGTGAATAAAAACAAGATTTGTCAAATTTTTGGGCCCTTTTTTCCCCTTTTATGTAAAGCTACAAGAATAATTTTTATGCAACTCTAGACTTTCTTCATAAATGCCAATTCAGTAATTGCATTTAGTGGATAACTAATGGCTTGAATAGTTTGAACTATCAGTGGACATTTTTAAAATAAATGTGGCATAAAGATTTTTGTCACAAATATTTTATTTGATTTAAAAAAATGTGTTTAATTGTCTTGTTACTTCATTAAAGTAATGTAACTGACTGTTGCCTTCACTTTTTATTAAAAAAAAAGGTAAAGGTACATAAGAACATTTAAAATATACCATGTTTCGACACGCTTTAGAAAATCTCACTTATTTTTGCTCAAATCTCACTTAAAAATGACACCGGTCTCAATTAATTTTTTTTCGATACCTGGCATGTATGAGTGTTAAAGTTAACTTTTTACAGAACCATAAAAACATAAGACATTTTCTGTCATACATAATATGAATAGAAAACAAGAAGGTACTTTTGGTGGTAAACAAATAGATATTATCAATCTATACGTGTGAATCAATAATCTGGCTAATTACAAATTGGATTCATTACATTGAAAAAAGCTTACAATCTGACTCAATAAACGGACGTATTATAACAATAGATTTACTTGGGATCAGTTTGTAAAATAGCATTTATTTATGTAATTCAGAATATTTAAAACTGCATGTTAACTCACACCCTGTACACATATAGTCTAAACAGGCAGTGCAGTTGAGACTACATCTATTGACTTTGTTAAGATTATCAAATAAAATGTTTGATATGGAATATTATACAAGGAAAATCTTTGTTTGAATTGAAATATTACACAAGGAAAATCTTTGTTTGAATTGCAAGATTTGTCCCTTAACACCATGAATATGGCTTAAATCATATGTGCAAAAAGTTTAGATCTAGATCAGAATGCATATTCTGATCAGGATCTACACTGTTCATTCTTTAATTCAAAAATATACATAGTTGACCCTTCATTGCCTGGTAATGACACATATTTAGTTTGCAAACTATAACTTTCAACAGTTACTGATTATCAGGACACAGTTAAGGACACATGTTTCATATACTTAAAATTGTACAGTTATGTGGGACATAAAATAAAGTTATGAGTATTTAATTCATCAATATAGAAATTAATTTGCCTTGTGAAAAAGTTCAATTTAATTCTGCTACTAATAGTTTTCATGTCATGCACCTATTTCACTTGTGCAATTGTCCCATAACTTTGAAACTTCTTGAGATATGACTTTGAAACTTGAAATCACCATCATGATCTACATCATCAAGAGTCACAACACTACTCAATTTCTGTTATTTAAAATCAATTTTTCTCCCTTATCATTGACTTGTTAATATTTTTCCCGATTGCACATGAATGTTTGGTCATAGATTTTTTAAATCTTTAAATTGTGTATATTTCAAATGAATCAAATAGTCCAGTGTGCTGTCTTCTTGAACAGCTTTTGTTTGATAATTTACTGGCTGTATTGTTTATTTCATTAAATAATTTGAAACAAATCTGAAACAGCAAGATTCACTGAAAAATATTTATTAAATAGAGTTTGGAGCATTTCTTTACAGTCTGTATTTCTGAGGAAACATTTAAAGAACAGTCCAACCTGTGCTAAAGACCACCTATAAAACTTGTGCTTAAGACCACCTGTAAACAAAGACCTCCTGTGCAACTTGTACTTTTAAATTATGATTTTTTTTCCAGAATGATCTTGATCTGTTGATCAATGTGCACCAGCACAACTGAAATCGTTATCTTGAAATCGAATTCAGAAAGCATTGTTTTCCACAATTTAATTTGATAATTGTTATTGAGAAAGTTCAAAATTAGTATTCATAATAATTAGGGATGGGAACAAGTATTTGATTATTTGGGGATTTGATTAACATTAGAGTACACAAGTTGTTCATAAAGTATTCCAGTGCTCTTTTACAAACTGTTAAAGAAAATCAACCAATTTTTATAACAGTGTTTTTATGGAATCTTACAAATCCCGGACCGATGGTTGATTGTACACACCTCACACCTGTTTCCAGGTTATAGACCACTAAATATTGGTGATCAGGCCTCTAAATAATTTTGTGCAGGGAATTTGTGGACTAGTTACAGGAAGTCAAGTCTGATTGGTAGAAAATGAAAATAAATATTTTTAAAAGAAAATTATCTTGAGAAAAAATAATGATTTTGTAGTAATTTGAATACAAATAATATGAAATTGATAATGAAAAAAAAGTGAAATTCAACTTTAAAAATAGCTATCATTTTTGACAGAATGTAAACAAAAGTTCCACAGAGACTGGGGTGATACACTTCTGGCTAAAATGCCAAAAAAGTTTATTGGTCATGCTATGGTGGAATTGGTATTTTATGTTGTGTCTAGGTTGGTTCTCTTGAGAATTATAAGATTTTAAGGGCTTGACCCAATAGTAAATTCAGAAATTGATGAAATGTTATAATGGAAGTCTATGGAAATTGATTTAGTAGTCTATAACCTAAATCCAATAAACAAGATGAAAGTTAGGGGCACAAAAATCCGATAATTGGCGCCTAATTGACATTATTGTTTGATGCCATAACACAGACAGTTTGCAGTAATAAGAAAAAAAGAACCTGAATATTTAAGTAAGAAATACACTTCTCTTGTCTGCCTTTAATTTGATTTTGTTTATTGAGTAATTATATTCAAATGCGTTTGTTTATTTGAAGCTTGCAAAACAGAAATAAAATCTGATTCAAAAACATGCTCTATTTTTATGATATTTACATTTTATGGTGATGTTCTAGATTGTGACATGAGCTAATTAATGATTGTTTGGTTAAAAGTGTTCAAAAGATGATGCTCCAAATGCATTTAATATGATTTAATATCATTAAGGTATATTTCGAGGGTTCAGTGCAAGACTATTATAACTCCTTCTTTATTGCATTGTAGTTACAATAGGCTTGCACTGATGGCAAGAACTATTGTTTTAACCCTTTACTCCATATTCACACCGTTTTACACATTTGCAACCATATGTGTAGATCCATAGCAGCTGGCACATCAGTTCTGTCTGATCTGGATCTGCAGTGTTCCCTTTTCGGTTGGAAATAAAATAAAAAGAATTAACTGTGCACCTGAATGCCATAAAGGCATGTACAGTGGGGCTCCCCTATATTATCGGATCCGTGATATTATCAGATCCGCGATATTATTGGATCCGCGATATTAGCGGGACAAAGAACTTAAGCTGTTCTTAGGTCCGTATACAGACCTGCCAACTCTCCCGAATTTTTCGGGATTCTCCCGAATTGAAGTTAGATTTCCAAACTCCCGGAAACACTATACAATCTCCTGAAATCTGGTTTTCCCCATGCAGTTTTAGGTAAAGGCCAAATTTCCATTGTTTTCTTTTTTGTGTTTGTATATTCATTCAGGATTATCCACCAGCGGGAGCGCTACGCTTTGATCTCAAAACTGTACATCCGCTACATGCTTTAATTATCCCATTATGTCATACTGTTTATTGAAAAACCAAGATAACATGTGTCTCCTCTCAATATTAGCCTGGGGCAACTTCCCCCATAAAGAAATTGTCACTGAAAGGCTGTTATTAACACAAATCTTTGTCCAATCGACGAATAAAGATTGAGTGGGAGGGGTTAAACCGACTTTTGGCGCCTGAACATTATAAAGCAGTTTGCAGATTATTCTGGTTTTGAATGAGAAATCACACTAATCCAACAAATAACCGGGGTTAATAAATATTTAAAATAGTGAAAGTTTTGAATTTTCTGCTCGATTTTTATGCCCCCGCCATATAATGGCGGAAGGGCAGTGTTCACCCTGGCTGTGGGTGGGTGGGTGTGTGTGTCAGTGTGTGTGTATGTTCGAAAATCGTGTCCGCTCTGTAACTTTGTTATTTCTTATTGGATTTTAAAATAACTTGGTATGAATGTTCACCATATCAAGACGGTGTGTCGCGTACAATACCCATGCCCGTAGGTCCAAGGTCAAGGTCACTGTTACTAAAAATAGCATTTTCTTGTCCGGGCTGTAACTTCCTTATGATTAGAGGGATTTGAAAATAACTTGGCACAAATGTTCACCATGACAAGGCGGTGTGTCGCGTACAACACCCATGCCTGTAGTTCCAAGGTCAAGGTCACTGTTACTAAAAATAGAATTCTGTTGGAAAAATCTTGTCTGCTCTGTAACTTTGTTATTTCTTAATGGATTTTAAAATAACTTGGTATAAATATCCACCATATCAAGACGGTGTGTCGCGTACAATACCCATGCCTGTAGGTCCAAGGTCAAGGTCACTGTTACTAAAAATAGAATTTTCTTGTCCAGGCTGTATCTTCCTTATGAATGGAGGGATTTCAAAATCACTTGGCACAAATGTTCACCATGACAAGGCGGTGTGTCGCGTACAACACCCATGCCTGTAGGTCCAAGGTCAAGGTCACTGTTACTAAAAATAGAATTTTGTTGGAAAAATCGTGTCCGCTCTGTAACTTTGTTATTTCTTATTGGATTTTAAAATAACTTGGTATGAATGTTCACCATATCAAGATGGTGTGTCGCGTACAATACCCATGCCTGTAGGTCCAAGGTCAAGGTCACTGTTACTAAAAATAGAATTTTCTTGACCGGGCTGTAACTTCCTTATGAATGGAGGGATTTCAAAATAACTTGGCACAAATGTTCACCATGACAAGGCGGTGTGTCGCGTACAACACCCATGCCTGTAGGTCCGAGGTCAAGGTCACTGTTACTAAAAATAGAATTTTGTTGGAAAAATCGTGTCCGCTCTGTAACTTTGTTATTTCTTATTGGATTTTAAAATAACTTGGTATGAATGTTCACCATATCAAGACGGTGTGTCGCGTACAATACCCATGCCTGTAGGTCCAAGGTCAAGGTCACTGTTACTAAAAATAGAATTTTCTTGTCCAGGCTGTAACTTCCTTATGAATGGAGGGATTTCAAAATAACTTGGCACAAATGTTCACCATGACAAGGCGGTGTGTCGCGTACAACACCCATGCCTGTAGGTCCAAGGTCTAGGTCACTGTTACTAAAAATAGAATTTTGTTGGAAAAATCGTGTCCCGTCTGTAACTTTCTTATTTCTTATTGGATTTTAAAATAACTTGGTATGAATGTTCACCATATCGAGACGGTGTGTCGCGTACAGTACCCATGCCTGTAGGTCCAAGGTCAAGGTCACTGTTACTAAAAATAGAATTTTCTTGTCCGGGCTGTAACTTCCTTATGAATGGATGGATTTCAAAATAACTTGGCACAAATGTTTACCATGACAAGTCGGTGTGTCGCCTACAGCACCCATGCCTGTAGGTCCAAGGTCAAGGTCACTGTTACTAAAAATAAAATTTTGTTATAAAAATCTTGTCTGCTCTGTAACTTTGTTATTTCTTATTGGATTTTAAAATAACTTGGTATAAATGTTTATTATATCAAGACGATGTGTTGTGTACAATACCCATGCCTGTAGGTCCAAGGTCAAGGTCACTGTTACAAAAAATAGAAATTTCTTGTACTAGCTATAACTTCATTATTAACAGAGTGATTTCAAAATAATTTGGCAGAAATGTTCACTATGACAAGGCGTTGTGTTGTGTACAATTCCCATGCCTGTAGGTCCAAGGTCAAGGTCACTATTACTAAAACCAGAATTTTCTTGTCTGGGCTGTGAGTTTGTTATTACTTATTAGATTTTCAATTAACTTGCTATAAATGTTCACCATGACAAACATGCATAGCGGGGGCATCCGTGTCCTATGGACACATTTCTAGTAATTTTTTTGTTGACATATTGTTGTTGTTGTTGCCGTTTGTCGAGGATCGTGATTAAATTTGGAAAATAACATTTATGAATTAAAGAAGGTTTCAAGGGTATATTACATTGAAATATGTAAAAAAAAATGTGATCCGTTTATTTGAAGTTGTTTTTAAGTTTTTAGTTTAGAATGAAACACTAGTTGGAAGAAAAATACAAAAGTCATAAGTTTTCGCGACCATGCTTTACAAGTTAAAATGACTTCTAACTTAAAATTGCAATTTTTATTTATCCAAATTAGTTTTGAAACACATTTCTCCTGTGCAAACCCCCAGCAACATTTTGTGGAATAGATTTATTTAACTAAGTAGATCTATTTTAGTCTCCAAACCGATGATACTGTTGCAGCATAATCATTATCCCCAGACCCCTTGCTTTACAAAAACATTTTAACTTCTACAAAAAACATTGGAAACAGATACTGTGTATCTAAAATAATTAAGTGAGTGAATATATAAAGGATGCATATTTATCTTAAATACAAATAAATATAAGCTGTATTTATTGCATATGAACATTAATTTCTCATTATAAATAATTGCAAAACTACACAACTAAACGTAATGCAACAGTTAAAATAACTTGCTGGTTTTGTGTAGCAAAACGAGTCGCGAAAAAATCTCCCTCATTGGGATTTGAAAAAGTTGGCAGGTCTGATGTATTACTCTCAACATTTTATCGGATATTGAAAATAAATCCTTTGTTTGCATGTTGTTTTGTTATTATCTAACGGGCAGGGTGCTATAAAATTATTACTTTGTGAATTTAACTCACAAAAGTTTATACTGCGGTCATTCGTCTAATGCAGTACTCGTGTATTTGTTTGACCTGTATGCTACAAAAAATGACCATTGATAGAATTTTACTATCTTTTGTGGATAAAAAAATGGGGTCCAATGGTCAACCAGTGGTTATATTGGATTTGGCGATATAGCAGATCGCGATATAGCGGAGCTCCACTGTATATAAAAGGGGTTAAACTGTTTACTTCAATATCTTTTGTACTCTTTGGAAAAAAAACAATAACAAAATAATTAACAGGATCAGATGCAAAATAAACAGGAATTGTTTTAGAATTTTGTGGTTGGTGAAATTACCTCATTCATGTATAGTGTAAGCTTGGCAGCATGTTTTTGGAATCCCCACAGAAAATTTGTCTAAGCTTTCGGACAAAAAGCTAGTGTCAACTGTCAATATTCAATGAGTCTTTACCCTATGTTTTAGTCCAATCAGAATGCCTGAAAAGTCAGTTTTCATATTTTATTTAAATTCCTTATATTGGTGTTCATAGAGGCATTCATCATCCCTTAAAGGAAAATGAGTTTACAGCTATGTGAATGTATACTGAATAACGGATAAAGAGACTAAACCCTTTCCTCTGTATATACACAAATTTTTTGCACATGAGCGACCAGTGTAGATCCAGATCTGCCAGCACATCCATGCTGTCTGATCAGGATCTGCTATGGTTGCATTTTGGTCAGAAATAACCTAACAAATCAAGCGAATAGTTTAGATCTTGATCAGACACTCAGTACAGATGTGCTGGCTGGTCTGGCTCTAAACAGTTCGCCCATGCAATGAAGGTGTAGCAATATAGGAAAGGGTTAAATATTATCTCTTATATTTCTATTTCTGGTGTACTTCTGGCTTACTCAGCCATGATAACAAATCCTCTGGAATTTTGAACATTATATAGACAATCCCAGAATTGATAAATTGACCGCCGCCATATTGGAAGTCACGTGACTAATTCACCATTACGGTACTGAAGATTCCCGAAAACCTATGACTATGAAGACTACAAAATAACCCTCCACTGTGATAAAACAGTTAAAATTTAACTATGAACTGAAATCATATTAACTGGATAGTTAAAGTATTAAATTTCACAATGATTTTATCGCAAAATCACTTTTTATTATAACTTGTTTTAATTTTATTCATTAGCAAATGACAGTTGTTTTCATCAGTTTACAAGTAAAGAGCAGGGTAAACTATGGTACACTTGGGATCTTCACAAGTCCAAAAAAATCAGACTGTTAACAGTTAAAGTTTAATCATTTCATTTTTAAAATATATGCTTTGACCTGACATTGTTTGTACAAGTCACTGGGCAAAATTTAACAACCACTTATTACTTTTTATCATGTATCAATAAAGCATGCGTAATATGCAAAATGTTCGTACTCCAATACCATTAACCGGGAGTCTTTAAATTTCATATGCGTAGCAAATAAAAAATTAATATTTTTCTTAAATATATGACAATTAGGGCGTAGGCGAACAGTGTAGAACCAGATGGGATGGGATGGATCTGCTAGCTTATCTGGATCTAAACTAGTCAAACATGCGACAAATCCTGATTAAATGGAGTTTTGAAATAAGGTAAAAAAATGAATGATTCCACAATAACTTAAGAGATGATAAGTACCAGTAAGTCATGAAAAGATTGCATAGTGAAATAAATATATAAATACATAACATCGATCGTCATGCTTATTCTATATTAATGGTAACTAATTCAAGTTCCTTAAAACGATTTTTAAAACCTCACAGACTGCAGATTCTGCAACATTGTGATAGTAAATATTGATAACATTTTGGTAACTTTCATCCATGATATATTATCTTTGGAAAGATCAATAGCTGCCCATCAATATCATTAAAAGAGCATCATGTATATAGTAATGGAAAAAGTAAAGCAGCCAAAAATGCATCAGATTTTCATTATTTATGAAGTATTCAATAGTGTTAACACTGTTCAGAAATTACAATCCTTTATGAGAATGCTTTTAACCCTTTAATCCACACACAAGGATTTAATTGCACGTGTGAATGGTGTAGATCCAGATCAGCCAGCTTATCTGTGCTGCCTGAATCAGGATCTACGATGTTTTGTTTCCTTCTTAATTCGAAATAACCTTATGAATCAAAACGTGAATAGTTCAGATCCTGATCAGACGGCATAAATATGCTAGCTGGTCTGGATTAGTTCATTCATGCAATAAAAACCCATAGAGTTAAAATGTGCCGTTATTAAAATTGTAATGTTAGTAATTCATTACTTAAATTTCTTTCCTTTTTTACATTAATTGAAAAAGTGTGTCACAACACTTCTATTTCATGTAAATAGAAGAAGTTTAAGTAATAGGTTGCTGTGTTTCTTTATTCCAATGCTATACATTAATCTTTTCCATCAGTCATTCTTAACAATGATTCTTTAAGATTGCATAATGCTGACACCACTAGTAAATTCTGTCGCCTTTTTTAAAAATAATTTGTGAAACATTTTTAGCTCGACTATTCGAAGAATATGTCGAGCTATTGTACTCACTTGGGCGTCGGCGTCGGCGTCGGCGTCGCCGTCGGCGTCGGCGTCCCGCTTTGGTTAAAGTTTACGTGCAACCTACCCATATCTCAAAAACTACTATAGCTACAGCTTTTAAACTTGGCACACTTATTCATCATCATGTCCCAAGTGTGTATGCCAAGAACCATAACTCTAACTTTCATTTTGATCAAATTATGGCCCTTTTTTGACTTAGAATTTCAGGTTAAAGTTTGCGTGCAAGCTACTGTACAAACTCATAACTTCAATACTACTTATACTACAGCTTTAAAACTTGGCACACTTGTTCGTCATCATGTCCCAAGTGTGTATGCCAAGAACCATAACTCTAACTTTCATTTTGATCAAATTATGGCCCTTTTTCGACTTAGAATTTCAGGTTAAAGTTTGCGTGCAAGCTACTGTACAAACACATAACTTCAATACTACTTATACTACAGCTTTGAAACTTGACACACTTGTTCATCATCATGTCCCGAGTGTGTATGCCAAGAACCATAACTCTAACTTTCATTTTGATCAAATTATGGCCCTTTTTTTACTTAGAATTTCAGGTTAAAGTTTGCGTGCAAGCTACTGTACGAACACATAACTTCAATACTACTTATACTACAGCTTTAACACTTGACACACTTGTTCATCATCATGTCCCGAGTGTGTATGCCAAGAACCATAACTCTATCTTTCATTTTGATCAAATTATGGCCCTTTTTCGACTTAGAATTTAAGGTTAAAGTTTGCGTGCAAGCTACTGTACAAACCCATAACTTCAATACTACTTATACTACAGCTTTGAAACTTTCAGCACTTGTTCATTATCATATCCCGAGTGTGTATGCCAAGAACCATAACTCTAACTTTCATTTTGCTCAAATTATTGCCCTTTTTCGACTTAGAATTCAGGTTAATTTTTGCGTGCAAGCTAGTTTCTTTGATACTTCTTGTTCTATAGCTTTGAAACTTTCAACACTTGTTTACCATCATGACCCTGACTATGTATGCCAAGAACCATAACTCTTTCTTTCACTTTTTAGCTCACCTGAGCCATAGGCTCATGGTGAGCTTTTGTGACCCGTCTTTGTCCGGCGTCCGCCGTCCGTCAACAATTTCCTTTAAACAACATCTCCTCTGAAACCACTTGATGGATTTTAACCAAATTTGTCCTGAAGCATCCTGGCACTGATGTCTACAAAAGTTGTTCAAATCATGACCACAGGGTCAAGGTCAAGGTCACTGCTGCTAAAAATAGAAATTCAGTCTTTGCTCAATTACTTGAGTTTGCTTAGGCCTATTGACTCCAAACTTGGTGTATGGGTAGCTTATATCAAATGGCAGCTTGAGGTTGCTACCCAGGTGTCTGTGATCAAGGTCAAGGTCACTGTTACTAAAAATAGAAATTCAGTCTTTGCTCAATTACTTGAGTTTGCTTAGGCCTATTGACTCCAAACTTGGTGTATGGGTAGCTTATATCAAAAGGCAGCTTGTAGTTGCTACCCAGGTGTCTGTGATCAAGGTCAAGGTCACTGTTGCTAAAAATAGAAATTCAGTCTTTGCTCAATTACTTGAGTTTGCTTAGGCCTATTGACTCTAAACTTAGTGTATGGGTTGCTTATATCAAAAGGCAGCTTGGGGTTGCTACCCAGGTGTCTGTGATAAAGGTCAAGGTCACTGTTGCTAAAAATAGAAATTCAGTCTTTGCTCAATTACTTGAGTTTGCTTAGGCCTATTGACTCCAAACTTGGTGTATGGGTAGCTTATATCAAATGGCAGCTTGGGGTTGCTACCCAGGTGTCTGTGATCAAGGTCAAGGTCACTGTTGCTAAAAAAAGAAATTCAGTCTTTGCTCAATTACTTGAGTTTGCTTAGGCCTATTGACTCCAAACTTGGTTTATGGGTAGCTTATATCAAATGGCAGCTTGGGGTTGCTACCCATATGTCTGTGATTAAGGTCAAGGTCACTGTTGCTAAAAATAGAAATTCAGTTTCTGATTAATAACTTGAGTTTGCTTTGGCATATTGACTCCAAACTTGATGTATGGGTAGCTTATATCAAATGGCAGCTTGGGGTTGCAACCCAGGTGTCTGTGATTAAGGTCAAGGTCACTGTTCTTAAAAATATAAATGCAGTTTCTACTTAATTACTTGAGATTGCTTTGGCCTATTGACTCCAAACTTGGTATATGGATAGCTTATATCCAGAGGCAGCTTGGGGTTGCTACCCAGGTGTCTGTGATTAAGGTCAAGGTCACTGTTACTAAAAATAGAAATTCAGTTTCTACTTAATTACTTGAGATTGCTTTGGCCTATTGACTCCAAACTTGGTATATGGATAGCTTTAATTAAGAGGCAACTTGGGAAAGCTACCTACGTGTCTGTGATCAAGGTCAATGTCACTGTTGCTTAAAATAGAAATTCAGTTTCCACTTAATAACTTGAGTTTGCTTTGGTTTTTTGACTCCACACTTGGTGTATGAGTAGCTTATATTAAGAGGCAGCTTGGGATTGCTACCCAGGTGTCTCTGATCAAGGTAAAGGTCACTGTTGCTAAAAATAGAAATTCAGTTTCCACTTAATAACTTGAGTTTGCTTTGGCATATTGACTCCAAACTTGGTATATGGGTAGCTTATAACAAGAGACAAATTGGGATTGCTACCCACGTGTCTGTGATCAAGGTCAAGGTCACTGTTGTTTAAAAATAAAAATTCAGTTTCTGGTTAATAACTTGAGTTTCATACTCAGGTGAGCGATTCAGGGCCATCATGGCCCTCTTGTTTATCAAATTATGGCCCTTTTTCAACTTAGAATTTCTGGTTAAAGTTTGCATGCAAGCTAGTTACTTTCATACTTCTTGTACTATAGCTTTGAAACTAAATACACTTGTTCACCATCATGACCCTGACTATGTATGCCAAGAACCATAACTCTTTCTTTGATTTTTATCAAATTATTGCCATTTTTTTAAGTAGAATTTCAGGTTAAAGTTTGCGTGAAAGCTAGTTACTTTGATACTTCTTGTACTATAGCTTTTGAAAGTTGTTCACTATCATGACCCTGACTATGTATGCCAAGAACCATAACTCTTCCTTTGATTTTTATCAAATTATTGCCCTTTGTAGACTTAGAAATTAGGGTTAAAGTTTGCATGCAAGCTGGTGAAACCTCATAACTTTCATTCCATAACTTTCATTCCAACACCTCTACCACCCCCACCCACCCACCCATCCAACCACCCACCCATGACCACCCACCACCACCACCACCCACCACCACCGACAACCACCACCACCACCACCCTCCACCAACCATCACTACCCACCACCACCACCCACCCACCACCACCCACCACAACCACCACCAACCATCATTACCCATCACCACCCCCCCACCACCACCACCACGCACCCTCCACCACCCACCGCCCATTACCACCCACCACCCATTACCACCACCCACCACCTATTACCACCACCCACCACCACCACCACCCACACACCACCAGCCACCACCACCGCCCACCACCACCACCCACCACCACCGCCCACCACCACCCACCACATCCACCACCACCCACCACCATCACCCACCACCACCACCACCCACACCACCACCCACCACCACCACCGCCCACCACCACCAACCACCACCCACCACACTCACTACCACCCACCACCACCACTCACCACCACCACCACCCACCCACCCACCACCACCACCACCCACCACATCCACCTCCCACCACCACCACCCCCTCCCACCCACCCATCACCACGCACCCACCCACCACCACTACCACCCACCACCAACCACCACCACCCACCACCATCACCCACCACCACCAACCACTACCATCACCAACCACCACCACCCACCACCACCACCCACCATCACCTACTACCACCCACCACCACCACCACCCACCACCACCCATCACCACCCACCACCACCAACCACCACCCACCACATCCACCACCACCACAACGTAAAATTTATTGATTTCATATCTTGGATTATGAAACTTTTGTTCATGTGTGTGTTGGGTGTCATAAACTCCTGAATCACTCTCCAGTTTGAATGAAGCCCAGTTTAAAATGTGCTTAAATATGTCTGACTTCGAATAGTCGAGCTTGCAGTCGTTTCCGACTGGCTCTTGTTATATTGAGTATTTTGTAAGAGTTCATATATATAATTCTAAAAGAGTAGACCAATATAAAAAATAAATCAGCACTTCTGGTTTGTTTGGAAGTTTTCTTCAGTACCGTAATGGCCAAAACGGAGAGTATTCAGGGGAAGTTATTCGGGCGTTACCGATTTCTGGGATTGTCTATACCCTGGAAAGCTTCCCAGAAATATATTCATGTATAAAATTTTTTTTCAATTTTAAAATGTTTTCTTTATTGTCTATTTCAGATCTTACATGTAGGATGGAGTATGCAGGACCTGCACCCCTTTCCTTGCTGGAGGGAGCCTGCATCCCTGTTAGTGCCCCACCCTCATCTGAGGAGGTCTGTGTCCCTGTTAGGGAGTATGTCTCTCAGGACTTGAACTCCATTGAGGAGGTTGTTCTGGGAGAGGACTCGGTCGCTGCGGATTTCTCCATTGAGGAGCTCCGTCAGGCAGACCTTGAGGAGCCGGGGGCGCTCCAGCTTTCAGTCATTTCTCTAGACTCCTTCATGGCCGATCCTGAAAGCTCTGTCGAGTCAGTTGATGACTCAGACATTCTGGGGGCGGTGGCTGCGCTCTTCCCTGAGCCAGCTGAACTGGTTAGGTGTCCTGGGGTTAATGTGGTTCCTCTCCGTCGGTCCCAGCGCACCCGCAGACCTCCTGATAGGTATGTCCCCAGTCCCATCCGTCCAAGCGGGAGGAAGAGGAGGTAGTTTGTATGTATATGTTGTAATATAATATTTCACAAACCTGCACTCTGCACCAAAAAAAAAAAAAAAAAAAAAAAAAAAAACCCACTGTTTATACTTAATTGCACATTGTTATTTTTTCCAGACTTCAAGTGCCACATTTTCTTAAGTTAGGTTTTTTCTTTTGGGGTATTTTCTTTCTAACAGTACTTTGTTCCATGATGCACATCTTTTGGGGTGGGCGAACAGTATGTATCCTGATCAGTGGATTCTGATCAGTGTCTATTCTGATCGCTCTTTAAATTATTAGATTATTTCTGACAAAAAGTTACATTTTTCTATTTTGGGTACCTTTTTTCCAGCAGTACTTAATTCCATTATATACATCTTTATGGGTGGGTGGGGGGAGCAAACAGTGTGGATCCTGATCAGTGGATTCTGATCAGGATCTATTCTGATCGCTCTTTAAATTATTAGATTATTTCTGACAAAAGGTTACGTTTTTCAATTTTGGGTATCTTTTTTTCCAGCAGTACTTAATTCCATTATATACATCTTTATGGGTTTGTGGGGGGAGCAAACAGTGTGGATCCTGATCAGTGGATTCTGATCAGGGTCTATTCTGATCGCTCTTTAAATTATTAGGTTTTTTCTGACAAAAAGTGAACAGTGTTGATCCAGATCAGATGGCAGATGTTTATCCATATACCACTAAAGACTCCCGCATTAAAATGGATGTGCCAGATGATCTGGATTTGAACTGGTCACTATAAATGCAAATTTATGGAGTAAATGGGTAAATAACAGAAGAAATTATTAGATGGTGGAAGGGGAAATCAAATGTGGCATTTGTTGTCTGATATTGAAGAACTTTTCGAATTGGTCAGAACATCAATTTCATTTCCAGTAGGCGTCTTTAAAAATTTATTTCTATGATTGACTTTCTAAAAGTTTTGTAAATGGTTTCATATAACAATTTTTCATAAAATTTAAAGACAGATTAATATAATATGCATATTAAATTTTAGTAGCCGTTAATTTTTTAAATTTTACTGTTCAAAGAATTTAGACCTGGCGATAGAAATACTTTATAAGAGTGTCTTCTAATCTTGTTGAAAACAGTACTGAACACTATTGAGTTGACAATATCTTCGCTTCCTTTCCATTTTGAAATCGCTCCGGCTCTACTCCGCTCCGCTCTCTACTACGCTTCGCACTAGTTATTCGATTGTAGGACTCCTTGTAATCGCTCCAGCTTTGCGCGTCAATTTCAAGAGTTTCAGTACTCAGTATTTAGAATGACCAATTAGAAAAGTTTCTTATTGTACTATATATTACCTATGCCGATTCTTCCTCATTCCATAATTTAAATTTTCTGTTCTTATCCAGTAAGTGAGTCTGTTTCTATGACATCTCTGTTGAGATTATTCAGTGGGAAACTTGGTTGATGCAGATGTCTCCATTGAGGAGTTCTGCTGAGACATTAAGGAGACAGTTCATTTGATAAATTCAGGTTACATGTATCGGAAGAATGAAAACAACATATCATTCACAAAGGCAGCCATTAGCAAATGGGAAGCATATAGATGTTGGGGAAGCCATAGCTTATAAATGAAGGGCATTTGCAAGTGGTGAACAGATGATGTTTATTCACCACTTGCCAACTGCTTCCACATATACCCGATATCTTTCCTAACATCAATCTGGGCACCTCTTGCTGATGTCTTCCATTGATAAGCTATGTCTTTTCAAACATCCATCTGCTTACCACTTGCCAATGGCTGCCAATGTTACATGATATGTTGTTTCATTGTTAATTGTTAAGTGTCCAGGTTACATGTTTGCTTAGGTTGTGTCCAGGTTACATGTTTGCTTAGGTTATTTATGTAAGGACTTTACAAGAAATTGTTTAGTGGCAAACTTGGTTGATGCAGATGTCTCCATTTAGGAGTTCTGTCCAACAGCTTTGATTTTTAAGTGTCCAAGGTTACATGTTTGCTTAGGTTATTTGTGTTAGTACTTTTCATTCTTAAGTGTCTAGGTTACTTGTTTTAAGAGATTGTTGAATGGCAAACTTGGTTGATGCAGATGTCTCTTTTGAGGTGTTCTGTCTGACAGCTTTCATTCTTAAGTGTCCAAGGTTACATGTTTGCTTAAGTTTTTTTTGTGTTAGGACTTTTTCATTCTTAAGTGTCCAGGTTACATGTTTTAAGAGATTGTTGAGTAGCACACTTGGTTAATGCAGATGTCTATATTAAGGAGTTCTGTCTGACAACCTTTATTCTTAAGTGTCCAGGGTTACATGTTTGCTTAGGTTATTTGTGTTAGGACTTTTCATTCTTAAGTGTCCAGGTTACATGATTAAAGAGATTGTTGAATGGCAAACTTGGTTGATGCAGACGTCTCCATTGAGGCATTCTGTCTGACAGCTTTCATTCTTAAGTGTCCAAGGTTACATGTTTGCTTAGGTTATTTGTGTTAGGACTTTTCATTCTTAAGTGTCTAGGTTAACATGTTTTAAGTGATTGTTGATTGGCAAACTTGGTTGATGCCGATGTCTATATTGAGGCGTTCTGTTTGACAGCTTTCATTCTTAAGTGTCCAAGGTTACATGTTTGCTAAGGTTATTTGTGTTCGGACTTTTCATTCTGAAGTGTCTAGGTTAACATGTTTTAAGAGATTTTTGAGTGACAAACTTGGTTGATGCAGCTGTATCATTGAGGAGTGTCCATCAGATCTTCATTCTTCAGTGTCAATTCTTACATGTTAGGTACCATTCAATCCATTCAAGGAAGAGGAAGAGGAGGTGTTAGTTTTTGCATGTTTTGCACCCCTGACTTAAGTGCCATATTTTCTGTAGTTTTGTTTTTCTTTTTTGGGTATCTTTTTTCAGCAATGGAAGTATATACATCTTTATTGGTGGGGGGGGGGGGGGGGCAGTGTGGATCCTGATCAGTGGATTCTGATCAGAGTCTATTCTGATCAATCTTTAAATTATCGTTTTTTTTTCTGACAAAAAATGAACAGTTTGGATCCAGATCAGATATGGATGTGCCAGATGATCTGGATTTGAACTGGTCACTATAAATGCATAGTTATGGAGTAAATGGTTAAATAACAGAAGAAATTATTAGATGGTGGTAGGGGAAATCAAATGTGGCATTTGTTAGGCTGATATTGAAGAACTTTTCGAATTGGTCAGAACAGAAAACAGTACTGAACACTATGGAGTTGACAATTTCTTCGCTTCGTTTCCATTTTGAAATCGCTCCGGCTTCGCTGTCAGTTTCAGGTGTTGCAGTACTGTATTTAGGATGACAAATTAGAAAAGTTTCTTATTGTGCATGTATAATATGTAACCTATGCTGATTCTTCCTCTTTCCTTTGATTTAAATTTTTTGTTCTTGTCCGCTTAGGGAGTCTGTCTCTATGACATCTCTGTTAATCAGCAGGTTATTCAGTGGGAAACTTGGTTGATGCAGACGTCTCCATTGAGGAGTTCTGTCTGACAGCTTTCATTCACAAGTGTTTAATGTTACATGTTTGCTTAGGTTATTTGTGTTACGACTTTTCATTCTTAAGTGTCCAAGTTAACATGATTTAAGTGATTGTTGATTGGCAAACTTGGTTGATGCAGACGTCTCCATTGAGGAGTTCTGCTGAGACATTAAGGAGACTGTTCATTTGATAAATTCAGGTTACATGTATCGGAAGAATGAAAACAACATATCATTCACATTTAAGGCAGCCATTGGCAAATGGGAAGCATATAGATGTTGGGGAAGCCGTAGCTTATAAATGAAGGGCATTTGCAAGTGGTGAACAGATGATGTTTATTCACCACTTGCCAACTGCTTCCACATACACCCGATATCTTTCCTAACATCAATCTGGGCACCTCTTGCTGATGTCTTCCATTGATAAGTTATGTCTTTTCAAACATCCATCTGCTTACCACTTGCCAGTGGCTGCCAATGTTACATGATATGTTGTTTCATTGTTAATTGTTAAGTGTCCAGGTTACATGTTTGCTTAGGTTGTGTCCAGGTTACATGTTTGCTTAGGTTATTTATGTAAGAACTTTACAAGAGATTGTTTAGTGGCAAACTTGGTTGATGCAGATGTCTCCATTTAGGAGTTCTGTCCAACAGTTTTGATTTTTAAGTGTCCAAGATTACATGTTTGCTTAGGTTATTTGTGTTAGTACTTTTCATTCTTAAGTGTCTAGGTTACTTGCTTTAAGAGATTGTTGAATGGCAAACTTGGTTGATGCAGATGTCTCTTTTGAGGTGTTCTGTCTGACAGCTTTCATTCTTAAGTGTCCAAGGTTACATGTTTGCTTAAGTTTTTTTGTGTTAGGACTTTTTCATTCTTAAGTGTCCAGGTTACATGTTTTAAGAGATTGTTGAGTAGCACGCTTGGTTAATGCAGATGTCTATATTAAGGAGTTCTGTCTGACAGCTTTCATTCTTAAGTGTCCAAGGTTACATGTTTGCTTAGGTTATTTGTGTTAGGACTTTTCATTCTTAAGTGTCTAGGTTACATGATTTAAGAGATTGTTGAATGGCAAACTTGGTTGATGCAGACGTCTCCATTGAGGCGTTCTGTCTGACAGCTTTCATTCTTAAGTGTCCAAGGTTACATGTTTGCTTAGGTTATTTGTGTTAGGACTTTTCATTCTTAAGTGTCTAGGTTAACATGTTTTAAGTGATTGTTGATTGGCAAACTTGGTTGATGCCGATGTCTATATTGAGGCGTTCTGTTTGACAGCTTTCATTCTTAAGTGTCCAAGGTTACATGTTTGCTAAGGTTATTTGTGTTCGGACTTTTCATTCTGAAGTGTCTAGGTTAACATGTTTTAAGAGATTTTTGAGTGACAAACTTGGTTGATGCAGCTGTATCATTGAGGAGTGTCCATCAGATCTTCATTCTTCAGTGTCAATTCTTACATGTTAGGTACCATTCAATCCATTCAAGGAAGAGGAAGAGGAGGTGTTAGTTTTTGCATGTTTTGCACCCCTGACTTAAGTGCCATATTTTCTGTAGTTTTGTTTTTCTTTTTTGGGTATCTTTTTTCAGCAATGGAAGTATATACATCTTTATTGGTGGGGGGGGGGGGGGGGCAGTGTGGATCCTGATCAGTGGATTCTGATCAGAGTCTATTCTGATCAATCTTTAAATTATCGTTTTTTTTCTGACAAAAAATGAACAGTTTGGATCCAGATCAGATATGGATGTGCCAGATGATCTGGATTTGAACTGGTCACTATAAATGCATAGTTATGGAGTAAATGGTTAAATAACAGAAGAAATTATTAGATGGTGGTAGGGGAAATCAAATGTGGCATTTGTTAGGCTGATATTGAAGAACTTTTCGAATTGGTCAGAACAGAAAACAGTACTGAACACTATGGAGTTGACAATTTCTTCGCTTCGTTTCCATTTTGAAATCGCTCCGGCTTCGCTGTCAGTTTCAGGTGTTGCAGTACTGTATTTAGGATGACAAATTAGAAAAGTTTCTTATTGTGCATGTATAATATGTAACCTATGCTGATTCTTCCTCTTTCCTTTGATTTAAATTTTTTGTTCTTGTCCGCTTAGGGAGTCTGTCTCTATGACATCTCTGTTAATCAGCAGGTTATTCAGTGGGAAACTTGGTTGATGCAGACGTCTCCATTGAGGAGTTCTGTCTGACAGCTTTCATTCACAAGTGTTTAATGTTACATGTTTGCTTAGGTTATTTCTGTAAGGACTTTTCATTCTTAAGTGTCCAAGTTAACATGATTTAAGTGATTGTTGATTGGCAAACTTGGTTGATGCAGACGTCTCCATTGAGGAGTTCTGCTGAGACATTAAGGAGACTGTTCATTTGATAAATTCAGGTTACATGTATCGGAAGAATGAAAACAACATATCATTCACATTTAAGGCAGCCATTGGCAAATGGGAAGCATATAGATGTTGGGGAAGCCGTAGCTTATAAATGAAGGGCATTTGCAAGTGGTGAACAGATGATGTTTATTCACCACTTGCCAACTGCTTCCACATACACCCGATATCTTTCCTAACATCAATCTGGGCACCTCTTGCTGATGTCTTCCATTGATAAGTTATGTCTTTTCAAACATCCATCTGCTTACCACTTGCCAGTGGCTGCCAATGTTACATGATATGTTGTTTCATTGTTAATTGTTAAGTGTCCAGGTTACATGTTTGCTTAGGTTGTGTCCAGGTTACATGTTTGCTTAGGTTATTTATGTAAGAACTTTACAAGAGATTGTTTAGTGGCAAACTTGGTTGATGCAGATGTCTCCATTTAGGAGTTCTGTCCAACAGTTTTGATTTTTAAGTGTCCAAGATTACATGTTTGCTTAGGTTATTTGTGTTAGTACTTTTCATTCTTAAGTGTCTAGGTTACTTGCTTTAAGAGATTGTTGAATGGCAAACTTGGTTGATGCAGATGTCTCTTTTGAGGTGTTCTGTCTGACAGCTTTCATTCTTAAGTGTCCAAGGTTACATGTTTGCTTAAGTTTTTTGTGTTAGGACTTTTTCATTCTTAAGTGTCCAGGTTACATGTTTTAAGAGATTGTTGAGTAGCATGCTTGGTTAATGCAGATGTCTATATTAAGGAGTTCTGTCTGACAGCTTTCATTCTTAAGTGTCCAAGGTTACATGTTTGCTTAGGTTATTTGTGTTAGGACTTTTCATTCTTAAGTGTCCAGGTTACATGATTTAAGAGATTGTTGAACCGCAAACTTGGTTGATGCAGACGTCTCCATTGAGGCGTTCTGTCTGACAGCTTTCATTCTTAAGTGTCCAAGGTTACATGTTTGCTTAGGTTATTTGTGTTAGGACTTTTCATTCTTAAGTGTCTAGGTTAACATGTTTTAAGTGATTGTTGATTGGCAAACTTGGTTGATGCCGATGTCTATATTGAGGCGTTCTGTTTGACAGCTTTCATTCTTAAGTGTCCAAGGTTACATGTTTGCTAAGGTTATTTGTGTTCGGACTTTTCATTCTGAAGTGTCTAGGTTAACATGTTTTAAGAGATTTTTGAGTGACAAACTTGGTTGATGCAGCTGTTTCATTGAGGAGTGTCCATCAGATTTTCATTCTTTAGTGTCAATTCTTACATGTTAGGTACCATTCAATCCATTTAAGGAAGAGGAAGAGGAGGTGTTAGTTTTTGCATGTTTTGCACCCCTGACTTAAGTGCCATATTTTCTGTAGTTTTGTTTTTCTTTTTTTGGGTATCTTTTTTCAGCAATGGAATTATATACATCTTTATTGGTGGGGGGGGGGGGACAGTGTGGATCCTGATCAGTGGATTCTGATCAGAGTCTATTCTGATCAATCTTTAAATTATCAGGTTTTTTCTGACAAAAAATGAACAGTTTGGATCCAGATCAGATGGCAAATGTTTATCCATATACTACTTGCCTTTACTCCCACATAAAATATGGATGTGCCAGATGATCTGTATTTAAACTGGTCACTACAAATGCATATTTATGGTTTATATTTGTAAATGGCTAAATAACAGAAGAAATTTTTAGGTGATGGAAGGGGAAATCAAATGTGGCATTTGTTAGGCTGATATTGAAGAACTTTTCGAATTGGTCAGAACAGAAAACAGTACTGAACACTATTGACAATTTCTTCGCTTCGTTTCCGTTTTGAAATCGCTCAGGGTTCGCGTGTCAGTTTCAAGTGTTGCAGTACTGTATTTAGGATGACCAATTAGAAAATTTCCTATTGTGCATGTTTTATTATATGTAACCTTTGCTGATTCTTCCTCTTTCCTTAAATTTAAATTATCTGTTCTTATCTGGTTAGGGAGTTTGTTTCAGTGACATCTCTGTTAAAGAGGTTATTCAGTGTGAAACTTGGTTGATGCTGATGTCTGTATTGAGGAGTTCTGTCTGACAGCTTTCATTCTTAAGTGTCCAAAGTTACATGTTTGCATAGGTTATTTCTGTAAGGACTTTTCATTCTTAAGTGTCCAGGTTACATGTTTTAAGGGATTAATGAGTTGCAAACTTGGTTAATGCAGATGCCTATATTGAGGAGTTCTTTCTGACAGCTCTCATTTTTAAGTATCCAATGTTACATGTTTGCTTAGATTATATCTGTTAGGACATTTCATCCTTAAGTATCCAGGTTAATATGGTTTAAGAGATTGGAGTCTTTCTCAATGACATGTCTGTTTAAGAGATTGTTTATTGGCAAACTTGGTTAATGATCATGTCTGTATTGAGGAGTTCTGTCTGACAGCTTTCATTCTTAAGTGTCCAAGGTTACATGTTTGCTTAGATTATCTCTGTGATGACTTATCATTCTTAAGTCTCCAGGTTACATGTTTTAAGAGATTTTTGAGTGGCAAACATGGTTAATGCAGATGTCTCCATTAAGGAGTTCTGTCTGACAGCTTTCATTCTTAAGTGTCTAAGGTTACATGTTTGCTTAGGTTATTTCTGTTAGGACTTTTCACAGTGTCCAGGTGAACATTTTTAAGAGATTGTTGAGATGCAAACTTGGTTTATGCAGATGTTTCCATTGAGGAGTTATGCCGAGATATAAAGGAGCTTGTTCACTATATAAATTCAGGTTACAAATGTCTGATGAATGTAAACAACATATCATGTCACAAAGACTGATAGATGTTAGCGAAGACATAGCTTGTTAATGAAAGCCATCAGCAAGTGGTGTGTAGATGATGTTTATTCACCACTTGCCAACAGCTTCCACATATACCCTATATATTTCCTAACATTGATCTGGGCACTTCTTGCTGATGTCTGGAATTTATGAGCTATGTCTTCTCAAACATCCATCTGTTTTGTAATGTGGTATGTTGTTTCATTGTTCAAAGCTGTCATTCTTAAGTGTCCAGGTTACATGTTTTAAGAGATTGTTTAGTGTCAAACTTGGTGAATGATGATCTCTGTATTGAAGAATTCTGTCTGACAGCTTTAATTCTTAAGTGTCCAAGGTTACATGTTTGCTTAGGTTATTTCTGTTAGGACTTTATTCTTAAGTGTCCAGGTTACATGTTTTAAGGGATTGTTTAGTGTCAAACTTGGTGAATGATGATGTCTGTATTGAGGAGTTCTGTCTGACAGCTTTTATTCTCAAGTGTCCAAGGTTACATGTTTGCTTAGGTTATTTCTGTTAGAACTTTTCATTCTTAATTGTCCAGGTTACATGTTTTCAAAGAGATTTCTGGAGTTGCAAACTTGGTTAATGCAGACTTCTCTATTGAGAAGGCCTGTCTGACAGCTCTCATTCTTAAGTGTCCAAGATTACATGTTTGCTTAGGTTATTTCTGTTAGGACTTTTCATTCTTAACTGTCCAGGTTACATGTTTTAAAAGAAATTTCTTGAGTTGCAAACTTGGTTAATGCAGATTTCTCTATTGAGAAGTTCTGTCTGACAGCTCTCATTCTTAAGTGTCCAAGATTACATGTTTGCTTAGGTTATTTCTGTTAGGACTTTTTAAAGTGTCCAGTTGAACATGTTTTAAGAGATTGTAAAGAGGCAAACTTGGTTGATGCAGATTTCTCTATTGAGAAGTTCTGTCTGACAGCTCTCATTCTTAAGTGTCCAAGATTACATGTTTGCTTAGGTTATTTCTGTTAGTACTTTTCAAAGTGTCCAGTTGAACATGTTTTAAGAGATTGTAAAGAGGCAAACTTGGTTGATGCAGATTTCTCTATTGAGAAGTTCTGTCTGACAGCTCTCATTCTTAAGTGTCCAAGATTACATGTTTGCTTAGGTTATTTCTGTTAGGACTTTTCAAAGTGTCCAGTTGAACATGTTTTAAGAGATTGTAAAGAGGCAAACTTGGTTAATGCAGATTTCTCTATTGAGAAGTTCTGTCTGACAGCTCTCATTTTAAGTGTCCAAGATTACATGTATGCATAGGTTATTTCTGTTAGGACTTTTCAAAGTGTCCAGGTGAACATGTTTTAAGAGATTGTAAAGAGTCAAACTTGGTTGATGCAGATGTTTCCATTGAGGAGTGTCCATCAGATTTTCATTCTGTAATGTCAAGGCTTACATGTTAGGTACCATTCATTCCATCCAAGGAAGAGGAAGAGGAGGTGTTAGTTTTTGCATGTTTTGCACCCCTGACTTATGTGCCACATTTTATGTTGTTAATTTTGTTTTCATTTTGGGAACCTTTTTCCAGCAGTACTTAGTTCCATTTTATACATGTTTAGTTGGAGGTGGGGGTGGCAAATAGTGTGAATCCTGATCAGTGGATTTTGATCAGGGTCTATTCTGATTGCTCATTAAATTATTAGGTTATTTCTGACAAAAAGTGAACAGTGTTGATCCAGATCAGATGGCATATGTTTATCCATATACCACCTGCCAAAGACTCCCAGGTAAAATATGGATGTGCCAGATGATCTGTATTTAAACTGGTCACTACAAATGCATATTTATGGAGTATATTTGTAAATGGGTAAATAACAGAAGAAATTATTAAGTGGTGGAAGGGAAAATCAAATGTGCCATTTGTTAGGCTGATATTGAAGAACTTTTCAAATTGGTCAGAACAGAAAACGGTACTGAACACTGGAGTTGACAATTCCTTCGCTTCGTTTCCATTTTGAAATCGCTCCGGCTTCGCGAGTCAGTTTCAGGAGTTGCAGTACTGTATTTAGGATGACAAATTAGAAAAAATTCTTATTGTGCATGTATTATATCTAACCTATGCTGATTCTTCCTTTTTCCACAGCATCTTGGACTGATGTCCATTACTAATAAGTGTTTTGATTGTTTCAGATAATTTCAGCTTCTGATGTGCAGTGGGGTTCCAAGGCAGCATCCTGGACTGATGTTCACCACTAATGAGTGTTTTGATTGTTTCAGATATTTTCAGCTTTGATGTGCAGTCGGGTTCCAAGGCAGCATTCCTTACTGATGTTCACCACTAATAAGTGTTTTGATTTTTTTCAGATATTTTCAGCTCTGATGTGCAGTGGGGTTCCAAGGCAGCATCCTGGACTGATGTTCACTACTAATGAGTGTTTTGATTGTTTCAGATAATTTCAGCTTCTGATGTGCAGTCGGGTTCCAAGGCAGCATCCTGGACTGATGTTCACCACTAATGAGTGTTTTGATTGTTTCAGATATTTTCAGCTTCCGATGTGCAGTGGGGTTCCAAGGCCGCTTTCCTTACTGATGTTCACTACTAATGAGTGTTTTGATTGTTTCAGATATTTTCAGCTCTGATGTGCAGTGGGAACCAAAGCAGCTTCCAGGACTGATGTTCACTACTAATGAGTGTTTTGATTGTTTCAAATATTTTCAGCTCTGATGTGCAGTTGGGTTCCAAGGCAGCATCCTGGACTGATGTTCACTACTAATGAGTGTTTTGATTGTTTCAGATATTTTCAGCTCTGATGGGCAGTGGGAACCAAGGCAGCATCCAGGACTTATGTTCACTACTAATGAGTATTTTGATTGTTTCAGATATTTTCAGCTCTGATGTGCTGTGGGTGACCAAAGCAGCTTCCAGGACTGATGTTCACTACTAATGATTGTTTTGATTGTTTCAGATATTTTCAGGTTCTGATGGCAGTGGGGGAACCAAATCAGGATCCTGGACTGATGTTCACTACTTATTAGTGCTTTGTTTCAAAAAAAATTTCAGCCTCAGATGTGCAGTTGGGGAAGAAATCAGCATTCTGGACTGATTTTCACTACTTATGAAAGTTTTCATTGTTTCAGATATATAATTCAGGTTACATGTATCGGAAGAATGAAAGCAACATATCATGTCACAAAGGCAGCCATTGGCAAATGGGTAGCAGATAGATGTTAGGGAAGACAAAGCTTATAAATGAAAGCCATCAGCAAGTGTTGTGTAGATGATGTTTATTCACCACTTGCCAACAGCTCCCACATATACCCTATATCTTTCCTAACATCAATCTGGGCATCTCTTGCTGATGTCTTCCATTGATAAGCTAAGTCTTCTCTAACATCCGTCTGTTTACCACTTTGCCAGTGGCTGTCATTGTTACATGATTAGTTGTTAAATTGTTCAAATATTGATAATCTGAAGATGTCAGCCAAGTAGCCAGTATAGTAGCTGTATCCTCGACTGATGTTCACTTCTAAAGAGTGTTTTGATTGTTTCAGATAGTTTCAGCTTCTGATGTGAAATGGGGGACCAAAGCAGCTTCCAGGACTGAAGTTCACTACTAATGTGTGTTTTGATTTTTTTCAGATATTTTTAGGTTCTGATGTGCAATGGGGGACCAAAGCAGCTTCCAGGACTGATGTTCACTACTAATGAGTGTTTTGATTGTTTCAGAAATTTTTAGGTTCTGATGTGCAATGGGGGACCGAAGCATTTTCCAGGACTGATGTTCACTACTAATGAGTGTTTTGATTGTTTTAGATATTTTCAGCTTCTGATGTGAAATGGGGGACCAAAGCAGCTTCCAGGACTGATGCTCATTACTAATTAGTGATTTGATTGTTTCAGATATTTTCAGCTTTTGCTGTGGAGTGGGGGACCAAATCAGCTTCCAGGACTGATGTTCATTACTAATGAGTGTTTTGATTGTTTCAGATATTTTCAGCTTCAGATGTGCTGTGGGGGACCAAAGCAGCTTCCAGGACTGATGTTCACTACTAATGAGTGTTTTGATTGTTTCAGATATTTTCAGCTTCTGATGTGCAACAGTGCGAAAAGTGGAAGCCAATATTGTCATTCGGTTGAAAAGACCTTCAATCAAGATCCAAGAATGCAGATGGAAACCCCTCTGTCAAGAGTGAAGTCTTTCCATGCTGAAGAAGGTAAGATGTTAAAAATCGTTATTGTTTCTGTTGTTTACCTTGTGAGATGTGTTTTGTTATAGACCAAAAACATAAAAGGTGGAAACAATATCTGTCATGACTTAAGGCATCGCCACACTCCTCCCAATTCTATTCATCGTTAAAATAAAAATCATCAAATCTCAGTAATGACAAAATGCCATTCAATGAAACTTTGCACAAATGAAGGTTACTAATGTATCTTTATTTTGCATACAGAAAGACAACTAAGAAAAGTAAAGAAACAAAACTAGACCTAAAAATTCCTTGAATTCTATTTACATAAATTCACAAAAACTAGGCGATGCAGCACATAACTTTAAATTCCCTCTTGAGCGTAATGATACTGACAAGAAAATGTTGTGTACTTTGTAAAAAACGTTCAACTATTAAAAGAGAAATCAGTGATTGTCATCCGTTTACGCGACCAGGAAATTGAAGGTCAAACACACTTTTACTAATATCTCGTAAAGTTTTCATAAGTAAATCATGAGGACACAATAAATTGTCAGTATCATATTACTCATGTGGGCATTTAAAATGATGTTTTGTGTTCTTTAGTTTTTGTGAATTTATGTAAATAGAAGTTGAGGGAATTTTTAGATCCTGCTATTTTTCTTTACTTTTCCAATATGTCTTACCATCTGTTAAATAAAGAGACATTAATAACATACACTTGTGCAAAGTTTCATTTAACAGCATTTTGCCGTTATTGAGATTTTGATAATTTTTTTTTATTGATGAATAGAATTGGGAGGAGTGTGGAAGGCCCTTAATGATCCTGATTCCAATTTGAGAAGTATATATCAACACAGAAATTAAAAGGCTGGTTAATGTTACCTTATTTAAACCATTATCAATGATCAACACCCCTGACTTGTTTGAATATGGGTCTGTTTTTATATTAACCATAGGACTGTGTGTTTTTCAAAATGTTAATAACTGAACCCTTTTTTCCCATAGACTCGCCTTTATTGCTTGGGCGAACAGTGTAGATCCACTGTGCTGACTGATCAGGATCTGCACTGTTCACTTTATGATTTGTTAAGTTATTTCTGACCGAAATGAAACCATTGCAGATCCTGATTAGATGGCACGGATGTGAAAGCTGATCTGGATCTACACTGGTTGCACATGGGTAAAAATGTGTATATATGAAGGAAAGGGTTAATGAAAAGGAAAATTCCGTATCAGACTTGAGATGTGTAGGCAAATATGGGTCTGTTGGTCTGGATGTGCACTGTTAGTTTCTTGGTAAAAGATAAAAGCGAGGGAACAGCAGACAGTCTAGGTTTTAAGGTTATAAAACTGAGAATGGAAACCAGTCTCAAATCTCAAATATCTGATTGGCTGAAATGGTGACTGGTCAGATGCTTGAGATTTGAGGCTGGTTTCTGTGCTCAATTTTATAACCTTGGAACCTGATCCAATGGCACAAACGTGCCAGCTGATCTGGATCAACAGTTTAGCTATGTAATAAAAGTTGTCCTTAGAGTAAATTATTAATAAAACTTACTATTGATCACTTAAAGATTATAGGTAATTATTGAAACAAATTTAAGTGATTCAATTCTTTGATTCAGCAAGCAGTATTTGCTCAAGACAGAGTTGTCAGCTTCGTGCAACATAATAATGTTTTATATCCCCCCTCCATTCTTTGTGACAATAACCCTGTTTAATTAAAATTTATAAAAAAGTAGAAAACAAGATGTCTATAAAGTTTTCCTATTTGAAGTCTAAGTTGACAACTTTTCAAAAGGCTGCTAAGTGTTGGAAGTGTCTGAAGTGAAGAAACAATTAAATTTGAACACAGGAGTCGGTCACAGATGAAAGTAGAATAAAGGAATTCAATATGATAATGGAGATGTGTATCATAGAAGAAAAAAATGTTTACTATGGTTATATGCCAATTTAGTTTCACTTCTGTGTCTTATCTCAACATAGTTCCAATAAAAATGAAATTATTAAGTTTCCAGATTCAGATATGGAGAGCTTGCAGCCATATCAGACAATTTCTTTATTTTGTTTAGCTGTATTTGTGCTTTTATGAAAATTATTTTAATTGTATTTCAGGATTACTCTTGAGGAAAGATGATAGTTTGGGGCATTCCTCGGCTTGTGTTAGCAGATTTGACATACACTCGAGTATGGTGAATAAAACTACGGAAAAAAACTGAATTGATCACGTTGCCAGTCTTCCAGAAGATTTAAATGGAGAGACCTTTTCCTGAACAGATAAGAGGGACTTAAAGACATCAAATGTTGGAAAATATCGAACTGTTGAAAATGTGAAACTTAATATCTAAAGTGACTGAATTGATCAAGATACCATTATTTATGAAGAAATAAAATGGAGAGACATTATTCTGAACAGATAAAAGGAAAAATAAAGCCATCAAATGTTGGAAAAAATTATGCAACAGACAGATGAAAATGTGAAAGTTACTGTCTGAGTGACTGAAATGATATGATATCATTATTAATGAAGAAGTTAAATGGAGAGACATTATTCTGAACAGATAAGCGGGACTTAAACCCTTTCCTCCGTATATACACATTTTAACGCAGGCGTGACCAGGGTAGACCCAGATAAGTTGGTGCATGGAGAGACATGTTCTGAACAAACCAGAGGACATTAAATTCATCCAATGTTGGAAGATATCTGACACACAGTTGAAAATTTAAATTTACTTTCATTTAGTGAAGTCTGACCAGTGTGCATCTGTACAGTGATATTTGTTTTATCTTTTTTCCCCATCACCACCTTCTCTTTTATAAAGATATTTCTTGTTCTATATAAAATCAACTGTTTGTAGCAATTTGAAATTGAGTACTTGTGTCTTTAAAAAATTTTTTACTAGGCTAAATTGAGGTTATCGGGAAAATGTATTCCTTCTAAATAGTAGGTTTGTTGTTTAGCATTCTAGTTTACATAATTTGTTGTTTTGATGATTCTGTCATCCTTGCTGAAGTATCCCATGTGTGGACTGGTTGTACAATTTGCAAAACCAGTCAAGGTTTGCAGGCTTACAGTCTCCTCTGTTGTGATGTCTATTATATTTCTTCTACCTTGCATATTTTGTTTCCTGGTATCTGCTACCACTCATTTGTCTGTTTCTTTTTTGTTGATTTCTTCAGTTTTTAATTTGTGTCTATCTTTATTGTACCTCTGAAGACCCCACTGGAAACAAGTTTCAGGGCTTTAATGGGGTGAAAAAATATTTCAATTTTGACTATTTGCTCATATGAGCTTCTGCATGTAATATTTCAGTAGACTCTGTGTTTAAATACAGGAACAATTATCAACATCGGTGTGCTTATGTTAATTGTGATAAAAAGTCTTCACAATACATGTATATGAACAGTTATTTGTAGTGATATAAGATAACTTTATCCTAAACTCCTTCATAAAATACAGGGCTGAAGGTTATAAACTGAGTTTGGAAATCAGTCTCAAATCTCAAGCATCTGATTGGCTGAAATGGCGACTGCTTGAGTTTTGAGACTGGTTTCCATGCTCAGTTTTATAACCTTGGGCACAGGTTTTATTGTGCCTGTGACCAGTTTACATCCAGATCAGCTAGTACATAAAAGCCAAAAGTGAACAGTGCAGATCCTGATCAAAAAGCATGGATCAGGATCTGCACTGCTTGCCATTGGGATAACAACCTTGTCCCATAGAGTTAGAGTTCATTACACGTGTAAACATACTGTGTAAGTTATGTGCAAGTTAAAAATGTATTTTAATGTTATACATGTATTTTACCTAAAATATAAAGTCAGTCTTACAGTTGGATGTACTATGGGATTGCTTTATCTTAAATGTGCAATTGTTGATAGGTCATAGAAAATGACAAAACTGTTTGTGAAAGTTAAATTAATAGCATTTATTAAACAAAAGGTATAAAATTTTCAAGTATATATCACTATATTATATTGGCATTAAATTTGTATGAACCATAAGTTTGATTTTTTTTCACACAGTGAGGAAAATATGTGTTTTATCCGTTTTGAAATGAAATATGACTATTTCTTGATAAAGAAATGAGATCCTCATCTTACAGAAAACAATTGTCATTAAAAGTATGTTATGTAGTTTGTAATCATTTATAACTACTTCTTAAAACAATTGTATGATAATAATTGTATTATCCTTTTATTACCTTGGGTACCATTTAATTATATGGTCATACAGTGTAGATCAGGATCAGCCTTCACATCCATGCAGTCTGATCTGGATTAATACTGTTTTCTTTTTGACCAGTAATAACCTAAGATTCAATAATCTAACAAAAAAATGGCATAGATCCTGATCAGTGCCCAAGGTTATAAAACTGAGCATGGAAACCAGTCTCAAATCTCAAGCATCTGATTGGCTGAAATGGCGACTGGTCGCCATTTCAGCCAATCAGATGCTTGAGATTTGAGACTGGTTTCCAATCTCGGCTTTATATCCTTCAGCCCAGAATACAAGAATGTACAGGTTCATTGCCTAAGAGATAGGAGCCATTTAATTCATGAAGGCTTATGTTATGAAAGCAGAATATTGGTGCTTATTTCAGCTTTATCTTTTCTTTAATATTTTTATTATGACCGATTAAGACAAAATAGTGAATGTGCGGTGAAGCAAAATATGTTTTAAAATTAATATTCAAATATAAGCATAACCCTTGAGTATTTTTTATTAATATCTTATATATTGTGTTTAATCAAAACCTATATTATACACTATTTATATTTTAGGTTTCTGGTTTAATATAAGAAATAGATTATACATAGATTTTAAGTTGTATTATATATAGTGATACATTTGTAGTATATATAGAAAAATGATGTGTTTTGATGGATCATAACAGAGGTGTTCAACTAAGACTTTTTCTCAATTGAGGCCTATTGCGGGTAACCCAGTTTATTTTTATACATAATCTGTTTACATGAATCACAAAAACATATGCAATTTAATATACATGATTGTATATATTATTTAAAGCTTAGTCATTTGTGATTCGTTTATCTAGACACATATATATTGTAATTCAATTTCAAATAAAAAAGGTTTATTACGAAATTTTCTTCAATAAATATTTCTAATACAGTCAAACCTGTGCCAAAGACCACCTGTAAACATAGAACACCTGCTGATAAAGACCACGCTTTATTTGTACCCCTGACTGACCTAAAGAATAAATTAACATGTGAACAAAGATCACCTGCCTTTATAGACCACGTTTTGGTCTTACCCTGAGTGGTCTTTATAGACAGGGTTGAATGTAGAAATATGAAGATAGTTTCAATTTCTTTTATAACTCTATACAGCTTATAATAATATCTTTATACCTTTTTTCAAGTTTTGTAAATTTATCTTGTTAACTAACTCTTATAGTGTATTAGATCATGTATAAACAATTCATATATTATTTAATGAAAACAACTGTAAGCTGTCTTTTATGATCTTTAGATACAATCTTGTTCATCAAGTTTGTCTGTGGCTTTGTGCCACTGCTTCAAACAGTTTTTAAATTCTTCGAAGTTTTGGTTTCAGGTTAAGTTATATATTTTTGAGGTAAATGGCAATGCTTTCTCATAGTCCTAAGAGAAATAACAGTCCAGGTAGATTTTTTTCCAATCGTATCACTTCAAAAGTTGATCATTTTTGTACTCTGCCATATTTGTATTGTTACTATCTTATCAGCACAGAGTTGTTTGTTTTCGGAGTTGTATGTTGGACTAATGTTTGTTTACATTTGACAGATTTAATTATGAGTGCCAAAATGGCTGACCATAGAAAAATATCAAATAATTTATTCATATGTAATAACATGACATTGAAATTGTTTTTATAGATTATTAAGATGTATCTTCTATTATTTTATATTTTCTGTTTATAATCTGAATCTTGTATTATTTGAATAATAAATACAATTTGTTGCTTATACTTTTATTGTTTTTATTTTTCCTCTTTAAAAGTTGGTGGTTATTAGTTTGTACTTTTCTTGATCAGGTTCTAAGGTTATAAAACTGAAAATGGAAACCAGTCTTAAATCTCAAGCATCTGATTGGCTGAAATGGCGACTGGTGGGCATTTTAGTCAATCAAATGCTTGAGATTTAAGACTGGTTTCCAATCTCACCTTTATAACCGACTTAACTGAAGTCCTAGCTGCCAGATTTGTCTGTTAAGTTTAATTTACTAAAGTCCTATTTGTCAGAAACTGATCCAGCTACGTCTTTGTTACTTTGTCTTATTATTTGAAATACCAGCAACCACAAGGACAAGTTTCATAACTCTGGATAATGTTTTGTAACAGTTGTGTCCCTTGGTCAAGTTTTTAGATACTGATTTTTTCTTCACAGCTGGTTTAGTTATCTCCCCTCTTTAAAGTTCATTACACAGCTGCAGAACACTTCAAGGAGCAAATGCAGAAGAGACAAAGTTGTAAAGTTTGGAAGTATCAGCAATGTTTCTTGATCAAATCTGAACTGTGTATAATTTGTGACTGTGTCAAAACTACCAGACATCATTTTACAAGTTTGTCATATAATAATAATTGAAACAGCTTATATACAAATTATACTCTGTATCGTCCCCAGACAAAAATAAGCAAATCACAGCCTATCTTTCAGCAATAGGTTGCCTCTGACCTGAGGAGACTTGTCTGCTCATCAGCACAAAATTCCCTTGCATTGACAATATCCAACTCTGCTTGTGCTACTTCATGGTCTTGTCACCATTTCGTCAACATCGCATTTGTTTCAATGTGAAATGATTAATCTGGAGTAACCTAATTGGCTATGGGAGATAGACATACTTTTTTCCAACAATGAACAAAATTTAATTCCAACATAATGAAGAAACTGAAGGCTTGCTCGTGTACATGAAAATCATTCAACAAATACACTACATGTGCCAAAGATCATACTGGTCACCTTTTCAGCTAATAAGACGCTTGAGATTTGAGACTGGTCTCCAATCTTGGTTTTTTCATAAGTCTGCACAGAGTCCTTTATATTCAAAAGAAAAGAACAACTTGTTACAACAATACAGAGCCTAATATATATGACAAATTCCGTTTGAATATATAGAAGCTGCTTACACAGTAAAATACAATGATTAACAACAAAACATAAATTACAACAAAACATAAGCAGACTTTATTAGAAACTTTTATTATGAAAATGTATTTAGCCAAAATAATTGGTGCAAATGATATATATACAGATAGCAATTTAACATGATCATATGAATAGCAAAATACTGGGAACTTGATAAAGGGAAACAACTCAAATACAACCATTTATCACAAGTAACAGTGATTGTGTCCCATACACACCAGATAATGTTAATACTTGGAATCGCCAAATAAGAATTTCTGATAATATAAAAGCATGCAATATGACTTATCTAAGATCATGGAACTAAGAGCCTTCCTGTTCTGGAATATTTCTGTAGCAAATATAAAGTATTTATAGTTTTTGAGCACTAATTCTAAGACAGCCTGAAATTTAACTTGGTTTAATTCATATTGCAAGTGAGTACTAATGAATTTCCAGAACAAACACTTCAGTTAATAAAAAACCCAAAGCAATATAAATAATTCGTGATGTGACCAAAAATTCACTTAGCCAGTGAGCTGGTTTCTCCACCAGGACTTGAACCTGGATTATTTTTCTTCATCAGAAAAGCGTGTTTCTTTACACTATGGAGATGTTCCCAGCCACCACACATTTCGTGAAATCGTGTTTCTCAATTCAAATGATCTAAAATATAATTCTAACAAAATTTGTGTCCTAAAGTTAATTATGAAACAGGCATGAATGCTGTAGAATAACAAATAGTTCAAAAAAGAAATTACACATGTATAGCTTTTTGCATATTTTTGCTGAAGTTACTTAAACATAAATACATGCAGTGTTTAAAAGTAAAAAGATAAAAAAGGAGTTTTTTACATTACAGAACATGCTTGACTAAGGAATCATCAAATGGAAAAAACATGTGTTACAAATCAATATACAGAATTACACTATCAATTGTCCTTTAACAAAACAGACCAACACTGACTGAAAATATACCCAGCCCTTTGAATGTTTGGCAAGTCCAGTGCACAGTCCAATGTTGATTGATCATTTGTATATTAAAGACTAGTTTCAGTGTTGTTTGAAGATATTAAAGTTTGAAGTTTAAATTCAAATGTAGTTCAAGTTATCTCATAGATTTACTTGAAACATAATGTTGTGTAATAAACAGCTACATGTTTGTACTGAAATCTGCTTTCCTAAAATGAGTTAGATTTATTAGTAACAGTAGATGTATTTTTTATTAATTCTAAAGCTAATTGCATTTATTAAAGATAATATTGTAGGTGCAGTCATTCAAATTAAAGCTATCACTGAAGAAATAATGTTCATAGAGAAATACGAAAAATGTAAACAAATGTGGTTTTTATGGATAATTATGAAGTTTGATGTCAATCAAAGGGAGGCAATCCAATTATAATATGTCAGAATTCCACAGAGAAAAGTTTAACAGATAGCATGCTCGTGATATTCAGGTATTTTTTATGGATTAACAACCATTCTACATGAGCTTGAACATTACTTCATGTATTTACTCAAGAGGGTACTTGAGCTTTACACCAAACACGGTCAGTTACTTTAAATGCATTTTAAACAAGAACCTCAAAGAATGCAGTGGGCTGTCAGTAAACAGTGAGCAGTGGTTGTCAGCTATCAGTGGCTATCATCAAAAAGAAGTTGTCAGCAAATATGTCTTGACAGTCGATCTGAACCATGAAATTCACATTTTTTAGAAGACCACTAGACAATGTTACAAACAAAATATCTTAGGGCTGGGCCTCAAGGTATTCGACAGAAAATTTTAAAAGTGCAAATGGAAACCAGAGTTCTGCATGGAATTAAATTCTTTGAATAACAATGGTAGAAGACCATCCAAGAAACATCTAGGCTACACTTCAATCTTTTGTTTGGAAAAAAGAAAGAAGCATTATAAAGTATTAGCTTTTGTACATGTAGTAAATTAAATCGAGTGTTTTATTATCTCATAGAAACCGGCTATAAAGTTATTAAATCGATCAATTAGGTCAACTTATAATGCGTCAACAAAAGGAATATAATTGTAATATCAAACAAAGCAATCAAGTACTGTACCGCCAATATAAAGCGCTGTACAGTATTTAAAGGCCCATGTCTTTAAAATATGGTTAGCCATCATTTCATCATTGAGACGAATGAAAAAAAAAAACACAAACTGGCTGGGTTTTATCAGCTTCAGTCGAAACATAAAAATAAGCTATGGACTACATCTGTACACTATATCCCTTCCCACGTAAGAAAAAACTTTCTTCGGTGATTTTAAAGAAAGATTTAACAGTTAGTTATCGAACTTCTGCTGCGAATATTTTCACCATATGTTATTATTTACTTTAACACAATTTGCGTCTAGCACAGTTATGTACGGAGTGTAAATGAAAAAATGCGAGTGTACGGTGTAAAGTAGGTAACAAATTCAATTTTCTGCCAAAATAAACTTAAACTTTAGTGCCTGAGCATACACATACACTGATTAAGGAATCGCGTTTAGCGTCGATAGCAGGGAGCGTGAAGCTGGGTACAAGTTGTATTGCAAGACCAAGCGTAAAGTTAAACATTTTAGTATTTTCAAAGAATAAAAGACAGTGTTTAATTGAACCAAACACATTATACTTAGCATAGATATAAATGTTAGAACGCCGTTTCCTTCCGTCTTTACCACCGTGACCATAACTTAAACGAAAAATGTAAAACTCATAGACCTTAGTTCATTCCAAAATGTCTAGAACATTACAGAACAACTCCATAGCGGTAATCCCTCGGGTTATTTTTTGTTAATTGTTTGTGGTGTCTTTTTTTGAAGCTGATCATTTTATTAACCATGCGCGCTCTCTCTCTCTCTCTCTCTCTCTCTCTCTCTCTCTCTCTCTCTCTCTCTCTCCTTCTTCTTCTTCTTGACTGTATGGGGAGGCTGTTGTTTTTGAATGTGGCATTTCCTGATATGCATTTTTCACTTTTTTCATTTTTTAATTCATTTATTAAACAATATTAAATCATGTTCAAGCGTAAATAATCTTTGGTAAAATGGGAAAAGACTACTAGCTATTAAAACTTGTGCATATCTTTAACGAGATTTTATGTTTTTTTTGTAGTTACGATAAATTAACGTGGAAGAAAGTCTCTATTTTTATAATTTCCTACCGATTTTGAGACAACAAAATGGGGCTTCATGGTAGGAAAATATCAACATAATGTCAAGAACTAAGTTTTCACTTAATAAAAACACAACGTGCAAAAAATCAAATACAGTTGAACCTCCCTTAGCAGCCACCTGCATTCAGAAACCACCTTTCTCAAACAGCCAGTTTGATTATGTCCTAAACTGACATCTTGTTCTAAGTTTTAGCTTGCTTTAAAAGCCATCTGTTTTAAGCAGCCACATTTTTGTCACTAGATAGGCTGCTCTATACAGGTTAAGTGTACTGCTTTAAAACCAGATATAATTGTCTCACAATTTTGTTACGTTTACAGAAATTGATAAAGTAATGACAGAGAAATGAATTTAAACATTATCTAGGATGAACTTGACGTCAGTCATTCAACTTTTGTTTTTGGTATTTTGATGTGTTTTTTCTGTGAACAATCAACAACAGTGTTGCAAATAAATAACCAGCGACAATGCGTTTATGCATCACAAGCTTGCAAAACTCCTGTAGTAATGATTTTGTATAATGTATTACGTGAACAGACATACGGACGGACAATACTATCACTATAATACTATACTATCACTATTGCGGACGAAACAAAAAATGTCAAAACAATATATCAAACGATTTTTCCTTCTCGATTATATCTGCTCCTGGTCCCCGCCAATAAATTCGCTTTCTGCTCCATGGACCTGCCCATTTCTTTACTCCAGCTCTATTTACGAAGCCCTCGCGAATTTGTAAAAAGTCTGTTTGTGCTATTTCACATATTGCCAGGGGAATTATTAAATTTTCCAATAGTGTAAACAGATTTATGCAGATTTTCAGATCTATGGAGCATTTTGCTATAAAACGCATATCTTCAAGATTTCATCACAAACTTTCGTATTTTAATCGCGACAAAATGTTTATCATCCCTTCTACCGCTTCAGAAATCAAGGGTACGAGCAAAATTAATTTGGCTTTTAAAATCAGACGATATTTCTTTCCAAGATTTAATCAAATCTAGCGAAAATGATAACGATAATGATGACACCACTGTCAAGTATGAAAAAACTTACCGTGTCTGCGATGGATGTGCCGTCCGCTCCTGGCTCTGCCGGTTGACGGGTGTGTAAATTCAACACGTAAAACTTTGCACGAGAATTTCATGAATATCGTGCCCATACAGAATGAGCTGCAAACATTGTGTTTTTATTATTTTTTGGTGACTTTTGAAATTCCGCTTTATTCTTTTTTATACTTTTAAATGATGTTTGATGCGCAATAGGAAAAGGGACCTTCGGACAGTTAAAGTCAGTCCTTGAAATTACGTCATAAAGGAGAACAGACTTCATTAATAATTATGCATTTCGAGGATAAAACACCAATTTATTGTCAAAATCTGTAACAAAATTACATTTATGGTATGAAAAAAATAATTGTAAATTCCTTCTAACAATAGTAACAACTAAAATGTCAAGATGATGTTCAAATGTACCTTATTTAAGTGGCTTGCCCCATTTATGGAAGAAACAAGAACTAAGAACGGTTTTATCATCATTCAAAATATAATTATTTGCTAAGCAATTTAACTGTTCTGTATTTCTGTGTTTAAAGTGACAAAGCATTTAAGTATACTGGCCTTTAATAGAAAGTTACCATTTTGTATCATTAGCTTTTACATTTACGAAATTTAAACCATTTGGTAGGCAAAATAGCACTATTACATTCTTGAATATTTGGGTAACTTACTGTCTTAATATCAAAGCCTTTTCCGCTGCTAAAATTTAAAAACTCAATATTTGATAGAAACACAAAAAGCAGAAAAAAGCATAATAGCCAATGAGAAACATTGTTAAAGGATGTTTTACTTTTTGTTCGCGTCACGGGAAGTTAAATTCACTAAGAAATTGAAAGTTTTTAATGATTTTTAAGACACGCTCTTCTGTTAGTTGATAATGTTATAATAATGATAATGTTTTTGCAGTCGGCAGTCGGGAAATATGCAGAAAACCGGAATAAGTATTAATTATAGCAAGACCGGAAGTGACTGTTTCTGATATTGATTTTAAATATTGTTTCTGATTCCCTCCCAAGTAAATGTTTAAATTCATAAGAAGCCATAATATATTTTATCAATCACCTACAGCTTGTAGACATTTTTAAAGTGGTAATTTTCTTCTTACGGCGAGTATATTTGCGGAACAGTTGCAAGAAGTTAAAATTGTTTACCATAATTTATAAAATACTGTAAAAGAGACTCAAAACAAGATTTTTTTTTACATAACTGATCAATACTGCCTACGTTTTCGTAGAGTTAGAAGAAAAACATTAGACACGCTTCCTTGTAAAATGGTTTATGACTTGTGCTGCAACTAGGCTAACATGAAATTTGCTTATAAAGTAACCTACAATTTTCATTGTTTGGTCATCCATTTTCGTGACCAGGAAATTGAAGGTCCAGCACAGATTTTTACAAATAACTCACATTGTAGACATTTGTTAGACCACAGGACATTAGATAGTGTTGTTGGTAACTAATTCCTCATGAAGACATTTAATTTGATGTTTAGTGTTGCTTCAATTTTGTGATAAATTGCAAACAAAACATTCAGTGATTTCTATGTCTAACTATTTGTCGTTACCGTTCTAACTTTTCCTAGCATATATAAATTAAACAGATATTAATAACATTGGTTTTTGTAAAGTTGTATTGTGCATTGTGCTGTTTGAGAGATTTTGATGTTTTTCATTTTTGTCAATGACTTAGCAATACGAACGCAGCAATACCTTAACCGTTCACATCGTACTCTTACAATTATCACAAACATGCATAGATAGAACAGTATGACACTAAGCTATCGGCCGTCAACTTATTTGTATGAGATAGTAAACGAGACGTACGTGCTTCACGAACCTTCGTAGACAACGCCAAAGTGTTGTCTACGGGATTTAGACAACGGTAATACTGGCCACTGACACTGGCCAGTGGACGGTACCTGTGGTCTAAGTGGCGTATATTTATTTACATTAATACCTGTGGTCTAAGTCAGATAGACAACTCGATACCGCTTCGCTCGCCTCTAAATCTCGTAGACAACGGTTACTCGTGGTCTATCCTATGCTTGTTGTCAGTATCATATTACTCATGTGAGCATTAAAATGATGTTTTGTGTTGTTAAGTTATCGTGAATTTATGTAAATAGAAGCTGAGGGAATATTTAGATTTCGATTTTTTTTCTTTACTGTTCTAACGTGTCTTACCGTATGCAAAATAAAGATTGAGATTTTGATCATTTTCTTTTTATCAATGAACGTGCCGGGGAGGAGAGTAGTAAGACCTTATTTCAGAAAGATTGGAGCCGTCTTGCTATGTAAGAGCATCTGATAAAGGGAGTCACTTACAATGACTTGTCCAGTACCCAAGGTTATAAAGCTGAGCATGGAAACCAGTCTCAAATCTCAAGCATCTGATTGGCTGAAATGGCGACTGGTCGCCATTTCAGCCAATCAGATGCTTGAGATTTGAGACTGGTTTCCAAACTCAGCTTTATAACCTTCAAACCTGTATACGTTGACAATCACTCAGCAAAGAAAAACTATTGAATTCTAAACTATCTCAAGCTGGAAAAGGAGCATTGTTACCCACTTAGTTTTAAATTTTCAAAAGTGTAATAAAAAGGAGATATGCCAATAGGAACGAGAGATAGGATCTTCACAATGTCTTTGTTATCACCCGAATACTGTGTTCTAATAAACGTCGGTAGCTACATTCTTATTATAATGGGTTTTCGTGTCTTATTTGAAATTGATTGTTTTTAAATTCCTTATTTCTTTTTGTCTCTACTTTTTCGCTTGAGGCTTTTCCGAGTATTGCTATTAGTGATATGTATTTTCACTTGTTAAAACTAAAAATTGTTTATCATTTGTAGTGAAAACTTACAACAAAAACGTAAACAAACTAATCCATTAAACAACAACAACAACACCAACACAACAAGAACAAATAAAAACAAATGCGAAATTAAAACGATAAATAATTTGGAGTTTAAATTTATACAAGTTGTATCTCCTCTAGAAAAAAATTCTTACCGATATGCATTAAATTAACAAAAAAAACTTTTTCAATACTTATTCTATCCAGATTTGAAAGTTCTTTTGTTGAGTGACTGTAGGACAAACGAAACACTGTCAGTAATTCATAACACTTTGTTTTTGTTTATAACTAATAAACTATATTTCAAACTTAAACAGATTTGCTGCTTGGGTATCTCGTCTATGATAAACAATACATAGTAATGCTCATTATTCACGTCAATTCACATCCAAGAAAGTTCACCAACATGTTCAAAATAAACATTATCAAGAATTGGCAAGGCACGTGATCCCTGTACATCTGGTGTGCCCACTCTTTCCTTCATAACAGATTCTTTTCTCCCTTTATTGTTAGTAACACCTTTCTGTTCAATAGTGCTGGTGTTAGAGCTGGTATAACCAATAGGCATTGCAGTTTCTGTGTAATACGGATTGTATTCAAGTACTGCGATGTCAAGCACGTCTTTAGGATCTGCCTGCTCTTAAGCATAAAAAAAAAGAGAGGAGTCAGTCCTGCTCCTTGCCTGACTGTAGAAGAGTTTGTTTTCTTTCATTTCTGAATGAGTTACGGTCCCATCTTTATTTTGCCCACTTTTTCGAAACAATCGTCTCTTTTTCTTCCTCTTTTTCACAATATTGTGTTCGTGTTCTAATGTTCTTGTACGGTCTATGGGCGCTAAGCACGGCTTCTGATAAATTCCTTTATTACGAAGATGTAATAGATCTTCTTTTTGGGAAATGTGTTGATAATATCCATCCCGTTCCATTTGGATATCCATCAAGGATGTTTGAAAGGTATCACTCCTGGGTCCTTCATCAATATGCAGGCTTGCACCATCTTTCGACAGACGTTTTTCTAAAGAATGATCATCCATTTCTTCAGCGTTGTGTGCAGACTGTAAGTGTTTTAAATTGGAAGCATTTATGTACATTTGGGGCGGGTATAATTCGTAGGTATTGGTAAGAATTTTTCTGAAATTAAAAAATCAAACAAACACGGAATAACTGATACATTATTCAAGTGTTTAATAATGAAATTTATCCAAGCACGGCAACAACATATGTTGTATCAATATTACACTAAAGAGCATCCACTGAAACAGAAATATGTTGTATGTTAACAGAGATGCCTTGTTATAACAGACATGTAAATACATTTTTATCAGGCGCAAAACAAACGGAATAAAGAAAACTTTTATGTTTAAATTTTCCAGTAACAAATTGTAATATCAATTACGAATTTGGAAATTAATTGAGAAAAAATGCCAATATGATCACAATGTGCATTATACTCGATAAAATACTTAAATTGCATGTAACCCATATCCCATATAAGAATTTTTTTCAATTGAAATTACTGTACGGAGCATTTGACAATGTCTCCACAGAGATACTCAGCTTCTGCAAAATGCTTGGATTTAGTTTACGTTTGAGTATAGATACAAACCTGGCTCTAGTAATCCTCCAGGAGGAACCCTCCAAGTCTGGCCGATGCTCTTTCAAATAATTTATGTATTCCCACTCCCACCTCTTTCTTATGATCAGACGTCGATGATACATGACAAACGAGAACAGCAGAAAGACGAGAAGTCCGATCGTAGCAAACAGGGCGTACAGCCAACCATATGAATGAGTAACCGTGTTGTCAGCCATAACGTTGTAGGACGTGAAAAACGTAAACAAAATAATGTTATTCCAAGCATCTTATGCGGCTACGGCCAACCATAAAATAACCATGTTGTCAGCCATAACGTTGTCCTTATATTGTAGGACGTGAAAAACGTAAACAAAATAATGTTATTCCAAGCATCTTATGCGGCTACAGCCAACCATAAAATAACCATGTTGTTAGTCATAACGTTGTCCTTGTACTGTGCGACCTGAAAAAGGTAAATACAATAATGTTATTTTAAGCAACTTTATTTGGCTACAATCACCCAAAAGAAGTAATAACGTAGATGTTGTCAGCCGTTACGTTGTCCTATATTTTACGACAAGGCATCTCTAAGTTGCTATATGGTTGAATTTGCAAATGCATCATTCGCGTCTCTTCTGATCCGTATGTCCGTATCACCTCACGTGCCCAAGATCAAAACACTGAAACTATAGATCAATGTCAAATCTCAGAAATTAAAAAAAGCAAAATAATCTCATATCCTTCTTTAATTTTTTTAGTACATTATCATCTGTTACCGTGGGAATAGTATTAAGGAAATCGTACAATCTATTTTATTCTTGTCGATATGTAGGCGCCTTTGAAGTCCAATATCCGTTCTGTACTTTAATAAATAAACATAACGACAACTACAAAGGCATTTATAGATTAAACTTTATAGTCTTTAGACATGTTCAAATATTAATAGCGTTTACTAGACAATCTGCTTTACAGTGTTCAGTGTGTGATTTGTTGTTGTTTAAAGTGCCATGGAAATTTAAAGGTAGATAATCGAAATTCTGCAGCTATAGACAAAAGCTTTAAAATTTCTGATTTCACACCTAAAACGATTTATTTATACTTAGCTTGAAACGTATACTTAAGCAAATCTCTAAACTGCGAATACCACAATAAAACATCGGTATTTATATCGTTTTCATCGAAAAAAAAGTTTCCCTACATCGTCCATGTAAGACGAGACGTTTATGATGGACTATTGCATATAAACAATTAGAAAATAAACTTATCGTAAACTAGTTCGCTAATAGTAATAAATTCCTTATAAAAAGATAAACAAATAGAGGGAAAAATTGCTAAAACGCATGTTCTGTACTTATGTTTGGTTCGTCTGGGAAAATTTGGTCTTTTAAAGAGAAAAAAAATTCCTTGGGGCTGTATGTTCCAAACTAATGCTCTCATACGTTATACATTCTTGATGTACTTACTGTATATTTATACATTATATCCTTTCCACGACCATAACGTATTTAAACGTGACAAAATTTTGACTTCCCAAAACCCGACCCTGTTTTACGGGAAGACGCCCGAAACGTATTTAAACGTGTCAAAAAAATCGCTTTTCAAAACCCGACCGTGTTTTGTCGTCGGAAACCCGTCGATTTATTTTTCATTTTTAAAATAGTCCTTACTTTGGTGGCTATTTGAAAGAACGCGGAATCATCGATCAGTATTTTAAAACTGATGCATAGCATATTTTCTCTCAAATATAATTTAGTAAGAAATTTAATACATTTCACCTAGATAATCTGATAAGAAAATTAGTAATTTTAAAAAGTTCAATTTTAAGAAAAAAAATCTGTTCTTCATCTTTCATTGTCAAAATAAAAAAAGTGGCTCCAAAACAGTTATTCATTATTTTAAAAAAGTCCTATATCTACCTAGTAATTACTTAAAAATGACATTTTTTGCAATGGTATAAAAATTAATAACTGTTAATTAGATTAATTAATTTACGGAATTTTACGTTACAGTCTTCCTGCGATAAACCGAATTTTTCACCAATTACGTAAAAGAGGGTTGAAATTCGGGATTTTATTGCACTATTCTTGATATGCATTTTTCCACATTTTTTACAGAAGAAAGACCGTAACGTTAGATAACGTGTTTTACACGGGTTTCTTACGATGTTGAAAGTTCCGAATTTCTTTAAAAGGTAGAATACCGGTAATGGACAAAAGCGTATATGCTTTATTCAAACACTTTTCAACGGGCATTAAAATAAAATTTACGCAGATTTACGTTATGGTTTTTAAAATCGTGAAAAATGCACATGTTTAAATACGTTTCGGACGACCTCCAGTAAAACAGGGTCGGGTTTTGGGGAAGTCAAAATTTTGTCACGTTTAATTAAGTACGTAACGGACGTCCGTCCGGAAAACAGGGTCGGGCGCGGAAAGGATATATTTATTTTTTTATTGTTACTTTAGTATTCACGCTTTGATTTTAGCACGACGTTTTTCCAGTCGTTGTCATTATGACAGTGTAAGCTTTACGAGTTTCATGCCAAATTAAAACAGATAATACATGTTACAAGTAACTGAAAGGAACACCACATTTTGAATTTTAAAATAAATATCCATTCATCATTTTATGTTATCAACACCAATAGAAAAGTTAAAACCTAGAAGTTATGGAAATAAGAGTGATCAGCCACCTTTAATTTATCAGAGGAATATTAACCTTTTGTGAAATTAAAGATGTCCTTGAATGCTGCATGCTCCAATTACTTGTTTATGGTTCGTTTTATATTTTAAAAATAGCAGTTTGCTTGTAGCTTACTATGGAAACTGGAGACACATTAACAACAAGATAATATTTAACTTTAAAAAAGTCCAAATATTGTATACTATGGCAATAGAGTCGGAGTGGCGAAACTAAATAGGTGTGTTAATTTTAAATCATAACTATACGGGCGATTTGAATCCCTTTCCTTCAAAGAATGCATTTATGTTATCCAAAACTCCAAGCAGAAGCTCACACGCAGCTAGTATGGGAAAATGTAAACACCAACACTGTAGTGAATTGAAATAAGGGCTTTTATTTGTAAAGCCATAACTGACTAGAAAAACATGATTCCACATAAAAATAATTTTAACATATCTGGCCTAAAGAAAAAGCGCCTTTTGCTGACTAGAAAAACATTATACCACATAAACAACATTATTTTAACGAATTGTGAAGTAAGAAAAGGCGCTCCAAATGATAAAAACAAAATATATCAAAAACAAATGGCACAAAACATAATATCAATCAAAACATTATAACACATCTGACCTAAAATAAAAGAGTCTGATCCAAATTCGACAAGAAAGAATATTACAGTTAACAAAGTTCTATAAGAACTGTTGACAATTAGAAAACCTGATGTACACAAACATAATCAGGACAGGAACTGGAGGCAGGGGCGGTGGTGGTTCAAATGTAAAAATTGTTTTCCTTTTTACTGAAGTATAGGTCAGTAACGCTATTTTGGCTAAAAACTAGCATCTACCGGTAGGTATCGTACTGATAGTGCCATAGTCTAACAATGTTAGGTAGTTTGTCACATGAATTATTTTATGATACATAAAATGCATTTACGTAATCCTAAACTCCCAGCAGAAGCTCACACGCAGCTAGTATGGGAAAATGTAAACACCAACACTGTAGTGAATTGAAATAAGGGCTTTTATTTGTAAAGCCATAACTGCAGGGGGTAGGACGTGTCACTGCATCTGGAGATAGTTAAGCGAGGAAAATGTTGCATTGGGATAAAAATGGCGGTTTTTTATGGGCATTTTTTTAAACAAAACGGATTTATTTTGCGAGGTAAGTTCCTTCAAACTATATTTAATTTAAAGTCCACCTGTGCATTCTGCGACCAGATGCCTAAGGTACCCTCGACACTTTGTTTTAGGAACGCAGGTTGTGTAACAAAAAAGTTATTGAAGATTTTATACAGTAAAGGTAATGTAAACACGCCAAAATATGGTATTTTAGGCTTATCTTCAGACATCTGGGCACTTTCATATTGTGTTTTAGCATTTTATCAAGTCAAAATAACATATTCTTTTTTCTTCTTGGCTCGTCTACAATAAGCAAACTCCCACGCTCGAAAGAAAACAGGACATGCCATTTTCTGGCATTCGAGGATTGGGACATTCCCTTTTTGGAATTACCTGGATATCTTTACTGAACGGGTTTCTCATAAAGCACTTGCTTATTCGCAGGTTTTATTTCGGAGTTTGACGATCTGAATTTAGCAGATTAAGTTGGAATATCATTTATGATTTATAAGGCATAATTAAATACGACAATTTATCCAGTTTCCTATACATTAACTAAACAATCGAGCAAGCGCAAAATGACACCGTGGTAGAATTATTTTTTGTAAAGTAAAGATATATATAGGTATACAGTTATGAAACTTTCTTTTTAAGGCATTTACCTGTTATGCCTGTTAAGTTACCTATTGCCATTCGAAATGCAGTTATTATTTGGAGTGTAAACATGTTAAGCAGTCTGAAGAACCAATGCTAACGTTTACCTCAAGGTTCGCAAGTGCAGGTGCTTCCATTTTGCAGAATAATTTAATCGTCAGCATCTCATGTGACAAAATCACAGACTGGAAGTTAGCCATTTATGCTTTGCATATCATATTGGATTATTAAATATAGAACACTTTGAAGTTTCAATGTAGCATTTAAGCCACCTGGCTTAGTATGATTAAACTTAAACATCTATAAAAAATTTCACCCAGTATACCTGCGTGTAATATCCTCCCGCGAAATTGTCAGTATTGTGCCGCTTTGGGAATAACACACATAGTTTGAAGAAGTTTTACTTTAGCAGTTATTTTGATATGTGTTTTGATCCACAAATTTGTTATAATTTGGCCTTACTCCACGCTATCTCAAAATGACTTTTTTCTTAAACGACCAGTTACGATGTTTTCCTGTGCTACCGTTGATAGTTTTAAATTTTCCTTTACGGTTTGAGAGTATACCATCAGGAGACGAGGCAATATATTGACGCATATTGCATTGCGGCCGAACATGCATTTTTATCTATCAATTATTTACACAGTTACCTCTCTTTTTCATACTTGCTATTGTCTCTTTAAAAAAGCAAATCGTAGGCGAACTTAATTATTAAACATTAAAGATGCTATAACTAGTTATAATGCCATGTCACATCATGATCATTTTGTGCACTTTACTGAAGCCAAACATCGGCACTCGGAAAGTATCTCACTAAAGATCTCTATCTTAACAAAAAACATATTTGTAACCTTGCGCACATGCTATTTTTGAAAATGTATTTTTTTAATGAAAACACATTCAGTAAACATATCCATAACAATACAAAAATCATATTCATTAATAAAATCTGTGAATAAGCAAGTGCTTTATGAGAAACACGTTCAGTAAGGATATCCAGGTAATGCCAAAAAGGGAATGTCCCAATCCTCGAATGCCAGAAAATGGCATGTCCTGTTTTCTTTTGAGCGTGGGGGGGGGGGGGGGGGGTTGCTTATTGTGGACGAGCCAAGAAGAAAAATAATATGTTATTTTGACTTGATAAAATGCTAAAACCCAATATCGAAGTGCCCAGATGTCTGAAGAAAAGCCTAAATTACCATATTTTTGGCGTGTTTACATTACCTTTACTGTATATAACTTTCAATAACTTTTTTGTTACACAACCTGCATTCCTTAAACAAAGTGTAGATGGTACCTAAGGAATCTGGTCGCAGAATGCACAGGTGTACTTTAAATAAAATATAGTATAAAGGCACTTACCTCGCAAAATAAATCCGTTTTGTTTAAAAAAATGCCCACAAAACCGCCATTTTTATCCCAATGCAACATTTTCCTCGCTTAACTATCTCCAGATGCAGTGTCACGTCCTACCCCCTGTAACTGACTAGAAAAAACATGATTCCACATAAAAATCATTTTAATATATCTGGCCTAAAGAAAAAGCGCCACAGTTGGAATGTACACAGCATTCCAACCCGGCCAGACAAGTGTGAGCTACTGGTGGGAGGCATGAAATAGTAACAAAAAACAGCAGATACATGGTTTAAAAGTCTTATGTTCCACCTAAATATATACAGGTTGTAATAAATTTCCTAAGCCGCCTAAGCCAGACAGAGGAATAATTGAATGAAACAAAAGTCTACATGCAACAGGTATCGTCTATACCCTGATTATTAGTACTGACACAGTTATAAATTGATTTTAAAGAACAAAAGATCTGCTGTGATGTGCCGCTATGAAATATCTGGACCGATATCAGGCCTCTAAGATTAACAGGTAGCTAGAATGTAACTGTATATCCGACAGATTGATTACTCAAGATAGGCATACTATACTTTAAGCTGCAAGAAAATAATTGAAATGCAACTTGAAAAGGCAGTTAATAATTAGTAATTTTTTTGAGATCCGAAAAATAAGTTTAAAAGTACGTAACTGACTGTAAAACTCTGGTGGTGTGGACAATGGCTGCACGAATGCTATTAAATAACTTGCGGTTCCCCAATGCCGACAGGTGTGTACCGTCTGGTGCAAAAACAGCCTGTTTACACTGTAGGTTCCAGAAACCCTTCAATTTCCAAAAGGTCGTAAATGCCCTAGATGTTAGTGAAGTTTTCAACAAGTGGTTGGTAGTGTCCACACGACTGTTAAACCACTCAAAATTGACTGGATATCTTGTCGGTATGCTTGCCGGTATCCGATGGAGGATTTGATAAACTATGATGTGCTACACATTAAGTTTGTAGTGTAGGTGGTCAACAAGATCTAAGAGTTGGGAACAAAAAAGATCCGGGGATATCTTCTCATTGTATAAATCACATGTACCAATTAAAATGCACACAACATTTGGTTGAAAATCTTCAATATATTCGATACACGTTGCAGAACGTAGCTGTTCACAGGATGCACCCGAGAATCCCGAAAATTGGCACATGAAACCAGTGGGATCTAAATTGAATGTATAATCAATGTCCGGACTTTCCCCGATGAAGCTCTTTAAATGTTTTGCAAATGAATGTCCATAAACTTGAATTTTCCAAGGCATATTGACGAATAATAGAAATCTGTAGCGGCGAGAAAATGTCTACATTTCGTTTGTTCTTTTACGTTCCTTTGTTCTTTGTTTTCAATCCAGTTTCAAACACATGCAAAGAATATATAGATAAAAGAAAAATATCCACCTACACTAGCTTTCCTCCGACCGAACGATGACAGTTGTAAAATTCAACATGAAGACACAAAAAATTGCAGCGAATAAACGAAAAATCTTCAAATGTAAAATTTGTTTTCCTTTTTACTGAGGTAGGTCAGTAATTGACTGTTTCACTGCGCATGTCTGTATTTCATCAGAAAAGCAGACAGTAGCAAACCCATTTTGTCTGGCGATTATAGTCGCCAGAGAATCCTCAGCGAGCTTCAGTTATCTTTCCTTGAGGTTTAAAATAGGCTGTATATTCCCCACGCTTACAAATACATCCTGCTAACGAGTTATCGTTAGATTTAAGAATACAACGAACTTGGAGTCATATTAAAAGATGCATGTTTACCATTATCCCAACAGGGTTGCTGATAGCAATTTGATGCCACTTCATTGTCGGCCACTAATTTATTGCCAGACATATTTTTTGAATGTTTACTATACTAAAATATCTTAAACCTTCGAGTTGCACAAATGCTGCACAATGTTTGCCATACCATGTCGTTTAGTGTGCTGTTGTAAAAACCTTCTAGTTGCTGGTTTAATAACGTATATTCTGTACCTCTTCTTTTTTTTATCACAAATGGTGCATATTTACTCTTTATCCATGTCAAGTTTTATCATGAATTATTGTGATGAGCAATAGGCCTAGTTGATAAGAAGCTTGAGAGAAAATTTTTAAATAGATACAGAAAGCAGGCGTGACGTAATCCAGCAGCCAATCAAAGGCCTTTACTTTTTGGTTTACAACAGTCGTTTATTTTCTGTTTATTTTCTGATAACGACGTAGTCTAGATCATCTAGACGTTCTGTCATTGATCAGTGTCACACTGCTCTGACGAACGTCTAGAGACATCGCTATATAAAAAGTCTGACCGACAGGTGGCGCTTTTGTATGGTAAACAAATCCAAAATCAATCGCGATTTCTAATGAAATTTGTTAACAGTGCTTCAACCGTATTTCTCCCACACTGGGCAAAGTGAAATTAAGGTAATAAGATATCGAGCTACAAAATCAGGTATATGGTTTATAAACAAATGACGTTTAAGTACTTGCCTACCCGATTTTACATAAATGAATACAAATATATGACTCGCCGTTGCTGCCTCTTCGTGATTATGGTATTAGACTGTCACGTTGTATAGGTGGACGGGTGGTCCAGTGGTAACGCGTTGGTCTACAAATCCGGAGGTCGTGAGTTCGAATCCCGAACACTGCACTTGAAATTTCTGTAATATACGTCTAGTGTTTCCCACCCAACTTAGTACTGGTTCACTTCCAGGAAGAAGATAGTAAATACTCAGTGGTGGTGTTGATATATACTTGTTGATATCATGAATATGATGGTAAGGGTAACATACGCTGAATACAGCGATCTCCTATAATGCAGGTAAAAGAAAGTGTACATATACGAAAATCCTTATCCTCTGGTGAAGAGGTGTGCTCCTATGAATAAAGGAGGAAATTACAGAATACATACATACATACATACATATGGTATGGCAGTTGTCATTGTACGGTTATTGATAAAAAGGGAAGAATACCAAAATCTCTTTAAAGGAAAAATGCAGTTCAGTCAAACTTTGCATAAATAAATCTAATTATGTATGTTTATTATTTATACGTTTAGAAAAGTTAGAACAGTAAAAAATAGTTTGACCTGAAAAATATTCCAACATTCTACAGCCAAACACAAAAAAGCAACACTTAACATCAAATTGAATGCCTTCCTCAGTTTACTTGAACGCGCCTTTGGGCGCAATAATGCAGTTAAAAATGCGTGCCCCCGTAGGATAATTATGTTTTATCGATTTCCAGCTGACAGGGCGACAGTCTAAAAAATAGTTTTCACAAGACAACAACGCCGTTCCATACTAATGCCCTAATTACAAGCCTCGTTTTGGAGTGTCTGATTTTTTAACGAACAATGTCTTCAGACGTACTGATCGCAATTGCGAAATCAGAGCGTCTGAATGATTGAGACTAATAACGACGGAGAAAGAGTCTAGGTCAGTAACGCTATTTTGGCTAAAAACTAGCACCTCCCGGTAGGTATCGTACTGATAGTGCCATAGTCTAACAATGTTAGGTAGTTTGTCACATAAATTATTTTATGATACATAAAATGCATTTATACATGTAAACAAAGTCACGAAATGGTTAGATTCATATATTATGTGGAAAAGGAACATACCGGTATTTCGTTCGTATCATATCAGGTGAACAACAACGTAAGCGCGATGGTAAAATATACATTGAAACCCCCATAGACCGGAACCCTTTTCATCCGGAAACCCCTTTAAACCGAGAAATCGACTGGTCCCAAACGTTTAACTATTAAAATCACCCATTTATTCCGGAAAGCCCTTTATTCAGGTAACCGGACAAGAATTGTGGCACAATTCTGACTTGTCCATTATAAAAACCCCTTTTAGCCAGACAAGATGACGTGCTGGACATGATTTTTCATGTTTAGGTATAAATGAATGGTCCATAAGAAGAATGAAAATTTTGAATTTTATTAAAAAATCTGCTTATATGAGCTGCTTGTGTTTACATATGATGTCCCTTTTTTATTATTAGCGCAGGATAAATAATAAAAACTACAAATAAAAAGGTCAAAAAAGCTCAATCAAAATAAAATTGTACATTTCTTTCCGAAAATAGGCGTGACATGGTTTCGCTATCATGACAAAAATAAGCCTGATTAGGGTTGTGACTAATGCAAAGTCTATTTCTAGGATCGTAGTTGACCTGAACGACTCCTTGCGTTTTTAAAATAAATACAAAATTAAAACATTGAATATGCACCTGTTATGCCCAAAATCAGACTGAGACCGTTTCAAATCTCAATCATCTGAATGGATTTTATGGAGACTTGTACTAGGTGCTGAGTTTTTGTCTAATCTCAGTTATATAATCTTGGACTTACAACGATTTAAATATAATACGATTATTAAATTTTACTTACAAATATTTTGCTTGTTAGTATTCCTTTTATTATCCAGATAATCTGTAATTATAATGCTTCAGATGGTTCAGAGATGATTTCGTTTTCATTTTTCATTATTTGATAAAATTCGTCCTTATCTGCTCCCTTTTGAGACTGCATCAGCAGCATTATCTCCTCACAACCACTCCATTCAACAATAAGGTAATAAAATACTCTTATACGATATCATTTCAAATGTCGATACTCATTTCAAACATATTTCTTTAAATAGCCTTTATATTTTATGTCTTTGAGTTGACGCTATAATCTAGGTTCCGGGAATTTCCGTTGGAATCAATCGTTATTGAGATTGCTGTGCTGTACTGTGAGGTCAGCCATTGTTTGCTTGTATCGACACCGTTTCCCACTTTCTAGTGTGCCTTTTTAATTAACAACTTGATACAATAGTCAATTAAGAACAAATAGTCTTTGATTCTCTACATGCAGAATTGGTACAATATACTGGCTTACATCTGATTATCGACCTATCCATTCATTGTTCTTGCCGGTGTAAGGTGAACTGGTAGACCCAATAGCGAACAGTGTAAAGTCTGAGTTTAAAATGTAATAGGCCTAAGCGCTTAAAGAGTTTATTTTAACCCGTCACACAGCGTTTGATTATAAAAATAATTTAATATTTCTCTATCTCATGTCTATAACATTTACTTTCCTTATGTATTTATCTTTTGCAAACGTTTTTGTAATTTTATTTTATCTAACCTCTTCTAAGCTGCCTTAAGCATTTTCCAGTTTTAACACCCTTTATTGGTATTAGGTGCCTGTTTATAACGCCAATGGTTCTCATTTTCATTAATTGTTTGTGGCGTCTTTTTTGAATTGGCATACTAATAAAAGCATGCTCTCTTTTCCTCTCTTCTTTTTCGCTGCTTGTGGAGGCTGTATTGTGAGTGTGGCTATTCCTGATATGGATATTTCACTTTTTCATACAAAGTTTAACATTTATTTGGGGATGATGCATATGCTGTAGTTTCGCGAGGCATTGACAACATTCATGATAAACCGTGGCATAGCATATTCACTGGTATTAAACGCGCACCTCAAATTGGGACTGTGCTATCGATAAAATGAGGTGTGCATATTCCGGTGAGCTTGGTGCGTCAGTAAATTCAAGAAAAACAATAGGTGATGTCTTTTTAGCAGTATTTTTATCTAGACGAATGCTGTCAAAAAGTAGCAACATATTTCGACCCTTATTAGAATACACTTTCTGTGCTCTGATGAGTTTCGCTGAAATCGCCATGTTTTTATTGCAGCGAAACCGGATCTATATTTGTCATTTTTATTATTTTGTTGCCAACGATTGGTAAAAATCAACAATAACATGACATTCCAAAATGTCGACAGATACATTATTTACTAAAATTCATCGAATTTGTTTTGAGTGTCTGACTAAAAATGGCCGGGTAGAGCTGTTTAACTTGTTCATATTAAATTGCCGAAATGTTGAACTTTTGAAAAACTTGATAGGCGCTGTCGCGTTGACGGTACGGGGGTTCGCTCCCAGGTATAGGCAATATCATTTAATAGAAAATTCAGTGAAGATGAACTGATAACGTTTATAGCAGTTTATAGAAAAAAAAAACAAAAATATGGTTTTGTTCAGTGTAATTCCTAAAATATTGGTATTGATTATTTATAGGGGTCATCTCATGAAGTTGGAAGAAAAGGCCTCATTATTTTAAGCACTATTTGTACAAATATTGGCCTTAAGTTTTCACAATAATTTCATTCAATACTATTGTATAACAGTATAAAACAAATCAGCAACAAGGGGATGCACAATTACAAATGTAGTACTCGTTGGAAAACCTGAGGCACGCCACGGGAAAAGGTACCTTCGGTCATTTTTTGTGTCATTTTTGTTGCTACTATATTTATAAAGAACTTTCAAATTTCTATTATTTTCTCATAACAAAACAGTGATTTTGTTACACATTTTGACAATAAAATGGTATTTTTACCGCGAATTGCATAATAGTTAATGTCGTCTGCTCAACTTTATGACGTCGTTTCAAGGATTGACGTCAACTGCCCGAATGTACCTTTTCCCGTGGCGTGCCTCACCTATTACTTGTTAATAAAGAAAGGTACACAATCTCACATGTATGTGAGATTGTGTACCTTTATTTATTAACAAGTAATAGATTTTCCAATGTAAATGTACATGTAAATATTATCCAATAAAAAGTGAGCGTCTCGTTAAGGTCTTGAAAGGAGCATAAAGAATAATTATCATAGGAACCATCTGTTAGAATTAAGTGCGCTAAGTTTTTTACAAGCGATAAAGCCTTATTTTCTCCATCAAAAGTTTTTTCAATGAGACGTTTTTTTTTCTCTTATTAAATTATTAGAGAGTGAAGAGTAGAGGGTGGAAAAATCATAAGTTGACAAACCGAACGCCTCAAAATTATTTGATTTAAGCTTCTTTAAAACGTCATTTACATTTTTTATAGACCAAAAATAAAAATGTGCCAGTTGTTTTAAAAAACTTTTTCGCAATACTAAATTACATGTTCCATTATAGCTGTAAGACGAGAAGTTAAGAGCACGGATAATTTAGTAGTTGTACTAGAACTAGAGTTTGCAATAAATCTTGCTTTGTACGGGGTTTTGTGCATTTTAGGCAACCGATACATAGTAGGTACGTTGTCTTGTTTCGGCTCAACACTGATTCTAAATTTTGTAATTTGTAGAATGTGTGCAGTAACAATATCACTATCAGATGAAGAAGTCGGTGTTTAAGCATTAGTGCTGTTCAGTTCTTCAGTTTGAAAAATGATAAAGTGTATCCGTTACACTATACTAACATTATTAGAAGTCTTATCAGTGTTATAACAAATCTGTTAGAAAAGTCCTGAATTTCTTTTTTTATTACTAAAGCAACGTTTCTTTCATAAAATGATGAACGAGAGTATATTATTTTGAATATTTATTCTTTCCAGTTAGAAAGTGCATTAGGCTCAGCAATATGCTCTCTTTCGCACCATTTATTACAAAACTAGCTTAAAGACTCAGCCATTTCTGCACAGCACGTATTAAAATCAATTTTGGATGGAATTCTGTATTTGGGACCTTTAGAAATAAAGTAACGGGTCTAGAGTCTTTGATTACATTAAGTTCACCGGTAACACTATGACCGACATGCTTATCGCAATATTTAGAATTTAAACAATCTCAAGACTTTGGTGTATTTTTAATAATCTGTCGTGCAAAATACATTTCACTTTAACAGAGTATAATGCTATCCTTTATAATCTTAATGCGAATCAATCAAAAATTTAAAAAAACCCATCTTTGTTCGAGATATGTGACCATTTAAACGTACATTTGAAGTTAATAACTGTGAGTATTTGAGAAAGTCAAGAATCAATATTTGCAGCTTACAAGTAATTTCTGTCGTCTCGGAGAAATTACTAACGAACTGTTGAATCGATTATAGAAAGTCCCATGGGAATATGTCGTTACTTTGATGAATGTTTCACATAAACTGAAGACTTTCATATACATTTTTTAACTAACTTGCAAAAATTGATGCCCTTTACCCTAGAGTGCGGCAGATGTGAGGTTGTGAACATTAAAGCCCAAAGCGGCATATATTTGAGTTTGGCGCACACTGGAGCCTGGTGTTAAAGATGTGATTTTTGCACACTTGAGCCGGTGAAGCAGATTTTAGGTGTAGCAGATTGTAAAATATAAACTTTTGTTAATTATCAAAAAGTGCATGTAAACGTATGAAAACCTGTTGGGGCAAGTGTGAGGTTGGTGAACCCTAGATCCTAGTTTTGCACCCCAGTGGCTCATTGTTTTGTCACTGACCGTTCTATGGCGGTAACCCCTCAGGTTCTCATTTTCGTAAGTCGTCTGTGGTGCCTATTGATCACTGTATAAACCATGCTTATTTCCTCTCTTCTGTTTAGCTCTGTGGATGTGGCATATCTGTATATGCATATTTCACGTTGTTGTAAAATCCGCAATCTTGACGACGATTAGGAAATATAAAATTTCGACTCCGTTATCTTGTCTTTGCCTGCTACTGTTCAATTTTATTATAAATTTATCGGCCTTCTGTGTATAAGGTCTATTTTAGAGCACTGTAGAGTAGAGTCTTATGAATGTTGTCTCAGAAATATTAAACAAAGTGAAATATGCATATCAGGAAAAGCCACACTAAAAAACACAGCCTCTCAACGAGGCGAAAAAAAGAAGAGAGGAAATGAGAGCATGTGTTTATAAGAATATTATTTTCAAATAAGGCACCACAAACAATTAACGAAAAAGAGAACCCGCGGGGTTACCGCCTTGGAACGGACAGAGGCAAAACAATGTGGGTTAAATCCAGGTTCTAGGATGCACCAACTAAAAGCTTTTTTTAAATACGGTGATATTATTTTGGATAATTAGTTGATTTGAGAGGAACGGTTAATAAAACGGTCAATTTCAATAACGATTTCACAAACAAGTTACGAACAAGAGAACCCGGGGCATATTGCTTTAGAAATGTTAACTTAACAATTTTTCACTTGGGGTTTAACTCAGCAACCACAAACTTGCCTCAGCAGGTTCTTGTATGAACAAACAAGTACACATTTTTCTGGTGTATTACATTCAACCTACCAATCAACAATGTTGCAAAGATGGATTCTAAATGACACAATTGAGGTCAGACAACTTTAAGTCAAATCAGCAAAGTCACGATGGCCGGAATAAAAGACAAACATTTATAAATTTCTATTTAGCGTTGCCCCCGTCGTGCAAACAAAAAGGTAAGCCAAGTTGTCAGTTGTAAACGGATAAAATTACCAAGCATGTGGAGCGTTATAGAACTTCATGTTGATAACCTTTCTTGTTGAATTTCAAGATGGTTTTATAAATTGTTATTGTATTTTATTTTCTTTAATATAAATCAAGTCTCCATAACATACTGGTTGAAAAATAACTTGTTACATTAGAGATTGTAAATTGCAGCTGTACTTTTAATATTAAATCTGGGTATCGGAGTCAAACTTGCAAAAAGCTCTCCTAAATTTGTGGTTCCGATTCCCCGTTTTTAAAGTTTTTTTTCTGGTGCAACAATTACGTTCATTGAAATCTGATATTGTACAAAGCTCTAGAAAAGCGAACCAGTTCAGATGTATGACGATATTGCCCACGTGGTACCCTAGATCACTAACTACGAGTAAAAATAGAAAATTACAACGTCGAAATTAAAATCTTCGTAATAATATTTTAGTAGCTACAAAATCGTTTTTATAAATAGATTTAGATCAAGAAAGTTTACTCGCTTTTCTGAAGTGTTTGCTTTATTAAGCTAGATGAAGTAATACGTAGTATTTCTCAAACACAGTTCCTTGTCTTTGTCTTTAAAGACTAGCCTTATGAGTATAATTGCAAGTCACCTCAACCACCTACTATTAACAACAGGTCATTACTATTACTTAGATCTACGTCAAATCCTATGAAAAGAATTTACTGCTGTAAGTTATATAAGGGAGGGAACTAAACTTCGGCTTATTATGCGATCAAAGTTATTTGTCTCCCTTTCACTGCCAGACTACTGAATTCTTACCCTTGCCATGCCACGCCCGGTAAACACTGCCTCCTTCAGGTATAGTAGACTTTTTGCGAACTCAAACGAACAAAATGTCTGTTGCAACAACTACAGGCCCCAAAAATCTAACATTTTCATGGACAGTACCTAAAAGTGCAAGTTACGTTCACATTGTAAACGTTACAGACAAGCCAGTTTGTAATATCTGATAGAAAAATTGTATCGAACATAAAGTTCAATCATATTTACATGGTATGACATTATCCGATTTTCGAAAGCAGTTATGTTTTCTGCAAAAAATATAATAAAAAACATTGTACTCACCTTTGTTGTCAAAAAAATATAACGATGCCTCCTGCACGGAAGTGAACATGCCTCCGTTTCTTAACATCACTTTTTGGTGAAGGAGGCAGTGTTTACCGGGCGTGCATGCTCTCTACCTTATTGACTGTGTGTGAAGGCTGTGTACGAGGCGTGTGGCTATTTCTTATATGCTAAATTCACTATTTTACCTATATATCTAAATTTAAGCCACGGCCATGTTACCGATACAAATACTAGCTGGAGACGAAAATGGTTATATGCCTACATTGAGTTGTAGCAGCTTTACTTCTCCATTGTGCACTTAGTACATGTTTTAAGATGCACTAGTATGTGATTATGTCCAGATTTAAAATCTCGGGCGGATATCGGTTAACTTTTTAAGATTATACGGATCATTTCCTCCGACAAAAATCAGTTTCTTACAGCATCTTACGCAGGTTTGTTGACAAGTTTGTTCTCCTGTGGTTTGTGTCATGTTTTATTAACACGTTCGCCATTTAAGGATTGAATCGATATTCGATGATCTCCATTTGGGTATGGAAAACAGTTGGGTTGTTTAAAGTGTGTGAAGCCCGAAGGGCTTCACGCGTACTTTAAACAATCCAACTGTTTTTCATACCCAAATGGAAATCATCGAATATCGATTCAATCCTTATATTTACACTCATTAAAATCTCATTAATACAGAGATAACTAGAAGAATTTGTGATATAACGGCCTTTTCCAATGGCTGTTGGAACAGCTAGGTTGACGACAAAGTGAATGACGGCACGCTTTTTCGCAGCAACTCGTGGCGAAACGTGCGTGCACGGCGACGTCACACGTCAAAACATTGTGCAACGTCCAATAAATTGTGAACGGTTGTACTATAGCCACGCCTTTTAAATTATTACGTCACACTGTTTACCATTGGAAATTATGATTCCTTAAATGAATAAGACTTCATCGTAGAGGACGAAGTTGAAGTGTAAATATTGATCGGTGTCAGTTGCTGATGATTTTTTTTTCAAAATGCTTTATTTATGTTTATAATGTCGGCTTCTGTTGCGTAGGGCAATAATACTGTTAATGCGGTGTAAAAAGAGTGATGGAATATATGGGTCAAACGGCGAGAAAACAGGAACGATATTACCCTGATGCCCTGTGAAAGGCAAAAGTGACACATTCAAGATCTCAACTATGATGAAACATCCGTTGAGATTAATGGAAACATAGATACGAAATGAAAACAAATACATAAACTTAGAATAATTAACAAAATCTTGCTACATTGGTATGATTTAACTTTAAGAACGACATGCTTTTTGTCCCGCCTTCTCCTTTGATTTTGTCCAGAAAGTGTGGAACTTAGACAGATAACTGTATCAGCAACAGTGTAACATCACAAATGTTTGAGACAGTCAAACATAAATCATTATGCTGTATATTAGCCGATCTGCAAATTTGGTACACTGTTTTTGTTTTGTTTTGGGTCGCTAAAATCGTTTTCAGAAGTTCAGTTGTATAATGGATGACTTAGGCGGCAGTAAACGGTTATTCTGATATATCGCAAGAATCACAGCCGACACGACAAGTCCACTTGCTCCCTACTAGCACATACCTGAAAGAGAAAGAGCACATAACTGACATCACAATGACATTCAGTTTATGAAAACAAAGCAAAATTATATTCAAAACATATCAGTTGATTTTTAAGCACCATTAACTTTCAAATTCTGGTCGCAAAAACTGGTCGGCCGACGAGGCAAAATTTCAAACATTCATCAGTTCACAGCTTTCTTATTGCCAACAACCAAAATAAATGCTTGTCACTCACACATGGTATAATCCCTACTGATTAATTAAATCATACTCAAAATATACCATAACCACCAAATATACCATAACCACCTAGATTTTGCACTAATCACACTTGTTTGTATGCCCCATGAGAATTGCGAGTTAAACTGAAGGCAGAGCCAGAAATGTATTAGTTTCGCATTTCCAAGCACCTGCCTCACACTGAAAGTGTCAAGGTCAAAAAGAGCATGTCAGGCAATTTTTGGGGATCCTAGCTACAGATGTGAAACTGCAAATATAGCATCTAAAAATATTTTAAAGTGCCATAAAGCTTACAGTTTGCCCACTTACCTCTTATCTTCAAATTTGACCGGGGCCTATTCGCATCTACGGCTACAAACTCTTTACTGCATCCTTAGGGTTACACTACAGTAATTCAGGTGGCTCGGGAACCAGTCAATTTTGTCTAGGGTTTGTGCGGACCATTAGATAAAGTAATTCTGTGATTGGTTGAAAATGCAAAAGCAGAATAAAAAATATTAAATAGCTATGTGAAAATGCACAGTGTATAGAAGAAGTTGAAACAAAACATTTGCATTTTTATTTTGAGTGTATGAAAATTTTTATCTTTAAAAATGGGTATTATTTTGGACAAAGTGAAACTGAAAGTGGCGCAAAGCTGAGGGTGGTGATATTCCAGTGCATGTCGCGAAAAAGTTTACTGGTTACGCTATATTTTTGTTGTGTTTTTATGATGTCTCTAGTTTAGTTTTACTTGCAAAAGTAAGATTTTAAGGCCTTGCCCCAATAGCTAATTCAGAATTGGAGATGAAGCTATACTGGGAGTCTATGGGAAATGAATTACTGTAGTCTAACCTAAAAGGCCGGTATTCCATAGTGTCGTCATGCGTATTCCGTGTCCGTGTCCGCTTCCGCGTCCGTTTCCGCGATTTCTCACTCACCGAAGATATCGTTGTTTTATATGAATAACACTGATTTGTGCAAAGTTGCATTTGATGGCAATTTGAGAATATGAACATTATATTTTTTAATAACAATTTCGTGCTGCTTTTAAAACTGGTAACGTCTGTTCTTTCTATTCTTCATGAATTATTGCTGCTAAAAATCAAGCGACAAGTCGTGAACTTGTAACGGGTTGTTTGTAAACGAGTGAAAAAGTTGTCAAAAGAAATGATGTAGGGTTATCTTTTGAATATTACCACTAATTGTTTAAAAATACAATACCATTTGTGAGTTCTAAACAGTTTGCTATGAAACTTTGCGACAAGAGTGACGTAAAGTTGCGCGAGTGAACCATTTGCGACAAGAGTGACGTAGTGGCGAGAGTGAACCATTTGCGACAAGATTGACGTAAAGTGTCGAGAGTGAACCATTTGCGACCGGAGTGACGTAAAGTGGCGAGAGTGAACTATTTGCGACCGGAGTGACGTAAAGTGACGAGAGTGAACCATTTGCGACCGGAGTGACCTAAAGTGGCGAGAGAGAACCATTTGCGACCGGAGTAACGTAAAGTGACGAGAGTGAACCATTTGCGACCGGAGTAACGTAAAGTGACGAGAGTGAACCATTTGCGACCGGAGTGACTTAAAGTGACGAGAGTGAACCATTTGTGACAAGAGTAACGTATTGGCGAGTGTGAACCATTTGTGACCGGAGTAACGTAGTGGCGAGAGTGAACCATTTGTGACCGGAGTAACGTAAAGTGACGAGAGTGAACCATTTGCGACCGGAGTGACTTAAAGTGACGAGAGTGAACCATTTGTGACAAGAGTAACGTAGTGGCGAGAGTGAACCATTTGTGACCGGAGTAACGTAGTGGCGAGAGTGAACCATTTGTGACCGGAGTAACGTAGTGGCGAGAGTGAACCATTTGTGACCGGAGTAACGTAAAGTGACGAGAGTGAACCATTTGTGACAAGAGTAACGTAGTGGCGAGAGTGAACCGGGTACGACAAGAGTTACGTAAAATGTCGAAAATTTACCACATTTTCCAGATATATGGGCGCAAATTCCACATAATTCATTTTATAGAACCGAGCACTGATACCCCTTTTGCTAGAAATGATTGTTTGTTATAGCTAATTCACCAGCATAACTTAAACTTGTTTTTTATATGAAAAAAACATTTGTTGAGGCAAGTGTGAGGTTGGTGCCTCTAATCATTATTTTAGGTCATATACAATATTGAAGCTTTGAAAGAAACCATTTATAATATATGCAAATAAACATTTATTATATATATCTTATGTTATAAACAGCACATTTAAGACACGACATAAAACAGTAAAAGTCATTTAACACGTTAGACGTTATCACGTGTGCCAATAACACGGATTGTCTTTATTTTCTTTAGTAATAATAAATAAGCTTTTTGGTTAGTATCTATCAGCAAGTAATGTCGAACACCTCTTGGGTACCTAGATGATATCGCCAGTGTTGTCAATAGACTGTTTTGGTTTTCTATAAGAAGGAATGTATTCGATGTCGGTAATGTCCATATTGTTATAAGATATTCGTTTTTCTCTGCCAAGATGCAAAACTTCTGGATCAATCTGACTACTCGTCTGACTGTAATATATAACATTTTCCTTTATTTCTATATATGGTGGAATCACATTTTTGGTTGGTGCACTTTTCTTAAATAATCTGTTCTTTCTTTTCTTTTTCTTTTTTCGTGTTTGTTCCTTGTCTGTCTGATATGATGGGTCAATTGGGTCTAAACTACGCCTGCCGGTCTTAAGGACATTAGCACTCTGTCGAGACTCCTCCTCCTGCTTCTTAGATACCTGATCAACATCTTCCTTCTTTATACTGCTATCTTTCAGGAACGCTTGAACAGTTTCAACATTAGATACAAAACTATCAGCAGCATTTGAACTGTTACGAACGTTTGATACTGATGTTTCTTGACGGCGTCCATCTTTGTCCAAGTCTTGTTGACAACGTCTCTTTTTCTCCGGGCAGGGGTATATACCGTTAGTGTTTGTAAGAATTTTCCTGAAAATAACGTACTTGAAATGTTCATCAGCATAGTAATGGTTTAAATATGATATTCGTAGGTGAGTTCAGTCAGTGGCTAATATGCATTACCATATAAGTTATATATTAAATGTTCATTATCCAGCTTGCATGTTGAAGAAAGGCGTACATACGGTATCATTTAAGAAAGCAACATCGAGTACCCGCCCTTTTGATTTACAATTCTATCATCTTCTTAATATGTTTTATATGGTTGTGCGCTTTTGCATGCATTAAGAAACTACAAATCTGCATCAGAAAACATTCTTTGATCATGATTCTGTTTGTAAATATTTTTTATTTTGAAAATAATAAAAAATAAATAAAAAAATGATGCAATATTTTTCTTAAACAAATTGTAATTAATTAATTACTTATGGAAAACGTAAGTAATTATAACTGTAATTTAATTGAAGCATTTCTTATTTAATTGTAATTAATTAATTACTTTTCAAAATAATTGAAACCAGGTCTGTCCCCAATACAACTTTTTCTTGTTTGTTCATATGAGAAACTGCTGGGGAAAGTGTTAAGTATGCCCACCCTTGAACCTGGCTTAACCCCCTCTCCCCAATGACAAATTATTTTGCTACTGACCGTCTCAAGGCGAAAACTCATCGGGTTCTCTTTTTATAAATAGTTTGTGATGTCTATTTTGAAATCGATCATTTTGTTACACATGCACTTTTTACACTCTACTTGTTGCTGTGATTTGTTTTTCTAAGGGTAAAACAGTCATGTCATCTTAAACACTATTAAGTCGATAAAAAGTGAAACCATGTATCGTTTAATCTTTCAATAAAAAATTATTATGAGCATACAAGTTTAACAATTGTCATTTTATTCATAAAAACTCGAATCCAGTGAACTGTTTTGCATTTTTGCAAGGCATACTATCCAATGTACTCATATTTCATTATGAATATCTAATGAGTTTATGGGGTTGAAGATTATTAATTTTCCATAATAAAGATACTAAATTGACGATACGGTGTTGTATTTGCTTAAACGGGTCGAATTACGTTTATATTTAAAGGTTATTCCATACTTCTCTAAAACAATATTTGTTGTATCATTCAATTTCATTCACGATAATTAAAAGTTAATATTAATAGCGGTTAGTTGTCCATCGGATAATCATGTACAACAACCACAATCGATACAATAACATATATTGGTGGTGTTTAATTAATCGTTTTATAAAACATGCTCCCTGTTCCTCTCTTCTGTTTGTTTTGGCTGTGTAGGGTGGTTGTGTCGTCTGGATGTGGTCATTCCTGATATGCATACGCCACCTTTTTACCTTCCTTAATATTTACTGCAAACTGATTTTGTTCCTTACTTATATTTTACGTGTAATTTTTGTTTAAACAATTATAGAAAAAACCTGGCTCTGGTAATCTTCCACCGGGAACCGTCCAAGTCAGGTCGGAGTTCCTTCAGATAGGCTGTGTATTCCCACTCCTTCCTCTGTCTGATGATCAAACGTCGATGATACATGTAAAACGAGAAGACTAGAAAGGCAAGAAGTCCACTAGCAGCAAACAATGCGAACAACCAACCATAAGAATGTATGTTTGCTGTATCGTCAACCATCACGGTGCCAGTAGTGTTAACTGCCTGAAATAATTGATGTTATAGTCATCGTTCATGTGAAATTTTTCCAAAACTAATCTTTGCACACAAAGTCTATAGTCGTCTATAGTCTATAGTCTATGGTCACTATTGTTCGTCTAATGGCAAAATGAATTTTTCGAAATCTCTCCCTCGGCAAAATGCAGTTTAATTAACATTTTGTATAAATAATGTAATTAATGTATCTTTATGTTGCATTCGTTAAGAAAATTTAGAACAGTAAACTAGATGTAAAAATTCCAAAACAAAATCTATTTACATCCATACACAAATATTTAACAACATAAAACTTATGTAAATTGTCTTTTAATTTTCTGGTCGCGTGATAAGGTTTCCTGTGCTTAACTGAAATTAAAAAAAATAGTAACCAGTATCTTATTTTCATGTGAGCATTTAAAATAATGTTTTGTTATGTTTAGTTTTTGTGTTATAATGTAAACATAATTTGAGGAAATGTTAAGGACTAGCAATTTTTCTCTAATATTATTACTTTTCTTATGTTATCTTAAATGAAGAAACATTAATGACATTTATGTTTACACAGTTTGATTTAACAGAAATGTAAAGTTAGTGCATGTTATGTAGTAGTACAATTGAGCTTTAAAAATATTTACAAAGACATTTGAAAAATACCACAACATATACAAATCATTTTAGCTTTAAGTTTATTAAAACAAATATAGTTACGATCATCTTACCTAAACACTACATTAGAAAATTATATCATCCTTCCAGTTCAACAATGACTAGCGAGCCTGTCTACCCATGATGCGTTCGATGTTCAATACGCTATTTATATAACATAATCATTAGAAATGTTATCAAACGGTTTATAGGTTTAACTTCCATGCTTCAATCAATGCTGATAGCTCTATAATGTTGATGCTAAATTGATTTGTTCTTCTAGATTTTATGTACAGTGAATTATCGAACATTTAGAAAGCCTAGTAGAGCCATTGTTTAAAGGATAAATTACCGATTCCTGTACGCCTGAACGAAAATGCGTACGTACATGATATATTGTAGTATATGCGAGAAAAGCACTTTCGATCGCAAAGTGTTCACGTAATAAGCTAACTGACGAACATGCATTGCCACAACCAGAAAGAACACTGCCTCCCCACGCAGTGAAAAGTAGAGAAGTAGAGACAACATAAGTTTACTAGACAAAATAATTTCAAATAAGACACCACTAACAATAAACGAAAAAGAGAACCATCGTGGTTACCGCCTTGAAACAGTCAGTGGAAAAGTTAATTTCCACTAGGGGTTTAAACCAGGTTAAAACAGAATATTAAGAATTCAATAAGCCGTAGACCATACTAATCGTACAAAAACTCTTTACTGTACCATTTGTTTTGAGAGTGATTATTATTTTTTGACTTAGTTTATGTCGGAAGATAGACTTCCGCTGAAGCTGGTACTTCAGAAAGTTAGTGGTATCCAAAGACCCCCCCTCCCCCGTGACAGACTAGACCAAATCTTGTCCGCTGTTTTCGAAATGTGCCTGTGATCTCTTTATTTACATGAACTCTTCATCAGAGATACACAACTTCTTAATGTTTGGAAAGGAAGAAATGGTTTGGAAATCCGACCTCAGAAAAGGTCATGGAGTTTTTATTTCCTCACTTGCATGATTTGTTCTCTAAAGAGGTATGTTTTTTCTTTCATGCACATCAAAACCCAGATTTTTTCAGTATTTTAACATGATCCTTGTCGGCTTTTGTATACGAAGCGAAAGTAAGTGTTTAGATTGATCATTATTGGATACAAATGATACAAATGATATTTATGATGGTTATTGATCGTAATAAACTTCATTTGTTTTATTTATTTTATAAATTGGCTCTATTTGGTTTTCAATTTCTGTTATAAGGGAAAAACACTGATGGTTACATGTTTATGGCGTATCTATACATTTAATAGAAACCATTAGCAATTTGCCTTACCTTTTAACGCTTTAACTTCATCCTCTTAGATGAAGGCTTTTTTACCTAACGAATTATTATTCTTACTTTAAGAGGCGTGGTTACACTAAAAGCCGCTCACAAATAATTAGATTATGAATAATGTGACGACAACCAGCACGCACGTTTTGTCACGGGTTGCTGAGAAAGAGCGTGCCGTCATTCACTTTGACGACAACATAGCTGTTCCAACGGCCATTCGAAAAAGCCGTAATATCGTGAATACTTCTAATAATTTTTGTATCAATGAGATTTTTTATTTGTGTAAATAAAAGGATATAAGCCCTTCGGGCTTCACACACTTTAAACAACCCAACTATTTTCCATACCCAAATGAAAACCATCAAATATCGTTTCAAGCCTTAAGTGAAAAACTTGATTTAAAATGATAACATCGTTACTAAAGAGTATTCCCTGCGTTTCATATCAACCATTATTAATTTATTGTATCAGTAATTTAACTACTCACCATTTCATAAATTTTATAAAGTCCTCTCTAGATAATCAATTTTAGAGTTGCAAAGTTGGTAAATATCGGCGAGATAATTTTGCTCATTTGTTTCGCTTCATCTGAATAACATCACAACTCTTCAATATTTTATTAAATACTTCTATTCGAACTATAAACTTCCAGGTACTGGTTTTGATCCGCATCAGATAGTGTCTAGCTAATTTACATTTTATATCGATTGAAAATATTTCAAAAAGGACGTTTGTAGGCAAATTAATATGTCGGATGTTCTGGTGGATTGGTATTACAATAGTGCATTGTTGAGGTTAGGCAGATTATGAGGCAAGTGCTAGTTGGCTTGTATCGATTTTGTTTTTTTTCTTTATGCGTGCCTTTTAGAGAATTACTTGATATATTAATCACAATCTATAATTCAATAAAATCATGTAGCGTTAATTTTCCAGTGCTCGGCCACCTGTCTACTGATTAGATACTTAAGGGTTTATTTACCTTGTCAACAAACATCTATTTTCTATTTTGTCTGTTAATTTAAGAGAAAAGTGATATCACTTGGTTCACCTGTGAATCAGGTAACAAAAAAAGCGAAAAAGGCGTTTGCATTTCATGAATGGCACCATCCTTAGCTTCCCCTAACAGCCCAAAAGTATAGAGTAAAAAGATCATGATACATAAAATGATAAATTTCAAACTATACTCCAAAAACAAATAACGAAAGAGAAAATGAGAACGCGATGGTTACCGCCTTGGAACGCTCAGAATTTGCCACTGGGGATTTAAAACAGGTGTATATATAGAGTGCACTAACCTCGCACTTGCAGCAGCAGTTTCTCCTATGACAAGTACTAGTTGCCATGATAAATAAGTTCCAATCCGCTCATCAACTCGACAATGCTGCTTGCTAAAGCACACAAACATACGAAATATAATAAGCTAATGGTATTGTAAAGCATGGTTACTCCATGACCTTACTGAGACCTGAGTTCTGATTTAGGATGAGTGACTTCGTAAGAAATAATTCGTCAAAATGAGAGAGGGCTGAAATACTTTATCAGCCAGGTAAGTGACTTGATATTACAGGAAACATATCATGCCATAACACAAAACACAGCCTCTCCACGCAGCGAAAAAAGGAGAGGAAACGAGAGCAATTTGTTTTAAGTATGTTAATTCAAATAAAACGCCCCAAACAATTAACGACATAGAAAACCCTTCGTGTTAAATATGTTTAATACAGTAACGTTATCATACATTTCATCAGAACTGGCCGTTTTATGTTTCTCTTGCGTTCCGTTCACATTTAATTGAGATCCGTGAATAAGCTTTATAGGTCAGAGAGCACTAAATAGTTTACTATAGACTTACATTATAAGTTTTGGTTCTCCTGTGATTTGTTTTACACGACATTTTCTAAAACTACACCAGATTTGAAAAGTGTCACTCTTGGGCTAATAAAAAATGGCCAGAAATAAGGGTCTTCACAAACTCATTCTCTCAGCATTTTTAAACCGAAAGTAATCATTCCCAGAATGTAAACAAATCTTCAACCTAAAAAAAGGAAAATACCAACTTCGTTGAAGTGCCACAAATCACCTTTCAAAAAGTGCTTAAAAATCATTTTTTGTTAAAGTATATAATTAAAGTCACTTTACATTCTAGAAAACAAAAAACAACAACAACAACATATTATTATTCTCTATAGTTTTTGTCAATGAGTCTTTGAATATAAAGTAAGCTCGAATCGTCCTAGACAAAATTGTCCAATCCGCAACAGGGTTTTCTATTTACTATCATCTGATTTTAAAAGAATGGCATGGATAACAATGATTTTCTATAAGCATTTTGTTCAAGGAAAATAACCAAACTTAGTTATCTTTGAAACTTTTGTAGATTTGCCTCCCCTTAGATAGAGAGAATTAAAAAGGAAACAAACTATAAGTCAATTTTGGAAGGTCGTTTATCTTAAACAGTTAATTCATATAGTATGTGGCCATTTTGTCTTTGGCAAGAAGAATATTGTGTTTAGAAATATCGGTCAGTTAACTTTGGAGCTCGTAGCTTTTGTGAATGCATTGATGGAACAATTTTTTCGTTTACGAAACCCGATTCGAGAATATATAGACTCCTTATTCCGATGTTAAAGATCAAAAATAAAGATGAAAAAACAGAATATTTATCCTTAAATCTTAACTATCGAACCTTGGTTAAAATCAACATCCCAGGTTTTTAATGAATTAATACCTGCAAAAACTTATATATATATATAGTAACCCTCTTATCTCTCTTGGGTCAAACTAGATGGACGTATTAAACATCATCTATTAATAGTTAAATAATAAATATAATACATGACCCATAATTCGTCCAGAAAACAGCCTCCCCGCACAGTCAAGAAGAAGAGATTGGATATTAAGAATAGATATAAATTCCAAGAGCCAATTTGTTTTGAGGCAAGATACGAAATACTTATAAGATAATTGAAATTAATCAGTCAGACATTGTTCAATAATGGGCTGTGATTTTGACAGCAGAGCGATAGGCAAATGTGGGTGAATGTTTTCTGCTTGAATACTTTCATACATTCGAGGTTCAAGACAAGGTCAAATGTCAGAAGAAGTAGACACACGTTAAAGACATGACTGAATGATGTACTGAAAATGAAAAATAGACTTTTCTGATATGCTAACAAAAATTCGGAGCAGCAGATTATATCGTTTAGGTGTACAAGATTTTTGTAGACTACTTATAACGTCAGTACAATTTTCGACTCTGATCTAAAATCGAATGTCAATCTCTTGAATCTGAAATGGTAATGAAAATCGTTTAAGCTTCCTGTGTTAGTATATCTCCTCTAAAAATAATAAACTATGTGTAAGAGGCATATTTAAAGTGAAGTTTACATATAAATGAGTAATGAGTGTTTTACTGAGTTGCGCTCAACCCGGGGCTAGGCGGCGTGGGCGGTAATAAGCATTCCCATTACTGCCAATGAACAGGCTCAATCAAACCGAGCCTGCAGTATTTTCATATTTGTCGTGTTCGGTGGCTTTCAAAGTTCCATTTTCATCTATTAAAATTCAAAAAGTGAACATAAAAAACCGGAAATCTTGCCTGGAAAATGTCCACCATGTTATAGCATACTTACCTTTCTTAGTTCTATTTCAATTTCATAATCAAACGTCGATTAGTCAGTATACATAAATATATGTTTTATAGTTGATGGCATTAAAAAACTACCAATATAATTTTTATAATAGCATGTCAGATGACAATTTAAGTCATTGGCATACATAATTCTTAACATGGGCCATAATTTGACGTAAAGATTGTTACCGAAATGGATCGTTTTGTATGCTTCGATTGTAAGTAAAACAATTCAACAACAAAGAACCCGTAAAATTAAATTACAGTAGATTACAGTAGGCTTTACATGCTTTACGTGCAATATTTTAAAGATTACATGCATCGACCCGGAAAATATAATGAATATTTTGTTTTCTGTCAATCATTTGTAAAGCTTTTAATTAGCATCAGTGTGTATGTGTCATAACTGGCATGGATGATTTAATGAAACTACATAGCCCAGTAATTACTTTTCCAGACTATGGTGAAACAAGGGTCACCTGTACGATCAAAGTGTTTAGAACAATTATATATCCTTACTTTTGTTTTCGTGAGGAGCGATTTCTTAAATGTTTAACATTGGAATTAAACAATCTTAAATTAAATGTTAAGTTTTCATCTACATTGCCTGCTTTCTGTGACAGTAGATTAATGGTATTCGCAGTCGAATTCTTGGGTATAGCTGATAAAGGCAAATGGTTTTGTCTCTAGTTTCGTGAAAAGCGTAGTTATCTTGGGGTATGACAGTACTTGCTTTGTCTGAAGTTGGGAATATTCTCAGTTATTGAAAAAAAATGAAATATGCATATCAGGAATGGCAACATCCAGCATACACAGCCTCCCCAAACAGCCAAAAAGTAGAGAGGAAAAGAGAGCATGGTATTACAATAATCAGTTTCAAAATGGACGCCACAAACAAAAAACGAAAGTGAAAACCAGAGGGGTTGCCGCCTTGGAACGGTCAGTGGCAAAACAAATTGCCACTGGGGGTTTAAACCAGGTTCTAGGGTGCACCAACCTCACACTTGCCCCAACAGGTTCTCGTATCACAAAACAAGTACAAATTGTCTTGGTGAAATAACTCCAACCCACCCATCAGCTCAACAATGTTGCATGCAAAAGCATACAAACATATAAACATAAGAATTTAAAAGCATTGCAAAGCCAAAGGGCGGATACTCAATGATCTTACCGAGACCAGAGCAACTGGAGTAAAATCAGCAAGAACACGATGACAGGGATAAAAGAAACAAATCGAGCTTCTAGGTTCTTTTAAGAAAAGATTTCCCCATAAACCTTCATAAACTCTTAAACCCCTGCCACCGTCGTGCAACCAAAGAGGTAAGCATAATGATCAACTGTAGATGGGTTAATCACCAGGCATGCAGAGCGCTGTAAAATATCATGTTGAAGATATTTTAGTCAAAACATTCCTATGACGGTGATAATCGTGTTTAAGTGTAGAATTCATCAAACTATAACAAACAAAAAGTCGTAATATATGCGGAAACGTTTTAAAACGAACATTACATTAACATTTTTGCATTTGCAACCTGTGCATGCGTTTCATTCGAAAACCTTTCGGGCATACTGTATGTTGGTAGAGCCAAAGCCTGGTAAAGAACCCATGTTGCAAATTGCTTTGCCACTGATTGTTCAAAGGCTGCAAATAATCGATCTCTTCAGATCACTTGTCAAAACTTCACGTTATTTAGTTTTCCCCATTGTTTTCTCGTCTAGGGCATCGTCTTTTATCTGGAGACCATACGCCGCTGAACATGGAATTATATTAACCTACAAATACCGCATTGAAGGTTCTAAGGTCACGCCATCGGTAGGGATGGATTAACATTGTACCGTTTATTGGTGTAAATATTGAGTTGTTCTTATCCCGGGGTTAGTCGGCGTCAGCAGTAATATGCATTTCCATTACTGTCTACTCACAGGCTCAATCAAGCCCATCCTGCATTATTTTTTTATTTTTTTCGTGTTTTGTGATTTTTAAAGTTCCCTTTTAATCTATTTTCCTCAATTTTGTTAAGTCGTTATAAACGCGCGAACTTAGCTACTTCCTCTATAAGGTTATGGTTTTGTGAGGAACTATGTCTTCTGATGTGGCTATTTCTAATATTTAATTTTCACTTGTTATTTCCAAACTATTATCTTTGATATTCGAGGAAACGACGAATTGCTCTTTCTTATGATGTTATATTGTTATCTGCTTCAACGTTTCAATAAAGGTCAAACAGTTTTCGCTTTTATTGTTTCTGTATCACGGCAAACACTGGCAGAATATTACAAGTCAATGCTATTTATTCCGTTTGACATATCGGGATTAATTTTATTCATTGATACATATCTTTGATATATTATTGCTGTATGGTTCTATAGAACTAATATGTTATTGCGTTGGCTACTGCACAATAAACTCATTAAGACTGAAAAACCAATTTCGAGGACATACAAAGAAGGATGACAATAACGCAAATATATCTCCGATTCACAGAATCTCAGATTCATGGAACTGGACGAATCTGTTACAACACAATATCGGTTATATTAATAACGGTTTTTTCTTGGACATTTGAACCAATCACACACTTAATTGTAGATGGCGCCAATACAATACACACGACAGTTCGGCAAATAAAGTCCAACATGTATATCGCTTGTCAAAGTCCGATCGAAACGAATTCTGCTGAACGAGCACAGACATTTAAACAGAACGGCAACGATTATAAACAAAACATAATAAGACAAGGTTTTGAGCTCAAGTAATAAAAACGGAAAGTGATATTAGGTATTTTCTTTGAAAGATATAAGTTCGAGGTAATTAAAGTTGATAATTTAGATATTTTTTTTTTTCAAAAATTAATTAAGAGCATAAGTAATACTGTACTGGATAGTTAACAGGTTTGATTTTATGCTATGACTCGTATATTTTAACAGAATCTATTATTTATTTTTCATTAAAATACAGTAAAAAACGAATAGAGAGGATATCATTATTCAAACGAAATATTATTTTCAATCAACAAGGTTATGTAAAAATACCAATAATACATTATAGTGGTACTTAATTTATAATTCTGTTCTTGAATAATATTCCATTCTGAAATATACATATTTGTACATTTCAAAGACTGTATTTTTATAATGTATAATTGTTACTGCAAAGCTTAAAATATAAAACAAGGTTATAAAGGTGTTATTTAACTTATCAGTTACGTCCATTGCAGGTCGTTGAGCACGATACATATGTACTATGTCAATTACACTTCTGAAATTGCTTTTGTTTAAATATTTTGGCCTGTTTAAATGGGTGGTTTCATTATCCCAGTCAATGCAGATTCGGATATTGTTTTATCAACCCAAGGATAAACTTCCTGCATTTTAATTTTTGCCTTTGGCGTTGTATGTGATATGCAGGATTAATATTCTCAGACCCCCTGTAAAATTCTATTTTCTTTTTATCCGCTGAACATGGAATGGTATTAATCTGAAAATTCCGCATTGAATGTTCCATGTTCACCGCAATATGCATACCATCGCTAGGGATGGCTTAAAACTGTACTGTTTAATGATGTAAATATTTAGTTGCGCTCAACCCGGGGCTAGGCAGCGTGGGTAGCAATATGCATTTCCATTACTGCCCATGAACAGGTTCAATCAAACATATTTTCAGATTTGTCGTGTTCGGTGGCTATGAATGTTTCCTTTTCATTATTTTAATATTTTGCGGATTGGCTACGGATTGAAACTTTGCCTCAGACAGAATTCTCTATCAGATCTTTAAGCAATATCTTAGTCTGTACTTTACTTTTAATCCGTTCTTCTATTATTCTGGCCGTGAACAACAAAAAGTGCAATCTTTATCTGAAATATCAATTAAATACATTGTGAATCTCCCAAGAATGCTTCAGTTTCTTTGATACATTGTCTCTCTGAAAGAAACGATATTGTCAATATTGTGCAACTCTCTCAATCGCACTTCTTTTCCACGGTAAAGCAATCTCAAATTGCAATCAGTGGTTCTTATAACTGACACCATAAAGATAATTATGCATTTGTGTGTCTCGATTTTTCTTTGCGAATTTGCTATGGAGCTTACATCTCTGGGTGTATGAATGCTCTTGTACATCGCGTTTATAATCTTGATTATACAACGGTGTTTATATGGAAAATCCGAATCGTGTCCTTCCTTTTCAGCAAACCAACCTTGCGTTAAATGGTTGTTGTGCTTTCTCGGAGCAGACAGTGAAACTTCAAAGAGGAAAGACACAGACAAGTTTAAATGCCCAAAATAAATAAGTGATGCTTTAAAGTTTAGTATTTAGTTATAAAGTAATCTTCATATATCAATATTTTCATAAGTTAATTTAAATTTACATTCTATAAGACTTCAATTATCATACACATAAATTTCTTAAAACGTAACACTAGATATCATGGGGCAGTATTAGTTCTACGCCTTGAGACAACGTGTCTCCAGTAATTGCATATAAGAATCAGTTTATGAAGGCAATTATGACAAGATTCTATGTGTAATAACAGCGTAATAACACAAAATACCCACTTATATATAGAGAACACTTAGAATATTGTAATTAACCACAGTTACATCTTACAGTTACTTCCGCCTTTGGATCTGGAAGAAATCGGTTTGATATAAATTATGTCTTGATTATTGTGCTTAGAAATAAAAGAAGTAATGCATTATACTTCATCAATGCTTTAAGTAATATAACGATGCCGCTGTCTATTACTTTTAGAGACACTTATTTAATGCCATTATAGGTTATGATATTACCTTAAAGAGTAACCCTCGTAAAATAAAGAGATTATGATGATGATGATGATGTTACTGATGATGATGATAATGATGATGATGATGATTATTATTATTATTATTATTATTATTAAACATACATTTTACCAAAATGGACGATAACTCGTACTAACTGTTCACTAGTCAATAATTAAACGTTTAAGGTGGTATCATTTGTTATGGAATAGCTGAAGTGAGTTGGGTGTGTCAGATCCTAATTTTATGACAGTAAATTTGTTTCTCAGACTTCAAAGCTTCTTTCAGCTTGAAGTATCATTGTGAAGTATGTGAATGTTCAATGTCATGCAAAAGTCAAAATATAAGAGAAATATATAGCAATTTCTTACCTTGATAAAAGACTTTCTATGGGAGTCCAAACTTCCTATACTTCAACTGTTGTAAACAATTAATGCCACAGGAAGACAGTCCATCACAAGGTCAACAATGTCTTAGAAAATAATTCATTAAAGAACAGTAGAAATGTACGAAAACAGCATTCTCCAAGTGACTGTTAAAAAATCTTACATCCATATTTGTTTACAAGTTTATAATAGATGAAAAGGGAACTTTGAAAGCCACCGAACACGACAAATATGAAAATACTGCAGGCTCGGTTTGATTGAGCCTGTTCATGGGCAGTAATGGGAATGCTTATTACTGCCCACGCCCAAAATGTAGGACTTCCCAAAATGCACTTGGTAATTGAAGGTATGGTGTACAATATAGGACATCACTTTCGAGGTTTCTGATAACATTCCAAATAATATTTACTAACGAAAACGTATTTTCTAATAGTTTTAGAAGTGTTTATCAAATGTTGGAAGGCTAATAATTACATATTATTAGGTAAATTATGTAAACAGTCTTATGCATTGTAAAAAATACTTCTCACCAATGTTTTAAATCCACCTTCTAGGTACCTGTTTCACTTGTGATCACATATTGAACATTTATTTATTACAGGACACAGTTTAACTACATAGTATTGTATTGGAATGTTTCGTCAATTATAATACATGTTAGTATTTTGTTCAGTCTAAATAAACCTAATCGATTTTGCTATAGTTGGATAGAAATAAGGTATAAGATGGCGTTCAAAAAGTTTGCAAAAAGTGCTACAATTTGTTTTTAAATTGTACAAAAAGCAAATTATTTTTCTGATTTCACAGATTTGGCTATATTGCATAATAATAAATTATTTTACAAAAATTATTGCTATTCATATTTTCATAAGAAAATTGCAGTCTCTATGGCAACATCGCTCAACGTAAATGGGACCAATTTGTAAAGAATTCCAGTGCAATTTCGTATGGAAAATGATGCGCCATTCCGTTGTTTGTCATGCTTGAATACATTGCTTCTTTTATTATACTAATAAAATATATAATCATAACACAGCACTAGCAGCAATAACAGTAATGCAATTAAACAACGTTTCTTGAATTTGAACGCAAAGTTTAAGGTTACCCGTGAAAAGTCTCCTTAGAGCTGAATTTAAACTACCCGCACGAGTATTTATACCCAAAAACCGGACCAACCGGTTTTGTATATTGATCCGTTGAGACAATAATTATTTGCTATACGTTGTAACGTGGAGAATTTAAATACATTAGACTTGTTTATTTATGCTAATTATGTTATTATTTGTCTTTTTACATATTTCAAAAACACTCGTTATTATTAAAAACATTTCATTGAGTCATAAATATTTCATTTGTTAAAAGATAAGTACTATTTAACCTTCACTTTAAAAGGCAGATAATTCAATAATAACATTGAAAGTTATGTCCTATATTGTACACCATACCTTGCATTTTGAGAAATTTGTAAACAAACATAGATGCCAAATTTTAGTGTGAAGTCACTTTAAGAATGTTGATTTTGTGCATTTCAGCTGTTGCTTAGTGAATAAGGTTCTAAGACATTGTTGTCCTTAAAATGGACTGTCTTTGTGTATCAATAATTGTTGACAAAAGTGGAAGTATAGGAAGTTCGGACTCCCACAGAGAGTCTGTTTTCAAGGTAAGAAATTGCTACCAATTACACTTTTATTTAGCTTTTGCATGACTTTAAACATTCATATGCTCAGTAAATGATATGCGAAGCCACAAGAACTTTACAAGTCAGAAAAAAATAAACATTTATGAAATCATGATTTCACACACCCATTTCAATTCAGCTCTTTGATATAACCTTAATTCATGAAGACTGTTTCTGGACGTTAATATTTAAATCCATGTATATCTAACACATAATTCTCGACAAAATGTGTGCCAAATAAGAGAACTTTGAGTATTGCAACCATCCGCCACAACCACGTTAAATGATGCGCAACTAACGCTGATAAACGTTATTATCATTATCTGTCACCGGTGAATGATTTATTCTGATAACATAACTGATTTACTTGCATGCGTAGCGTAAAACTTTTATTGTCCGTTTTACAGTTATTGTTGGAAAAGAACTTTGAAAGCCACAGAACATAAAACATATCCAATGAAAACTACCGAACAAGCTCCATAGCCACGTAAATAAGAGAAAGCTAACAAACTGTGCCAATTTGCAATGACAGACGCGCAAGTAATGCTTATTAATGTTGTCATTGCATTGTATTATGTTACGACGATGACTGAATTATACAGATACCAACGGGAAGAGTTTTGTTTGTGCTATTGTCAATTAGAAATGATATACTCAGAATGGCAGTGTACCTTAATAAGTTTCTTTCTGTTTAGTTTGTTTGATAAAAAGTGAAATGCATATCACAAAACTCAGCCTCCCGACTCAGCAAAAACGAAGAGAGGAAATGAGAGCATGTGTTTATACGTATATCAAATTCAAATAAGACACCACAAACAATTAACTAAAATTTGCCGCTGGGGTTTAAACAAGGTTTTCTGGTTTTATCAACCTCACACTAGCCCCAACAGGTTTTCATATAAACACACAAGCACAAGTTGTCTTGGTGAAATAACTCCAACCCACCCACCAGCTCAAAAACAATTTTGTATGCATAATCACACATTCAAACATTTAAAACATAAGGAGCTTATAATATTGTAAAGCCAAAGGGGTGGGTACGTAAAGGTATTGGTGCACATCTCAAATATCATTGAAAACTTTACCAAAACATTACGAATGAAGTAATATGATTTTCGAAGGCTGTCCCTTAGAATCGAATCAAATCTGAATAAAAAGACAACTTCTGAACACATTTTTATGCAAATTGATAACTTGTGTATGAAGTTACTGAACAAAAATCAGCTATAATTAGGAAATTGCGACCAATTTAGCAATGCGACCTAAGACCACCGACGCACGTCGTAGAATAAGGTGAACTTCTTAATCCGCTGTGCTCCAATGGTTTTAATAAAAAGAAAATGAACAAATTAATATTTGAATCAAAAACAAAACATTACTTTGGACATTATTCTTCCTTTGTGCGATTTCACAGTTTGCAATTTCATCAGGTTTTCAATATAAATTAATGAATAAATCGATCTAAGCTATACAGTGTATGAAGTGTATTCAAAGATGATTATTTATTAAATCGGTTGGATATGACATGACCCCAAGAGGATGTTGCTCTATTGCTATACTGTATAAGCTAAACTGAAATGTCAAAAGAATAGATAAGAAGGCGCCGAATAAAGTTTGGTGTATAAAAATTCCGATTGTTATCTTTATCACATTGATTTGTTTCCACATTTTACACTACATTTAATGATAATTCAATAAGAGACAAGCTAACCTGTCTCACTAAAATACGTTTTCAGGAGGAAATAAAACCTTTATCGATTGATAAAGAACATTTTACAGACGGTTCAACTTCAGCTAGATAAGGCTTACGATTCAGAGCAGAAATCAAACTTTCTCGCTCTCTCTCCATTACAATGGTTTCACTTGTACTAAACTATATGATGAAAGAGATTATTTAAATTTAAGTAGTGTAAATTTTCCTTTTTCAGAAGGTGTTAGGTGGTTTAAATTTAACAACTTGTTCGCTTTCATAGAGATTGAAACAATGTCAACAAAGTTTAAAATGAACGTAACCATATAACCGAAAAAGTTCTAAAACATGGTCCTACAAAATTAAGGAAAACATCTTGCAAGTTTTACCACCACTTACCAGATTAAATCACAAATACAGGTAAAATCACTACATTATATAAATTTTGTATTTTGTGGATTTGTTTATACAAAATATTTATGTTGACACAGTCTACGTACTTGATATATTTTTCCGGAGAATTAAGAAATGATAAAAATCACTACCCGAAAAAGGTATTTTTCAGACAGTGTATAATGGAAAGATTTGATTTATTAACTACGTGAAATAAAAGACAATATTAATTTCTCCACGTTATTCGCAAAAAGCATCTGCAAATCAAAAGAAAGTTTACGAAGAAGATATTCTACTGTACAGATCAACAACATGCTTGGCGATTAACCCATCTACAGCTGATCGCTAATTGCAGCAACGTGGCAGTGTATGATAAGGTCAAGTCAGTTATGATGAACTCGCTATTAATTCCAAGCACGCTTCTTTGTTTTCACAAGAATCTGAATGTTGATGAGATCGCAGTGTTTATTTAAATTGTTCAGAAGCTATTTCTGAAAAACATACAAGTAGTTTCGGTACAGACGCGTTTATCTTATTATCTTATTCTTGCATAAGTTTCGATATTTTATAGTATTAAAACAACAACAGCAGAACTGAAAACGGCAAATTTTGTTTTCATTTATACTGCCCGAGATTTTCGCTGGCTCGTATTAAAAGAACAATGTCTGTTGAATTGATGTGCTTCGATTAAACCAAAATAAAACATACTATAAATATCGCTTTTCATTTCGGTATAATTACCTGTCATGTCAGAATCACAATTTTCTGCCAAAATATTTGCAATTGTGCAGCAAATTGCATGATAAAACAGGTTTTCCCATGTGAACCAATACTTCGATCATTCATTCGAATAGTTCAGTGCAAGTAAAAATGCGATTTAATCAAATGTGCACTTTCTATATTTTAGACAAACTGTTTTAGACATATTACATATAACAGATTTGTAAAAGATGAAACATGAATATCTGGAATGGTCACATCCAGAAAACACAGCCTCCCTCTCAGCCGAAACGTAGAGAGGAACAGTGCCCAAGGTTATAAAACTGAGCATGGAAACCAGTCTCAAATCTCAAGCATCTGATTGGCTGAAATGGCGACCAATCAGATGCTTGAGATTTGAGACTGGTTTCCTTGCTCAGCTTTATAACCTTCAGACCAGAGAGCATGGATTTTATAAATTGAAAACAAAATCAACACAATCAGTTCAGGCAAAGGAGAATTAATTACGTTAAGATAAAACTTATTCAGTATTTTCTGTATGTTTATATCTAGAGAGTTCTTCACAGGGTACATTAAGTAATAAGTTTGTGTTTTTTTCTGAACATTATTCTGGATCGCGAAAAACATATTTATTTATACGAAAATTAATATGCATTATTTCATTGACTTTCTAATGTGGGAATGATGAAATGCTGACTTATAATCGTTTTGAATAAATCAAAACATAATTAAAGCAACGTCATAAATATTTTTAAAAAATTAGGACTACAAAATCGGAAACTTTTTTTCTGAAATAATGCACGAGTATTTCATCTTACACGTACCACTCTATATAGAAATTTACAATTTAAATAAGCTGCTGATCAACTACTTTAATTGTTATCAGTAATCATATCGAGATCTTAGCCTAACTCAAAGAAGTATGAAGGAGATGATCGTCGTTTGCACCAAACCCTCGATATACACGGTACAATGTACGCACCCTGATATTGAAAATCACCAACGCTGTAATCTCTACATTTTAATCGCTTTTTGAAAAATACCATGCTACAAAATATTTGAATAAAAGATTTATTGTGGTGTTGCACCACGGGAAAAGGTGTCTTCAGCCGTTTGTTTGACATTTTGGTTCTTATTCTGGAAAGAAATTACAATTATTTTTTGTTTTAGCCGTAAAATATTAGTGGTTTTGTTACACAATAGGAAACATAATGGTTTCTTTACAACAAAATGCAAACAAATAATGTTGGCTTCTCAACGTTATGGCATCACTTCAGGAATCTACATCAACTGAACGAAAATAACTTTTCCCGTAGCGCGTCTTATTTAGACACAAACAAAATATTTTACACATACATTTCACATTGTCAGCGGTCATAACAACGCTTACGAAAATCATTATATGTCGTTGCAATATTCTTGGAGCAGATTTTCTTGGACTTTATGTAACAAAGATGTTCCAATAATGAGAACGTCATAGTGTATTATCCCATTCCATGAATCTTGGCTAATTGACACATAAATAACTATAGCCCGCAGTACATAACTAAATCACAGCTTACTGTTCCGGTAATTTATCATTGGCGACGGAAGAAATCGGTCTGACATCAATTTAGTGGTACTTCTTGTTACTGGAAATATAAAATTGCACTTTATCAAAGCTTTAATTAATGCGATTGTTGCTCTCTGTAATTATTATAAAACCAAAAACGTGGATACAACTATTTCAATAAGGCGAAAAGAAGTAATAGGGGGAAGGTGGTTATACCACATCGTTGTCCTATGATTCAATCTGTTGAATCACAAATATTCATATACCATGAATTTAACGTCAAAATTACAATTTTCGTAATTTTCGTTGGTATGAATTATCAAGTAGTATGGCATTGGATGCATAGCATTTGTCATTTAAGAATAAAAAATCAACTCACGGACGATTTTGATCTATTCATTCAAAAATGCATTAAAAGTTGCTCTTGTTGAAGCAAGTGTGTGATTGGTGCATCCTAGAACCTGGTTTACATCCCACGTGGCATATTGTTTAGCCACTGTCCGTTCAAAGGCCGTAACCCCAAAGGTTCTCTTTTTTGTTAATTGTTTGTGGTGTGTAATTTGAAATTGATCTATTTTAAACACATGTTCACTTTTCCTCTCAACATTTTGGATGCGTGGGGAGGCTGTGCTTTCTTGGTGTCGCAATTCCTGATATGCATATTTAACTTTTTTTTCCAAGATTCGAATTCTATCTAACGTACAGCTTTTTGACTTACATACAGTTTGATAGTGTGAAAAATACCCAATAGCATGCAATAGTTTCATATTTGTCGTATTCGATGGCTTTCAAAGTTCCCTTTTCATCTAGTGAAAAATTCCCAACCGACGTGCATTTTAGAGAAATTAGACATTTGTTAACTTTTAACGGACCAATGTCAGAAAAGCGTACAGCATTGCATCAAAAGAAATCCTCGACTGACATACAACCTTACATGGCGACAAATTTGCAAATGACATTCTGCTTTATATATCACCCAAGATGCAAACATTTCAAAATTTCATTCATATGCATAACAGTGTTATAATCTTTGAATATCATAGAAATCTAATCGCTGACCGTAGGAAAATTGTATACATTGAAGCTCAGAGAAGAATTCTGTATGCGCTTTCCGCCTGGAACATGTTGCAATAATATCGAAATTAATAATTGAGCCGTGTCGTGAGAATTTCGACCTTCTGGTCAAAATTACGTCATGTAGAAAAACGACATCAATGTATTGACAATGTTTGACGTCATCCACCAATAGACGAATTTATGTATAGTTACTAGTGTCATGGGAAAGATTATTAAAGGATCTATAAACGGGAATCAACATTTGTTCGGTAAGTTACCATTTTGTCTTCGAAATTAATGTGCAACTGGGATGATGTATTTTTCCGAGATCTGTTTAGTTGGTTATCTTTCCATGGTTATGTTATGTATGAACTGTTATTTTTTGAAAACTGGGATATTTTGTGTTCTAATTGATTTTAGTGTTTACCCTAGTTTTTCAACCAATCACAATGCTTTATTTTTTAAAATATCTCCTTTCTATTTCGTGTAGAAACAGTCTATAGAAACTATTGTTATTGTCCAACAATATTGACCTGGCACTTCATTAATTTTCGTAAAGGTCATTGAATAACACCTCAGTGATGTGTGGAGTGTTGGAATAGATGCCGGACTACCGATTGTAACATTTACGAAAATTAACGAATATGGGGTCAAATACAAGAGTGCCAGGTCAATATTGTTGGACAATATAGAACAAACTTTGGGGAAAACTAGCGTAAACACTAAGTCAGTTAGAATCCAAATAGAGAAATCTACATGAAATAGACACGCCAGTCGGTCTCTACCGCTCCCTCCGTTGCCGTGTCTATTTCATGTAGATTTCTCTATTTGGACTCTAACTAATACGTAGTTGTATCTCATGCTGTAGATCATCCGTTTATTTCCAGAAATTGCCCACTTTTGGATCAAGAGTCCTGTAAGCCTATATATAGGCCTATATAGCTCTATAGCCATATAGGGCCAGCAAAGGACCCCTAAACAAGTGTCTGTGGTATCTACAACTGATACGTCATTATTTCAAGGGAAGGAGTTACTTGTACTCTTCGTGCTCACTGTAGTGAACGCCTGTATCCGTTATTTCTTTTGATTCATGTTAAAGGCAGTCGCTACAGTTTCATCAAAATTTTCCCAATAATAGATTTCATTCAAACTTTGTCTATGTCAAGAACATGATGTTATCCAATGAAAAACCAAATAAAAATGGGACCTTACCTGGGGTTACTTGTTTTTTATTAGATACCGAAGATGTCACATTTTGAACAATTTTTACGATTTTCATAGACTTCTTTGTCAGCATAAAATCATAGAATGTATCACAAGAATATCATAAATAATTATTTTTTCAGTTAAAAACATTCTAAATTACAAATAAATTGCTAATTATGTCGATACAAATAATGAAACACATATAAAAAATTGAGTATTACCTATTTTACTACAAAGAATTTATCGTCAAATCTTTTCATTCTAAGGGATGTTTTTAAGATTACTTAAATTAAACATAATAGTATTTCACCATATACTACCAGTATATTCACCAATGTATAACAAACATAAAATAAAAAAGAAAAATATAGGTTACCATGTTAATTTGTTCGAAATTGCAATTTCAAAAAGGGAGGGGGGGGGGGGGGGGGGTAATTATATATAAACAAAAAGACTTAAAGGTATAGTTCGATTTTGACCCGTGAGCTGTGACCTTTCGGACAAGTCCACTGTTATAATCCTAAATAGGTAAAGTGCGTCAATTTGCAGTGTAACCGTTAGGTTAGGTAACTTACACGACATTAAAACCTGTTCAAAGCATCAGATATTCAGTCACGACGCAAAAGCTCAGTGGGAAAGGATCTCGGGCTATGATGCAAAACATTGCAAGTTCGAACCCAATAACAGTAACTATTTTTTTTGTCTTTCATTTGCTTTTCATCATTTTAATTTAGTGTACAAGATATGATTTTATTTTTATAGTTATTTTATCTTTAATTTTGCAAGCGCCTTTTAATTGTGTTCATGTTAATTAAATTTTCTAACAATATATACTGTACAAGTACTAATATTGGCGGGGGTTTAATTTTGGCGATATTGGCGGTCAGGGTCAGTTGCGCCAATATAAAACACCGCCAATAAAAATCCCCGTTAATTTAAAATACCACCAATTTAATATCTGGAAGGGAAAAAAGAAGCATTATAGAGTTATAGCTTTTGTACATTTAGTAAATTAAATCGAGTTTTTTCAATATCTCATGGAAACTCGCTTTAAAATAATTAAATAATATTAAATCGAACAAATAGGTAAACATATAATGCGTCAACAAAGGGATATAATTGAAATATCAAACAAAGCAATCGAATACTGTATTAGGTAGCTGCGATAATGTTTTCACACTTAAAATTTAAAATAGAAAAACTGTGACGTTTACCTTTCTCTTCCATTGTCCAATTTCCACCATTTTTCATCAAGAGTTTTATTTTGGCGGTCTGGCTTGTAAGCGCCAATATATGACCCCGCCAATATAAAACACTTTAAAATACGCCAAAATTTGACACCGCCAATATTAAGCGCTATACAGTATTTTGTTGAGCAGTTTGCAGCGACCCCTAAAACCTCTGCACCGAAGGGGCGCGGACAACTGTGAACCTGACGCTTTGTTAAGAATTGTAGTAATTGGAACATTACATTCTCTTTTTTTATTTACAAAAAATGAAAAACCATTTTCATCATTGTTTTGACATCGTCCGAAAACATTGTTTTAGAAAAATTCGATCTTATCAACCTGTACGGAAGCATATTTGCGCCACAACTTAACCCTATAAATTAACGTGAAAAAATGGAGGATTTCGCAAAAAAGGTGTTTTTTTTGCGAAAAAAGATAAATTACACACGAAAGAAATAAACACGAATGTATTCCTGATAATGCTCTAAATTACCTCAACATAAAGATATAGTATCCATGAAAATAATGGAGGATTTCACGAAAACAGATTTTTTTTCTCGAAAACAGATAACTTTTTTTTCGCGAAAACATCCATAATTTTCACGTTATTTATTGTTAATGGTTAAGTTGTGGCACAAATATGCTTGGATTTTTAGATAACTGGCATCTTTCGTGAAATTGTTACGCTTTCATGAAAAGTTATCTGTTTTTCGTTTCATGAAATCTGATTTTGCGAAATCTTCCATTATTTTCATGCAAAAATATCTTTCGTGAAATTTTTAAGGTTTCGTGAAAAGTAATGTTTTTTCGTGAAGTCCTCCATTATTAACATGAAAACTTTATGTTGTGGCAGCTTAGAGCACTAACAGAAATAAATTCGTGTTAACAAAACTTTTTTTAATCGTGAAAATATGGATGTTTTCGCGAAAAAATTTTTTTTTTCCGAAATCCTCTATTTCTATTTTTTTCACGTTATTTTATGTGGTTAAGTTGTGGCACAATTATGCTTCCATAAACCTGTTTCATGAAAGCTTAATCGAAATTTGCACGGTGTAATCACATTTTTGTCGGTGTATACATGAGTGTATTAAAAACGGCATTTAAAAAGCAGTTAAAAAAGAAATTCCCTCATGGGATTCGAACACATAACCCTTATGCTACATTGTCAGAAATCAGACGCATTACTGTCACGGCCATGAAACCTTTTGATTCAGAGACGTAGAACTTACATTACGAGCAATGATGGAAATGTAAAACTTCCCTATTTTGTGGAATATTCCAAAAATCTATTAATACAAAAGTACATTCACGGCTCAATGCGTAAAATCGGACTATATATAGCGTAAATTGTTAATTATTACTGTGGTATCATTTTATTTAGCGATGGCTTAATTTCCGCATATTTCGCGCTCATACCAGTGCGCGAATTTAAAACCTAAGCCAGAATTTAACCAATAATCCACATACGTATCCGAAACGAGTTATGTCCGAATAAGTCATGTCTTGGACCGTGAACTGTGTTTTATACATTGATAAAACCCAGATTGGACCGTGAACTGTGTTTTATGCATTGCAATTACACGGTGGTACAGTAGTTTAATACTCGTTGAAAAAAAACTGTAGCGACTGCCTTTAAAAATCCCATTATTGCATCTACCTTCAAGTTCATTTTAATTGAAAATCAGAAACTGTATATCCTTGTTAATTTAATTTTAGGGATAGACAAATTCAAAATATTATGCATAGTACACATTTTGTAAATAACATGGGTTCTTGACAATGGAGGTAACATACTAGTAATGTCAGATTAGGTTGAAATTATTTTTTGCATGTAAAAGACTCATGATAATATTATATATTATAATCGTATTATGAAGCAGCTTCGAGAAAGTTTACTGACACAACAAAAACAGATGACGAGACCGATGTAGAATTTTCTTAAGAAGCATCTGGCGACATAGCAATCTTGTTGTCAGATGAAATGTTCGTCAAAATTTCAAACTTTAAGGAGATATATATTAATCACCATAAATTTAATTTATACAAATTTAAAAGGCCGATGAACATGATAAAGAGTTCATTGTGATGTCAGTAATTCAATCATGTCGCTAGGAAACGACACCAGCTGATATGCATATTTCAGTCGTTTTGTTGTTATTTTGGGCGTTTAAATTATCATTTATCGCCACGTTATTTAATAACCTCGCCACAATTCTTTTACGTTGTGAACGTTATGTATCTTTCAGATACATATTTTCATATTTTCAATTATGTGTTTCCAGCTTTTATCTAACTCTAATACCCCTAAGTTTATGAAAACTGCAAGCGTCGCATGTCTATCTTTTATTTTTACAGACACTGTGATGTTGTTGACTTTATTGCGGACATAGCGTCAATGGTGGACAGATCCGTGACAATGAACGAATCTGTTACGTATCCACAGCCGGAGATGTTTAAACTAACATCGTTGTTTTGTCCTTTTCACAAAATCGCGAAACCACGCTGCGAGTACGCGAAACCACGACGCGAAGTCAGGAAAGCACGATGCAAATTAATCTATTATAGTCGCGCTCACAGGAGAGTTAGGCCACGAAAACACGATAAGAAAAGAAAAACAACGATGCTAGGTCACGAAGTAAGAGAGGGCTGATACCTCGTGGCTATTTTGTTCAGAGACAAAGATATTTAAAGAACCACGTTCCAACATACGGAAGTTCATGGGACCAGAGGTCCAAAATTGAGACATGCCCACAACCCCAGTACAACACAACCCTTGCTTTGAGTTATGTTAAAAAAAAAACAGATACAGATAGATAATGCGACAGTATATAGCCAATTTTCGTGACTGTTCTTAGTACCTATTTCGGTTTAAGACGAATCAACACATTTTCCAGAAAATTTTAATGAGTATTTTCGAAAACAACACATGTTTATAATAAAGCTTATATAATTGGATTAAACCGTCTATTTTATATAAAGCCAAACTTCATATTGTGTTTGCGATAGAAAATAAAGATATAAAATAAAAATACTTGCGAAAGGTACGATGCAATTTGTAATTTTCATCAGTCGGAAAGCCGCTAATTCGATTTTGCCGGCAGAGCATTTTGTACACAGTGATAAAAGCATAAAACAATATAATAATGACTTTTCACAGAATATATTTTACTTGGATCTGTTTATGACTAAAAAAGGGGAAAAAAACTGAATTTTTTATCATATCATAAGTATACTAATTTATGCAACCGACAACGATGTGCAAAAACTTACGAAATACTACATGAATCGGTACTCACAATGTAGAAAAGTTTCTGCTTAGCAAATTAGCAATTACTTTGATTTTATTGGATATCGCGATTTCTGAAATATTCTATAGTACGTACATTGCAGCTGAAAACATCCAGAATCGGTAAAACAGAACAATTTGAAACTAAATCTTTTTATTTTTGATCCTATTTTATCATCATAAAGGAAAGATAGTTATCTGCCAACACTAGCGTTTTTAATGCTTTCTACACCATGACTTTTAAATATATTACTCATTTCGATTTCAGTAAGAGTTTGACCTGCAACCAAAATATCATACGCATGAAAAGAAGCGGAAAAGTTTAATTGACTGAATACTATAAATTAAGGTTAATATTATCCTACATTGTAGGTCTACCATTCAAAACTTTAGAAAACAAAATTTTCAGTTCAATGAGAATCAACCCACAGCGACAAAAATTGACAGCAAAACCTTACTTGAAAGTTGAACGCAGCGTCTTCTGACTTGAGCGGCAGTTCTAACAGGAGTCGCATGACATTAAACGTGATCGGCGTCTTTTGAAGTGTTGAAGTGCAAAAGATGTTTACTGAGTTCGCTCGCTGGCTCAAAATCTAATCTAAACCGTAGTTTGTAATATTACAATCAATTCACGGATGCTCTTCAAACAATTTTCAATTTCCGCGAACGTTATGACGTCGATTACGTCATGCGGGATAACTATTGATTTCAACTACATCATTTTAAAAATAATAATAAACACATTTCTAGATTGAATTCAAACTTGATTTTTATATCAAAATGATCACAAAGGTTCAAACTATATGGTTCAATAAAAACCTGAAAATGTGAAATTTTGACCAGAAGGTCCAAAATCCCACGACACGGCTCGAATATCGATTCAATCTTTGACACAATTTGTATAGCATTCAGCCATTCATATAAATAAATGAAGGAACAAACACATAAATAATCGTTTGAAATTAGTTTGCTTCAGAGATTAAATTGTATTATTCCTCTACTCGGATGGTTAAGATGTAACCGCTAGGGGACGTAATTTTATAACTTTATAGATTATTACAGTTCATTATAACCCGAGACATAAATCTGAATAAAGATAACTGCTCAATAATTTCATCTTCTGGTATACTCATTGAATCGATCATTGCTCTTTTTGTCCAGATAGTATTCAATTAAGCTCTCTTCTGAAGCTTAATAATCCCATTAAAGAAACAATTTGTAGTGTTTGGCTATGTTCTTCTTAACGGATAACGTATGACTACTGTCGTCTCAATGCAATAACCCTTAAGGTTCTATTTTCGTTGTTTCCGGTGTCTTATTTGAAATTGACCAATTTATGAACACATGCTCTCTGTTCCTCTATGTTTTTTTGGCTTTTTAGGTTACTGTGACCATTTTAGATTTGCATGTTTCATCTTTTGAAACAAAACATTGCTCACCTATGGAAGCCCTGGACTGCAATTCTGACTTGTTCTTAGGCCGCACATTGACTTGGAATCTGACCATCATAGACATTTCCTTAAAATTTCTTTTTTTAAATAAAGGAATAGATTCTATTGACCTTCCTAGTATATTTAAAGATAAAACAGTTCAATCGGCTATTCCTATTTATTTTAAGAATACAGAATCGCCTATGGTTTGTTATAAATACAACAAACCAACTAGAAATACAATTTTTAATTACAATAAAATTACATCGGATTTACAGATCATTGAAAATACACCAAAATCTTGAGAGTGTTTAACTTCCAAATATTGCTATAAGCCTGCCGGTCATATTGTTACCGGTGATCTTAATTTAATCAAAGACTCTAGAATTCGTAATTTAATTTCTAAAGGTCCCAAGTATAGAATATCATCCAAAATTGATTTTAATGCATGCCGTGCAGAAATTGCTGAGTCTTTGAACTTATTTTGCAATAAATGGTGCAAAAGAGAACATGCCGAGCCTAATGCACTTTCTAACTGGAAAAAGCACATATTCAAAATAATTGACACTCGTATATCATTTTATGAAAGAAACATTGCTTTATTACCACCTCGACCTCGTTTTAACTTGCGTCATTTGAAAAAAGGAATTCAAGACTTTCATAACAAATTTGTTATAACACCTGCTGATAAGGCTTCCAATAATGTAATTATAGTGTGACGAATACACTATATTAATATTCAAACTGAAGAACTGAACAGCACTTATGCTTATATACTGACTTCTTCATCTGAGAGTGATATTGTTACTACACACACTCTACAAATTACAAAATTTAGAATCAGTATTGAGCCAAAACAAGACAAAGTGCCTACTATGTATTGGTTGCCTAAAATGCATAAAGCACCGCACAAAGCAAGATTTATTGCTAACTCTAGTTCTTGCACTACTACTAAATTATCCGTGCTCTTAACATCTTGTCTTACAGCTATAAAAGAACATGTAATTAGGTATTGTGATAAGGTTTTTGAAACTTCTGGCAAAATTTATTTTGGTCGATTAAAAATTCAAATGACGTTTTGAGAAAGCTTAAATCAAATAATTTTCGGGCTTTCTGTTTGTCTACTAATGATTTCTCAACATTATACACTTCGCTCCCTCATAATTTAATAAGAGACAAACTAACCAGTCTCATTGAAAAAACGTTTGCTAGAGAAAATAAAACCTTCATCGCTTGTAATGAACATAGGGCATTTTTTACAGATGGTTCTTATGATAATTATACCTTATGGACTTGTCAAGACCTAATAACTTTCTTACTAGATAATATTTATGTTAGATTCGGTACCTCTATTTATAAACAAGTAATAGGCATCCCAATGGGTACTAATTGTGCACCCCTTGTTGCTGATCTGTTTTTATACTGTTATGAAAGAGACTTTATGTTATCTCTTTCTACTGAACATCAAGATGATATAATTACAGCTTTTAACAACACCTCGAGGTACCTTGATGATTTATTAAATATAGACAATAACCATTTTCCATTACTGGTTAATACGATTTATCCTAAAGAACTACAACTTAATAAAGCGAACACTTCAGAAAAGCAAGCAAACTTTCTCGATCTAAATCTGTCCATTGAAAATGGTTATGTCACTACTAAAATTTATGATAAAAGAGATGATTTTAATTTTAATAAAGTAAATTTTCCGTTTTTAGACGGCGATGTTCCTCGTGCAACATCTTATGGGGTTTATATCTCACAGCTTGTTCGCTTTTCAAGAGCTTGCAACAATGTTAATGATTTCAATGAACGTAATCTTTGCATTACAGAAAAACTTTTAAAACAAGGTTATCGGTATCACAAATTAAGGAAAACCTTTTGCAAGTTTTATCGCCGATACCCAAATTTAATTCATAAATATAAATGCAGTTTAAAATCACTTTTGCAACAAGGTACTTCACAGCCAGTTTTTTTTATGGAGATTTAATTTATAAACTTGAAAAGATAAAAGGCAGTGTTAATTTCTCCCGGTTATTCGTAAAAACCATCTGTAAATTTAAAAAGAAAGGTTACCAACATGATATTTTACAGCGCTCTGCATGCCTGGTGATTAACCCTTCTACAGTTGATCATTATGCTTACCTCTTTGGTTGCACGACGGTGGCAGGGGTTTAAGAGTTTATGAAGGTTAATGGGGAAATCTTTTCTTAAAAGAACCTAGAAACTCGATTTGTTTCTTTTATCCCTGTCATCGTGTTCTTGCTGATTTTACTCCAGGAGCTCTGGTCTCGGTAAGATCATTGAGTACCCGCCCCATTTGGCTTTGCAATGCTCTTAGCTTCTTATGTTTTATATGTTTCTGTGCTTTTGCATGCAACATTGTTAAGCCGATAAGTGGGTTGGAGTCTTTTCACCAAGACAACTTGTACTTGTTTTGTGATATGAGAACCTGTTGGGGCAAGTGTGAGGTTGGTGCACCCTAGAACCTGGTTTAAACCCCCAGTGGCAATTTGATTTACCACTGACCGTTCCAAGGCGGTAACCCCTCGGGTTCTCATTTTTGTTTATTGTTAGTGGTGTCTTTTTTGAAACTGATCATTTTATTAACCTTGCTCTCTCCCCCTCTCTTCTTCTTGACTGTGTGGGGAGGCTGTTTTTTCTGAATGTGGCGATTCCTGATATGCATATTTCACCTTTTTGTGACTGATGACTTTTGACTTCTGATTTCTGACTTGTGACTTGTGACTTTTGACTTATTACTGAATTGTAAAGTGATTTTGGTGCGCGTGCGCCTTTCTACATACTGCTAGAGGGAAAGGTGGGTAACGACAACGATATTTCTGTCGAAGTAAGTCATTTAACTCGCATTTATAGTATATTTTTCAATAATAATAATAATAAAACAACCAATTTATAAATAATAAACTATATATTGCTATGATACTTAAATACAGTTTGTTGGAACAGTTTAGTTGGTAGATTTGACTGTTTCACTGCGCTTGTCTGTACTTCATCAGACAAGCATATTTAGTGTTTTTTTTTTCTGAAAACGACAGAGAAAGAATTTAGTGGGTAGACTAACTTTTCTTTCCTTCCATTTCGCCTATTCGGTTAATTTGCTATAACCACAAAGCGCTCGCATTTGTTGGCAAATTTTTCGTTCCCCAATTGTCTGCTAGTCATATTTATAACCCCACGGTGTACGGATTTTAAAATAACTTGGCTGAAATGTCATACACATGAAGAGGACATGTCGCGCACAATACCCCGGTCAGTTGCTTGAAGATCAAGGGCACACTTAGAGGTCAAAGTCATTATAACTAGTACTGCAATGGTGTCGTCTCTGCTCAGTAACTCTGTCGTTTCTTGAGACATTTTCAAATAACCTGGCAGAAATGTCAAACACATTAAGACGACATGTTGTTTACAAGACTCAGGTCGGCTGCTTAAAGATCAAGGTCAAAGTCGTAATCCCTGATAGTACACTGGTAGTCATTACTTGAGGGATTTCAAAATAATATGGCAGAAATGTCAAACAAATGAAGATATGGGTTGGTTCGTTTAAATGCTAAAGAAAGTGTTCCATGTATTATCAAACAATTTATCAACGAAGGTTTACAGTATAACCTGACATTGCTTCCAACAGCAATAACGATTTGTTGTGTCCTTCGAGAAGTAACAAGAGAAGCGAAATGACTATGAAAGCCAATTTCTGTGTACTATAATAGTGGCTATAATGTTTTTTTTTTAATCTTTCAAGTTTTATATTACAAGTTACATGTTGTTAGTCACAAGTTATAAAAGTGATATGTTGTAAGTCACAAGTTATAACTTAAAACTCACAAGTTGTAACTCCCAAGGTATAATTTGTAACTAACAAGTTATAACTTGTAACTCACAAGTTATAACTTGTAACTCACAAGTTATAACTTGTAATTCACAAGTTACAAGTAGTAACTCACAAGTTACAAGTAGAAACTCACAAGTTAGAAGTAGTAACTTACAAGTTAGAAGTCAAGAGTGAACTCTAATTAAAAGTTGCAAATCATTTCAATCTTCTGTAAATCACAAGTAATATATTTTTTCAGGAATTGTGTAACTAGAATAGTTTTTATATTATACATAGTCGCTAATCCCACATGCAGCCTACTGCATGGGCAAGTTTGTACCCAAGAAAACTATCACGAGATCATTAAAAATGAAACCAGACCATATAGTCCAGTAGCTCAATGTAAATTTTTTTCAAGTTTCTGTCCCCCTTTTTACTAAACAATTCCTGGTTTAAATGAACGGGTCCCCCATATACCTGTTGCTTACGATAGAAAAATATTCATATAGTGACACTTTCTCCGAATGGCTGTCACGAGACAGGTCTTATTTGATTATTATCTCGTCTATGAATAAACACATTGACACCAAACTTCACAAGTAGGTAGGACATAAACTTTAGATGACTTTTATTGGTTTGATGTTACTAAGGCCAATGTTGTGTCATATTTTAACAGTCAAACGTTTGATTTGCGATGATTAGCTCGACAATGATTTACCCTTTGTCGTCAAATTCCATGTGTATGTTTGGAGTAACCAGTATATTATACTTATTGATTTGAGGTTTGTTCCCAGCAATTTCTCAAAGGGGAAACATATCTGTCGTCCCAACAGCTATAGTTGCATATTCATTTGTGATGGTTCCTTTGAGTGATGAGTACTCCTTTAAGTACAAGCGATACTTAATGAGAAAAGGACTTGCGGAGACAATTTAAAAAACAACAACATTGAGTTTCAGTATCAAAATATTTGTTAAGGTGTGTATGCTTGCTGATGGCAGTACAGCTAAAAAATTTTGGACGAAGATAAGACTTACCCCGGTACAAGGGTTCTTAGCTCTTGACCAGAAAAAAAGAGTTGTATGTCTGACTTACAGGCAGTCTTTACTTTTTAACCATGCACATGTTCGATGATGTAAGCGATACTTAGCTTTTAACACACGTGTCAAATTAAATATATCATTTTAATTTTAATCATTAACAATGAAACACTGAATGTTGAAAATGTAATACAATGTCTGTCTCAATAATATGTTGTTCGTATTTTCTACCTCAACAAATACGAAATTGTTGAAACAAACAAATGGCTTTACATAATTTGCCAGAAACAATAAGAAAGCCACATGTACATGTACTTTTCTTTAGACGTAGACAATACGTTAGAATCACTTCATGCAAAAAATCTGCAACTATGCCGCCATGTTTGCGTTGTTTTAGAGTCATTGCTCGTCGGCTATCGTCACCAGTTCATTCAGCACGAGGACTAGCCCTAAGGCAGTATCAGCATTGTGTGGCATTTGAAGGCCAGGCTTCAAAAGGTGTGCCAACTCTTTAAAGTCCTTATTTTCGTTCTTCCGAACGGAATACATTTTTTGACAAATGTTGATCAATATTCGTACCGTAATCCTTGGATCAAACATTGCTGGTAAAAAGAACATCACGTCAGGTTTTCCATAATTCATCTTGTGCTGGAGTCTTATCTCGTGAGTTCCAGTTTTGTGCAATGCGGTTAAGATGTGTTTGAATTAGATCCACAAAACAAAATTTCAGATTTGCGCAATGGATTGGGTTAAGCTCATTATATCGCGCAAGTCTTTGAAGAAAATGAGCGAAATAAATAAAAAAACCAATGCTTTTTATTCTGTTTTGTTGTCTGATATATTAGGGAACCTGTTGGGGCTGTGTGAGGTTGGTGCAACTTAGAACCTGGTTTAACCCCCACCCCCAGTGACAATTTGTTTTGCCACTGACCTTTCGTAGGCGGTAACCCTAAAGTTTTTTTTATTCATTTTCGTTATTTGTTTGTGGCGTCCATTTTGAAACTGATTATTCTAAAACCATTCTCTATTTTCCTCTCTACCTTTTGGCTGTGTGGGGAGGCTGTGTCTGCTGGATGTGGCAATTCCTGATATGCATATTTCACTTTTTTATTATTTGTGGCGTCTTATTTGAATTGACATACTTATACATGTAACAAACATGCTATCTCTTCCTATCTTCTTTTTCGCTGCGTGGGGAGGCTGTTTTTTTGTATATACATATTTCACTTTTATATTATTGGAAGATTGAATGAATGGATGAAATATCCCATGAGAAGCATACAAGAAACTAAATATGTTAGTTCGGGACAAAATAAGATGATTTTACCAAGCATCAGATGTTTAAGTGCAGCGCAGTACACCTTATGAGACATTCACAAACCCCCCTATCTTTGCAAATTTTTGAAAAATGTACTTTAAGATTGAGGTATCTTAGTTCTTTTCCGCAGGAAGTATCGGCTTGTATCATTTTAAGTCTTTCGGCCTATAAATCTTGGGATACATTTGAACGCGTAATTGTCTATAAGAGATTTGAACTGGCTATAACAAAAATCTGAAATACAGCTTTCTTACACAGGCAAATGACTTTCCGATAGCGTAGCACCTGGAGTTTGAACAGCAAGAACAAGATTGCAGGAATTAAAAATAACTTTCCTAGAAAATGTCGGGTTACCAGCAAAGAACGGTCAGAGGAAAAAAACTGGGTATTTTAACCAGGTTCTTGGGTGCACCGACCTCACGCTTTCCTACAGGTTTTTTTTTGTGGAAACACAACTACAATTTGTCTCAGAGGTCCAACACACATATCAACTAAACTATAATGCATGCAAAATATCCCTGAGCCATTATAAAACATATGAAGCAAATATCAATGTCGAATGATGTAAGCAAAGCGATCAATTTGATTATTTTCTTTTTATCGATGACACTGCAATGATGACTGTAGACGGCCCTTACTTGAAGTGTATTTTAATAAAACACTCCAACAATTAATTTTGAAATGTGGATTGTATAGAATAATCTCCTTGGTAAAGGATTTGTTGTTTTCTTTTTTGTCATTACTCTACGTCGTTACTTAATTACGATGTTCTAAAACCAAAGATCTGGTCTGGCATTCCATGAATACAATGTTTATAAGAAATGGACATAGCGTTGAATAGATACATTTCTGCCATAAAACAGTTACGTAATGACCTGTAGCGATCTTAATTCTGTCTCATCATGATAAGAAGCCAATGTCACTTGTGTCTTGGGTTCTTGATGTAGCCATTTTGATATGCATATTTTACTTTTTATGCACTTCGAGGCATTTCAGGCATTTCATGAATTGCCAATTGTGATGTTTGAACAAAAAAGAATCACCACATAACCTTCATACACTTAATGACATATAAATGAACTATAGACTTGATCATATTTGGATGCTTTGTATAAATGTATAGAAACAACTGTAAAAAAGTAACTTAAAGATAATTAACAATCAGTAACAACAACAAACACTTCAAATACGTACATACATCTACTGCACAGATAATGTGTCTTCCAGAAACAGTATTGACATTTTCGACTGTCTGTGCGTTTTTTAATTCATAGACTTTGTTAAACAGTCACAAACGGACCCAATAAAAGTGAATAAGTAGTAAAATATGCTACCAATAAGCCCAGCTGCAAGAAGAACATCCCTGACTATCCAAAACGTTCAAAGCATCATAATATATTCTATTAAAATGTTAGTGATAAACTATACTTTAACTGTTACTAGACAGATAAAGATAAAGAACATTTGATTGCATTAGTTAATAATAAGGTTAATATTATAAGTATTTGTAGAAACAGTATTTAAGATCTAATTTATAGATACAATTAGTTACACATGTGCGACGTAGGCTTTATTTCTGAAGCAAATACGTATACACCCGGAACTGTTTTCTGTTTAAGAAGGATCAGCCTGCTTACAAAGAACAAGTGTTTATTTAAATAAGTAAGAAGAGATTTCTTAGACAATCAGACAGAGTCTTGCCACAGGCACAATTTGTTACAAAACTATCTAAAATGTTTACTAAAGTGTTCGTCAGAAGATTATGTTGGATCAGACAGGTCTTCACTTCAAGTCTTATCCAGATTATGTTGTCCGACCTACCACTCCGCTGCAAAAGAAGTAAAGTAAAAACACATGTTTTGTCAAACCGTAGTTTCCTATGCTTCTGTAAACTGATCATTCAAGTTAATGACAAGCCAGTTAAAAGATGATGATTATTTCTTTTAGGTGGAAATAACACTAAGCATTAAAATTTTCAAGAATTGACAAAACTAGTCTGGAAAGCAGACGAGTGCTTGCTAAAGGAAAATGCATAAAATGCAGTATAAAGCCATTTTAACCAATGCAGAATTTGAGAAATGTTATGGAATGCACAGTTTTTGTTGTCCTTCGGGTATAACGATGCGCGTTGATACGGACAATGTTAATTAAGTGAACATTATATAATGCATTTGAATTTCAATCGTTTGCTTATAAGAAAATTGTTAAGTTTCATAGTAATGCGAAAAGAAAATAAGGACGTTATACGAAAAGTCTGCCAACTTCCCTTACATAATTTAAAATTGTTATTCACATTTCATCCCAATAAGGTTATCAAGACAGGCCGAATTAAGCTTATCAAATTTTAAAGGTAACAATTGGAGAAGTAAAAGCCAAAATCGGTCATTTATATTATTCTTCAATGAAATACCAAATTGTGAAGACATTTGTGAGTAAACATTTTAACTGCTTTTAAAATAATCAGAGGGTTCTAAGTGTGTAAATAATTGGATCAACAATTTGGGAGGTTTCTGTTCGTAATGAAAATACATTGTTTGTTAGAAACATAATAAGGTGATATATTTATCATGTTTAAAACTTTCATCACAATTTTCTAAACAATACCTAGCTAAATCAAAAACATTTTATATTTTAAAGCAAATTTCTATTTGTTCTATGTTTCTGAACCACACTTTCATATAAGAAAGACCGGTTGTATTGTCGGTTTCTAAAGGGACTTCATTAAACACGAATTGGGCTGTGTATTAATTATTATTTAGATTTTCCATGATATGATTGCTCACGACTTCCTGCAATATCTCTCGGTTCTGTCTGATGAATGACAAGTGGTTCATGTCTACAACTAATGAAACGGTCTTAATCAAACCGAGACAGTAATAGTTTCATATTTTCTCTGGTTCGATGGCATTCGAAATTCCGCTTTTCATCTATTTAAGTGTTAATTTTCGAAATCTATCAACTCGTTGTGCAATGAGTCGTTTACCGTGTGATATTAACTGCAAAATGTCGATCACGTTTTAGTCTTATTTTCTAAAATTGTTTTTCTTTAGATTATAAGGTCTTCACTGTCTTCATAAAATTAGCGGGAATTGAAAATAGAACTCACCATTTATATTTCTTAGGAATACTTTTATTTAATATCGCGCTTCTTATCTATCAGAGAAGCAATAAATTTATAATTTTGAATAGTACATTACTGCTAAAATGTATTTATTAAAAACATAACCATACGATATATCTATTAACTCTGGGCTAACATTGTAGATCCAGATAAACCGGCATATCCGTGTCTGGTCAGGATCTCTCTGTTCGCTTTTAGATTCATGAGGTTATTTCTGACCAAGTAGCGAACAGTGTAGACTTTCGTTATTTTTTAAAAACGTTGTAATAAAACGATTTTATCCAAATATTTATTTGTGTATTTATCACTATCACAGTTCGCTCAAACTGCTGCTTATAGATTTCATCTGTTCTGAAAATTCTTCTTATTTTTATGTTAATGATAAAATGATCAATAATGTTAATTCACTGGGAATAGTTTTAATCCAACGCATAAAAATGAACGAGCGCCAGAAGGCAAATTTGCTGCTGCAAAATAGTGGCACAATGAAAAAGTAACGTTGGCCAATCTACCAACAGACAGAATGGAAAGTGCTCAAATTAGCAAATTGGCAATTCGTATGTATTCCAAAGACCACCAGTGCTTTGAGATGAACTACGCGGTAAATCCTATGGTCGTGAAATGAATAACCTTAACGCTGCAACGATGTCATAAGCCTAGTAGGTATACTCAAATCAAATACATAATCCAGGTCAGTTAACAATGTTGCGGAATTTTTCAGTTTATATCAAGAAAGTGTTTTTTTTCGTAACATGTTGTCCTTAATGATATCACACTTATTTTGTAATAATTAAAACATTACAGTCAGACGCGAACAATCAGTAGTTAAGTCGAAATTAAATGATTAGTATATGCTTATTAATTTAATTACCTTTCGTTTACATCGTTTTAATTGATAAAATATTTTTATTCAAAATATTAGAAAAAAATATAACACCGCGGCTTATAAAGCTGTTTAAACATACATCGCAACAAAGCACTGTTCTGAATGTCCTGCATTTAATGTTTAGTTAACATAATTATACAGATACTCCGTTCCTTAATACTACACACAGTAAAACCCACACTAACATTTCAAAATGAAACCTTTTGATAATGGATTGATCATAAGAAATCTTCTACAACCATCAATGATAACAAGGACATAAAATTGTATTTTAAAGAACGTTTTTAAAAGATGTAATAAGACATTTATGTTTAAGCGTTGCTTATTCCAACATTTAAACCACAAATAAACAAATATATATGCCACATAGAGAGGAACCAGGACTGCAGAACACCCACCAACAATAGTAGAGGTACAGGAGAGTGTGCTTGTGTATATTTGTTGAGTGAATCTACAAAAACAACAATTATTATCGTTCACTCTTTAATCTTAACAAGAAAACATAGTTTGGAAACTGTTGATCACTAACAGACATCTTCATTTGCTGTGAAATTCCTGAACTCAAAGGTTTTTAATATGTTTTACAAGCAGTTATCTTTTGTTGCGTAACTATGTTTTCTATCAGTGTTTTGTCTATTCGGATCTTTTCCCGGACGATAATATGACTTATTGACCATTAACGTTCCAGAAACCTTGTTTAAATTTCCACAAACATGTTACTAATTATTTTGGAGTTGTTTAAAAGTTTGTACCATCTATTAAGCGGTGAACATAGAACCTTTTATATTCTGCATATCACAGCGAACGCTATAAAGAAAAATTTAAAAGCAGAAAGTATATCCTTGGGGTGATTGGACATTATCCAAATATATGTTTTTATAAATGCAGATACAAATTACGCTAACTTATTAGTTATCTGTTATTATCGGTAATTCAGGCAAGCAAGAATGTAAATGTATTTTTATTTTGGTTTATAATTCTATAAATATATATAATCTGTATAATTGTTGGTAGCAACGCCAAATCTATGTTGATAATCACATCTTTTGCCGTGATGACTTTTAATAAGAATCTGTTTGGTATAAAAACCACAGTAATTATTTGCATATTTAAGAAAAAAGCGGATATACATATCAGTATATGGAATAATAAATACAGAATAGACATCATTTCATACAACATAACCATAACTACAGCAACGTCTTACATATTTCGAATAATGGAAGGCGACACAATCAGTTCCTCATATCTGAATTATATGCATGTGCATGTCAGCTTGTCTTTATTAGCAAACCAACAACATTTCAAGAAATTGATGTATGTATAAAAATTGTCATATATACGATTCGATACTCAAACTGAACAGGATATGTAAGCCTCATTTGTTATCCACTCTCAAGTGGTGCAAGTGTGAGGTTGGTGCACCCTAGAACCTGGTTTAAACCCCCAGTGGCAATTTGTTTTGCCACTGACCGTTCCAAGGCGGTATCCCCAAAGGTTCTCTTCTTCGTTAATTGTTTGTGGCGTCCTATTTAAATTGACATACATAAAAAAACATGCTCTCTCTCTCCTTTTTCGCTGCGTGGGGAGGCTGTGTTTTGTGAGTGTTGCGATTCCTGATATGCATATATTACTTTTTTCTCTCTACAGTGCAATATTTTTAAATGTATAGAAGAAAATATTTATTAACGTGACAAAACTGTGGTTTTTGGTGTTAATATTGTGAACGATATTGGTATTAATTAAGTTTAAGAGAACCATATTTAATCAAATATCACAGAGCAATTTTACTTTGACACCATGGAAGAAAGTCTTTCAGGTAATTGGGGACGTCATTATTTAGTTTTTGGTATCATGTTTGGACATACAATAACCAGTTATAAATTAAGCAACTTGAAGCTGACAAAAACTTACAGTTTACTGTTTCGTTAATTTATCCCTGAACGACATTAGCAAACTTTTGGAAATACTTGATATTGAAAAAGTGAAGTATGCATATCAGAAATGATCACATCCAGTAGACAAAATCGTGGTCTGTCAAAATATGGAGTAATGATGTTAAGACTGTCTCTTATTTCCTTTTATGTCACGATCTGACAAAAAAGTGGATAACATAATTTAACACTGCCACAATTTTTATCGGATTGACACTGCGGCTTGCTTATTGTCCTATTGCTATTGTAATTGAAAGATGAAATGTAAAACTATGTTAAAGCATGGAGTAATGCAGTTATGGCTTTCACTTGTTTCTTTATATGTCAAGATTGGACCAAAAATAGTTATTAAAATATTTTAACACGACGACAAATATTTTACCGGGTTGACACTGCGACTGGCTTATTGTTTGATAAACTGGATTAAAACTTCTTTTATTCCGACGGTGGTAAACAATATCTTTTATTCCGACGGTGGTAAACAATAAAGCATTGCTCTTTTCGTCATTGCTATGTCACAGACAAAGAAGAAAAATATCAAAATATCTCAAACGGCACAATGTAATCCCATCAAACTTTGCACAAAACCAATGTTATTAATATATGTTTAATTAACTATGCTAAGAAAAGTTACATGTAGAACAGTAAAGAAAAATAGAAACAAACCCCTACAATTCTATTTGCAATTTATCACAAAAACGAAGCAACACTAAACAACAATGAAAATGCCTACATGATTGAAATGATACTTACAACAATATCTAAGGTCCTTGAAGAGAACTTAAGAATTACGAAAAAGGAAATCAAACATTTTTAATTTTTGGCCCTCCATTTTCGCGACCAGGAAATTGAAAGTCAAACAAACGTTTACAAATAACTCACATTGTATACGTTTGTCCGACCAAAGGACCTTAGGTATTGTTGTCAGTAACTCATTACTCATGAAGACATTTAAATTGTGCCGTTTGAGAGATTTTAATATTTTTCTTTTTTGTCTATGACATAGTTATGGCGAACGGAGCAATGCCTTAAGTGAAATATATTTTGGCAAAGACATTGTTGTCTTTTTTAAAACTCTGACGCCGTCGTGAAAACAAAAAAGTGATCAAAGCGATGCAATCTATGTTGGTTTATAATTATTCATACAATCCGCTCTAGAATTAAGTATTCTTTTACCGCTCTAGAATTAAGTATTCTGGTAGCGTTTCTCATTGCATAGATTTATTTTACAAATAGCGTGGGGAATGTTTTTCTTTAATCTATATATCAAGTCTCCCAAACCACTGGTTGAGAAATGCCTTGTTTCAGAGTGATCTACAGTCAAATCTAATTATCATTGATGTAACATAATTTGCCGATCAGTTATTAAAAAAGTTAAGCCTGTTTATTTTAAAGAATTGATTGATATCAAATGCAACTCAGCTCGTGTTCGGTGGCTTTCATATCATTATTTTACAGATTTACATTTTTGTGCAGCTGTAGTTATACTTAGGAGAAAATATAAATATTTCTTTGTTTTAAATTATACAAAGATGCATCAATCATTCCTATAAGTGATTCGAAATTTATGCCATTTTTGATAAAGGAAAATGGCTCTGAGACTTTTCTAGAGGTTGTCGCTGCAAACTGTTTGAGCAAGAACAAAAACCAGGAACAGTTTCATTGCCTTTCTTTTTCCGAAATTATTATTTTGTAAAACTAGAACATATTTCATAAATTACATTTGTTCTTTAATAAAACTTGAATAACGATGAACAAGGAAATGTAGCCTGGACTTCAGGCGAAGAATTATTTTGTTTTCATGAATTTTCCAACTAATTATGTGGAGCCAGTCTACATCTCTATACCTGAATTAATAATGCAGACATCTCTCTCAATGTATTGTCCAACAACATTGACCTGGCACTCTTGAATTTGACCCTGTAGTCGGTATATTTCGTAAACTTTACGATCTAAATTTAAATCGATATGTTATCTATAACAAATTTTAATAAGCTACAAAATGTAAGAAGCCCGCTTAGCACAGTCGGTAAAAGTGTTTAAATTCGAGAATAAAGTCGTAAACTCGTGGGTTCGAATTAATGTTTTAGCCACTTTTGTTTGTTTTATTTTAATTTTAAAATTTCCATTCCTTTAAAACTCGTATAGACTGTTATTTTTCTGTGTAAACTAACGGTGTAGTGTGAAGTATTTTATAACTGAATATTTTGCGTGTATGGGCTAAAGTAAAATAAATTTATAGCCTATACGGTTGCATAATGCCACAAATAAAATTGTAGAAAAACACTATTCAAAGGGTATTCTAAAACCAGATGTACGAGTAGTAAAACGATTTCAAATGGTTTTTTTACAAGTAAAAGAAAAAACTGTGTATTTTTATAAAATATTGTTTGTAAGGATTCGAACAAGAGACCATCAGATCCGTAGTCCGGCATTTAAACCAATACACCACAACTCACTGAGGTTCGGAGTGAACAATTATATCAATTTGTTCTCTGGTTACATGTATGTACCAGTGTTTTTCCTATGACCTTATTTATTGAGTTGCCAGGTCAATATTGTTGGACAATAATTGAATAGAAAATAGGCTAGTCTATAAATATATACAACATTACTCCTTCAAAAAGTAGTCATACTACATTTCCGTTACTGCCCATGAACAGGCTCAATCAAGCAATATTTTCATATTTGTCGTGTGCAGGGGCATTCAAAGTTTCCTTTTCGTCTATTATACTAAACTAAGAAAAATGATTTCAGTCTGAAAAAATACGAGAGATGTTTAAATACTTGACTATAATATTACATCAACCAGAATACTTATCATTCGAGCATACTCTATTCGATGTTTCATTTTAGTCCTCAATATGTGACTTAGATAAATGGAATTTCAGAAATGAAAGACAACAAGTAATTTTCTTGTCTTAGAAAAACTTTTGTTGTTAGAGACAATGGTAAGAAAACAAATATTCCTTTTATTGTGTTGAAAAATATACCGGGATACGAGTCTATGGGTGTTTCCAAAAATATCGCCACAAAAATTGTGTGTGTTCCTTGTAAATGTAAAGTAACGATTATGTTATAACAGCTCAGTGCATCATGTCTTCATCTAACAATTTATGTCAATCATTTTAACAAAAGCGACCTTATAATAGAAAACTGATATTCCCTTTGTGGTAAAAAGCTTGGCCAAGTTTACAGTGCCCTTGAAAATATCACGCTAGAGTTCTTCAGCTAATAAAATACGAGTATTTGCGACGAGAACTGAAATCACCAATTCAAATCTAAGTTTGTTTCGGAAAAATCTAATTAGGCTAAATATATATTAAGAAAGTCCATGTGTCACTGTTACAACATGGTTAAAGAAATGAACGAACACAGACAAAGAAAGCTGCATCATATTTTGCAGATTAATACATATCTGTTTGTCTGTTGTTAACTACAGATAGGCCGAACATGCATGCAAAAAGTTAGTCAAAGAGTTTTTTAGTTGGAAAACAACACACTTAAAGGTTTTCATACTGGTATCTTTTTTCTTAGTTTAGTATAATCGACGAAAGGGGAACTTTGAAAGCCCCTGCACACGACAAATATGAAAATATTGCTTGATTGAGCCTGTTCATGGGCAGAAACAGAAATCTAGTATGGCTACTTTAAACGAAGAACGTATTTGATCATTTTTCTTAACAAAGATATATTAATCTGCGAGATAACGCCCAAAACCGTCGTTCATCTTCATACGATAGGCAACCACTGTTTGCTTTACCGTCCTAAGCAGGCGATTTTTGCAATAATATTCGATCCTAGAATGATATCGTGTTTGTTCAATTATATTTACTAGATTAATCCCTGCCCAAGGTTATAAAGCAAAGCATGGAAACCAGTCTCAAATCTCAAGCATCTGATTGGCTGAAATGGCGACTGGTCGCCATTTCAGCCAATCAGATGCTTGAGATTTGAGACTGGTTTCCAATCTCAGCTTTATAACCTTCAGACCCCGTTCCATGTGGGGACAGAAAGGTTTAATTCGAATATTAACCAACATTCTTCCACACTCGTGGACACAACACGTGTATATGCTTGCCTTAAGGATGAATTATGTCGACCTATATAACATTATTAGTTATTACACCATTGACAGATAAGTCCCTGTACTCGCAATATGATCTTGATGATCGGATGATCAAAATATGCATATTCGGAAATAGACACAATCAGAAAACGCATACCTTTATTATTCGTTGACGATGCTTATGGCAAACAGAAATATGCGAATCGACACATGGTATTGATCTCTGTATCGTATTTATTACGCTTGTTGGCATTAAAAATTGATCGGTGTTGTTAAGACACTGCATTAAATGTTAATTTTCTTTTCGGAATTTTGCAGTCAAAGAGATTTGTATATTTTCACATGGAAGTGCAATGACAAATGTGGAAGGCCTTCAAGTCTATTAACTAATACGCCTTTCCCAAAATGTACTTTTAGAAGAATAGTCTGTTTTTTTTTCTGGAATAAGGGGTTTAACGTTACTGGCAGGGTATTAACTGATATAAACAGTCTGCTACGTGATAATTACGTAACAGACCTTTTAGCAATCAGACTTAATCCTTCATCAAATAAAAAGTTTGCTCTGTCTTTTGTTTGTCTATACGTGAAAAAAGTAATATATGCATATCAGGAATCGCTACATTCATTGAAGAAATTTTTATCTAAAACACGACTGATTGATAGTATGTTGTTGAATTGTAATTATTCTGAGCCTTTCGGCTTTGTACTTTGACTTGAATTGACTAAACTTGATGTACGAGGGGTGTTCGGGAAGTTTAAGGACTTTTGGTATATATTTGTTATTTATGGTGCATTTGTCTAAATATTTCACAAAAATATATTTCAATATATGCTTTATGTTAAATATCACGCTCATTAGCAAAAATGTGTAAATCCCGCTTACAACTCGTGTCTATAGTAACCGCATAACGCATACCAGGAGCACTCCGTTTTTTGTTATTATATTTATGCTATCAACATATTTAATTGCTAATACATTACTTGAAATACAGTCGATAATTTCGCAAAAACGCACGAGCGTCATATACAACGTCAACGTCATTTCCTGCAATTTTTACGCGCATATCATCAGAATTGTTTGAATGTCAACGATTCTAGCACAACAAGGATTTTGCAATTCAAGAAAAAAATGACGTCAATTGGCGACGTTGAAGTCAGGGCGATAATTAAGTTTTGTGTCGGGATTGAAAAGACGCCCACGGAGACCTATAAAATGATCCAGGCATCAAGTACAACGAAGAAATGTTGCAGATCTCTTGTATTTAGATGGCACGACATGTTCCGCAACGGAAGGGAGTCGATAGAGGACGACAAGCGATGCGGCCGACCATCCGTGGTAAAAAGTGGCGTGAAAGACAAGGTTCGGCAGCTGTTAAACGAAGATCGACGACGCACAGTTCGGGAAATGTCTTCAGAACTCGGAGTTTCAGTGTCCACCGTCCATGACTGCCTTAAAGAAGACAACATGTCAAAAGTTAGTGCGAGGTGGGTTCCGAGACTACTCAAGAATCATGAGCGCGAATGCAGATTACGCTGTTCCCTTGAGTTCGTCCAACGCGTTGAAAGAGAGGGGGTTGCATTCCTAGATAGAATTATAACGACAGACGAAACATGGCTTTTTCACTTTGACCCGGAATCGAAGCAGGAATCGTCCATCTGGAAAACTCCCGGAAGTCCTCCACCAAAGAAAGCACGTGTGTAGAAAAGCGGCGGGAAACACATGTTTGTGTTTTTCATTGCCAGGCGGGGAATGCTACTGCAGCACCGAATCCCGGAAGGACAGACAGTTACCGCGGATTATTACTCAAAGGTAATATATAAAATATATTATTTTTTTTAAAATATAATATTTTTATAAATATATATATATAATTAAACATTTTTTCGCCATGATGATTTATACTTTATACGCTATTCATAGAAATCGTAAAATTGTCTAATTTCAGGTTCTACGGCGCGATCTCGTCCAGGCTATAAGGAAGAAGCGCCCCGGGATGGACCTCGACCGAGCAATACTACATCAGGACAACGCCCCCGGTCACCGTGCTCAGTCTACTCAGTTAGAAATCAGCCTCCTGGGATTCGAGACGCTGGAACATCCGCCCTACAGCCCGGCTGCGCGGTAAACGTTTTGATTCCGGAATGGATCTTCAAATCGAAACACAGAGAATAGTTTCGACATTCAACACTTCCTGGAATGAAGACACATACGACAAATGGGTCAATCGACAAAGAAAGTGCATCGCGGTTAACGGCGATTACGTTGAAAAATGAGCCAATATGACGTTTTATGAATGATAACGTTAACATTTTAGCACCGATATGACGTTGGCGTGCTCCGGGTATGCTTTGGTGTATGTTTTGTTTTATTTGTAATTTACTTACTGTTTTATTTTTACAGCTGGCTGTAAAAGAATTAAATTTTGTAACTGTGTTTTTCTTATCTTTAAATTCATATTATTTATTAAAATACAGCAAAAGTCCTTAAACTTCCCGAACACCCCTCGTAAAAGGACATCATTACGTTCAGCAAATTAAACAAGAAATATCTTTAAAAAAGATAAACGGCGTTGATGGAAAAGATTTTTATATATAAGAAAGAAAGAAATAAAGACCGTGCAAAAATTTCGTCTGGTGATAATACGTCGATTAAAGAAGACTGTCTAACATTAACTGTACATTCAGTTTCAATAAAATACCTCTTGTAGAGTTAGCACTAATGATGAATAAATGTCATTAAAATACAATAAATGAAAATAATAACAACTTGTTACAAGAGCGAAATCTACCAACTTTTACGTAAATTAACTTTAAAAGAAAGTGTCCCTCCCGAGTATTGAACCCGGGGCCTCCGCTTGAGAGGCGAGTGTGATAACCACTACAACAAGGCGTTTTGAATATCTGGACTTGAAATTAACAATCAGTATCAAAGGAACTAGAAAGGAACCAGTAAGAACCAGAATTATCTGCACTGCTCTGTCGTTTTAAACTGTGTATTGTACTCGAGTGTTTACCTGACACCTATAAATATTCCATATAAAATCGTTTTTAAGCCATCAATTGACTTAATTGGTTATTTATACCGTAAATATCTTTTTCTCCAATACAATTAACGTTTTTTAAAACGAAAATGCCCGAACATAAAGCGCCAGGTAAATACTTACACACAATATAAAAATCGTTACGGTAATCATTAACAAGACCCACTAATAACCAATCAAAATAATCTATTTGATTTTCCCGCTGCATAATAAATTTTATTTACAATATTTCATTGGTCGAAAAACTAGGTCAAAAGTGAGCTTAGACAGCTAACGCCGAAAAAAACTTTTCGTAAGTTAAATCGCCATGAACATAGGCTGAGTCTATAACAAAGGCTCGATATTTGATAAACGAGGTTTCTATCTGCCTACTTTAAACATACCGTAACGATCATCACAATTCATTTTGTTACGCTGATACAGTCAAACCTGTGCTAAAGACCACCTGTAAACAAAGACCACCTCTGGACAAAGACCACCTCTGGACAAAGACTTCGCTTTATATGTCCCACGGACTGATTTAAAGGACAAATTTACTTGTGAACAAAGACCATCTGCCTTTAAAGACCTTCTTTTGGGTTTTTCCCTGAGTGGTCTTTGTAGACAGGTTTGACTGTATATGCACACAATGTGAAAAGAAATTAAAAATGTGTCTTCCAATATTTTTGCATGTAAATCAAATGTTCACAAATATATTAAAAATATTGAAAATGCCATTCCTCTGTTTGGTTGTTCATTTGAAATTGAGTTAACTAATCTGCAGTCTATAATCATCACTTCTATTTATTTAATTAAAGCTACAGAGATTATTAATGTTTATTGAGAAAGGTTGAGTATTCTAAATACGCAAAGAAGCAACCGATGAGAAGGAATTCATACATGTGTGGTGCAGACTTTATCAAATCCATGGAGATAAACTTCCGAAGCCTCGTTGTTTTCACAAGGCTCTGCTTGTTGATAGAAAATGAATATTTATTTGAATTGGTAAGAAGAGATTTCTAAGAAATTCAGATGTAGTTTGGCCACAGGCAGTATTTGTTTCACCATCCTAAAATGTTTACAATATCTATCAGCAGAATTGTTTTCAGACGAGACCTTGATGTATCCAGATAAAATTGGCTTAAACATTTGCAGTAAAAGTAGAAAAACTGAAAACAGTTTGTTGTGTATCGTTGTTTAATGATGTGATTATGAAGTTTATCACAGACAGCTCGCTATTTATTCAAAACATATTAAAGTTTATGGGTCTTAAACTCTAATGTACCATTTCAAGGATTTATTACCTGACAGATAATAGTTTCGTACGAAAAATAGATATAGTTTTGTGCGAAACCATTGGTGCTTACTAATGACAAGTACTGTTTTCCTGGGGTTGAGGATGGGCATACTGCAACAGTTAAACCGAATTCAAAAAGCTGAAATCAATGGATCAAAGATAAACAAATGCACACATAATGTTTCTTCAAATATAGTCCAGCCGTTTTCGGTAAAAATATGGAGGAATTGTTCAAATTCGGTTAAAAGCACCAAATTTGGCACAAAGTTAGCTTTTGATGTACCTTTTGAAATGTGATAGAGACCCATTTGATATCTTTCCAATATGGCCGCTTTATTCAAGATGGCCGCCTAAATTCAGGAAAATGCTGCTATTTGAAGGATTTTCTTCGTATAGTCACACTTTTGGAGTCTAAACCTATATTTTCAAGGATGTTCTAAACATTAAAAGCAAATGTAAGCACATCAGACAAATATTTAAGGAGCAAATGGCCTTTTTGTTACAGAAATTTTTCAAGATGGCCGCCAAAAATCTTAAAAAATGCTGCTATTTGAAGGATTTTAATCGCATAGTTACAATTTTGGAGTCTAAACCTATATTTTCAAGGATGTTCAAAATATTAAAAGCAAATGTAAGCACATCAGACAAATATTTAAGGAGCAAATGGCCTTTATGTTACAGATATTTTTTCAAGATGGCCGCCAAAAATCTGGAAAATGCTGCTATTTGAATGATTTTCATCGTATAGTCAAAATTTTGGAGTCTAAACCAATATTGTCAAGGATGTTCTAAACATTAAAAGCAAATGTAAGCACATCAGACAAATATTTAAGGAGCAAATGGCCTTTTTGTTACAGAAATTTTTCAAGATGGCCGCCAAAAGTCTGGAAAATGCTGCTATTTGAAGGATTTTTATTGTATAGTCAAAATTTTGGAGTCTAAACCTATATTGTCAAGGATGTTCTAAACATTACAAGCAAATGTAAGCACATCAGACAAACACTTAAGTAGCAAATGGTCTTTTTCTTACATAAATTGCCTACAAAAATATATCAAACCGGCTGTAATCACCTGTACGAAATTTTAAACAGGAATCCGGCCGTAATTGGACCGTACTTTGAGAAGTACGGCTGGAATCAAGACGTAACATAAAATTACGTTCCTAACAATCTTTCTGGCGGTAAAGTTACGGCCGGACTTTCTGCATTTTACAGCTGGAAAAATCGACCATTATCCCTAACAGACGTAAAATTTTAACTTAGAATTTGAAAAAATCCGGCTGGACGTCTTATAAAGTTACGGCCGTAATTTCTTGGAAGGAAAATAATCATGTGATTGAATTTTGTCCAATGAAATCATTTCATGTTTGAAAATTTGAGGGAAGTGAAAGAAACAAAGGATTTAAAAAAATCAGTTTTCTGGTAAATAAAGCTAGTTTTCATAGTTATTTTTATTAATTTCATGTGTAAAAGTAAGGAAATATACTTGATGTTAAAATGAAACAGGATTTTTTGCATACTAAATGAGGATTTTCAGACAATAGGTATTTTTCATTAGCTTTCAGTTATGCAGATCTCACATGTTGAACATAGTGTTTAAACACTATACATGTACTAAAGATTGTTTTACATTCTTCATGTTTAATTCCACATCTTAAACACTGGTTAAGGTTGGTTTAAAAAAGAAGTTAGTGAGTTTAAGCATTTGAAATCTTTTAGCAGCTTTTAATATTAAGGTTTTGTAAAACTTGTTAAACACATTATTGTTTAATACTTTTCTGTTTTGTGGATTCCTATTTCACCACTGCAAAATATCTTCCCAAAACTGTTTTGGTCTTAAATGATTAATTTGTTTTGATAGATTTACATTAACATCATCAGATGATCTATTCAAATCTCCTGCCTAAATAAATGTCCCATCCATTTTCCCCCAAAAGTTAACTTAATTTCAGTAAATTTGGTCTAATGAAGTTTTTTTAAACATTGTATGGGTAATTTGCTATAAAATTGTATGGATTTAAAGAAATTTTTACTAAATCCCAGGTCCTACCCCTTTTGAAAAATATAACACTCCCAGGAGCATAATTACAGTAAGGTTGTCAATGTACATAATGATAGACTGTAAATTTCTTATATATCATAAGCTTTGAAAACTAAATATTTCTTATATATCGGAAGCTTTGAACAATAGGTATGTTAGTCATATTTTGTTATTAAACTTGTCAGTATTGTATGACAGATACTTCTTTCTCTGTGCATAATCTTGGGTCTAAAGATGTATTTTTAATTCAATCTTATGTCTTCAAAATGAATGGATACTTGAAAAAACTGAACTTGTGTAATTGAAATGTAACATGTAACTCAAAATCTGACCTTATAAAACCTCAAAATTTTAATAGCCGTACTTTAAAGTGCGGCCGTAATGTGAATCATTACGTTTACCATATATGAACAATTCCAGCCGTACTTTTAATCAAGTGCGGCTGGAAAAGTTTAAATTATTACTGCTTATTTGCATATTACGGCCGTACTTTCTATCAATTCCGGCTGGAAAAGCTGAAAATATTACTGCTCATTTAAATATTTCGGGCCTTTTTCCGGCTGGACTCCGGCCGTACTCCGGCTGGACTAGCAAACTAATTGCTTATAAGGATATCACGTAATTCTATTCAAGTACGGCTGGAATTTACATGCAAAGTACGTTTCATTTACGGCTGGAACTTTTCGTACAGGCATGATATTTTATTCTGTAATTTAATGCAAAGTTAAGAATGTATTTGAATGTCAAACATAAGTACAGTGTTTTATTAACTCAATATGAAGAGTTTTATATTTACTTAATCCCAAAATAGGTCTTATCCTTGTAACCATCAATTGCTGGTACAGTACTGAAATGACTTATTTAAATAAACAGTCTAATCACACACGGTGACAATCCCCCCACGCATTTGCACAGAGCTGTACATGCTTGTTGTGCTTTCACTCACTTGCTTCTGCAGCCTTTGACACATCCACATTTCAGGAATTCCATACAGGACTGATGCTTGAGGCAGATCTGACCAATAGGGTTCCCTTGCATTCCCAGGTCCTTTCATTCAACCCCATTCAACAGGTCAAGGTAACACGGGATTGGGGAGAAGTGACTGGCCCCAAACATGACCCGCTTGATAAGATGCTCTTCTGACATGCTGGTAGAGAGCAGCAGAAGTTGGTGGTATGAGATCAATAGACCTGCCCTTCATGGTGAAGAGATCTTTCCTCGCTTCATCAGCTAACATGGCTTACATTTGCTTTTAATGTTTAGAAAATCCTTGATAATATTGGTTTAGACTCCAAAATTGTGACTATGCGATTAAAATCCTTCAAATAGCATGCATTTTCCAGATTTTTGGTGGCCATCTTAAAATATTTCTGTAACCAAACGGCCCTTTGCTCCTTAAATATTTGTCTGATGTGTTTACATTTGCTTTTACTGTCTAGAACATGAAAATATAGGATTACACTCCAAAATTGTGACTATACGATGAAAATCCTTCAAATAGCAGCATTTTCCAGATTTTTGGCGGCCATCTTGAAACAAAATTGTAACAAAAAGGCCATTTGCTCCTTAATTATTTGTCTGATGTGCTTACTTTTGCTTTTAATGTTTAGAACATCCTTGAAAATATAGGTTTAGACTCCAAAATTGTAACTATACGATGAAAATCCTTCAAATAGCAGCATTTTCCAGATTTTTGGCGGCCATCTTGAAAAAGCGGCCATTTTGGAAAGATATCAAATGGGTCTCTATCACATTTCAAAAGGTACATCTCAAGCTTACTTTGCGCAAAATTTGGTGCTTTTAACCAAATGTGAACGATTTTTACTGAAAATGGCTGGACTAATAAGGGGATATTTTAGGCTCTATTTGGTTAAGCAAATAAATGGGATGTTATGAAACTGCAAATTTCTTTCAAGACATGATCGCATTCCCAACTCATTTACTAAACAAATACACAATACAAACTTTTTACCGTGTGGAAATGGCGAATGTGATCAAAGAAATTAATAAGTTTATCATATTTCTACCGGCGGATGACCCCCAAGATAAAATAATGTGTTTTACCTTAATAAAACTAAAATAATTACAGAAACTTCCAGAATAAGATTGCTGCGGATCACAGAATAAAGCACATCGCAAAAAGTGGTCGTTCCAAAAGCAAAAACAAGACGTGATAGGGTCATGAAACATTTCGTGTGAAACTGAAAATTCAAAAATTGCTGTTTTAAGAAAAATGGACTCTATACACGTCGAACGTGATGAGAGAAAGAAAGAGAAAGAGAAAGAACGAAAATGGGAGAAAGAGGCTCAATAGTTACGGTACTTAGCGGTTTACTGAGGCTGAGTTTTCTGTGTGTGACCTTTGTTGCTACAATATTTAAAACAATGGGTTGAGGCATACATGTACCCACTGTACCCTGATTCAGAAGCGCTATTAAACTGCCAATGTTTTATTACTAGTATCTTGAATGAGTGTAAGGTGAAGATGTAAAAGTCTGTCACCGAGGGTGAACTGTTTTTGCGGGAACGAGGCTATGCTGGTGTTATGCTATGAGTTCCCCTCAACCCGGAGCTAGGCGGCGTTTGCAGTACTATGCATTTCCATTATTGCTTATGAACAGGTTCAATCAGACCGAACATGCCATATATTCATATTTTGTCGTGTTCGGTTGCTTCCAAAGTTCCCTTATATACATAAAAATCGTCTGATATAATCATTGTTTGGTCCCATCACGTTCACCGTGAATTCCGAGAGCGGGTGGCTTTAAATAAATTTTGATTGTTTTGCCTTTGCGAAACAAAGCTTCTCTATGTCAAACGCAATAAAAGAAACCCTAAGATATAATTATATACTCTCAAAGATCTAAAAACTTCAGAAACAACACATTTTATACAGCGAACTCTTTATATAACAATATCGTTTGCACATATACATTTACTAGTCTTAAAATATTCCAATTTATTGCCAGATGTTAACGCTTAATTTGTATTTTTAAAATAATAATGTTACAAACTATACTGTTATCTGTTAATTCGTCTGATTGCTATCATGCACGAATTCATCAAAGCCTGTAATGAACACGAATTATTTCTACGTTCTCTTTCTAAACATCCCTAGTAATTACCACTGACAAGTTTAATTACTTTTCACAAAGTTTGAATGGGAAAAACTTACAGTTTTTCCTATGGATAAATACCTCTGATCAAGACTTCGTTGTATGGCATATCGAGGAGAGAAACGTTGTAAAAATGTCATAACCATACAAAATATTTTGATGTTTTTATTATTTTTTCTAGTTTTCTCATTTTGCCATACCTGATATGCACATTTCAGTTTGTATTCTACAAGTCAATGTTCTTACGAACGTTGGTTTAACTTAACATGGAATGACTTCAATAATTAGTCAAACTATTACATAAAACCTAGACATCGACCATAATCGGTAGAAAAAGTACGAAATAACTTTAAACGAGGGAGCTAGAAAGATTATGGTTATATTCAATAAACGTTTTACATTTTCACTTAATGTTAGGTGCACCCAAGAACCTGGTTTAAACCCCCAGTGGCAACTTGTTTTGCCACTGACCGTTCCAAGGCGCACCAACACAGGTTCTCATATCAACAAATAAAGTACAAGTTGTCTTGGTGAAAAAACTCCAACTCACCCATCAGCTTAACAATGTTGCATGCAAAAGCACACACACATATAAGAAGCGAATAATATTGTAAAGCCAAATGGGGGAGTACTCGATGAACTTACCGAGACTAGAGTCCCTTGAGTCAAATTAACACGACGACAGGGATAGAAGAAACAAATCGAGCTTCTAGGTTCTTTAAAGAAAATATTTCCCCATATACCTTTATAAACTCTTAAACCCCTGCCACCATCGTGCAACCAAAGAGGTAAACTTAGTGATCAACTGTAGATAGATAAATCACCAGGCCTGCAGAGCGCTGTAGAATATTATGTTGGTGATCCTTTCTTTTTGAATTTACAGATGATTTTTTACGAATAACCGGGGGCAATTAATATTGCCTTTTATATTCTTAAGTGTATAAGTTAAATCTCCAAAACAACTGGCTGTGAAATACCTTGCTGCAATAGTGATTTTTAACTGCACCTGTATTTTTGAATTAAATCTGGGTATCGGCGATAAAACTTCCAAAATGTTTTCCTTAATTTATGATACCGATAACCTTGTTTTAAAAGTTTTTCTGTTATGCAAAGATTACGTTCATTGAAATCATTAACATTTAATTGTTTAAGAATAGTATAAAAATCGTAATTTAAAGTTTCTAAGATTTCAAACCCCCTTTTAAGGTTAGTTTATTTAATTTGTCGCAGCGTTAACGGACATCTGTTGGCACAGGAGAAAACGACGGGAAACTAATTATTAAATTGGAGCTTTTAGACTTTCTTTCAAGCTGCTCAAACATAGGTAGTGGCTCTTAAAACTAACTAATGCACTTTGGCAAAGATTTTTAAGCAGCATGAACACAAAGAGTGAAATATATGCATATCAGGAATCGTCACACTCACAAAACACAGCCTCCACACGCAGCGAAAAAGAAGAGAAGAAAAGAGTGCATGTGTTAAGAACTATGTCAAATCCAAATAAGACACCACAAACAATTAACGAAAATGAAAACCCTTGGGGTTATCGCATTGGAACAGTCAGTGGCAAAATAATTTACCACTGGAGGTTTTAACGAGGTTCTTAGATGTACAATCTCACACTTGCCCCAACAGGTTCTTATACCAACACAAAAGTACAAGTTGTCTTATTGAAACACTCCAACCCACCCATCAGCAAATTAACAAATTAAATATCAGGAATGGCCTCATCCAGAGGACAACAACACGCAGCCAAAATTCAGAAAGGAAAAAGCATGGATTTATATGGATTTATAAAATGATGAATTTAAAAAGAGTCACCACAAACAAGCGAAAAAAAAACGAGAAACCGATTGGTAACCGCCTGGGAACGGTCAGTCTATATTAAGTAAATTTCAATTATTTCCTTCAAATCGTCTTGAACATTCCTTTGTGAACACAGAATCCCAAGAATCACATTTACCCAAATGGGTGTCAACATTTTACATTTTTGCAATTACAATGTATTGTTGCATGTTTTCGATTCAAGTTTTCTAAGAAGCGTGGTAAAATAATCATTTTAAATGACCGAGTTCATTTCAAAACAATCTAAGTTCTTTTAGCCGAATATATCCATTTAGTCTATGTTTCCATTTTCTTGTCAGGTTTATTGAGGAAAATGGACGAAAACATATTGGGCAGAGTAGTTTACACGAGACGTTTCGTCTATGTAATGATAACATAACGAGCATTATCAATCTTAATCGAGCTGTATGTCAAATGCAATTTCATATCCGTCTTCCTGCACTGAATTCGAGATGTGTTGCTGTATTTCAGACTATTTTTTTAATAGTGTATTGCAATTGGAAGCAATTAAAATCGACTAATCATCCATTAACAATGCTAGCATTTTTACAGTTTTTAACCATACATGTACATATATATTTTATTACTATTTTTATTCCTGAATAAATTTAGCAAGGTTTATCAGTCTCTATCCCGGGAATATGAGATTGTGATAGAGCACAATTTCTACCGTGTGAGATAAGTTCGGATCAAATCCAATATTTACAAAACAATCACTCTCCTCACCGTTGTCTGAATGTGTGGATGCGTGCTGAATGTTATAAAACTGAGCATGGAAACCAGTCTCAAATCTCAAGCATCTGATTGGCTGAAATAGCGACTGGCCGCCATTTCAGCCAATCAGATGCTTGAGATTTGAGACTGGTTTACATGCTAAGTTTTTTAACCTTAGGCAGCAGTATAATTGGTGATAATGCCTTTAGGCGGAAGAAAACAAATTGAAGTACATCACTTCTACTTACATTAAGAACATATAGTTGTTTTACGTAAACATGAACTGAGCTGTTGTACTAGCAGAGAACCAGGGTTCTCTTTAAAGAAATCAATACAACCGTATATATAAGTAATTTTATCTTAAAAGGCAATTATAACATTTATTAATAAGACTTATTTGAAAATAACCTAAGTGCCTCAATTTAAGCATTTATTAATCTAACATTTGGTTTCGTGCAAACATTCGTTCATTAGCGATTCGACATAAAACCATGTAAGTGACATTAGAATATTTAAAACTTTAAACCATGCCACAGGTAACTTAGATGGTACTTATTTTCTCCTTTCAGTGACTTGACGGTTAGCCAAGTTCTTTTTCTAAAGTAAATGAAGTGGTCCCTCCGACAAGATTTTTTCAAGCTTTTTGATAAACATATGTAACTGACTGCACACTTATGAGCATATGCTTTAAGTTGAGTTATATGTAGAAAGCAAAAGAGGTTAAACAAGAAGTATGAAAGGTTTCGGTTTTTTTCAGCATTATAATTGGCTTAGAAGTTTAATATGCATGGAAGACCGATAACATTCTTTCCCATGAAAACTAATAATTATTATTCTCCAAATACTATAAAAGTTAATTGGCATCGAATAGCTTAAATGCATTGCTAGTGGTGTTCTCACAATGTATATTGCTATGCCGTTTGTAACACGGAACTGTGTGGGTCATGCATCTGTTAAAAAATAAAGTGAAATTTCTAACCTCCTTGCGAAATGTGGAAATTGTAGTTTCCTGATAAACATTATGCTTTCGTCAAATATTGAAATTATGCTTTGCGCCTTAGACATAGTTAACAATTACCCGCGTTTTCTTGTGAAAAGTCAGATTGACGTTTTATAAATGTAAATAAAACATTTAAAATATATTTTGTTAATTTAAGTTTATCTAGAAATGTTGAAATTTAATATAAAAATCAACATTTTAAAAATTAAAGTGGTAATATAAAGCGCACCTTATCAAAAGAAGCGATTAGTTGTCTTATTTGACAAAAGTTAAGATATCGACTCGACTTATTGTATCTGTAGGTACACCAACAACACCTTTTGAAAGTTTCAGGCGATTCCTGATATGCATATTTAACCTTTTTCTCAAACTTCATAAGAATCATTTTTCACACTGCTGCCAATAAAAAATTCGTACACCGTGAATTTTAAATAACAACGACTAAAGCGAACTTAAAGTTTTATTATTTTATAAGTGTTTACTCGAAAAAGTCAAAATTGAAAGTTTATTATATGCTTTACGTTTTAAAAGAAGACACTTGATTACATATTCGAGATGTTTGCAAATAAATTATTTGTAATTATTACACAACGTAAATCCATTGTAAAGTTAATACATCAATAGTTTATCCATCTATTATTTTAGTAATGTCTGGCCTAGCGTCGTAAAGGTAATTAACAGTCTATAAACTAAGATTAAGATTAGCGATAAGAGGACAATGTCTACAATCTTAAGTTATATCTCACATTCTGTGCGATGAATAACAAGCAGTTTATGTCTGCAACTTAACAGATGAAAGATAGAGTTATTGTTTGACTCAAAGTGATAAATCTATCATTCATAATGTTTTATTACAAAACATCGACCATATTAATATTATTTATTATTTTCGATCTCTTTTTTGATAGAAGCACTTGTGTTTTATCCACAGGTTCTGATGTATTGCGATAGTTGGGAGTAAATTTCAATCATAATTCCTGTATACAATTAAATTTTTTTTAGAGAATTTGTTTTTCAAATTTACTGACAGATGAAAAACGAACGTTGAAAACATCGAAAACACCAACTATCAAAATATTACAGACTCGATTTAATGGAGCCTTTACTCGAGCAGTAATGAAAGTACACATTACTGTTCAAGCCGCCCAGAAACGGGTTGAGCGTAACTTAAATATTTCCAAAAATATACGTAATATGATAACAGCCTTGATTAAATGTACGGGATGTATCGGTATATGGGCTACCGTAATAGAGCAAAACCTGCGTGATGTCGGTATCGATGGTTAAACCATATTAGACAGTTCAATAGTTTTTATATTGAACCACCTGCCCGGAAACAATATTTTGTTAGTTTTCAACTTTAAAAGAAACAACAAGCACATATATTGCAAGATGAGTGACATTCCAATTAATGAAGACATTTTTTTTCAACCATTCCTTATGCAGCAAAATCAATACGCAAGGTTTTGTTTTAATATCCGTCTTTAAACGTCATAGAACTCAATATTCTAGCTATTATTAGAATCTTATATAATTTTAAATGCAATAGTTGACAAAACCACATCATGTCTTTGTGAACCATATTCCTGATCTTATTCGGAATAATGAAAATGAAAGCGCTGTCATTGCTAGTTTTCTTTCGCAATTTTGGCGTTTAACTTTCCTTTTTGTTAAGAAAAACAAACCCGCTATGTCTTTATCTGTCTAGTTGCATTACATTTCCGAAAATGTAAAAGATAACACAGAAATTTAAATTATATCTCTTGCAATATTATTTGTTAATCGGTCTACAGTGTGTTATCATAGCAAATTTGTGTTAAAAATGATTCCCTAAAATGCGCTATATCTGCACAGACTTTAATAAGACTTAGCTTATTGAGTCTACAATTTTTATCCCGTTAATTGTTCTGTGCGTTAAAGAAAAATAGTTATTATTTATACCAAACAAGAGATGTTTCTGTAGGTACTTTGATTAAATGATGGAAAGAATTTCCGTGTGAACGGAGTCATTGGTACGGACTTAATTACATTGAGTCTTCTTTCTTAATTTTAAACTTCAAGAGAACAGCTGAGCGAATGAATCAATCCGCGGAAAATTAAATATACATATAATTAACTTAAAACATTTCAATTCATCCAAGTCGCTTGAGTTTAGTTTTAAGTTCTTGCAATGACAAAAACATTACTTAAAAGAGGTGTTTACATATATAGTCGTGAGATCATTGATTTTATGTATATTATTCACGAAATTCATCGTAACTGATTCAAAAGTCGCTCCAAATACCAGTTATTGATAGTGGGAGTTGGAAAAAAGTGCTGATAATAAAGTTAGGTCATCAGCATATGAAATTATAGATGAATAGTTATATATCGCCTTATACAAAATAGGTGGGTGGGACAAAGAGGCGTGAGCTTTTATGAGAAACAAACACCCAGTGCTGATGATGATCAGTCGACCGAAGCTCGAAGTCCGTGAACCCCGGGGATGGATCTCTAAAATTAACGATTCATGTAAAAACGAAATAATGAATTTGCTTTACTTTCTTAAAGATTAAAACTTTCACGTAGTGACGATGATCTCTTCATCTATTTTCAGACAGTAATATTCCAGTAGCCCAATAAATAACATCTATCTCTAATTTGAACGGCTTTAAGTATAGTCTAACAGTTATAATTTTATCTTAATGGGTCGCCTTCAATGAAAGCACGTGACTATTATCGCCCTTATTTATGTCTTACAAGTTCTTACATACAACATAGAAATAGATGAAAATGGAAGTTTTAAGGCCAACGAACACGACAAATATGAAAATTGCAGGCTCGATTTGATTGATCTTGTTCATGGGCCGTAATGGAAATGCATATTACTGCCCACGCCGCCTAGGCCCGGGTAGAAGGCTTTTTTCTTGAGTAAATGAGAAGATGACTATAACTATACTTTAAGTGTGTAATGATTATTTTTACGTTGTTTAATTTTTGGAGCACATCTCTGAAGCTAACTTAGGTAAATTCAGAATAATTGGCATAACACATTTCCAATGCACATAAAACCACAACTCTACAATTAGTATTTCCAGAGTTAAAAACCGTTCGGATTTTGATATAAAAAGCTCAAGCGCTCATGGAGGGAACTTGGAACAAATGGTTGACAAAATATACATGCTTTTTAAAGCATTTTCGTTAATAGTTCATTTTTTTTATTTTATTTTTTTATTAGAAGAAAAAGGCACAATCAGAATTTTCAGCTGCACGATATTGTAAATCCTAATTAAACCTGCTTGAAAACCACAACCAATTTAAACTTTATTTACTCATACATTTGACACTTTGAAAACTAGATTCTATATAAAATTTTCATTTAACTCTAATTTAAACAGAATTTCACAAAATAAACACACTTTAGCCAACTTAGAATGCTCTTATTTCTTTATAACATCATTAACAATTTAAACCAACTGACATTTAATGAGAATGTCGCTAACACGATTAATTTAAACCTTCAGGTGAACAAACGAATGTAATTAACGATTTTGATCAAATGTTTTAAGCTGTGATTAAAAGGTAACTAGGTTCGAACGAAATTCGTCAAAAGCTTAATTCGAATTCCCTTTGGGAAACTTATAGAGACGGTCAATACGATAATTATGTTTATGAGAATTATCCTTGAAGAAACGTCATTAAAATATGTACTTGGTTATTTACTTGTGATGTACCCATTTCCAATAGCTAAAATATACAATTATCAGCAAATTGTAACCTCACATGCATTTAAATATAAAAATAAAATATATTTTCTGAACTTTTTGTGTTTAGAAAACAAAGTCGGAATAAAATGTAACGGTTTACACTAACTGTTCAAACAATACTTTGTTACTGATAAAAAGTAAAAACATTTGTCATATATTACTTACTGACCTTAGTGTTTTCAGATTTGCATCATAAACCTTAGTGCTGCGATAAATTATATTCGTGAAATTTCACCAACATCCTTAATGTAATACCACAATTATCAAATTCAAAAGTGACATTTGTAATCAACCTCACGCTTAATCATTTATATTCCTAAAAGTCTACATTGGCAAATATTCATGTAGTTAACAGTTAAAGTATTTATAACTGTTTGAAGTGAGTGTTACCGTGAATTGACTGTCTTTCAGAATCTAGATACAAACTGATGTATATCATATAACATATCAATATTTATTTAATAGGATCGCTTATTTGAGTACGTGCTTTTTATGCCCCCGCCATGAAATGGCGACGGGCATTAAAAGTTGCTCCTGTCCGTCCGTCCGTCCGTCCCTCCGTCCGTCCGTCCGTCCGATATTCTCGTGAACGCAACTCCTCCTACACTACTGGTCGGAATAATGAAACTTGACCACAATGCTTGGCCTGATATGTAGTTGTGCATGAAGGTGGGGTTTCGCTCTTACATGTTCCGTTCAGAAGTTATTGCCCTTTGATACTTCCATTTACATTAGTTTTAATAGGAGTATATCTCGTGAACGCAACTCCTCCTACACTACTGGTGGGAATTTAATGAAACTTGACCACAATGCTTGGCCTGATATGTAGTTGAGCATGAAGGTGGGGTTTCGCTCTTACATGTTCCGTTCAGAAGTTATTGCCCTTTGATACTTCCATTTACATTAGTTTTAATAGGAGTATATCTCGTGAACGCAACTCCTCCTACACTACTGGTGGGAATTTAATGAAACTTGACCACAATGCTTGGCCTGATATGTTGTTGTGCATAAAGGTGGGGTTTTGCTCTTACATGTTCTGCTCAGAAGTTATGGCCCTTTGATAATTCCATTTACATTAGTTTTAATAGGAATATATCTTGTGAACGCAACTCCTCCTACACCTCTGCTGGGAATTTGATGAAACTTTACCACAATGCTTGGCCTGATATGTTGTTGTGCAAAAAGGTGGGGTTTTGCTCTATTTGTTCTCCATTTACATTAGTTTTAATAGGAATATATCTTGTTTCTTATATTTTGTGCATTTTGCCCATAACTTAAAAACTACTTGAGATACTGCCTTGAAACTTGAAATATATTTTCACCATCAAAATCTACATCATAACCAACAAGACCCATAACCATGCTTCCAAAATTTTCAAATAATGCCCCTTTTTCACTTACATTTTGTGTTAAGAAAGATATACACTTTGCCCTTAACTTTGTTTGGAATGGAGGGATTACAAAATAACTTGGCACAAATGTTCACCATAACAAGGCGGTGTGTCGTGACTGTAGGTCCAAGGTCAAGGTCACTGTTACTAAAAATAGAATTTTCTTGCAAAATCCTGTCCGCTCTGTAACTTTGTTATTTCTTATTGGATTTTTAAATAACTTGGTATAATTGTTCACCATATCAAGACGGTATGTCACATACATGCCCAAGTCTTTAGGTCCAAGGTTAAGGTCACTGTTACTAAAAATAGAATTTTCTTGTCCGGGCTGTTACTTTGTTATGAATAGAGGGATTTCAAAATAACTTGGCACAAATGTTCACCATGACAGGGCAATGTGTCACGTATCATGCCCATGCCTGTAGGTCCAAGGTCAAGGTCACTGTTACTAAAAATATAATTTTCTTGTCCAGGCTGTAACTTAATTATAAATGGAGGGATTTCAAAATAACTTGACACAAAGGTTCACCATGACAGGGCGGTGTATCGCGTACCATGGCCATGCCTGTAGTTCAAGGTCACTGTTACTAAAAATAGAATTCTCTTGTCCGGGCTGTAACTTTGTTAGGAATAAATTGATTTCAAAATAACTTGACACAAATGTTCATCATGACAAGATGGTGTGTCCAGTACCATGCCCATGCCTAGGTCCAAGGTCAAGGTCACTGTTACTAAAACTTGAATTTACTTGTTCGGGCTATAACTTCTTTATGAATGAAGGGATTTCAAAATAACTTGGCACAAATGTTCACTATGACATTGCATTTCATTACCACCAACTTCTTCACAGACATTTCCGTAATGAGAAGACAACAGTGCCACAAATACAAATAATTTACTTGATCATCAAGTTTATGCATATTCTTATAATTACTCGAGCATCACTGTCTTTGAAATGCTATTATTCCCATCATTGCACTTTCGTATCTGGAAACGATGCATAGCGGGGGCATCCGTGTCCTATGGACACATTTCTAGTTTGAAAATGTGTATTCCCAACGGTATTTATTTTACGTAGATTTATTCCCATCATTGTCCAAATCTGTAACAAATATAAATACTCATATGATTGTATGAACGCTATGTTTTCGTGTAACTGTTTTGTAACGCCAAAAATATCAAGGCATGTTTTATACTAGGCATTTTTATTCTTCTTTGACACATTATAACCCACAATCTACTTAAGACAAGTTGATATCACTTATATTACAATAAGTGGGTTGGAGTGGTTTCACCAAGACAACTTGTATTTGTTTTGTGATATGAGAACCTGTTGGGGCAAGTGTGAGGTTGGTGCACCCTAGAACCTGGTTTAAACCCCCAGTGGCAATTTGATTTGCCACTGACCGTTCCAAGGCGGTAACCCCTCAGGTTCTCATTTTTGTTAATTGTTTGTGGTGTCTCTTTTGAAACTGATCATTTTGTTAACCATGCTCTCTATCCCTCTCTTCTTCTTGACTGTGTGGGGAGGCTGTTTTTTCTGAATGTGGCGATTACTGATATGCATATTTCATCTTTTTGTCCAGGGATGATAAATGCTATCTATGTGTAAATTCCCATTTTAATGTTTGACTTGACGATTTCATAATATCCTGTTTGAAGAAAAACTATAACTAAAACAAATGAAGGTAATATCGAAGAAAAAAGGGATAAGGTTAAGCAGTACGAAAGAGGAGAGGCAGCATAGCAAAATACGCCCGCAGTTATTCAAATCTATTGCCCTAATGCTCATTTGGTGTGTACAAAAGCAAGTGAGTTCTGTTCGTCTGAGCTATTCAGAACCATATATATGTACACAGTTTTGTTAAAGAAGGGGAATGGCGAATGTTCTAAGCAACGACTTCTATAATATGGGAATGTTGGGCATCGAAAAAAAAAGTAATTAGAATTCTGAAGATTCTACTTGCAGATATTACCTTAAAGTTGAATTATGACAAAAATGTATAAATGTGAAATACAAATATTGTAAAACAGTTTTTCAGGATTTTTAAAATTCCGAGAAATTTGATTTCCAATAACTTTATTTGCTCTTTAGAAACACAACTCCATTTATCTAGTTTAAAACAATTATTTATTCAACGCAAAAAGAGTCACAATCTTACGGAATAGCAGACAGTTTATTAGCTTAGGTTAATTTGAGGAGAAAATCTATCAGTTCAGAAAGACAATGCTATTTAAAATGTTCTGGTATGTCTTCCAACTGTGTTATGTCTTTGTCACGGGACCTGTTTGTAATTCATGTTTTTTTTTGTATCTCGAAGTCGATAACATAAAGCGGAATAATTACACTGCCTGCTGTTTACCGAGTCTGAAAGTTTAGTGGATTATGTTGTTTATTTCAGATTGTTTTGCTTCGTTCAAAGATCTTTCTTCATCGGTCTGTGAGATAACGTCCAAAACTAGCTTAATCATCATACGATAGAAGAAAACCGTTTGGTTTCCTGTCCTAATAAGCAGGCGAAAGTAGTAAAAACATTCGATCCTGAAGTGGCATCATGTATGTTCAGTTATATTTACCAAATTAACCCCGATATACTTGGGAATAGACATGTTTCCTTCTAATATTAACCAAATTATTGCGCTTTCGCGGACATAAAATGTGTTTTCTCTTCCTCTAATGATATGTCGATACATACCACGTTATATGTTACTTCACCATCCCAGATTTCGCAAATATCAGAAATTTCACCATACTAGTACACGCAATATGATCCTGATAATCGAGTGATCAAAATATGCATTGTCGAAAATAGCCATATTCAGAAAATGTATTCCTTCTACATGTATTATTCATTGACAATGCATATGACAATCAGAAATGAACGAATAAAACCATGATGGTGTGGTCTGCATCTTATTGTGAGGTTGGTGCACCCTAGAACCTGGTTTAAACCCCCAGTGGCAATTTCATTTGCCACTGACCGTTCCAAGGCGGTAACCCCTCGGGTTCTCATTTTTGTTAATTGTTAGTGGTGTCTCTTTTGAAACTGATTATTTTATTAACCATGCTCTCTCCCTCTCTTCTTCTTGACTGTGTGGGGAGGCTGTTTTTTTCTGAATGTGGCGATTCCTGATATGCATATTTCACCTTTTTATTACTGAAGTACTTATGTTGGTATTTCAAACAATGTTCGGTGTTGTTTAGACCTTGCATTTGAATTATAATAGAATAGTTTTTGGCTCTGGCTTTTCCATTTGTGTTCTAAAATTTCTTAACATCTGTAAGTTAAAGATATATTACAACACTTATTTGTGCAGTGTTTTATTTAACTAAATTTACCGTTAAACAGGTTTGCATTATTTTTTATGTTATTAGTTGAAATGTAATGACGACTGGAGATCTTTAACTTAAGCCAATTTTTTTTCCATTGATCTTTTAACTCTACGTCTTAACCATATTGTACTGCTAGAAGAGTTATTGTCTGGTTAGTTATTTCCACAATATGGATTAAAGCATATCTGACAGGGTATTAACTGATATAAACAGTCTGCTACGTGGTATATTACGTAACAGATCTTTAGAAATTAGACTTCATTGTCCTCAAATGACAAGTTAGTTATGGCATTGTTTCCAGTTTGTGTCTATACTAGAAAAGCATATTTATCTTATCTTGAAACATCATACAAGACTGATTGAATGAACTAATAAATTTATTCATATTCTTTTGCCTGATAATCTGTCTATATGAACTTAATAGGAATGGTTTTGGTCTACCTTTCATATTTTTTCATTTCAAGCATTGGCATGTTTCGACTTGACTTGGTGTAAAATGACATCATTTCACGTACCGCAAATTACGAAAAACGTTTTGACAAGTTTCATCGCGAGAATCCTTGGCTGAGTCAACAACAAAGCTGACACAGAAATCGTTGATTTGTATTTTAAACATACCGTTATAATATTGCTAGGCTCAAAAGATCATCACAATTCATTTCCTTAATGATGCTATTACGTGTAAATTTAATGTACAAGCAATAGTAAAAATATTAAAGATGTCTTTCTGCTGTTTGGTTGTTCATTTGAAATTCAGTAAACTGATCTGCAGTCTTAACACTAATATTTTGTTTTAATTTAGCCACCAAGAACATTATTGTATTATAAAGAAAGGTTAAGCCTAGCACTAGCTAGATGGTTTATTTAAGAAAACACTGAAAACATATACTTATCTCCTTTTGTATTCATTTCATTTTCCCTTTTTTTACTGATATGTTTTGCGAGATAAGGGAAGTAAAATGCATATCAGTAAGGTACCTTCAGGAGTTGCTTTTCTGAGAGGTATTGATGATTATTGTATAAGTGCCATGAGACTATATAACAGAACAGGGACGGTAGCTAGTCTAAGAAAGGTTGAGTAATCTTAGTACGCAAAGAAGCAACCTAGTACTAGATGGAATTCAAACACATGTGCTGCAGGCTTTATTTATTCCTCGGAGATGAGCTTCCGAAGCCTCGTTGTTTTCATAAGGATCAGCTTGTTGATAGAAAATGAGTATTTATTTGAATTGGTAAGAAGAGATTTCTAAGAAAATCAGATGTAGTTTGGCCATAGGCAGTATTTGTTTCACATTCCTAAAATGTTTACTAGAATATCTATCAGCAGAATTGCTTTTAATCAGACGAGGTCTCGATGTATCCAGATAAAATTGACTTACACATTTGCAGTAAAATTAGAGAAATAGGAAACAATTGGTTAAGTTATGTATCTTTGTTTAATGACGTGATTACGAAGTTTTTCCCAGACAGCTCGCTATCTATTTAAACATATTACATTTTAAGGGCCTGAAACCCTATAAATGATTTATTACTTGCAAGGTAATAGTTAATAATAATCGTACAAAAAATAGATATATTTCTGTGTGCTAACTTAATGAGTATACCCATGACAATTACTCTTTTCTTGGAGGATGGACATACTGCAACTGTTTAACGGAATTCAGTTTTATCAAAGATGTAAAAATAAGAATAAAATGTTTCTCCGAATTGAACACTACAATTAAGGAAATATTTTAAGCTCTGTGTGGTTAAGCAAATTAATGGGATATAATGGGAATGCAAATTTCTTTCATTACATCATCCCATTCCCAACTCATTTACTATACAAATAGAGAATACAAATTTTTCACCGCGTGGAAAATGCGATTGTGATTAAGTGTAATGTGTTTTTCATATGACTACCAGCGTATGACCTCCAAGATAACACAATATGTTAACCTTAATGAAAATTAAATAATAAAGGTAACTTTTAGAAAAAGATTGAAAGAGAAGAAGGCACAGCTTCCAACTGAGATATCAACATAAATGAAAATTCAATCACTCGGACAGGCGTTTCTATCTCTTGCATTTAAAATAAATTCTAACCTTCTAAAATTCCTTTTGTTTTCTGGCAGTGGCTATTTGTGATATGCGTGTTTTGCACTTATTAAATGCCATTTTTTACGCTGAAACTTTCATATAGGAGATGAAAAAACGTCGCAAAATGCTCATAACTGAAAATATAAAAACATTTTTGCTTATCTTTGAAATTTTATTGACAGTAATTTAATTTATCTGTTCCTCATATACTGTATACTGCAAAAATGAAAACAAGTTCGCGTGGAAGCTTATTACGTTACCTATGCCAGATAATTCAAATATCTAGAGCAAATTGATCATCAATATGTTTTTTGAAGTTGACGGCATACTATCTACCAATTAAAACACTTTTTTCAAAACGTTTTTTGATTGTGGCAAACAAAGAGTTAGATGTTCTTCTTTCTATATTTCAAAGTTAGATAATTGGCAAGTAATGGTCATTTCTGTTACTCTATTGTATTTTGTTTCCAGTTGACTAAAGCTATTTTGATATTTCTTCTCTACACGTCACTAAAGTTTTAATTTGACAGTCAAATTACCTCGGTTGGGGACTCTTCTGTAAAAATATCGGATCTCGTCATTATTTTGAAAAGAGGATATAGACTCTAACCTCTGTGAAAAATGTGTCTTTTCGCTTTTTAAAATGTGCATTTATGTTAAAATAACCTAACTTAAATTAAGAATAATCTATAATATCCATGAACACGATATTTGATTTTAATAGTCGAACATTTCGATTATTGTTCAGTATATTTTCGTCATAAATGCTCTATCATTTAAAAAGTGTTTTTACCAGAACTATTTAAACATTTAGAAAACATAGCCACTGACGCCAAATTACCAAAGAGTAGAAAGTAAAAAGAAAAACACATTATTATGTTATTGATTTTCAAAAGACATCAAAGACTACAATTGCAGAAAGAAAAAAAATGAGCTTTTACGCTTGGTGTTTCAAACTGGTTTTCCTTTATACAGTTAGTATTTGTCATCTATGTCATTCTTCGATCTCTATTTGAGTTATGTAATTGTGCGTATGTTTGTGTATCCCGTTATAGTGCATAAGCTTTTTCTCAACTTTTCGGGACTGTCGATTACCACTCCATCCGTTTTCTTGGAAATAGATGTTAGACTTCGGCGACCATAAGCTTTACCCCAGCGAGTTTCGATCTCTGCGTGCATTTTGGCTTTACAAATATATATCTAACCTCAACGATCTCTACGAACAAATATCTGACATCGGATATAAAATGTTCAGCTTGGGCGGCGAGTGTTGGTACTTTCTCTTTTAAATGATGTTGGAAAAAGAGGGACTTACTCAAGGAGAATATAGAGTTTAGTTTTAAAATGTTTATCGCCATATTTTAGTGAAACATTGCTTCAACTCGTCCAGTACAGAATCAGTAAATATCAGGTAGATCCAGGGGTTAGTGCAGCTGTTAAGGCTGGCCAGAAGTAGAATGATCGTGTAGGCAGCGCCTGAAAAGATAAATCAGAGATGTGTTAAATAAAGAAAAGCAGAATTTCAGTAACATCAATTATAAAATAGGACACAACGAAAACAACAGACAGACAACACTTTGACTATACAAAACATATTTGCTACCTTTGCATTAAGTTACGTTCACAGCAGCACCAACTTTACACTCTCATTTAGATTCTTATACGAACAAACATAACATTGAGTTGAAGCCCCGGGTTGAGCGCAACTCAATATTTACACCAATAAACAGTACAATTTTTGTCCATCCCAAAGGATGGTATACATATGGCGGTGAACATGGAACCTTTAATGGGGTATTTTCAGATTAATACCATACCATGTATATCGGCGTATGGTCCCCGGATAAAAGATTGGGTTTGCCCTAAAACACAATTTTGCGAAACTAAACAAAATAGAATTTTGACATGGAAAATGATAGTTATCATTATAAAACTTATACATGACCGTTTCCTGATCAAAAGCATCATTCAAGCATATATTTATTTCAGCATCACGATTAACAAAGGTAAGCAATATCTTATGTCTAAAAGAACTACATAATAATGTATGATATAATAATTCTTTGGATTGGAGGATAAAAATAAAACAGTGTGATGTGTTTCCTACATAGTCAAAGTTATTTCCGAGAGCGGGTGGCTTTAAATAAATTTTGTTCGCTCTCTCTTCCATTATGATACAAATCAATAAACGAAACAAATTCCTAAGATATAGTAGTATACTCAAAACAATCTATAAACTTAAGAAAATTGCAATTTCCTCAGCAATCTTTTTATAGACCAGTATCATATCAATTTATTAAATTTAAAATAAACAGATTTACTGCTTGATATTTAAGTTTCTCGAAAAAGTATTCAATATCACAGTCATGATCTGACTGCGGTAATGACCTTAAGAAGTGATAATGAGTCTGAAAAAAATGATAAAGTTAAGGCAGAAAAAATGGACGATAATACAACATACATACATATATATTGTGATTCGACATTTGCTTGGTCATGTCGTGAAGATATCACTGACAATTCAGTTTGCTGATAAATTCAAGACCACGAAGTTGTAAAAAACCTTTAAGTAAATGTTAGATGCTCCAAGATTTCAAGTTTTCCACTTTCATCACTACGGTCATGTTAATGCGTTTATGGCTTCAGTGATTAAAATAGGCCCATAGATGAGAACTATTTGAAATTGCTGAAAAATATATTTTTCGATTTTATTAAGGCCGTTCTGTCTATTCATGAAATTTTATTTTCATATTTTCTAGTTTAAAAATTAATTGAAACCTTTTAAATATTATATTCTTATGCAATATATACTTTTTTGATTGCTTATGTAATGTTTGGCTGAAATGGACCTATTCAGAACTTTTGAGTATGGAACGACATTATTTGTATTTATTGCAATATGCAATGAGGTCACTTACTAACGAGTGATTAAAATTCTTTCTATATGGATGCAAGTATTTAATTGTTTAAGAATATTACAAAAATCGTAACTGAGTCTCTAAGCTTTTACTTCCCCTTTTAAAGTAAGTGTATATAATTTTTGTCGCAGCGTTAACGATCATTTGTTGGCACAGAAGAAAACGACGATTGGAAACTAATGATTAAATTGGAGCTTTAAGACTTTCGTTCAAGCTACTCAAATAAAGGTTAATTAAAGTGCAGCTGAAAATGTTTACACAGTAGATTAAGACAGATCACACGAGATTCATGGCTCTTAATAAATGACTAATGCACTTTGTACAAGATTCATTAGCAGCCTGAAAACCAGTTACCGATCTAAATATGCATATTAGGAAAGGCCATGTCAAAAAGACATAGCCCCAACAAACATCAGAGAGGGAAAAATGAGTAAGATAAAATTTTAAAAAGAGAACGCACAAACAATAAAAGAATAATGAGAAGCCGATGGGTAACCGCCTTGGAACAGTCATATTAAGTAAATATCGATTATTTCCTTCAAATCGTCTCGAACATACCTGCGCTTTTGTATTTACACAGAATCACACGAATCGCCTTTACCCAAGTTGGTGTCAACGTTTACATTTTTGCACAATTACAATGTACTGTTGAACGTTTTAGATTTAAATTGTCTGAAAAGCGGGGTAATAATGTTTAGAAGTATTTGACAACGTCGTGTTTGCGGTGACAGGGTATTCTTAATACCTTAAAGTTTGCTTTAACTGTTAAGACGATTCTTTTAGTTTCATTTCAGAACAGTCAGGATTCTTATTCATTGTCTCGATTTAGTCTGTGTTTGCATTGTCTTCTCTGGTTTATTGAATAAAATTGACATGAACATATTGGTCAGAGTAGTTTACACGGGGAATTTCGGCTATGTTATGATTGCATAACAAGTATAATCAATCTCCATCGCACTGTCTGTAAAGTTGCAATGTCTTTCTGCACTGAAGTCGCGGCGTGTTGCTGTATTTAGGACTTCTAATTTTTTGATTTTAAAAACATATGCATATGACTAAATCACCTTTTTAATGATAGCATTTAAACAGTATTTTTACCATATATTTTACTGAACAAATTATTCAACCATTAGACGCACTGTCTCGGGAATATGAGATTGTGATGAAGCATAATATCTTTTTTGTGAGATAATAAGTCAGATCAAAAACCAATATTTACAAAACAATCGCTTTCTTTCATTAGCAGAGAATCAGGGTTCAATTCAAAGAAATCTAAATAAACCGTTTTAGTTTAAAATAACATCGCACACATAACAGAAAAGTTAACTCGCAATCATACCAAATATGGAAAAAGTTAGATAGGAAAAACTTTTATTCACAAAACACTTCGGATTGAATGCATCCATTCAACACAGAAAAACACAAAAAACTTCTTTTTGAAAACAAAACAAAATAAACACAAACAATAATGAAGTCATGCATGTTCAATTAAACATATTTCAATATAAATTGACCAAATTTGTCATCCCCTTGCATGGCAAAGTAGCACATGCAGCAGCATATTCTTTCCGACATGTCAGACTGTTTTTCTTGAACTGCAGATTACCTTTCTGCTCCAAAACATTTTGTTATAGAAAGTTTATTGTAACTAATACTTAAATGTTAATCTTAAGAGACATTCGACATTATAAACAGATCATAAACCGGATGCAACAAATCTCTGAAGCTTTGAAATGTGCATCTTGCCATTGTTTCTTCATTAAAGTTTCACAAAAAACATCAATTTATATAACATGTGTATGTACACTTAACAACTTTTCTAAGTATACACCTGCGTACTGGGGCATTACTTGCTTGATAATTGAACTATTGCTCTAAAACTTTCAATAAACCATACAAAAAATACTAACATATTTATTAGTAAAATATTTTTTTAAATGACAGACAACTGACTGCTCAAAATCATTAGAGTACTGGCACCCACAGAATACAAATTCACAAAAACAGTTAATAACGCGTATGACCACCTTCAGCGGTAACCGGTTAAATCGCGAAAATATTGTTGATTTTTGGGTCGGCAGACCCAGTAAAAACCAATTTTCGACAATCGTTTTTGCCTTACTATGAACCTAACAATTTGAGGATTGCATGCAATACTGGCCTAACTCCTTCTCTATTTCGATGTAGTAACGACAGTACTTGCGTGCTATCATAGCATATATGCTTGCTACCCTAGAATATAGTTCTTAGTTTCAAAAAGTAAGTCAATGCTACAAAGAGGTCAATTTTGTAATTCTGTGCAAAATGATACAATTTATATTAAAAAATATGGAATCAATCAATATTTTGAAGAAATTTAACTCGTGGAACGTCAGACAAGATTTTGAGTCATGAACGCGCATGAATACCTGATGGCGGAACGCCATATTGGATTCGGCAACGAATGCAGATCGGCGAAAACGAAAAATCCATCGTAATCAACTGAACAGTGAGTATTTATCGAGTTATTTTCGTGATGCAATGTTTTTATAACACCCAGGTTACATTTGAATGTATATTGACAATAGCAGTTCTCTTTGTAAATAGAATTATTCGTATCGAAATGGAGGTGGATTTGGTGGTTTTCAAATGGTACGTTACAAAATCATTGTAAAACTTGAAATTTTAGATTCGAAAGACTACACCGCAGTAAACGTGATTTTGGCTCTTTGGGTTTTATTGAACGTTACGTCATTTAATTAATGCACTCTCCAAAATGAAAGTAGGAGTCTCAAAATCGACCGTAGGACTAAGCGAAACTTTTTTAATTTAGGGCCCTAATCATTGTGGATATTTTTTGTGGAACCTTGTAGAAATGTAAGTATTAAATCAAATTATTTCAATGTATTGCATTGAAAGAAGTCGGATTTTGAACGATTAACGAATCTTGGATAAATATCGTCGCTCGTGTAAGAATTGTATTCTCATTTGAATGCTTTAAAGTAAAACATAAAGCATCTGATTCACAATGATTTATTTTTTTAACACATTTAGATCTATTGTAAATTATGTTTAAAGCAAGTTAAATTTCATACATGAATTGATTTAACAGATATATTAATAAATGCATTTTATGCATTTGACCACAAGAACCTGAATTTCCATCAGAAAATATCCAGATCTGAAATGAATGACATTTTCTGATATAATCCATTCCCAAACTGTAACCAGCTACATAGTTGACACGGGATTTTCTGAAGTATAGAATTTCAAAGAAATAAAAATCTAATGTTTTCAATAATTGCGCATTATATGTAGACCTTATGAAATCCGCTATCAGAAGTTTTTCCTACTTTCAATTTTGTCTTGCACTCCATTCCATATGTCTCACAGGTCATTTAATCAGAACAGATATTCTCAAAATTAATAACCCAGGGAAAACCATAAGAAGAAAAAGAGTAGCACCTCAGAGATTCACCAAGTTTATACAGAAATGGGAACTTCACAATATTTATTTAATAGTATCTCTTAAATGCATTTCAGGTGAATTTAGCATCCTGGAAGAAAGAATGAAGTATTTATTAATTGATTTAATTATTCATAAACAGGTTTAGATGATCTTTGGTTCTAGTCAGACCTGTATCAACCAAATTTGACATAATACCCCATTTGAAGCGGTATAGAACTGTTTGACGTCATGCAATGAAGTGGACAACAAAAGTGAAGGTAGAAAATAATGTTTGAGTTAAATCCAGAATGACTGTTTAGGAGATGTAATTATTGTAAACAGTATATTTTAGTTTCTTTGTAATGCTTGAGCTGCGATAATGCTGTCAACATTGCAACTGGTAAATTCTTGTAACATGTTAATGGGTGGGGTACAAATCCGTTGCATTTGGAAAATGTAATATTTTTTTCTATTTGGATATTTTCTGATGGAAATTCAGGTTCCTGTAATTTGATAAATAACTCAAATTAGTTTCATAGTGTTAAATTAAGTCTTGTTAATAGTAGAATTGCCTAACAAAGTAACAATAAAATTTGAAATGAAAACCAAAGATATATATTTTGTTCACTACAAACATGTGCCAATATTATAAAAATGAATATATTATCTCCCTTTTGATGTTACACCAGTATTAAGTATTGAAGTGAACCTAGGTTTACACAGTGTTTCAGTTCAATAATTTTGATGTAACAAGTATTCATAAGCTTTCCAATACAAATTGTTTTAAGGTAAATAAACCAAAACTACTTCAGACATTAATTTTATTTCTATTTCATTCTATAATTTTTACCCAGACTTGAATTCTGAGCAGAAATGTAAAATAAATTACCGGTAGTTATTTGGAAAGGAACCCACTTTTTGAATTTTAGTGACAACCCAATTTGACCAGTTTATAAGAGCAGTCAACACATTTTTGACTTTTTGCAGTCTGATACTTTCTGGTTAATTTTAAAGTGACATGCCTGGATCCATATTTTATTTTTTTTCAAAAGAAGGAAACACATAATAACTTCTCTGGCAGTGATGAAACAATATGAATGCTAAATACAGTTAATCAACAGTTAATCAATATAACTTTATGAAATTTTCTTGAATGGCTGTTGGAACAGGCTGCCATATTAACTACAAAACAAATGACAGCAATCTTTTTCACAGTAACTAAAGGAAAAACATTTTTCACAGTCCAAAAGATTGTGCGTGACTTTTTGCAGATACACCTCACACCTCAGACTGAATGAATTCCAATGCAGAATGGAAACAATCTGAAGAAAGACCATTCTAGCAAAGTACAAAATGAGAGTAAACTAATTGTTATGAAAAAACTTAAAAAATAAAATAAGTTATTATAAAGAATATTTGTAATTTGAGCAAAGATCAAAATTATTGTTATAATTTCATGGGTGCGTTTGCCTGGAAATCAGTTTTTTTGTGTGTCTAAAAATGATTGATTTTCTTCATTTTCCCTAAATAAATTTTCAGGATTTCAGGGTTTTCAGAATTCCTTCCTTGCACCCTTGCAAGTTTGTGTTTGTTATAATTTCAGTGATAAAATCAAATGAAAGAAATGTGCCATCTCTGGTTCAAAAAGCATGAAATTGGAAGAGGAGCGGAAGAAGGCTAATGGTATATTAAATTTTATTAATTAACTATTAACAGGGCTCTCACCAGACTTGCAAATCACGGAGAAGTTTTGTCATAATTTACTGCATTATGGAGAAGTTTGCAGTCAACAGCTTTCTTTCCCTATATCTTAAATACAAAATGACTTCTCACAAAGCTCAACAAAGAGAGACGTCTGGTCACTTTTGATGAGACTACTTCCTTCATGTCTCTCTCTAGTGAGAGCCCTGTATTAATATACAGTACAGGCATTGCATACTTTGCCCTTTTTTTACATGACTGCAGTGAAGCAAAATCTCGAGGCATGTCATCACCTGACCTGAACATGCCATTTTCCTGGCAGACACTACATGGTACACCACATCAATACTTAAGTATTTTATAATGGCCCAGCAATTCTCATATTGTTCCAGAACACCTGTATTGGCCCAGTTTAGTCTTCATATGAATTTGACCATGTTATTGGGCCTCGGGCTGTCGTATTTACCCTACGGCCTTCTGCCTCAGGCATATATGACTACCATTGACCCAATAACAAGGTCAGCTTGAATTCACTTGATTATTAACATTATATATAATAATATTCATCTGTGGGCCACCTTGAACTAACACGATGGGTTCTTGTGGTTGCTTATTCGTTTCTTAAGTAGGGTAATCTCATATGAACGTGTCTCAAAAATCCAATGCTGTTTCCACTTTCATGGTTAATAACTTGACCCTTTACTCCATTTACACGCCATTTGACCACATGGGCAACCAGTGTAAATCCACATCAGATAGAGATAGCACAAATGTAGCTCCAGACCAGCTTGCACATCAGACATTTTGTGGTCTGATTTGTATCTACTCTGTTCATTAGATACATTTAAAGCTCTTTTTAACTGGAAGGAGATGTGTCAGCACCTAGATCTACAATAGTTGCTCATGTGTTAAAACAAAGACCTATATTATACATAAATTTATATATATAGGTCTCTGGTTAAAAGGTGTATCCATCGAGTGAAATGAAGTATCAAAATGCAGGTGTGTTTTTTGTAATAATTAACCCTTTGCTACATATATAAACATTTTCATGCCTTTGCAACCAGAGTAGAGGTCCAGATCAGATGGCAGATCTGATCTGGATCTGCACTGGTCACATTGTGGTCAGAAATATTGAATAAAAAGCTAACAGTTTAGATCCTTATCAGGCAGTATGGATGTGTCGGCTGATCTAGATCTACACTGATCACCCATGCCATAAAGGCATTACATGGAGGAAAAGGTTAAATGGGATAAATTGTGTATGAGCCTATAGGGATAGAAGATGGCATGAAGCTTACATCAGAAAAACCTCTTTTGTGTGATATTTATAAAAAAATTACCTTAAAATGAATTATGAAAACAGTGTAATCTGTTAACTCTTAACCTGCAACATCAATTTATGTACAACTTGCGTCGCAGGAATTGCAGTGCTAGGCGCTGTCGCCTTGACGGTGCGGGTTCGCTCCCAGCTAGAGGCACTATCATTTCATAAGCAACAAAAAGTACAGTGAAATTGATTTGGGTTATTTGTTATGATTTAAAATACAACATTTATTTTCAGCCATGTGTATCATCAGTCTAGTGAAAGCTGCGGACTTGAAATGTCTGCAGAATTGGTAGAATATTAGGGAGAAGAATATGAATGTTATTGTAGAAAATGAAGACAAGGTTTGCATTTTTTTTATTTTCATTTATTAAAGCTGCATGAATGTATGATAGAGACACACTAAATCTATCTGTATATGTTGGTATTTGTATTTTTGTATCTTGTAACAATAAAACATAAAATTGTTTTTGTATGTATGTGTTGACTTGTGAGACTGTGTTGTTTTTGCCCCTTTTTTCCATGAATACATGACATGAGTGACCAGTGTATATCCAGATCAGCAGGCATATCTGTGCAGTCTTAACAGGATCTACACCATTCATAATTAGCTTCATGAGGCTATTTCTTACAAATATACAAACAGTGTAGATTCCAATCAGATCCAGATCAGACACCAAAGTTGTTCTTGCTGATACTGATCTATTGTTTTCCAGGTGTCCACTAGCTGCTGAATCTAAAGGGTCATTTTTGTGTCGCCCTTTCGAAGAAAAGGCAATACATAGGGATCGCTTTGTCTGTCCGTCCATCTGTCCCAAAAACTTAATGTTGGTTTTAACTTTGCCATTTCTAAATATTTCTTCATGAAATTTTCAAATTATATTGTTTGTGACAACATGCTTGAGCTGATGTTAATTTTCAGGTCAAGGTCACATTTGATGGAGTAAATCCCTTTTTGTACTATTTTAACAGAAAAACTTAATGTTGACTATAACTTTGCCTTTTCTTAATATTTCTACATCAAACTTTCAAATTATATTGCTCATGACAACACACTCATCATGACTCCAAGTTCTTTATGTCAAGATGGGGTTATTCCCTTTCTTGCTCTTGCATTTTTAACCTGATCTAGTTTCCAGGGCGACACAAGTGAACACCCATCTAGTGTAACTTTTTGGTGGATTCTGGCAATTTATAACCAAAATTACCCTTAATTTAAGGAAAACAAAGACACTTCAGCTAAAATCATTACAACTTCAATATAAATAGGTTATTTGTTGAAATTAATATTTCAGGATAACAGCTTTACATGGAATGCTGCGAGGAGACCAGTTTGACAATTCTGTCTATGACTGAGGGAGCATACAGCCTTTAAATTGCCACCAATTCCTGCAATGGAGCATGCTGCTTTTGTAATGGACAAGAATAAAAAAATCACAAATGTCAATACAAATAGTGGATATGAAATGGAAACAATTTATATAAAATATAACCAAAACGTTTTAATGTGCACCTCACTGAAGAAAACATCAGTTGACAAAAAAGCATCAGTGTAATTGTGTGTTTGAACATTATTTGCTGAATAATAGAACCATTGAAAAAAAAACCATAGTGTCACTTGTAGTATTATTTTAAATCATGTGACCCAATTCTGTTTGTCGATTTCAAGTTTGAATATTAAAGATTATGACTAGCTTAGCTACTTCTTTCTGTCATTGGTGTCACCGTATCTCAACTCAGAATTTTAGGTGCTGTCTAATGATACTGCGCTTGCAAACAGCTGCTCACAGGATTCTTCCAAATTTTACAAATTTTACAAAAGTATTCACGCCATTAAGGTAATATTCCATTTGTCATTGCACTCTCATTGATAAAATGAAAGATTAAAAAGTCTGTCTAAATGCAAAATGCAAGGACGAAAGGAGTAATACCTTTAAATAAAGCGTTGTGTTTGAGAACTTTGACCAGCTTTGTTTCACTGTTGACAATATGACCTATGAAGTATGATATCCTTCACTTAATTTTGATTGGTCAATTTCATATTATCGTCTACAAGTCCAATCATATTCTAATTATGTCTTTAGACATATTGTCCTACCACCAGGTTCGCTTTCCATGTCACCGCGTCTGCAAACTCGATAACAGTATTTGTCTTGACTTGTTAATTGTTTTTGGGGTCTAAGATCTATGTCTCAGAGGACATAAAGTAAATTGTTCTCCGTTCTTGTGACGAAAGTTTATTTCTGGTCCAACTTAATCAAACCCAAAAATCCATTGCTTTTCAATTCTGTTTTGATGGCCGACCCATCAGTACCTCCAGTCCTTTGATTTTTTATTGTAGTGGATCAGTTTTAATGCTGTGAGCTGCTATGTCAGTGCACAAGAGGACCGCAGCGATTTTAATCCATTGGAACGTAAATTTTGAATAATATCAGCGACAAGTCCTTGTTCCGACTGTCCTTCCATGTCTTCAAGCACATGGGTGCTTGCAGTTAATGCATGATGGTGCACCGTGTCTTCGTTCGGCGAACACCAGACTTTTTCTTGATGTAAACACCGAAGATTATTTCCATGGAGTGCTAAAACTCCGGATCTTAATCCAAAAAACTGTGTTCTGATCTTGGCAGAGGAGTACGAAACGGGAGCGACCAACCATGCAATCTTCGCCAACTTGGAACTGCACTTCTTCAGGTTTGGGCTTAAGATTCCCCAAAATGAGTCATTCAGAACTGTATAAGCTCAATCTGATCAAGGTGTCTTGCAGTTATACGCGCTGTTGGTGGTCATCTATTTATTCACTGATGTGAATTTGTATTATGTTGATGCCAGTACTCTAAATGATTGTGTGCAGTCAGTGGTCAGTCATTTTGAAAAATATTTTACTAATAATCAAGTAGTATTTTTTGCATGTTTAATTGAAAGTTTTGAAGCAATAGTTCACTTATCAAGCCAGTAATGCCCCAGTACGCAGGTGTATACTTAGAAAAGTTGTTAAGTGTATGTCATAAGACTTCACTAACCGTAAACATTAGAAACGACGTGACGTCACGACATTTCTTAACATTCATAAAAGCGCACGACTTTCTAATAACGGATGATCGCAACGAATCAGGTGTATGTCAGTTATAGACAGAATACAGTGTCAAAGAAGGCTACAGAGATGCTTGTAGTCTCCGAAAAATTATGATCCGGTTTCAGATAAAACATTCTAGTATGACGTAAGCATCAAAACAGTCAAATGTTACAATTCCGGACTACAAATTAAGTGCAAAGAAACGGTAATAACAAATAAATATGATCCAATTCATTTTTAGCATCATGATAAGAATAATAATTGAAATAATTGTTGTAAAATATTCTCTTCGCCCGATTTTCGAATTCAAAATCAAAATATTCAAGAAGTTATAGAATTGAGTAACCATTTTATTCTGCATTGATGTTAACAACTAAATGTTAATGAGCTATGTTATTTTAGCAACGATGAAATAATTATCATTTGTGTATCATCCATTTATCAATATTGTGAAAACTGTCATCTGCACGGTTTTTGTTATTATATTTTTTAAACAATTTGTCTAATCAGTTTCAAGTTTTTTCAAGTTTATTTCACAAAATTTCTCAGTAAGTACATCGTACTTAAACAAGAGACAATCCTTATACAAACATACACACACACAAACGTGTCACTCAAACATGAATACATAATTTATGAAAGAGGAAAAAATGTAAAGAAAGTAAAAACAGAAAACAACAAAAATCAACATAACAGATTACATAAACTATACATAAGAGGGCAGCAAATTTAGCCGTATCAAAACAAGTATGAATGAAAGAGAAAAAGAAAACAACACGTTTTAGAATTATAGAATTGAGTAACTATTTTATTATGTTTTGATGTTAACAACCTAAATGTTAAATGTTGCTTCAGGCGATTCAGATTGTATTTATTTTCTCCATTTAATCTCTTGACGCTTCAGCAGACTGTCTTTTAATAAAGTGGTCGCTCCGACAGTAATATATCAAGCTGTTTTATAAAAATATCAAACTTACTGTACAAAAAAGAGCCAATGCTTTTAGTTGAGTTACATGTATTAGGCTAAAGAAGGTACAACAAGAAATCGGAAAGGTTTCGTTTTTCTCAGGAATATACTTTGCACCTGAAGTTTAAAATAATTGAAAGGCCTATAACATGTCATTCTTTCCCCCTATAAACAAATGATAATTATTCTCAAAATACTATAAAAGTTAATTGGCACTGAATACCTGGAATGCTTGAATGCTAGTGGTGTTCTCACATTGTATATTAAAATGTCATTTACAAACACGTAACCTCGCGTATATTTTATGGTCCATGTACCTGTTTAAAACATGGTGAATTTTCAAAAATTATAGCGCAATGTAACACTGGTAGTTTCTGGATTACACTTATGGCTATCGTCAAATATTAAAGTTATGTTTTGCGCTTTACTTTAGTTATTAATGATCCGCGTTTTCGAGTTGCAAACTCTCATTAATGTTGTGTACGCCTCATGTGCAGATTATGTTAATTTGAATGCTGTCAAAACCGTATATAAAACATTTTATATATTTGTTAATTTGTCTTTTTATTTACAGAAGTTATCCAGAAATGCTGAAAACGTAACACATATATCAAAATTTAATAAAAAACAAAACAAAACTGGAGATATAATTAAAAGAGCACCTTATCAAAAGGAGCTTTCAGATGTTTAATTTGACCAAAGTTTATACATGCTTATATCGACTATATTTATTGTATCTGTATGTACACCAATAACATCTTTTGAAAGTCTTCAAGTTAATAAGAATCAAAATGAACTCTGCTGACGATCTAATAATTCGTACACCGTGAATATTAAATAACAACGGTTAAATAGAACTTTTATTTTTTATTATATATTTTCAGATGGGTGGTTTCAATATCAAAGCCAATAAAAATACGAAATACGGATATTGTTCAATCACCCCAAGGATATGCTTCCTGCTTTTTAAATTTTGCCTTTGACGTTGTCCGTGATATGTAAGATTTATATTCTCAGATCCACTGTCAAAATTTTATTTTGTTAAGTTCCGCCCATTATTTTTCCGTTTAGGGCAACCAACCCATTCTTTTACCGCTGAACATGGAATGGAATTAATATAAAAATACCGCATGGAAGGTTACATGTTCACCGCCATATGCATACCATCGTTTAGAACGGATCAAAATTGTACTGTTTATTGGTGTAAATATTGATGTTTCCATATTTGTCCTCTTCGGTGGCTTTCAAAGTTCCCTTTTCATCTATTAGTAAATTGTTAATTGTTGAAAATGTTTAAGAAAAAGGTCGCTATTAAACGTTTATTGTACGCTTTGTATAATAGGCGACACTTAATAACATATTCAAGATGTTTTGCAAATGACACCGCGTAAATCCTTGGTAAAGTAAATATATCTATGTTTTATCCAACTATACTTTCAGGAATGTCTGGTCAAGCGTCGAAAAGGTTATTAACAGTATATTAACTAAGATTGAGATGAGCGATAAGACGACAATGTCTACAATTCTTAGTTACATCTCACATTCTGTTCGACGTATAACAAGCAGTTTCTGTCTGCAACTTAACAGATTAACTAAAAAGTTATTGATTGACTCAAAGTGATAAATCTATCAAGTCGATATCTATAAAATCATACATCATGTTTTATTACAAAAAATCTACCATACAAACATATTATTTTTGATCACACTTTTGTCAGAAGCACTTATGTTTTATCTTCAGAATCTGACCTATTGCAATAGTTGAGGGTAAAGATTAAGATCAATCATGATTCCTCTATGCAATTAGATTTTTAAGAGTATTTGTTAATTGAATTACTGAGAAAGATAAACAAGGAACTTTTGAAAAAGTGAAATATGCATAAAAGGTTTTGCCACAAATAGAAGGCACAGCCTCCCCACACAGCCAAGAAGAAGAGAGGAAAGAGAGAGCATGTTATTTATATGGTAAAAGACCAGTTGTAAACAGACATCATGATTAATTAACAAAAATGAGAACACGACAGGTTACCGCCTTGGAACGGTCAATGACAAAACAATTTGCCACCTGGGGTTTAAACCAGGTTCCGAACGCACCATATTTAAAAATATTACAGGATCGGTATAATTTAGCTAGTTCACGAGCAGTAATTAAAATACATTTTACTGTCCAAGCCGCCATGACCCGGATTATTGCAACATAAAAATATTCAAAAATATTTGAATCTTGATAAAAGCCCTGATTAAATGTACTGGATGTATATGTGTATGTGCTATCGTATGATAATATTCATTTCTTTTTGTGTTGACGGTCACAAAAAACGTATTTTTTTCACATGTACTCTTCGAGCAAAAAATGCGCGGCGTCGGTGCCAATGGTCAACCCATATTACACAGTTCAATAGTTGTTTATTCTATCTATTCCCCTGAGAAAATATTTTGCTGTATTTTAACTTTGAACGAAAAAAAAACCAGATTATGAAATAAATTGCAAGATGCGTGACATACATGTATCACTTAAACGTCATTTTACAACCATTCAACATGCTGCAAAAACAATATGCATGGTACGATTTTTTAAGTTATATCTAGAGATTTTGTAAAAATTACAATGATACTCCTGCGCATTTTGTTAACAAATGTGCTTTATCTTTTCACTATTAAGGATCTTTTCCTTTAAACTGATCTTTTTTCCGAAAAGCAACTTTTACAAAGAGAGTATGTGGTTAAAACTGCTGATATTGTAAAATCTGCCACTATGATTTCAACTACTTTCTTAGAGAAAGATACAACCTCTGTTGTGAAGATTTCATCACTAAAGTTTTTAATTAATCATAGTAGTAAGACAGTGCAAGTCCAAGAGAAGATGAAAGGCGAGAAGTGTTTTGCCAAAATACTATCCTCTATTTAACTTTAAATTCCGTTCTACAAGTCCCTTTCTCTTTACCTTTTTCGTTCATATAAAGAGAAAATGACATTTTAGATTATAAATTAAATCTATCAGGTTGTTATCCGTTGCGTTATTTGAAGGTCGTTTTGCTTTTTTAGAGAAACCGATGGTCATTTAGCCTACTATGTCATGTCCAAGAAAGAGGTTCCTTCCTAAACGCTATTTGATGTGAACTTAGTTGACAGTTTATTAACTTAGAGGGATGCCTGTCAGGATATAAATGGATCTTTATGTGATAAGAGTTCCATTAGAAATGGTCCGGTTGATGACAAGAATGTAACGTCTTTGTCACGGGTCATATACGTACCTAATTCAATCACCATTACGTATCTCAAAGTTGATACAATCCCGCCTGTAGTTCGTCACTTATGAACATTACGGCGGAATATGTTTTTTTCTCTACGAGACGTTAAGTTCCACTCTAAAACAGATCTGTCCCTACAAGTCATAGACTACTATAAACTAGCTTTTCTTATGATTTAATATAATTTCAAATGCACCAGTTGACAAAACCACATTATGTATTCGTGAATCTTATTCTTGTCGTGTTATTATATATACATATCAGCAAATCGTAACCCCGCATGTATTTAAATATAAAAAAAAAGATTTTCTGAACCGTGTGTGTTTTGGAAATGACAAAATCGAAAAAATGCAACGGTTTACAATAATTGTTCAAACAATATTTGGTTACTGATAGAAAGCGAAATTAAATGCTCTATATTGCTTATTGACCTTATTGATTTTCAGAGTTGCATCATAAACCTAAAAGCAGCGATTTCACTTTTTATATTCGTGAACCGTTATGAACATGTTACCAAAACCCAGGCATGCCTTAACGTAAAGCAATAATTTTTAAGGGTGAATAAGTTATCGAAAGCACGCACGTTTAAAGTTTTTATAAAAAGGTGAAATATGCATATCAGGAATTGTCACAATCAGAAAAAACAGCCTCCATCACAGTCAAGAAGAAGAGAGAGGGAGAGATCATGATTAATAAAACGATCAGTTTCATAAAAAGACACCACAAACAATTAACAGGACTGAGAACCCGAGGGCCACTGGGGGTTTCAACAAGGTTCTACAGAGCACCAACCTCACACTTGCCCCAAAAGGTTCTCATATCACAAAACAAGTACAAGTTGTCTTAGTGAAATAACTCCAACAAACCCATCAGCTCAACAAGGTTGCATGCAAAAGAACATAAACATATAAAACATAAGAAGCTAATAGCATTGCAAAGCCAAATGTCTTATCCATGTATTGGCATTCCTAAAACTTTTATAGATTGTTTACATAGAAATAGTAAAAAAGAAAAAAACATATGTATATACGCATTATGTGGGTGTTCTGTCTAACGCCTGTCTTTCAGAATCTAGGTACAAATCGATGTTTATCAAATATGTTATCAATGCATATTAATTAGGATCGCTTATCTTTGAACGTGATTTGTATATATTTTTGAAAATGTGTTGTATATTTTCGCTTGCGATTATATGTATGATATGGCACGTTCATTTTAAACTTTATCATAAAACTATTTCTATGGAGGTCTAAACCTTTTACAAATGCAAATACTCATATGATTTTAGGAACAGAGTGTTTTGGTAGACCCCATGTACGGTCAAAGAAAAAAGTGAAATACATAAACATGCATATCATGAATGGAAAAGTGTTGCGTATTTGCTTATTCCTTTTCGACACATGCTATACACCAAGAACTACTGAAGAAAACGACACGAATGATTGGGAAAACACGTGTTGATACACTTACATTAAATATTTTCTAGAGACGTATCTGCAAATATTAACCATGCCTATAATAAAATTCCTATATTAAAGTTTGACAAAACTTGAAGATTTATAAACAAATAAATGGTAAACGATTCAGAATGAAGGAAGTAAGACAGAAGGAACACGGGATAAACTTGAAGATTTCAAAGTATCCTGTTTAAAGGAAAAAATATAAATGGTAACCGAAACAACATAATGTAGAAGGTAACTTAAAAACAGAATGAAGGATTGTAGGGTTAAGGAGTGTGAGAGGATTAGCATCAAGCATTTGCACCAGCAATTGTGAAAATCTATTGATTTGATCATCTTTGAACTTAAAAACAAAACAAACAAGTTTTGTTGAAGAAGGTGCATGGTGAATGTTCTAAGTTACGACGTCTATGTTTTAATCGTAAGGCATCAAAGAACATAGTCATTGATGTTATGAAGATTCTACTTTTCCGCAAAAGCAGAAATGAAAGTTCATGACTGTTTAATGGGACTGTAACCTAATCATAATCTGACGTTTTCTGTTACAGTGTTTTATTGGATGTCCAAAGGCGGTGCGCGCACGACTTTTTGCACTATCTTTTTATTTCAATTTACATTATGACAAGTATTTTCTGTCTGCAAAACTTATTTTTTATAGAATTAAGTTTTCTAGACGTAAGAAATCGTTATATTTGCTTTGTCGGCAATCTATCTAAAGGTATGTTTGTCTGTGGGGAGACTGTGTTTTGTAAGTGTGGCGATTCCTGATATGCATATTTTTTTATAATGACAGTAGTTTTGTCTGTACTGTCTGGCGGCCGTAAAACATCTCCCCGTACTTTCAGTCAATACTGTTATCATTTCATCCCTCAGGGATTTTTTTACAGTCATTTGTCGCACCCCTCCCCACTCAGCTACTCTTATAAATGACATACTTATAACCACATGCTCTCTTTTTCTCCCTTCATTTTCGCTACGTTTGAAAGCTGTGTTTTGTTAGTGTGGCGATTCCTGATGTGCATATTTCACTTCTTTTTTCAAAATATTTATCACATTTTTATTTCGATAAAAATTTTAGAAATTGATTTCAAACAAATATGAAAATAATGCAGGCTCAATCAAACCGTCGTGTTGATGGCTTTCAAAGTTCCCTTTTCATATATTTCAAGTAATAGCTTTTTTGCAATATTTATAATAATTGTGTTTCCAGAGAAATATAAATATTGGGTTATTAAGCTTCAAAATGCGGGCCACTAGTATGATACAAAACTTTAAGTAGATATATATTTTAAAAAGAGTTTAACTACAAACTAATTTTTCATGATCCCCTATGGTTAATGTTTAGTTTAGGAAAATCTTTAATTGTTAAACATCTTAAGCGAAGTATTCAGTGAAACTTCACTTTTTTCCCTTTTTTCACATTAAATATTCTGTATATTTAATTAGCATCATACGAGTGTCTAAGAGAACTTTTAAAACGAATAATAATCATTCGATTTCCAATATAGTTTTCTTCTCTGATGAAACACATCGCCATTTATCTCATTAGTATAATAAAAACAATGATTTCATTTCAAAGAAAACAGTTTTGTTTAAATTATCAATTTCAAACTCAGTGCCGTTTGATTTCCAATATATTTGTCTTCTCCAAAGTAAAACATTGCCATTCAAATTAAAAACAATTATTTCAAAGAAAGAAGAGTCACAGTCTAAGAGAATAGTAAAATATTTGCTCCAGAGATTCGTTACAGCAAATAAATATTGTCTTTACGTAGAGACAATCCTATTTAAAATGGTCTTGTATATGCCAATTGTCTTACGTCTTTGTTATGGGTCCTGTTGGTGATTCATGATTATTGTATCTCGGCTCAGATAAATTAAAGCGGAATAATTACACTGCCTGCTGTTTACCGACAGTTCTGAAAAATTAGTGAATTGTGTTGTTTATTTCAGATTGTTTTGCTTCGTTCAAAGATCTTGCTATATAAGTCGTAAAATAAAATAATATAGGAATTATCTTTATCTAATTCAAATTATGCAAAGGAATTTTTTGAAACATAAACACCATTTAATAATGGAGTTATACCTCTCTCTTACCTCTCTTGAATTTGCAGCCGTACTTGTACACTGTATATTCTGTAGAATCATTCTTAAGTGATCAAGCTATACGTACATTAGGACTATTGAGTTTTTACTTAATAGATGCCAGTACAAGATGCCTATGAATGTCATAATAATGTATAGAATGGTTGAAATTGATTACAATTTGTTTTCGTAGCCAACAACGTTCAAATTATCAAATATTATAAAGATTTGAACTATAATGTATTTTGATTTAGGATAAGACATACTTAACACAATAAACTTGGTTGCTTTTCATTTATAAATAGATAACATGGGAACTTTGAAAGCCATCGGACACACCAAATATGAAAATATTGCAGGTTCGGTTTGATAAAGCTTGTTCAAGAAAGCCTGATTTTTATATTAGAATGTTTATAAAACAAATGGGTTTGTTTTTATGTAGCTCAATAATTATTCTTCTGCTGTTCCTAAACAATTGCCCTTTTTTAAAACAGAGTAAGTATAGGGGTCACAAGGAATAAAGGCAGAAAGAAATTTGGAAGAATATAAAATGTCACAAATATAAACAATTCTCAAGCTTCATTGTACAATTGTGTATGCACTAATGTAAAAATCTGCATCAGTTTAAAATGAATAAATTACTAAAATACTGGTAATTTATATCTTATTGGTGGTTATCCTAAGTCTATCAATGTCTTAACACAATATGTGAAAGAGTTAACCCGATGTTTCTACATTTTTACAAGTTCGGTTATCTGAGGAAATAAATGTACACTCATGCGCGTAGCTGCCTATACGCAAGTAATCGCCTGAATCCACATGATTCAGACTTTTTCTAACAGCCAAAGAAGCCGTTTGCATACCTGCTCATATCCAAATGTTTATTTTGTTTCTATACTTGCGAACTCCTCTCAGATTTGATGCCGTCACCAGATTACGCCATTATTTTCAAAATTATCCGGGAGGGTGACCTTGTTTCAATTATGAATCCACATGAATAGGGAGCTAGCTACGCCCCTGACACTAACGCGATTTTCGTAAGATAATGACATCGCTGTCTGAAGAGGAATTGACGTAGAATCTATTTGACACAGACCTATTAAATAGATAATAAACTCAGACGAAGTCCGTTTATAAGATAAATGTATTGCTTCGTAACGAAACGATCATTTCGATGTTCTTTTAGATGAATTACGTTCACGTCGACGCAATGGACAATTCTAGCTAGTAATTCTCTCTGAACATTTATATGAAAGGCCGCAATGGTATGTTTTGCATACTGACAATTTTATCTTTTTCAGGGTAGAATCGGGGTTATTTCCGAGGGGAACTAAATGATGTCGTCTTTAATTTCCTATACATACTTACAATAATAAAAATTGATTCAAGTTTACATGCCGTTACAATTCTATAAGCTTTATCTTGTAGGCTTCTATTTAAGTTTGTTGATTATGTATTTGCTTCTACAAAATCACCTTCAAAAGAGATTAAACTGCAATTCAATTTTCATAAAGTCACTCTTCTTTTTGTTGCATGTTTTGTTATCCTTTGAAATCAATACTGTCACAATTTATAAGCACATGGATAAGCTATTTAGAACATACAATTTAACAGTAATTTAATAATTATGAAAATATATGTATATATCAAATTCTTAGCATATTGTATTGAAATGGTGCTTTCCTATAAACATTACTTGTTATAAGTTGGTTATGTGGGAAGGTTTTCATATGTATGTTGCTTTTCCAGAAGATAGTTTTACATCTTTCAACTTGCAGAGTTCATTTTCCATCATCAGTAATGTTTCAGTAGACCAATAAACAACATCTATTGAACATCTTGGGGTGTATATTTAAATCTTAATGCATTTCGATGGAGCCAACTGTTTTTCGCCTTGAAAATAGGAATTCAATTTAAAAGAAATCCGCATTGCACTCCTATCACAAGCAACATCAAAGCTGTTTTCTTTTTATGGCCACATGGCTTTACGAGTTAAAAAAACCCCAAAAACTCGTACATGATTTGATTAAGGCTGCGCTAGAAATTGTAATAAACATTGTCATATCATTTTGTCAAAACGTTCCTAATAGGTATTTTTGGTAAACAAACAAGCTACCTTTACCCATTACAAAGCACATTATACTATGCAAACTATAAATGAAACATGCTCTGATATAGCATCGAACCAGAACTGCTATTTTGCCGTTGTTGGGGCAAGTGTGAGGTTAGTGCACCCTAGAACCCCAGTGACAAATTGTTTTGCCGCTGAATGTTTCAAAGCGGAAACTCATCGGGTTCTAATTTATATAAATTATTTTTGGCGTCTACTTTTAAAGTGATCATTTGATAACATATGCTCTATCTACATATTTGGCTGTGTGGGGAGGCCGTGTTTTCTGGAAGTGGCCATTCCTGATATGCTTATTTCGCTTTTTGTCAATTATCTTAAGTAATTAAGAGAGTAAGGATATTTTTTAAAATTGTTTTGATTTCTTTTAATTTGTATTATTCTTATATATACTTTTATAATACCGGTAATTATATTCCTCATCTTCCAGATACCGCCTAGTAGGAAGAATTTTACCCAGAAATGCACAACAATTAAGACGGCGGTGCTTCATATTTATTTCTGATAATATCGTTGTTATTATACTATTTTGAGCGATTTATTCTGAAATGGAAATAATGATATGCATTTAGTAAGTGGTAGCTTTTTGATCTTAATTTCGGAGATTGTGCAGTTCATTTAATGTAGATGCACTTATATCCATGTCATTAACTTTCGTGGTTTTCCGTTAAACAACACGTTGAGGTTTCTTAAATTCCTCGATCTCAATTTTTTACATAACGTTAATGCGCAGTTCATTTTTTGTGGTGGTTTTGTAGCGTTGTCAGAATTGCATGGCTAGTTGCTGTCGCCGTACGGTACGGGTTCGCTCCCCATTAGAGGCAATATCATTTTAAATGAGAGTGCCTCTAGCTGGGAGCGAACCCGCACCGTCACGGCGACAGCGCCTAGCCATGCAATTCCTGCGACGCAACCAACTGAGCTAGCCGGGACAACCCTTAAATTCGTTGATCGATCTGCTCACGAAATACAGAAAATCGCAAATTTCAGATTGTTGTCAACTGGATTAAACAGCCCATTCTGATATCATCACAAAAAGCAGAAAATATTTAAAGTTTTGAAATCAAAAGAAGTTAAGGGGTCTGAAAAGTGTAGAGATTGAACCTTTGGTTAACATAAACCGGCCTGATACTATCTTTATTTTAAGTCACAATAACAATAGCAACTATATTACATAAACACGAAAGTAGGTATTGTAGAAGAATCTTATCGATAGATAAATAGTTTATCCGATGTTTTTCTGTAAACTTGATTTCTTTTTAGTTTTAGGATCATATGATAATAATATTGGTGCTAAAAAGCAACATGTCGATTATATACTTGACACAAACGTATTAAATAGTAAATTAACTTAGACGAGTTCAAAGAACTGTTGCGTAAAGATAAAATAGGGTAATTTAAAACGGTCTCGTCGATGGAAACAGATTCTGTTGTCGCCCTGGGCTATTTTAGCTCGTAATTCAATCTTAATTTCTGTCTCTGGGAGATTTATTAAAGTCGGTCTATTGTGGCCGATCAGGTCAGTCACACCGCTGGCAGTGCGTCAGCACGCATATTTGATTGCGATGAACTTCATTGGCAATCCGGGCATTTTATTTTTTATCATTAACTACATACACAACCTAGAAAAAAACTTAACGTCCATTCAACTGTAGTGGAATAAAGATACTTAAATGATCAGATTAAAGTTAAATACAGACGAGTGATACCTTTATACATTATTTACACTAATGTTGGAGTAATTTAACCAAGACAACTTGTACTTGTTTTTGATATGAGAACCTGTTGGGGCAAGTGTGAGGTTGGTGCACCCTAGAACCTGGTTGAATCCCCCGGTGGCAATTTGTTTTGCCACTGACCGTTCCACTGCGGTAACCCAATGGTTCTCTTTTTCGTTAATTGTTTGTGGCGTTTTATTTGCATTGACATACTTATAACAACATGCTCTCTTTTCCTCTCTTCTTTTTCGCTGATTGGGGAGGCTGTGTTTTGTGAGTGTGGCGATTCCCGATATGCATATTTCACTTTTTAAATCCGTTTTGGTACATTGATACAACGCAGCTGTTTTAAAAAAACTATTAGCATATAAATATCCAACTTTCGTGATCGGCGTTTTTAAGTATCCAATATTCCAAAGTCCATCAAAAGCGCAACAACGCTACTGGATAGCTGTGTGACTGATTAACATACTTTATTCTGAGAGATTTAAAGTTTATCACTTTGTTAGAAGCACTGTCCTGTTTAAATAAATTCCTCTAATGACGTAATAGAACCACGTCGGGGAATTTCTACCATAGAAAAAGCCTTATATTTTTGCCATCATAGTAAGACAATCTTTTTCTCGTACAGATATCTATCTGTACCATTAGTGAATATATCTTTAATATATTCTGTGAACCCTGTATTTGTCCAAGCTATTCGCAAATGCCAGATTTCGACTAGACAGCGCACATACGGACATTTTATGTATACTGTAGTAGACAGGAAACTGTAAATAATTTCTTATAACGGGAATATTGTGTAACAAAATTTATCTTATTTTATGTGTTTAATGATTTAAATTTTATAAACTGTGTAAACCAAACGCTAATGCGCATTTTAAAGCAAAAAATGGCATGGGAATGAGTTAAGCTCCAACGCTTTACGTGAAAACATTAAAATCATTCTACTTTTATATTTTTAAGAAATTATCGTGCAACTTTCTTGACGACAAAAATGTGTATTGGGGAAATACACTGACAATTATACTTATTTACTCGGTGGCTCAATTTTTCCAAAATTTTAGACTTACAATTTACTTAAAGAATTCAAGAAACTATGTTCTCAACAGAATTATTATGTATTGCCTACAAACTGCGATTGTTAGAAACAGAAAGATTAAACAAATCACTTTCACACAACACAGTGATCTACATTGATCTCGCAGTTCAAATATTTTGAAAGATACTTGTTTAAAGTGTAACTTTATATATTATACATGTTTTTATCATTGGGTACGCCTATAGTTTTCTTCTTACCATAGAAGGGAGCCGTTACGTCGTATACTGCCCACATTTGTGCCACGAAGAAGGGGGACCAGCACAAGTCGTAGCATAGAATCACTGTCAAAGTCAGCTTTATCGTTTTCAGTTTTGCTCTTGTTATACCGGAATGATGCTTTCGCCTCTTTCTTTTTATAGGTAGGTCAATGGAATCATGGGAGGCTGCAGAATTTAATCTTCCTTCCGTGAAGTATATATCTTGTGAAGTCTCTAAAGTCTCCGAGTTCCTGCTGGCTTCAGATTGCTGCGACTGGCGTTCACAATGTTTAGATGTTGGTCGTACTCTTTTAGAAAGTCTTGAGAGTTTTTCGCCAACTCTGTTGCTTTTCCACACTGATATACATATGTTTGCGTAACAAAACACGAGAATTGCTGTTGGGATTATATATACAAGCACTGTAAATATTGTTATATAGAGTGTCAAAGTCCATTCTGGCTCAAATGTTGCCCAACAATCGTACTGACCATATGGAGTCATTTGATAAGAAAATATAAACATTTGTGGAATACTGAATAGAAATGAAAGCGCCCATGCTATAATAACCATCTTCTGAACGATTCTTGAAGAGAACTTTCTGCTTACAAATGGATGGCAAATGGCAATATAACGGTCTATGGCAGTCATAACCAGCACGTAAGACGATGCGTAAATTGCCAATGTCTGAAAGAGAGGAAAGACATGCATTGAATAAATTGTTTATCTAAACAAAGTGAACAATCACTTTACAGGAAAAAAATAAACTTCTTCTTCATATTTTACAAAATTAGTTGTGGAATACTTGATGTTGAATTATATAAACAGAGAAAATTTACAGTGAGTTATGTAGCACACACATGATGTCGTTTGCCGCCACCATACCCCTGAAAGGCAATGGAACTTTCGAAAGCATACGACATTCAAGAGTTTCCATTTTTAAAACATACAAATTCAATTGCTAAGCTTTGAACTATTTCTTTAAAGTCTATGAATGTCAACGATTTGAAATATCGCATTTTTGAACATCAGTATTGAGAGTGTGTGAGACTGTGATAGATGAAGAGGGAACTTTGAAAGCCAGCGATAATCAATTTATAGCGAGAAACATTACACCAATAATTGATTGGTGGCCTCACGTTGTTAAAGTAAAATGTAATGAGTACTGAAATCAGTCTTATCTTTCATCATTGAGTTGTTAATATTATTCCAAATGGATGTTTTTGCAATAAGTTTGCACTTGTACTTTTTAAATTATATTTACTTTTAAAAATAAATTTTATCAATTCCAATTATTTTTTTTCTAAATTGCATGTATTTCAAAAGAATGGAACAGTCGAGATCTCTTTCTTAACAAAAACCGAAGAACCTGGACGAGCAGCATACTCGTATATGCAGCTGCTCAGAAAATTCCAAGAAGAAGTAAGTGCATGTTTTTGATGCCTCATTTTTGTTGGACGATCAAAATAGGACAGTGTACAGTTCACCTGAATCTCAAATCCTTTATAAGGTGTGACTTTTAGTAATAAATGATAACAAAGTGATTAATATTCCGGTATCAGTCTGTTTAACATTTTAAACCAATATCATTGGAATTTACTGCAGTAATCTATAAAAAAAAACTTCTCAGAGTCTGCTAAGCACCAAATTAACCAAACATTATTTTGAAGTCGACATTATATTTACATTACATACATGTACCCGACACTTTTAGGGTAGTTAATCATTACTTTTACTTGAAATACTGAATATTTAATTTTTATGACTGAAATAAAGTGAAGATTAGAAAGTGTTTATCGGATGCAGACATCCATAAATGTTGGTTTTCTGCAAAAGTGATTTTTTTACAATTATCAACATACCCTACCCATCTTAAACACCATTCATTTCTAAATAAACCCTGAAAACACCTTGCAATTGTGAAAATATGTGTCTTTATTGGTTTATAAATCACTAATCTGGTGCGCAAATTGAAATATAATTAATATATAGCATATAGCACAAGATATGAACACAAATATTGTTGGTGCTAAGCAAACTTTGAGTAGTTTAGTAAGTATGTAAAGGTTTTGGTTTGAGAGTGTTGAATTTCCATCGTTCAAATAAAAAAAATAGACTTACTTTTTTTAAAATACAAAGTTTGTTGTGTTCTCACAAGTTTTGATATAAAAATTTTGTTCTAACAACTTTTGATCTAAATGGTTTCAATACATAATTTAAAAAGAAAACAAATGCCAATGCAAATGTTTATTTTGTTCGTTTTCAGGCAATAGAAACATCAATAATTATTAAGTATTTTTTTTCTAAAACATGAATAACACACCACATACGTTCGGCAGATCTTTTGTATCAAGAATATAACGTTAATTTTGAGCATAGAGTTTGGATCCGACCGTATAAGTCTATATTCTGTCTGTAAAATCTGGCAAATACGATATAAGACTTCTTTCACTTTCGCAACTTCATTTAAAGTATTCTTTAGACAAAGCTGTTTTGAATTTAAAAAAAGTTACATTTCAGATCAATTGTTGAAAAGGAAACCATTTCTGCATGACAGTTACTTCCGCTAGAAATGAAATAGTGAGTAGAAATTACAGGCTAATGCTGAATTTCTTCTCATTATGTCACCAGTTGTTTACAAAAATTACTGAAAAGCCCGACCGGAAGACTGTATCCTGTAACGATGTTCTCTGATGAGTGAAGTAAACTTAATTTACATTGAAATTAAACAACAGTTTCAAATGAGTTTTTTTTCTTCTGAAGTTTATCGTAAAATTAAATTTCATTTCCAACAACACAGATCTTATGTTAATTCATATCGGTTTTTATTTCAGAATTAATGTTAATACTTAACCTGAGATTCTGAATCCGACTTTTTTCATTTTTCATATTTTGTCATTTAATGCTCACAGTCACGGGAAAGCGATAATGAAAAAATGAAATCGTGACAGTTCAATAATGTAACGCGACACTACAATAAAACAACAAGACAGGATAGTAACCATAACGCGATAGTACGATTATTATAACGCAACAGGACTATGATGATTATTCAACATGTAATAAGAAAAACGTGACAGGACGAAAATCATTAAGCTACATAACAATGATAATAACGCGACATAACGATTATGAAAACCTGACAGGACGGCAATCATTACGCGACATAACAATGATGATAACGCGACTGTACGATGATGATAACGCGACAGGACGGTAATCATTACGCGACATAACAATGATGATAACGCGAAAGTACGATGATAATAACGTGACAGGACGGCAATCATAACGCGACATAACAATGATGAAAACGCGACAGTACGGTGATGATAACGTGACAGGACGACAATCATTACGCGACACAACAATGATGATAACGCTACAGTACGATCATAATAACGCGACAGGACGGCAATCATTACGCGACATAACATGATGATAACGCGAGAGTACGAAATGATTACGTGACAGGACGGCAATCATTACGCGACATAACAATGATGATAACGCTACAGTACGATGATGATAACGTGACAGGACGGCAATCATTACGCGACATAACAATGATGATAGCGCTTCGGGACGATCTTGATAACGTGACAGTGAAATACGGATAACGCGACTGTATGTTGATGATAATTCGACAGTACCATGATGATAACGTGACAGGACGGCAATCATTACGCTACATAACAATGATGATAACGCAAAAGTACGATGATAATAACGCGACAAGACGGCAATCATTACGCGACATAACAATGATGATAACGCTACAGTACGATGATGATAACGTGGCAGGACGGCAATCATTACGCGACATAACAATTATGATAACGCTACAGTACGATGATGATAACGCGACAGGACGGCAATCATTACGCGACATAACAATGCTGATAACGCTTCGGGACGATGATGATAACGTGACAGTGCAATACGGATAACGCGACAGTACGTTGATGATAATTCCCGACCATGACATTGCGATAATACAAGAACGGAAACGCGAAAATAAGACAAATTACGAGAAAAGGCGACAGTGCGATGATAAAAACATGATATTATATCGCATTACATTAATAAAAATGTCGTATTATCGCGTATTCGTTATCGTTTTGAAGCTTTATCATCATCGTACTGTCTCATTAAGATCATCGTACTGTCGTGATTTTCACGAGATCGGCACAATCAAAGGTGATGGCCTTAATAATAATAATAATAATAATAATAATAATATCTTTATTTTAAGAAGGTAACGCATTATGACAAAATCTATGACAACAAAATTAATACAAACAAATACAATATTTGCAAGTATAAAATGTTAGTCAAATGAAGAAATTGCTTATTTTCAATGAGGCCTTCTAAAATGGATAAACGAAAAAACATATACTACAACATATAAAACATCAATACTTAAAGACAGACACAATTAATCATATACACTATATATGCTATAGGCAAATTTAGATTACAAATATGCATCGTGTAAAATCATGTGAAAAACTATATACAAATACAAAAGTAATAACAATTTAAAGAGGTTGTATTTCAAACAAGTAAGTTTTTAAATGTTTTATTAATAAATATATGGAAGAGACAGATCTAATTTCATAAGGGATATCATTCCATACGCTCATACCTGTATAGCTGAAACATTTGTTATTAAGTTAGTTTTACCTTTTAAGTGTTCAATATCAGTTCTTGAAGAAGATCGCAAGTTATACCGAGGGTTATTAGATACTTTTACAAGGTTAGTGATGTATTTTGGAACCAAATTATGTATAGATTTGTAGACCAATAGTGCAGTGTGATATTTACATCTTGATTCTTTCGTAGGTGTGCAAACAGGTTTTTAAAGAATTATTCTTGCTGCTCTTTTTTGAATTTTGTATATTCTATTTAAGTCGCGACGGTTACCGTTACTCCAAACAATACAACCATATTCAAAAGTAGATGCAATATATGCATTATAGAAGAGTTGTTTCATTTCCATTGTTAGAAAGAATGATATTCACATGTTTATGTTATCTATTTAATAAATTAACAGTGAGAAAATAAACTACAGGCATGATACTTTCGAATAAAATATTTTGTTGTGCTATAGTTTACTAAATTACAAAGTCATTTGTCGGAAGAGCATGTTCATTTTGTATGCCTATAGAGTCATTTACGAGTGTCCGTTAGATCTGCGAGTACAATGTATATGGTTTAAACACCCGATATTACGTTCTCGGATCAAAGGTTATGCATATATGGAGTGTAATACCTTAGATGTACTGAAACCATATTGTATTCTTATGTTACACTGTTGCAATCATAGCATTTAAACATTTATTAAATTTTGTCGGTGAAAATTTATACATCTCGGCACACTCACCGAATTCATATGACTATGTGGTAATTATTTTAAAATAACTTATAAAATAAAATAAATATAGAAATAAAAATAAACATTATATGCTTTACCTGCATATATTTAACAAGTCTACACAAGACGTCACCACCTTTGAAAACAAAGGTGATATCCCAAGCAAGTTGAGGAAGGACACTCCCAAACGCCACGAACAAATCAGCAACACTTAAATGTATCATCAGCATGTGCATCCGAGTCAGAGGTCTGGGCTTGAGCAGCAAGAACCCTAGCACTGTTCCGTTTCCAAGCACAGCTAACACAAATATCACACTTTGAACAACTATTTCAATTTTGGCTAAATCTTCATCCCGTGAATAATCAGTCACATTTTCGTTGTCGCTGGAATTTATTAAATTGATTGCTTCACTATAGTTAAGTTGATATGATATATTTTCCATCATTTATTGATTTAAACTTTTTCCTCTTTAAGAAATAACCCGTAAATAATCTATTTTTTGCAATAACTAATTATGTTTTTTTCTCTACTTGTAACTATACATGCATTCACTTAGTTACCTTAATTTTTTATTTGAGTCGCTTTTTTGTTCTACAGTTTATGAAAAAACATATGAGTTTTTATTACACATAATTTATCAATAAGAATTGAATTGATATGCATTTCATTTTTCAAGATAACCTTCACCGAACTGTTTATATCACAATTGGACTAACAATGCAGCATCCCCTCTGAGAAATTCTATTTCTATTTTACTATCAGCTAGCTGTGGTATTAGAGAAGCAGAAACGGCCTAACTGTATGATTGGATATATGTTTTCATCAAAGAGCTAGGAAGCATTACTTCTCAGCTCAGATCAAAAATATTCCATTGGGGCTCAATGAGGCTTCTAAAGTTCCTGTCTATGAATTAATTACGGACTGAAGTGATTTGTTGTATTAATGGATTCAAATCAGATTTTTTCTCCTGGGTCTTATATGACATGCTAACTATTTGAGAATGTTTGAAAATAAAGAAATATCAGTAGATGGTTTGTTTTAGTTTTGTTTAAAGTCGAATTTAATTTTAAAAAAAAATGTCGTTATTATTCATTTAAAATGCATAGGTTTTTATGTCACACACATTGTATTTTTTTCTATTTTCTTAAAAATATTGCAGAAGCACACTGTTATTTTAATTATTGGGATAAACTTAACAAAAACTAGAATTTAATTTTTTGTTTAAATGTGGTTATATGATAAGTATGACATTCGGTCTGTCAAAAATTTTCAATTACTTTAATATGTGATTAAATCTGTTCAAATTTAAATTTTACAAAGTTCAACACGAGTAATCTTATATATTTAGTAACAAAATGATTGATCGACAATAATTTTTTTAATTTATTGAGAATGAAAATCACGTGTTAAATGTGTTAAATTTGCTACCAATCAAATCAATGAAGGTTTAACGTGTGTTTTATGTGTTTAATTTGCTGCCGATCAAATCTGTGAAACTCTATTTGTGTTTTATGTGTTTAATTTGCTGCCGATGAAATCGATGAACAGTCTGCATGTATTTTATGTGTTGAATTTGCTAACGATGAAGCATTTAAATAGACCAAATCAATGAACACTCTATATGTGTTGCATGAGTTTAATTTGCTGCCGATCAAATCAATAAAAATTCTGCATGTGTGTTTATGTGTTTAATTTGCTGCCGATCAAATCAATAAACACTCTGCATGTGTTTTATGTGTTTAATTTGCTGCCGATCAAATCAATAAACACTCTGCATTTGTTTTATGTGATTAATTTGCTGCAGATCAAATCAATGAACACTCTGCATATGTTTATGTGTTTAATTTGCTGCAGATCAAATCAATAACATTCTTACTGTTGTTTCAAATTATTTCACACTGTTTAATGTGTTATATTAATAACGATCAAATCAATTAACACTCTAAATGTGTTTAATGTCTTTAATTTGTAACTCCATCAAGCAAATAATGAACACTCTCTATGTGTTTAATGTGTTTATTTTACAACCGTTCAAACAATCAATGAACAGCACAGATAGTCACTAATAATATTCATTCTTACGCTTCAGAAAATTGATTTTGTTTCATTTCAACCAAATACAATGTGTTGATTTTAACATTTCTTGAAAAAAATCATGATAATCCTTCTCCTTTTGAATTGATCTGCAATGCATAAAATGAGTGATCTTATTATTTATCTCCCTTTATTGCATAATATACTGCCGTTTATTGTGACAAAAGGTGTCATTTCTGTCAAACATTATCTTTTGATGCAATGGCTAGATCAGTGTTGCAGAAGGCAAATCACGTTTGAAATTTTTATATCGCAAAAAGGATTACCTTACTCAACATACAAAGAGGCTTCTAGTTATGTCCTTAATACAATGTCATTTTGATTACTGTTGTTCAATATGGTATCCCAGTCTAACACAGCTTCTTAAAAACAAACTTCAAGTCACTCAAAATAAGCTGAATAGGTTTGTCCTTGATCTTGATGCCAGGTCACATATTGGTCCAAATCACTTCCGTACACTCAACTGGTTACCAGTCAATAAACGTGTAGATCAGATCATCCTATGTCATGTTTTTAAAATTAAAAATGGTCTGGCTCCCGATTACATGGAAGAATATTTCATTCCACAAGACACTGTTCATTCCTACAAAACCAGGTTAAGTAACAAGGGTGGATTTGCAGTCCCAAGGGTCAAAGGTTTTGGCTCAAAATCTTTCAGCTTTGTGGGTTGTTCCTTGTGGAATAGTTTGCCAGCGGAATTATCTAACATTAGCTGGTTGCCTTCTTTCAAACAATCTGTTAAGAAGTACCTAATGGACAGTTTGTAATTTTATTTTTTTAAATCTTCAAAAGTGTTTTCGATTTCTTCGGTATAGGAATGGATTTAACTTATTTTGTTTTTCATCTTATCATTTAACATTTTTAGTTTATAATGATCTTTTTGTTCTTTTTAACTGTTAATAATGTGCTACACATTTTAAAATTACTTATCACTACATTTTAAAGTTGAGACTTGGTATCTTGGCAGTAGTTTTAGTAATAAGTTTAACTTTGTGACCGTGATATAATATAATTTGTCTTTATTGATATTTAACTGAATGTAAAGTATTTAAGGTTTATTAATTTTATCATTTGCTTCTTAGTATATTTATTCCACTGCTATTTGAATAATGGGTAACAATACTTTAAATTGTAATCTGTGATAAAACAATTGAATTCTTACTATGATATATTTAATTGAAAGTAGGTTTTGCATAAATTAAAGGCTCTCTATGTTATGCCACCAACACAGAGGACCACAATGGAAATAAGAGTCTCTCTATTTTGTGTTATCCTCGGTGTTGGTGTGCATGTCATGGCTAATTTATACACATGTGTGTTATATATATTTGTACCGTACATGTTGTTTTAAATGACCATGTATATGTATTCCATACCGAAATCTATCTATCTATCTATCTATCTATCTATCTATCTATCTATCTATCTATCTATCTATCTATCTATCTATCTATCTGCTCTTTATCAGGTATTTTTCACAAACTGTGTAGTAGATATTTGACGTTCTGTTGGTACTTCTTGGCATGTCTTGCCGTTATTCTTGTCACATACATCCTTTACTGGAAATTTGGCGGGTGAGAATTATGTGGTTTTTGATTGTGTGTAGGCTAGGCTGTGTTTATGGATGTTTACACACGGGAAAAATGCACAGATACAAATAGCCCATGTTTAAATGCGGAATTCTTGAAAAGAGCGTAAAGATAGTTTATATTGCATTGCCCATGTCAAAACATGGAAATATTAAAGACAGCATACCACTGGCTTATATTGCACCGACCATGTTTAAAGGCGTAAATATTGAAGAGCATAACACAATTTTATATTGCAAAGCCGATGATTGAACGTGGAAATAATGAAGAAAGCATAACAAAAGTTAATATTGCAAAGTCAATCTTTAAACGTGAAAATATTGAAGAAAGCATAACAAGCAAAACCAACGTTTAAACGAAGAATAACAATAGTATAATATTGCAATAGCCAATATTATTCAAACCTGGAAATATTGAAGAAAACATTAAAATAGTAAATATTGCTTAGCCTAAGTTTAAACGTGGAAATATTGAAGAAAGCATAACAAAGTTAATATTGCATAACCAATGTTTTATGCGGAAATATTGAAGAAAGCATAACAAAAGTTCATATTCGAAAAATTGAAGAAAGCATAACAATAGTAAATAATACATGGCTTATGTTTAAATGCGGATATAATGAAGAGAGCAATAGCAATATATGACTAAAATATGACCAAAAGGCCCCTTTTTGAATTTCATAAGTTCTTCTTAGTTTTGAAAAAAAATCGATGCCATCCTGAATATTTAATTCAAATCTCCAGCTATGCTTGTTTATTCGCTCTTAGAAGCGTTAATTAGCCTTAACTTATCTGATTATGTATGTGTAATTTTCTTGGAGAAATGGCGTGATGGGTCCACTCAGCACACACAACATCAGACACTTTAAATGTTAGCTGTAAATTGTATAGCATTACGTTTCTCGTACATACCGTGACTAAAATGATAAGATATTGACAAAATTATTTGCGGCTTTATCGTTTGTTTAGCATCGATCTTAAAATACAATAAAATTGTAAAAAATATAGTATGAGTTTAAACTAAAAAACTTTAAATTCTGTTTGAAATTTTATTTTAAATAAAATGCAAAATTCAGAATGTCACATTATTTTCTCAAATTACCAGTACTTTCCGAGATATGTTATTAAATTTAGCTAAAAGGAATACTAGTTTGCTATTGAGGTAATTTGTTCTAATGTTCCAGCTGACCAGGCCCAATATTATATAATTGATAATGGGGACCAGACTTAAATCTCTAGCATCTGATAAGTCAACCAGATGCTTGAGATTTGATACAGGTCTCCATTCTCAGTTTTTTAATCTTCGGTCATACTCTAAGCTTGCTGTATGGTAGGAGTTTTATTGAATGTGGCTTTTTCTGATATTCGTTTTAATCTTAACCATCCGTGTAAGGGAATTTTTAATGTCCTGCAATACAGAGGTAAACACGATGCAGCGAAGAAATTTTGGGTGACACATTTATTGTGTCAAAGATCTGACCATTGACTTTTGGAGTTCTCCATGATATGCTGGGTCTATTCTTAGATCCCCTGTCAACATTTTATTATGTTTAGTTCCGCTGATTGTTTTCCTGGTTAGGGAAATCTAATTCTTTTCTATCAACATCATTTGTAGAAGTCTGAAAAACTCACTTATGCAAAGATTCCTTTAATGCATATTATTTTTACGCCGCCTTGCCCCTGGTTGAGCGCAATTCAATATTAACTTAATTAAACATTACCAATTTGAGTCATCTTAAAACGATGTTGTGCATATAACCATGGACCATCAGTGCGGTAAATGCATTTTCAGATAAATTCCATTTCATGATTAGCGGTGTTTGATCTTCATGTGGAAAGAAGTTGATTAGCACTCGCTCCTATCTTGTGCTATATTGCAATGTTTTTGATTATTTTAAAACGTTAAATAATATGTTTTGCTCGAATGGATAGCTAGTGAAAGACTGAATGAGGAGAAAAGAGACAATGATTGCGAGACATGGTTAGGTATACTTTTATTGAACTAGTTATATACATAATAATTTGATAAGTACCACTTACGTAGCCTGTAGGTTTTCATGCTCAGATAAGTTTACAATCAGATTTCAGTTTAATGACTCAACTCAGAAACATGTAACTTATTCATTGGTTTTATCAAATAAACAATACGTTTATTAAACTGTTTAAAATCGTGACTTAATAGTTATTACAGAATACAAAAGTGGCCATTATCAAACTTTTAATAGTATATATTTGAGAATTATGGATGTCATTATGACAAAAGTCGCTGTGTCACCTAACAACGTCGGCGTGTTATTTAATGTTCACTACTTATAGTGGAATATGTAATTCTCAAGCAGAAGGTCTGAGAAGCAGATCATCGTAGCAAACGTCGCTGTGTAATTGATCGTACAGTGGGTATACTCCGACTGTAAAACATAAACATAAACATATATGAATCCATGTACGATATTACTCAAAAGATTCAAAACATCAAAGTGATATATTGCTGTGAACACAAACTGTGTTATTAAAAAACGTTTTTTGTTATTTAATATGGGAATTTAAAATATAGTTTTTACAGAGAACTACAAAATATATTTAATTAACTCTTGTGTGGGCCAAGCGCGTAGCTACCTACACTCGAGTACGCGGCTGAATCTACCTGATTCGCATTTTAACACCCAATGTATCAGATTTCTTTCTAAATGTTCCGTGGGGGAGTTGGTGGTCGAATCTGGAATTTTCCCGGACCCATCCCTCCTCCATCACAATTATGGATCTGAATAAATTGAGGGCTATCTATGCCTTGGTGAGCCTTTATCCGTTGAGCCATGATTTAACCCACAGAAGTAACTTGTAATGACAAAAAATATAATTTTGTATTCTTATCCGTATTCAACTATTTGAAACATAAAGTATTACCCCATTGTGTATCCGCAAGGACTGGGCAAATCGTTGCCTGTTTATGTACTTTCTTTTCATAGAACAGAACATTTCCCTGTAACATTTGGAAATCAACTCAGTCTGATAAAGCTAACATAAAAACATATACATGTAATTGGTCGGCATGAATGGGAATTTATTAACATAAGTATGAGATGATAAGGGGAAAATATATGGATAAAGTTGAACGCAAATCGCTGTTTAATACGATATAAGTAAAATGGACTTAAACGGCGTTTAAGTTGATGAAGTTGACCAAAGAAATTAGGCGATATTTAACAAAGGCAGTATAAAACAGCGATAAAATAAATTACGAGGATATAGTTCAAATGAATTATATGGAAACAATACTGATTTGATTAAGTATCAGGAATTTAACATATTTTCGTTTTCCGATAGTTGTGAAAAAGCGATTTTTCTTAGGCCAAAACTAGTTAAACATATGTACCTTTTCTGGTGACACCTTCACTTTAGCAAAGGGAAATACTAGGCTTCCTCCACCGTGAGCTGGTTCGCTTAGCTGAAGAAAAAATAAGTACGTATATTCACGTGTGCAAATGCTGGAACCCACCGCCCTCCCGCAACCCCCAGACCCCAACCAAGGGTCGCATTTTCCTATCCGAACCAAACAAACGGGAAAGATACATTCTCTATCGTACAATATATCAATTTAACAATTTTAGTTAATTTTATTTTCGAAATATTTTTCTAGTAGCGTATGAATTTAATGCTCATTCATAATTGTGCAAATACGCGTCATAGCGAGTGACTCGTCTTACATGACGACTGTGCGTTTACTTGTGAAAACAATGGAAACACTGATCTGGAATGCTAGAATTAGCACATAAGTTTGATAATGATAATTTATAAATGTAGACTGAATTACATGTATATCATGCGTATGGCAGCACAGTTCATATATGTCACACGTATACTTCAGTTGCGCGGAGTTTCACAGTAATACTTGCAACTGGGTTTGTTAATTTCACTCCAATCATGTTTACAGCCCTAACACGATGGGTTTATCAATTTTTAGAAATTTTTCGTCTTATTATATTTTAATATGTAAGGGCTTCGCTTTCAAACATAATAGCAAGCGATGAAATTAATAATACAACATTCTTTAAAGCGATATTAGAATGTAAGATAACTAGCAGGTTAAAGATTTGTTCGAGGAAATATAATATTTTCTAAATGAGGATTTAGAGAGTGAAAGATGAAAAGAGGAAAATGAAAGAGTTCATTTTTAAACAGTTTGATCTATTAATCTTACCTCTAGTGGTAAAAACCCTTAATACATGAAATACTGGTTTTAGTACATTAAGCTAAAGGTAGATGCAGGATAAATAATTTGGGACATATTAAACCACTTACAAACACAATAAAGGTGCCAATTCGAGCTCTCTCTGACTGATCCTGTGAAAAAAGAAAAATGAAGATGTAATTACAGTATAGAAATACGATTAGCCATCAAATCCATTGTTTCATTTGCTTTATCTTATTTTATGTCATAAGATAAAGTAATATTATTAACCTTAATTCATGGTTTGATTGTGAATATCTTAGTATTTTTTAAAAGTTAAACATGATAATTTCGCTCTGAATCGTACTTTAGTAATACATATCGACAACATTTTCAAATACTGTTGCAGTTAAACATGTAAAACTAACCAGTTGCTCGTTTTCTAAGCCATCCAAACCAACATTTTTCACAACCAGTTGCGACGCAGCTGGAAACCTTTGGGATACCGGTAAATGGTCCAATGTCTTCTGTAAGTTCGGCACCCACTGCCAGCGTGTCTTGTCTTGCACAGTCATTCTACAAATCAATAATATCAACAAAATATGTGACTAATGAAAAATTCTAAATCAGCAGTAAAACCGCAGTTTTATTGACAGACGATACATACAGACAAGCAGTAAAAGGTCTTATTAGATTATGATGTACCTCATTTTTGTGATGCAGTGATATGTTTAATATATATGTGCATTACATTTGGGGCGCTCCACGGAAAAATGTACCCTCGGTAATATTTAGTTGTTACTATTATTTTGTTACAGGGCGAGTGCTCTTCCGACAAAGCTATCCGCTTTCACAACTTCTCCCCAGATAGTGAATAGATTAGTACCGCAACATATTTCCACACAACTTAGAAATTCGTCCTCGAATTCCAGAGGGTACTTTATTGAGGCGTTTTCGACTTAACCATTGGATGCTGTCACGGTCCCCCATTGGGCGCCAAATGTCACAGGGTGAGAAAAAATGTGCAGTCAGACCGGGACTCGAACACGGGACCCCTTGCCTACAGGCCGAGCGTTCTCCTGACTAAGCTTTTTTATGAAACTTTCAAAAAGGGTCACGAGATATGAGTATTAGCTTTCATGTATAAAATGGAAAAAAAGAAAAATGTCATATCTAGGATTTTATGGGGATTCCTAAAGGAGGATGACAATAGTAAACACTTGGAAATACACATATCGTAACAGGTTATACAGGTCACTGTATTGCGATAGATTTGTATACAATGCATACATTAAATTGACCGATTCGTTGTTTTTGGTTAATTATACATTGCTGCTATATCAAAATAGGAACATCCGACGGTCTATCGTGGCCCATTCAATAACATCGTTAAGTAATAGGATACGTATATTATGTTAAAAAACTTGTAACAGCAGACGTGTATCATATATCGTCAAGCGATTAGATTGACTTTTCTTTAATTTTGTTGAGAGAGCAAAGTTGTAGCTTCACAGAAGCTGGTCACGTGCCTGTCTGGTAACTTTGTCACTCTGGATAAATGTCTTTCTTTCCTTTTTAGAAGAGATTAAAACGCAAATTAAGAATCATACACAAAAAGATATATATCATTCTGAATAAATAAATCTTAAAACATGACTTCTTTTTAATTTTGAAAAGATATATAATTCACGCAATACATTCTTACCCAATCATTCCTTGCGGATGAGTGTAGCGATTTTTATACATTACTGCTTGCATCTACAAATGATAAGTGTATTTTAGGTGTAATACTTTTCCGTTGCTTGACAAATACATCTACATTTCATTAGCAAAAGTCTTTAAGGGCTTACTACACTAATCCTCAGCACGTTCATTAATAAAAAGAAAATTATCAAAATCTCAATAATGGCAAAAAGCCGTTCAATGAAACTTTGCACAAATGAGTGTTACTAATATATTTTTATTTTGCATATGGTAAGACACGTTAGAACAGTAAAGAAAAATGTATTGCTTAGTTTTTGTGAATTTATGTGAATAGAATTTTTAGGAATTTTTAGGTCTTACTTTTTTCTTTACTTTTCTCACGTGTCTTACTGTATGAAAAAAGATACATCAGTAACATTCATTCGTGCAAAGTATTTTGCGACATTTTATCAAACGACATTTTATCCTTATTGAGATTTTGATAATTTTCTTTTTATCGATGAACGTGCTGGGGAGGAGTGTAGTAAGCGCTTAAATTACTATTACTTTGTTATATTTTATATTGTTACATTGTAACATTTTGCAATTTCTCCCGACAATTGAATATTGTTGTGACAAATATATATGCAGAACGTTTTCTATGTAACTGGTTAACAATATAAATAGTCATCTTCCTTAAAGATTAACTGACAAATGAATACTAACTTTTGTAAATTTTGTACTAATTTTACTAAATATGTTATTCTAAATGTATAGAATATCGTTTTATGATCAAATGATACAATTTACACGAGAATTGATTGAATTAATTGAGTAAAATTCGGTTGCACATTTCACGGTACGCAAAATCTAAGAGGAACAACTTGTGTTTACCGATGACGTAATTGGATCCCAGTTCGCTATGATGGGTATCTGTCGCGTATAGTATAACATAGTAAATGTGACAATAACTTTATCCTGTGTCCGTAACTTTGCTAGTATATGAATTTTTGCATTTCCAAATAATATTTGCCAACACTAATATCAACTCCGATGCTGCTGCCTTTTTCAAACGGCGTTCGGAATTTTTTAATAGCGTCTTTGTACAAGCACGCAAGATTTATAGGCTAATAGTATTAACGGGGGACATAATACTGATTCGTATTATATGCTGAGAAGAAAAAGTTTAGTCAGTAGGAATACATGATACGATAAAATCGTTAAACATTAAAATTGAAGACAAAAGCATCATTCACCACGAAAATCATTTAATACCCATTGAATTTCAACAAAATTAACTGAACACAGTCACAAAAAGCCATTAAATTTGATTAAGATTTAAGACAGGGGTCAAAATCAAAATTTAAATTACACTCAATATTTTGTATGACCACCAATAACTTAAATAAAAGCCAGAAAACGCCTTTCGTATGCTGCTTACGAGTGTTCGAACGATGCGTATAGGGGTTTGGGTCAATTTCTTGTGCAATAACCGTTTCAGATCATTTACGTTGTTGACTTCAATCCTGTCACGCACCTTTCTTCCAAGATAGTCGCACATGTGTTAAATCGGGGAGAGATCAAGTGATTTTAATTGTCATTCGAGTATGTTTATGTTGTTGACAACAAGAACATTCCGTGTATGACGTGCCGTGTGGCAGCGTGCATTTTCCTGCTGTAGAACGTAAGAATTGCCTTACACCATGTAAGGAACAATGCCAGGGATAATGATTTTTGCAGAATAATGGGCGGAATTTAAGATATTCCGTATTGTCTTGAGTTTTGTTTTGCCATTATAAGAAATACCACCCCAGATCATAGCGTTCCCAACCCCGTAACGGTCATATTCGAAGATGTTAGCAGGATCAAACCTTTCTCCTCGGCGTCGCCAAACACAATCAATTCCATCAGCTTCTTTGAGATTAAACTTGGACTAAGCGGTGAAAACGATTTTGTTCCATCGCTATATATTCCAGCGACTGCCCTGGCGTGCCCAATTCAAATGTGCGACGCGTTGACGTGCTGTTAGAAGAATACTTTGTAAGAACGTCGTGCTCGCAGCCGGGCTTCTCTCAGCCGGTTTCAAGCGTTACAAACGAATATTTTTGACCCCCGTGGATTGTCTAAGAGGTTGAACAAACTTTTAGCAGGTGTGAAGCGATTACGTCGTGTTGACGTCACTAAGTAGCGATCTTCGCGCGACGTTGTTTTCAACGCCCTTTTAGACGACGCAGGTGGACAGTTCTGACTCTGCCAGTTTGTCAGAATCGCGCTTGCATACCGATTAGTGTTCGCTAATGCCAACCAAAACGGCCTGCTACGTCAGCAGCGTGTAAACAAGCTTCTAGAAATCTCAAATCGATATTTCTGTCATAAATGGAGAGGCGGGGAGGGCGACCAAGGCTAGCTACCAGAAATTTTTCTCCGGCTTTTTCATTGTGGACAATACACTTTTAATGTCAAAGGAAATTTGCGAAACTATCCATGTCGGTTTTCATCGGCACGTGCATCTGGAGCATTTTGAATTTACACAGTCACGGTCTAATGAGGAAGGTTTTCGTAAACAAATCATCGTGTATGTGATAAGAAGAGTTAATAAAAACATATGTTCATTTTTTCACGATATTTGCAATAGTGTAGACTTAGGGCGAAAACGAAAATACTGACTAAACCTTTTCTTTTGAGTATATTTGCACGAGTTGTGTATGTCTAGTATAATGCCACATGTGTAGATACTTATCGTGGTCCGGTTCCAATTTTTCCAAACACAAGTAGTCCTTATGACTAATCAATATCTGTAAATCACAGCTACGGAAACCATATATCCCATGTAGCCATTTCGGCGGATAATAGTGCGAACATTTTTAATTGAACATGCAACACGGTATGTACCCAGATAATGAGAATCGCGGATAATGATAGATTGTGAGAATAATGATGGATCGCCAGGTCGGAGGAAACAACATGGAGAGGTTAGTTATTGTATGAATTTCATGGTTTTGTGATCTAATACTTATCTTTTGCGAAAGATAACAATCAAGCGATGTCCTAGCCTTCATGTCATACCCATACATTTGGAATCGGCCTTCAGATAAAGTAAAACAAAGGAAAATGATCACGCAACATTCCAGATTTCTACAAAAAACTACGTATTATGCCCATTTAAAATAAATTTAAACATGATTTTTTGGTAAACGACACTGCTGTTATCAAAGCCCAAACATCGACAATCAATATGCCACCCAGCTTTAGCCAGTATTATAGGTATATTCCTTAACAAACATCTTTTTTCTGAGGCACCTGAAGAAAATTGGATAATGGGGATTCGCTCGGTTGATAATGGGAAATTCAAATATTCATGAAATGGATAATGGTGGAGTTTTAGTTTTCCTCCTAATTGAAATGTTCAGATAAAATTATTTTATTTTAATAACTCTTGTATATAGTCCTTTTTTGCTATCCACTGTGATCATTACAAAACATATGCATCTTTTTATTGTATTTATGACGATTTTGGTCGTAGCTTTAAAATCAAATTAAAACGTTATAATTACAAATCGTATTGTACGGTGTTCCGTTTAGGCCATCGTTGTTTAGCACTGTCGCTGTCGACATCTTATTGAATGGACAGAAACCACATCGGTATGAAACACAATACTGTGGATACTGTGCGTTTAATGCAAACGAATGCTTATAAAATCACAAATTAATATAAATATTATCAAACAAACTTACGTGAAAAGGAAAGACATTTCCGATGTAAATGTACGATTGAAAAGTTGTTACTTAATAAAGTTCAAACGCTACAATCACATGGCATATTTCATTAAAGGGAAGGAACTTTGTATAAATTGCGCAACGCTGAGAAAAGCACTATTCAAACCTTTATATGAAAAATAAACACTATGCTGAATGAACTTACTGAGATCTCTTCAATATTGGAAAGGGGACGAACATTATGAAAAATAATTAATGTTGTGAAATATATTTCATTTTAAAACATAAAATCGGATTATAAATATCCTGCCTATTCCTGATATTCCTGATATTGGCTATCTGTTTTTATCTATTAGCTAACTCTGACGATGCATTTAAACTTAAACAGCACTTTGATGTGTAGTATCTTCTAACACAATATTCAAATAACCGGGTAGGAGTAAATTTTCATTTAAATCCAAACTTATTAAGCGTTACTCAAATTTCTCTCACACCAGATCACGACATGTACTTATTAGACTAAAATTTCTGCGAAATTCGCTCTTTTTCATTCAATTATAGGCCTAAGTTTTGCATATTGGCACAAATAATATAAACCATCATGCTACTTAATTGATAGAGTTTTTTAACAGTAACTACCCAATTGGCAAAGGACGCCACTCTCAAAAGCGTTCTTATGTATAACGGTTGGCTCCCATAACGTGAATACGTGAATACGTATCTTAGACCATAAAAGTTATAGTAATTAACTAATGTATTTATCACCAAAAAATACAAATTCGCTTAAAAGGGCTTTGGGTTAGTTCTAAGTTGATGCCTTCGGGACAGAAAGAAATTATGCTATTTCGGGAGATCATTAAGATAAATGGGTCATTTATCTTGTCACTAGAGCTGGTGGTATTGTTTCATGAAGATAGCAGTTTGTGGAAAGAGATTGAACATGCAAAATACAATAGAATAAATAGTATTAAGGTTGAAATAAGGGAAACTATACCATTATCCAGTCAAGAATTTACATTATCCATTCACTTTTTCTAGGCGAATCCCCATTATCCAATTTGCTTCAGGTGCCTCAGAAAAAAGATGTTTGTTAAGGAACATACTCATAATACTCATAATACTGGCTAAAGCTGGGTGGCATATTGATTGTCGATGTTTGGGATTTGATAACATCAGTGTCGTTTACAAAAAAAAACATGTTTAAATTTATTTTAAATGGGCATAATACGTAGTTTTTTGTAGAAATCTGGAATGTTGCGTGATCATTTTCCTTTGTTTTACTTTATCTGAAGGCCGATTCCAAATGTATGGGTATGAGAGGAAGGCTAGGACATCGCTTGATTGTTATCTTTCGCAAAAGATAAGTATTAGATCACAACAACATGAAATTCATACAATAACTTACCTCTCCATGGTGTTTCCTCCGACCTGGCGATCTATCATTATTCTCACAATCTATCATTATCCGCGATTCTCATTATCTGGGTATATAACGTGTGCAATAAAATGTAGATGTACGATCAAATTATATCTAACTTACAGTTTCATTTAGCGTTTATGCATGCTGATCATGCGAAAATTAACTAAAACCGTTCCGTCGATATATCCTTGAGGGGATGGTTCTTAGTTAATGCGTTCGCTAAAACGGTTGTTTTGGGGTTGAGAAATAACAAGAAATATCTTTAAAAAAGATAAACGGCGTTGATGGAAAAGATTTATATATACATGTATATAAGAAAGAAAGAAATATAGAGAGGCGAAGCAGACGCAGTTTAGTTATTTTATTTTACTTGTTATAGCTGTTGACGAACCCTCCCTGCCTTCTTAGTATGACCTAGAGATTAAGCGACCGAGTCATGACAACTCATAAATTTATTGAAAATGTCTTTCAAAAAAATGTTGAAGCTGTTGCAACAATTTCATACGGTGATAACAAGTCGATTTAAAAATTGCCACATTCAGAAAAAACAGCCTCCCCACACAGTCAAGAAGAGGGTGAGAGAGCATGGTTAATAAAATGATCAGTTTCAAAAAGGACACCACAAAGAATGAATAAAAATGAGAACCCGAGGGGTTACCGCCTTGAAACGGTCAATGGCAAATCGAATTGTCACAGGGGTTTAAACCAGAAGCATAGCCTTACATTAAGTCTTGATCTACATTTATTCAGTTTTAATAAAAAACCTCTTGTAGAGTTAAAACTCAAGATGAATAAATGTCCTTGAAATTTAATAAATATAAATAATAACAGCTTGTTGCAAGAGCGAAATCTATCAACTTTTACGTAAATTAACTTTAAAAAAATGTCCATCCTGAGTATTGAACCCTGGGCCTTAGCTTGCGAGGCGAGAGAGTTAGCCACTACACTACAGAGAACGTAACTTTCCCACTTGAAATTAACAATCAGTATCAAAGGATCTAGAAAAGAACCAGTAAGAAATAGAAATATCTGCACTTTTCTTTCGTTTTACACTTAGTATTGTACGCAAATGTTTACCTGACACCCAAGAATATTATATATAAAATTGTATTTAAGCCATCAATATTGACTTAACTGGTTATTTAAATCGTAAATATGTTTTACTTCAATACAATTATCTCTTTTAAAAACGAAAATGCTCGAACATTTAAGTGCCAGGTAAATACTTACACAAAATATAAAAATCGTTACGGTAATCTTAAACTACACACACTAAAAACCAATCGAAATAATCTATTTGATTTTCCAGCTGCATAATAAAAAAACTCCCACTAGATACCTCTCCACCCTGCTAGATGCCTCTCTGTTGTTAATAGCTACCAATCGAAATAGTTTATTTCATTTTCCCGCTGCATAATAATAGAATACGAGTATTATTTACAACATTTCGTTGGTTGAAAAACTAGGTCAAAAGTGAGCTTAGACAGCTAACGCCGAAAAATAATATACTATTTTAGACACGTGTCATGGATACCACGCATGGCCGATAATCCCTCGATATCGGGTCAATTTATTTTATGAAAGTATGTGAAGTTTACATAGCCGTTTTTCGGCGAATTTTTAACGAAATGATTGGTACTGATGTTTTCTTATATTCATTCTTGTTCCCACTCCAGAAAATAAGAAGAGTAAACTCAGTAGTAAATACTGCAATGCCAGTCTGTTTTTTTTGTTGGGCAAGTACTATTAAATTTTATCATTTTACACACGAATAAGCCTTCACGTCATACACACCGATGTTATTTAATATATTTAAGTCTCAAGCTGTTCTTGTTACCAAATTATAAAATAATTGATTTAAGTAATGCAAAAAATCTTCTCGGCGCTTTTTTGTCTTCAGTTCAGGTCTTGTTGTGGCATAACTTATTTACGTTTTGGCGACGTATTTACATTTCTTATGTATCTAAAGTAATAAAATCGACAACGCGTCGGATTTAAAACATTTACAAAAACAAATTGGCATTCTTAATTATTATTAATTGGATTTTAAACAAAACAAACCCTGTACCGGGACGATAGGTCTTTGCGTAGAGCCCTTTCCTTTTTTTCTAAGGTAAATATCGTCGGGACAGCGTCGGATATCAAACACTAACGAAAAATTATTGGCATTTGTTGTTGAACCACTGGATTTACAAGAAAACTTTGCCGGTAAAAATGATGTTCGCAGATACGCGAACCTTTACCGGGACAAAAGGTCTTTGCGCACAGCCCTTTCCTTTTTCATATTTCAACTGAAATTTTCTGTATTCTCCTTCGAGTATCTAAAGAATCTAATATAGTTTTAGTTTGATTGTTTTTTACAATGAATTACAGCAAAAATATCCATCTTCATTACAATTTATCATCAAATCACTGTAAATATAATCAAATAAGTGTACTATTTACACTATCGTTCATAAGCGCGAAAGATCCAATGACGTCATCGATATTAAGCTCCGCCCATTCCGAAATTCTAGACAGTGTTTTTTGGAGCGCTGAATTTGTGGATGGCGTTTCTTTGTGCATGAAATCGATTTATTTATACGAGATATTGGTAATTACATAAATTGGGAAGTATTTTGTTAGAAACTAAGCATGTGTCAGTTTATCTTTAAATAAAGGCGTTATTATTTATTATTATAGTAATAATAATAATAATAATAAAAATAATAATAATTATTATTATTATCATTATTATTATTATTATTTTTTTTTGTAACATTTATGTTATGAAACTTCAGTTTAACTGCGTTAACACTTTCAGTTACCTGTTCGTATCCGAGGAAAGCTACAGCTTTTTGTTCACTTTTGCTGGTAATATTTCTGTACAACACAATAAGTGGTTTCAAGCTGAGTACTTCCACCTTAATGGTGGGCTTGTTGAATAGATCGGGCTTTCGACTGGACGAAGAATAATAGCAAAAATATTTGGTTGACCTCTTTGTCATCTGAAAGCAATGTAATTCAGTGAACATATGATCCTAGACATAATAATATAATCATCTTATTTAGAAAGAAGCTTGGAATGCCGAAACAAAGCGCGTGATTTGGATAACGCCACGGACAAAATGTGTTTTTGGTAATATTTTTTTCAAAATTTTAGTTCTTTTCATATTTTGAAAGAACATACAATTATCTATTATTTTCTAACAACTAAATGACGATTTTGGTAACAAATTAACAACATAATGCTGTTTTTACCGCGAAATGCTTAATAAGAAATGTCGTATGCTCAACTTTTTGACGCCATATTAAAAATTATATCATTATAAGTAACTTGGAATCATTCATAGACATTCCCGCAAAGCGTGTCGAGAAAGGTTTACGTTGAAGTATTTATACCTACAAAATGAACTAGGTTTTACTATTTTTATGGAATATAACGTTTTATAATTATTTGATGTTTACATACCTGCATTTCTTAAACATGGATATTACCACAATATGACTTGTTAGAAGTTGGCATACATTTGTAGCCAATCAGAAGCTATGAAAATTCAAATTCCTCAGCGATTTATAAAACCTTCTATTTTCTATTTTACAATCAACAAAATAGATCGATATATTTTCAACTGCGCATGCGCATGGCTACAAATATAGGGCAACTTCCAAGTCGTTTTTGGCTTCTATTGTCTATAGAAACGTCTTAATAGACTCTAGGATATACAAAGAAAACCTACTTCTACAGTGCTACTGCAAAACTTATGCAAGAGTTTCCCCTTCTTTCCTTTAACTGCTTGAGAAGTAACTTCAATTTCTTTCATGCCTTCGTCGATTTTCTTAATAAGATATTTGCTGTTCCTTTTTGCTACAATGTTCTCAGGATCTGTATCAAATTAATTAAAGACATGTGTTCATTTTTCGTCCTGCCATACCTAATTGCATAGTTGCTGTAATACATAATAAATGAAAATGTATATTACTGAAGTTGAACTTACAATCTATTCTAAAAGATTGTGTGGACTATGTTTTCTTAATGCCAAAATATTTGGTATTAAAAATGAAATTAGATCATAGATAGTTTTACACTAGAATTAAACTGATCTTATCTCAATTTTGATACCAAATATTTAAGCATTAAGAAAAGTATTGACGAGAAATCACCGATAAAAGTACACACTTTCTTTTGGAATACACTCTAATTATGTGTATAACTTGTAACTGCTACAAACTTATTTCAAGCTCCAGTGCACTATTGCCTCCCTTACATTTTCCATTATACGGTGAAACATAATCACTTATGTATAATTGTATGTTTCAACAAGGGAACAAGCCCTGATGATTTGAATGTTCAACTGTGACAGATTAAAGAATAAAAGTAACATACAGGGTGGCAGTACTACGTTACTTTAAAAATGTCGTGCACACACAAAAATCATTCACTCAGGTTATTTGCTTTTGCTTTTGTTTGCGATGTCTTTGCATGTTTGAGAAAATGGCGACCGACTGATATTGAAGGTAAAATGTCGATGAAATTTCGTTTTAACAGTTGTACGGTGCTTTCTATCTGATCAAAATATGTTACTGAGAAATAAGAAAAAAACTTCCTGAAGCGAGTGATTTAAGTGTGCACGCCATTCTAAAAGTCACGTGGTAAAGCCACATTGACATAGCAATCGAACGTTAAAACGAATTTTAAAGAAACCAGTTGAACTGTTCTTTTACAATCTTCATGCAAAATGGCTCGCTACGGAATCGCAAGAGGACTCGTTGCAAGCGGCAGTCTTAGGAGCTTGGCCACGGACTGCATTTGGAGATAACAACAGTTAGCAGACCCGAAAGTGAACGAAAGTGTAATATGTTAATTATATCGAACGCTTTGTTTTTTAAATGCCAAATAACATCTTAAACATCGAAAGTAGTTCAACCGAAAATTAAATGAAATGACTCAACGTACGAAAACAAAAATGGAAATAAATGACATTTACTTTGAGGAGATAAACGTTACAGATATCGTCTTTCATAGTGGTTCGAATGTAATGCAAAACATCTCCGCTGGGCTTATTTTCTTTTCCTTTGCATACGAAGTTGTTTTGTTTACGTGATAATTATATTCTAACAAAGACATGTTGTCTGTAAACGATGTGTTTATTTCTTGTAAAATTTTGCCGCTTACCGGGACGCAATTGTGCTTTTCAGATGCGGGTTATGCACGAATTTGAAGGATTTGGTTAATTTCAAAATACAATAAGACCATAATTTCATTACAAACATTATAATATTGGTCTATATGTATCATATATTTGAAATAGCCTAGGGTTCAAAAAATAAACATACTTTACTTGTAAAAGCAGGTGCATTCATCCACAATAATGAAAATAAAATTATCAAAAGTAACATGTGCAAAAGCTGATCAATCCAAAGACAATAAAAAAGAGATTGCATATTTCACTTCTTTGAGATAATATTGAAATGAAAAGTCAACTTAAAGAAAATCAAGACAGACATATCATGTCGGCTTCAGTGCAGTCTGATCAGGATTGTTTCTATTGCCATTTTGGTATGCAAATGAATCAACACTAAGCAACAATGTAACAATGTACAGACTGATTAGGATCTACACATGTCGGCCAAGAAATTAGTATCAAGTATTACCCATGGAGAAGAAAGTTTCATGTACAAACCTTTTTCTATGATTTTATCGAGTACAGCTAATGCGGCTCTCGGTCTCTGCAACTAGAAACAAACGTAATAATTAAGAAAATATTTCTTTGACATGATAATGCAGTTCTCATACAGCAGTTGAAAGGTACGGTCATACAACCTAATAAACATACCAAAAGAAAAAGTGTTCATAGAAAAGTAATATATACATATCAGAAATCGCCACACTCACAAAAAACAGCCTCCACACGCAGCGAAAAAGAAGAGAGGAAAAGAGAGAGAGAGAGAGAGAGAGAGAGAGAGAGAGAGAGAGAGAGAGAGAGAGAGAGAGAGAGCATGTTTGTTATAAGTATGTCAATTCAAATAGGACGCCACAAACAATTAACGTAAAGGAGAACCGTTGGGGATTCCGCCTTGGAACGGTCAGTAGCAGAACAAATTGCCACTGGGGGGTTTAAACCAGGTTCTAGGGTGCACCAACCTCACACTTGCCCCAACAGGCTATCGTATCACAAAACAAGTACACGTTGTCTTGAAGAAATAACTCCAACCCACCCATCGGCTCAACAATGTTGCATGCATAAGCACACAAACATATAAAACATTAGAAGCTAATTACATTGGAAACATTAAATGACTGCCCATTTTTTGAAGATTTTATGCATTTGATAATTAACTGAATTACCGGTATTATTAAAATATGTGTCTATTCCGAGAGGGATTAGAGGGTTTCTTAGGAAGTAGCTATTAAGAAATAATGTTTTTGTTATAAACTGGTTATGGATTAGTAGACTTTCACGGGGCTATGTTTATATAAACAATATTGTTTTGGAAGAAGATTTGCAGATTTGCACTGCCCTAATAATTTTCCCAATTGGCAGTTTTATCAAGGGACCATAGCGATAACATATTTGAGAAAGAAAAAAATTCACAGATTAACCGCATTTTAATTAAGTAACTTGTCTGTCACGTGACTGTCTTGATACCTATAACGTATGAGGCACTAATCAGCATTCAATTTAACATATTACTCACCTTAAAATAAGCTGAAGACAGCAGGTTCATTGCATTGCTGTAACTAAAATGTTCTGTGTTTTCACTGTACTTTTCCGTCACATATTTCAACCATTCAACTGCGAGGTAGTATTTCTCCGTTTCATAAGCAACACGTGCAAATTCGAATGCATCATCTAAAGAAAACTCCGAAATTGCGTCTAAATTAAATATTTTCCCAGATATAAAGTTGTCCACGGGGATATTGTAAAGTGTCTGGATCCTAAGAATGCCTTCAATTACGTGTTTCAAGTTGGTTCCGGAGGGGATGTTGTCCGCCATATTTTCTACTTTAATACGCATATCTGAAATCAAATACAGAATACAATTCTTTATCACTATCATAGGCACATTATATAATCGTTCTTTGACAGTGGGACTATCAAATAATTTCCTAATATATTATTTATCAGTTTATTTATTATTTTACAATGTGAATTGAACTTTCTGAAATGATTTCAAATTTTGGACAATAATGTAATGTTACAGCGAGCTATGTCTCTGCACGTATTTGACAACATTCCGCACCAATCCAAAAGTATGAGATTCATGTTGTTCTGGGAAAGAATTACATTACGTATAATCTTGGAAATTTATACGATCTTTATCTTATATACTTATTTCATTCCAATAACTAGATTGGTAGCCTCAGGATTTGTTAATTAAAGGCAATAACTCTTTCAGCATGTAGCTCACCCACAACAATAATTTAAAGCAAAAAAAACGGCGTAAAGATTTATTTTACTGCGACATGCTTACATGAAAAGTACAGTCTGGACTAATATGTAATACCTTATAGTGTTTATTATTATAATTTTATAATAATAATTTATTGGATAATCGTATGTCTAACGGCATTACAAACCTCGTGCACACGACTGACTCTCTTCAATAGTGGCAATAACTTTTGTCCAATCCTTAACGAGGCGTTTGGTCATGTGATAAATATTGATTGGATGAACAATATATGACGTCATGTTCTTCGTGTTGATAATCTTTCTATGAATGTCTTTAACTTTGGATATAATCCTGAAATTATAAATTATAGTCAAGCTTATTAAAATTATGACAATAAAAATAAAGTGTTTTGTAAAATTTATCTTTGTTTAAAAAAGAGCTGACTTTACACGTACATGGTGCGCGTTACAGAATGATGCAGATCGGCGTATACATATATCGTTATTGAATAGTACATTGAATTATCTGATATTGCTAGCATGTTTTCCTGGTTTAAAATTATATCTATTTAACCCGGTGGCTTGATAAAATATTATCCACCTTACACGTGTATCTTTCCTTTACATTTCCATTCTGTTTCAGGTTCTTATGGAAGGACAACACTAACATCACAGATACTTAGTTAAATTCAGGTGAAATAAAGTGGTTCCGAAGTTTCTGGGCCTTTTAATACTAAATTAGTGTAATAACCAAGAAACCATGCCAACAATTTGAGCATAACCATGTATTGTTTATCATTTTACCGTAACGCTTACAGTTCTGACAATGAAGAAAGCGCAGATGCGCCTAATGTGATCTACTATTGTGGTAAGTAAACGTTTAAATATGCAATATAATACCTTGATATATTGTAGATATTGTGTACATCCTCCCCATCGTGTATGCTTCTTTCTTGGTTCAGTATGACGTCAGAGACCGTGATGAGCTCGTCCTCTAAGGTGTACAGTTTCTCTAAGTTCACCAAACTTGTAAACGCGCTTCTCTCAGTGTGCACGCACATAACGAGTACTGACAAAACAGACACGTATTTCAAAACCATTTCGGTTGTTTAATTATCAAAAATGATTAAGTTGTTAGTGTTGTTGTTGCTGCTGCTGTTTTTGTTGTTGTTGATGTTGACGATGATGATGATGATGTGTTTAAACAAATTAATCCGATATTTTTCATAATATATGATTTTACAGATTGTTCGTTTCACTATTCTGTTAACACATAATGATCATTTACACGTGGTTCTCGAGGATTCAATCGATGGAAACATTTTTCATTGTTAATCGGATAGTAGGATTATACTGGCTGATGTCCTATGGTAACATATGTTATTGACCTGAACAGGATGATTATATGACCAGGTAAGGCAGAAACAGATGGTACATGGGATTTCAGTGTTTACCCTATAATATTGGAACATGATATCTGCGTACAGAATCGAATTCCTTGCAAATTAGGGTATATACATGAAGTAAAAACGAACCATAAAGAAAAGCACCGCAAAAATTACAATTAAATTAATAAATTATACGATTTAAAAATAAATTATACGTTGTCATTCTTTTTATTCCGCTCTTTTTAATCGCGAAAGTAGACCAATTCACAATTACGGATATTTATGTATTGATGATAATCTCCCAAATCAATTTTTAACTTGAAATGTTAAGAAAAAAATATATATATCTGCCAATGCATAATGTCAATAATATACAATTCAGAAGACTTAAAAATAACAGCATCATTCATGGTTGCATTGTACTAAAAAATCGAATTCTATTTTAATAATACCTCTTCTTAATAAAGGGTTTGCATAGTAAACAATAAAAATAAAAATAACAGAATTTGCTTCAAAAATTCCGATAATTTGATAAAATAATAAAAATAATAATAATAATAATAATAATAATAATAATAAAATAATAATAATAATAATAATGTTAATAATAATAATGTAATAATAATAATAATAATAATAATAATAATAATAATAATAATAATAAAATAATAAAACAATTATAGTAATAGTTACAATGATTAAATAAATAATAAAATAAACAACTTAAATAATAATAATTATATTTAGTTCCGCCCCTTGTTTTCTCGTTAAGGGCAAACCCATTCTTTTATTTGGGGACCATACGCCGCTGAACATGGAATGGTTTTAATCTGAAAATAACCCATTGAAGGTTCCATGTTCGCCGCAATATGCATACCATCGTTCGGGATAAACCAAAATTGTACTGTTTATTATTGTAAATATTGAGTTGCGCTCAACCCGGGGATGGCGGCGTTGGCAGTAATATGCATTTCTATTACTGCCCATGAACAGGTTCAATTAAACCGAGCCTGCAATCTTTTCATATTTGTCGTGCTCGGTGGCTTTAAAATTCCCTTTTCATTTATTTTAATATCACAGTAGCGTTATTTGTGTCATGTGGCGGCTTAAAAAGTCTCCCCGCACATTCAATCAGTGCTGTTATCAGTTAAATTCTTTGATTGTCGTTGAGCACGATACTTATGTACAATGTTAATAGTACTTCTAAAATTGCTATTGTTTTAATATTTCGACCAGTTTGAAGATGGGTGGTTTCAATATCCCAGCTTATATAGATTTGGATATTGTTCAATCACCCCTAGGATATACTTCCTGCTTTTTAAATTTTGCCTTTGGTGTTGTCTGTGATATGCAGGATTTTTATTTTCAGACACCCTGTCAAAATTCCATTCTGTTTAGTCTTACCCCTCGTTTTCTCATTTAGGGCAAACCCATAATCCGGGGACCATGCGCCGCTGAACATATATGGTATTAATCTGAAAATATCGCATTGAAGGTTACATGTTACCGCCATATACATACCATCGTTTGGGATGGACCAAAATTTTACCATTTATTTGTGTAAATATTGAATTGCGCTCAACCCGAGGCTAGGCGGCGTGGTCAGCAATATGCACCAACTTCACACTGGCTCAAACGGGTTCTCATATGAACAAACAAGTACAAGTTGTCTTGGTAAAATAACTCCAACCCACCCATCAGCTCAACAGCATTCAAACGTATAAAACAAACGAAACTAATAGCACATCAAAGCAAAAGGGATGGTACTCAATCAATCTGATTAAAATCATCTCCTGAAAACCGCTACGCTATCAGGATCTGAAGACGAGTAATTTAAACATGCATTTATCACTGACCCTTTGAACCAATCAGATTGTCCCCTACAAAATCGCAAAAGTGAAAGTAAACATACCATTTACAACCATGGAAAGTGTTGAGAGCATGCGTAAGATATATTTTATTGATATATGTGTTTGTGTAGTATCGCATTCATTTCTAATGTAATTACATCATTTTGCAAGCGTTATAAATCATGCTTCCTGTGTTAACAATTTCTAAAAATAGCAATCGGGGAAAACCGCTATAGCTTATGTACGGTGTCAGCTGGCCGTCATCAGATCTAACATTTTGTTAGATCTGTCTTTAGTGAGATTTGTACTCAATGATCTTACCGAGACCAGAGTACTTGAGTCAAATCAGAAAGAACATGATGACAGGGATAAAAGAAAGAAAATCGAGTTTCTAAGTTCTTTTACAAGATTTCCCTACAAACCATATATTCTTAAACATCTGCCACCGTCGAGCAACCGAAATTGTAAGCGAAATTATTAACTGTAGATTGGTTAATCGCTAGGCATGCATAGAGCTGTAGAGTACAATGTTGGTAACCCTTCTTTCTGAATTTAAAGATTGTTTTACGAATATCGTTGAGAAATTAACATTGCCATTGCAAATTTCAATACAAATGCAAATTTTTTACAGTAGTAAAAAGTTAAATATGCATACCTGTAATGCCCACATCCATAAGACACTGCCTAAATGATCAGTTTCAAAATGGACACCAAAAACGACTTACGGAGATGAGAACCCGAGAGGTTACAGACTTGAAACGGTCAGTGGCCAATTTACAGCAGTTTACCACTGGGGGTTTAAACCAGATTCTAGGGTACACTTAACTCACAATTGCAATTGCCCAGGTTTTCACATGGACAATTGCGTGCAATTTAGCTCGACTCCATCCGTCAAATCGACATTGTTATATGCAGAGGCACACACGCATACAAAATATAATATTGTCAAGCAAAAGGGTGGGTTCTAAATGAGATCAGAACAACTGGAGTCAAACTTGCTATTCAATCAGTGCTGTTATCAGTTAAATTCTTTGATTGTCGTTGAGCACGATACTTATATTCAATGTTAAAAGTACTTCTAAAATTGCTATTGTTTTAATATTTCGACCAGTTTGAAGATGGGTGGTTTCAATATCCCAGCTTATATAGATTTGGATATTGTTCAATCACCCCTAGGATATACTTCCTGCTTTTTAAATTTTGCCTTTGGTGTTGTCTGTGATATGCAGGATTATTATTTTCAAACACCCTGTCAAAATTCCATTCTGTTTAGTCCTACCCCTTGTTTTCTCATTTAGGGCAAACCCATAATCCGGGGACCATGCGCCGCTGAACATATATGGTATTAATCTGAAAATATCGCATTGAAAGTTACATGTTACCGCCATATGCATACCATCGTTTGGGATGGACCAAAATTTTACCGTTTACGTATTTGTGTAAATATTGAATTGCGCTCAACCCGAGGCTAGGCGGCGTGGTCAGCAATATGCATTTCCATTACTGCCCATGAACAGGCTTAATCAAACCGAGCCTCCAATATTTTCATATTTGTCCTGATTTATTTTACAGTTTGTGTGTAAAAAGGGGGTGTAAGTCTTTTTTTTTTCAGGCCCCTTTTCAGGGTAACCCCATTTATTTTGTAACATTTGTGTAATACATTAGAATACAACATCAATACAATACTTTTAACAAGCAATACATTTATATGAAAAGGAGAGCTGAAATTCATTTTTAAACCAAAATCGACAAAATTGTGTAGTAGTTTCATTACATCCTTAGGTGTTCATTTACAAAATGTTTATATTTCAACTAACATAATTGTCAATAGTTCTGTACTACAAATAAGTGTTCTAAAAAATGAATAGGTCTATAACAAAAATTCACACATAAAGTTAAACATACTTCATTCAAATTAACAACTTACTGGTAAATATTTAAGTAATTTTTTCATTACGCTGTCCAGTTAATTAAGCTATATAATTAGTTGGAATGACAAGGCATATTAACATAGAACAGATCTAAAAAAGTTTGTACTTAATTCGACTAATTAACAGATTCACTTTTTCCCATTTAATTAAGAATTCTTCGAGCTTATTATTTCTTATAGCTATTTCTTTGTTTATTTTTAATTGATATTTCATATAGGATTGTGCACCATTTATAGACGGAGTACAGCACACTGAGCACAGTGTTTTACAATGGTAGATATATAGCCAAATCTGCAATAACAATATATTTTCTGAAAGAAGTTTATTGTCTTTAAAACCAAAAAGTAAAACAGCTTCATCATATACTGGAAAAGATTGTAAGAGACTAAGTAAATTTACTATAAATATTCTAGTTGTATGACATCTGCAAAATAGGTGTTCAATTGATTCACATTCTTTCTTGCAAAAAGTACAAAAAGGATTCTCTGCCAGATTCATTTTATGTAGAAGCTCATTTGTACCTAAAATTCTGTGTAGTATCCTTACTTGAAACCACTGAATTTTTGTATCATTTGTTAGATTGAATGGAAGAGAATAAAATATTTCCAGTCTTTAGTTTCAAAAGTGGGTGTAAGTCAATGTTTAAACCTTTGCAACAGGTTTAAGAGTTTTCACTTAAATCGATACAAACTAACCAAGTTTGCAAACAGAGATTCATATACTCGTAGAAGAAGTATATTATTCGTACAGAAACCTCTTAACCCATTAAAATGACAAATCAATATTTAAAAGTTTATGTTTAAAGTTTTATTTAAAGGGCTTTCTTTAAAACGTAACAATTTCTAAACAATAGTATTTTCTTTTTTTAAAAGCGAATTTGAAAGTAATAGTACACGTCTGATTTTTAACTTAACAAACTATTTTTAACATGAAAACATTCTATCGATCTATGTTTCCCATATATGTTTTTGTCCTGACATGCGAAGGTGGATTTGTGTTGTCCTGAACAAATGATAAAGACTGTCTTGTTTTCTGTAACAGTCGTTGGTTAGTTCTAATGTCAGTCGAATTCGCATGAACAGGCCCCTTTCGAGCTGTACGAAAAAGTGAAAAATGCTGATTAGGAATAGCCACTTCCAACAGACACAAACCCACATAACCCACACAACCAAATAGTAGAGAGGAAAAGAGAGAATGGTTAATAAAATGATTAGTTGCAAAATAGACACTACAAACAACTTACAAAAGTGATAACCCGAGGTATTACCATCAAATACAATTTGCCTTGAAGACGAAAACAAGACAGATATTGATCATTATACAATGAAAATAACAATTGTATTCAAGCCTCGGGTTTCACGTTTAATAATTAAAGGAAATCGCTGTTAAGAACATATTTGTTGCATATTTGCTTCCGTTTTATTTAATGTTTTTGGTGTTTTACAATTATATACCCTCAAAGGAGCTGATAAAATCAATCAAGTAGGTATGACAAACGTATCAGATACACGTCCTCTCGTTTTATTGGTTAATGGAAAATTTGCCTCTTGTTTACCATGTTTAAGATGTTACTTTGTGTAGAATAACGTTGTATTACCGAGCATGATAATTTCAATTCTTTCTTAATGTCTATAATGTATGTCCCTATCCAGGAAAGTTGGTTTTCAATACATGCCGATTGCATAGTACAGCATTTTCGTATATACCTTCATAAACACGTAAAGAGAAATTAATATTTTCTTTCATATTCTTTAGCTTATAAGTTAAATATTCATTTAAATCTGGCTGTGACATATATTGTTGCAATAGTGACTTTTAAAACTAAACCTGTATTTTTGAATTAAAAAAAGAATTATGCATATCAGCCTCCCCCAGCAGCCAAAAGGTAGAGAGAGAAAGGACGCATGAGTTTAAAAGAGAATTAATTTTAAGTTAGACGGGTGCACCAGCCTCACACTTGTCCCAACAGGTTTTCATATGAACAAGTTGTCTCAATGAAATAAATCCAACCCATCCATAAACTCGAAAATGTTGCATGCGAAAAAAAACACAGTTATTTAATAATGAATGGTTGAGGTGTACAAAGTATAAAAATCCTAGTTGACAACGAGAACTCCTGAAAATTATTTGATCTAAGTTGTTTTAAAACATCACCTAATTTGTTTAATTCCCAGGATAGAGTTTTCCAGTGGTTTTAAAACCTTTTCGTAATACTTAATTTCATGTCTTCTTATCGCTGTAAGACAAAATGTTAGGGGTACAGATAATTTAGTAGTTTAGAAGGAACTAAAGTTGGCGATCAGTCTTGCCTTGCTCAGAGTTTTCTGCATTTTAGGCAACCAATATACAGTAGGTACTTTACTTTGTTTCGCCTCAAACTTAATTTAAATTGTAGAGTTTATGAAGTAACAATTTCACTCTTAGATGAGGAAGTCAGTGTAAAAGCATCTGTGCTATTAAGCTCTTCAGACTGATATTAATATAGTCTAAGTGTATTCGTCTTACTATATAATAATAATAATAATAATAATAATAATAATAATAATAATAAATTCTTTATTTATAGATGGTAACTCTTAAGTTTTGTACAAAGTAAAACAACAATAATAAAAATCTTATTTTCAAGAGGCCATCATGAAATATTATAACTACACACAAAAAAAATAAAATGAAATAAAAAAGATGAACAATACAAACTCACATATGTTAATTGGGCAATATTTTGAGAAGGCAAAATATTATAAAGTAATACATAATACATAATAAGAAGCCTTGTCAGCAGGCGTTAAATCATAACAATTCCGAAAGTCCCTTTTCATCTATTTGAATTACTTTTCAAATGACGGAAAGTTAAACGCATGTCGAGGTCGAATCAATCTACGTTTCTTTTGATAAAATGTCAATTATTTTGAATATTTGTTTTCTTTTAATTACTGCCAAAATCTACATACTTGAGATATCATGTCATAAAAAGGTCTGATTTTTTTTTCATGGCCGCGTGGGGCCGGGCCCGTTCGCCATTTTCGATTCCTGATGAAACCAGGCTTACACACGGTTGATTGAATTAATCAATAAAATATAGAACAATAAATTATGCATATTAAAAATAACGACCACCACATGCAGCCAAAAAGAAGAAAGGAAAAAAGATTATGAGTTGATAAATCAATTTTGAATTAGACACCAAAAACAATTTACGATAAAAGAACTATTGGGGTCAGTGGCAAACTATGTAGTCACTGGGGTTTTTAATCAGGTTTTAGGGTGCACTCACTTCATACTTGCCCAAAAAAGTTATCATATGAACAAAAAAGTACAAGTTGTCTGTGGAAGAACTGCAGCCCATCCATCAACTAGACTAAGTTGCATGCAAAAGCACACAAATATGTAAAATATAAGAAGCTAAAGCAAACGTTCGGGTTCTCAATGACCTTACAGAGATCAGAGACCCCGGAGTCAAATCATCAAGAACTCGATGACATGGATAAAAGAAACAGAGAGTCAAGATTCTATACAATAGATGAAAAGGGAACTTTGACAACGCCAAAGGCAAAATTTAAAAGGCAGGAAGTATATCCTTGGGGTGATTGACCAATATCCGAATAAATATATAAGTAATGCTGTGTTTTGTGAGTCTGGCGATTCTTGATAAGCATATTTCACTTTTTATCAAACGGCGTCCTTTTTTTCCAACATATTAAATCCCAGAGTTAAAATAATTTCAAGTTAAAACTTAAACATTATCAGTTTGTCAGTCTTAATCCGAATTAATGTTTACGGAAAGTGTTCTCTCGATAGCAGTTGACTTATTATTAGAAGAACATTTCAAATAGCAAGATACAATTATCATAAATGAGAAACTGAGGGGTAACTTACCGCCTTGAAACTTCAATGGCAAACCATTTTTTCCACTGTGGGTTAAAACCAGGTTAAAAAGAGAAATAAGCATATCAAAAAGGGCAACTTTCAGCAGACAAAACCTCCCTTCAATGCCAAAACGTAGAGGGGAGAAGAGAGCAAGGTTTTGGAATGATCAGTTTCAAAATAATGGCTACAAACAATTAAAGAAAGTGAGAACCAGAGGTTTTACCTCATTGGATCAATCACTGGCAAAACAATTTGCCATGGGAGTTAAAAGCAGTTTCGTGGGAGCACAACCACACAATTGCAAAAATAGGTTCGCATATGAATATAAAAGTACAAGTTGTCTTGGTATAATAACTTTAACCCACTCATCACCCGACACTGTTGCATGCAAACGCACAAACATTACAAACATACCTCGAGGTGTTTTTAAAGGCTGTACTAAAGTAATTCTTAGGTTCGCTCAAAAACATATCCAAAAGTAAAATATGCATATTAGGAATCACAACAAAAGTAGAGAGGAGAATAGAGCATGTTTATAAGAATATCAATTTCAAATAAGACACCACAAATGATTAACGAAAAGTGAATTTTTCTGGTTACCGCCTTGGAACGGTCAGTGGCAAAACAATTCGCCACTGGGGGTTTGAACCCGGATCTAGGGTGCACCAACTTCACACTGGCTCAAACGGGTTCTCATATGAACAAACAAGTACAAGTTGTCTTGGTAAAATAACTCCAACCCACCCATCAGCTCAACAGCATTCAAACGTATAAAACAAACGAAATTATAGCACATCAAAGCAAAAGGGATGGTACTCAATGATCTTACCGAGACCAGAGTACTTGAGTCAAATCAGAAAGAACATGATGACAGGGATAAAAGAAAAAAAAACGAGTTTCTATGATCTTTTACAAGATTTCCCTACAAACCATATATTCTTAAACATCTGCCACCGTCGAGCAACCAAAATTGTAAGCGAAATTATTAACTGTAGATTGGTTAATCGCTAGGCATGCATAGTGCAGTAGAGTACAATGTTGGTAACCCTTCTTTCTGAATTTAAAGATTGTTTTACGAATATCGTTGAGAAATTAACATTGCCATTGCAAATTTCAATACAAATGCAAATTTTTTACAGTAGTAAAAAGTTAAATATGCATACCTGTAATGCCCACATCCATAAGACACTGCCTAAATGATCAGTTTCAAAATGGACACCAAAAACGACTTACGGAGATGAGTACCCGAGAGGTTACAGACTTGAAACGGTCAGTGGCCAATTTACAGCAGTTTACCACTGGGGGTTTAAACCAGATTCTAGGGTACACTTAACTCACAATTGCAATTGCCCAGGTTTTCACATGAACAAATGCGTGCAATTTAGCTCGACTCCATCCATCAAATCGACAATATTATATGCAGAGGCACACACGCATACAAAATATAATATTGTCAAGCAAAAGGGTGGGTTCTAAATGAGATCAGAACAACTGGAGTCAAACTAGCTAAACACGATTACAGGGACAAACGAAACAGATCGAGTCAGGTTCTGTTACAAAAATTCACTTAAAAACTTTGTAAACTCTTAAAACCCAGACACCGTGGCGAAAACAAAGAGGTAGGCATAATAACAAGGGAAAAGGAGTATTCGGAAAAAGATACTAATATGTTAAATGCGTATTTTAAAATAAGTACAAGTGAAATTGTACAGAACACAACAGAAAAAATATTTTATTTACATCCACGTTTGGTACAATAAGGGCAATAAAACAAAGTATATGTTACATGATACAAATAAGCAAGTGTTTTTGATTAAGCGAGCTTAGTCATCTCTGTAACCTAGACAATTCAAACTACTTTGATGCTATCATGTTCGAGCAAAACATACGCCATACTTCGTGACTGATCGCATTGATGGATAGATAGATTATTCGAAATAAACTATAAAAGTAACACAGTTTCTTCTTGTTGCAAACAAACGGATTATACCTTGTGCATACTAATCGAACTACACTACCAGCTGATCATCAGCATGAACAAATACATCTTGTCGGGGGTAAGTTTATTACAATATTCTACTTCATTAAATATTGTCAATTGAGCAGTGTTCTGACTGGAAAATGTTTTATTTATGTTAAAACCTTCGTATGAAGTATTTTAAATATCAGTTCTATCCTAAGCAAGGATAATTCATGACATCGATAACTTATATCCTTCTAGATATTCCTACATATTTGCGGAGTATTTTCTAACCTATACTCTATTTTCTGTGCGCTTTGCGATGTCGCTTTTATGCCTTATCCCTCTTTATTATTAAGTATAAAATATTAAAACTTTCTTCCACACTGAACGAACGAATGAAAAACCGCAAGTTCTTGTGATTTATTTTCGTCATTTTCTACCTTTGTGATGTGGGGTAAGGGGCAGGGTTGGGGCTCAGTACGCTACATTTATCGCTATGGCAACAACACCAAAACAAACATATCAGAGCACGCGACCGCAACCTATTGCGCTAACTAAAATACCTAATATTGTTTAAAGATAACATGAGAGTGACGTAATAATCTAATAATTGAAAACTTCATGTTCTTAATTCTTGAAAACAAAATGCTTATATAAAGACATACCGAGCAACTAACGTATGAACACGTTTATGTCTGCTTTCTACAAACTAAACATAATGGAGCCGAATTGCACCATCGAGAAATCTTCTGTCATAAGATGGAAAATAAAACCTTTATAATGCAGCTCCGGTGCGATTAATGCTTGAAAATCTCGTTCATATCTTCGTATGGTAGTTGAGATGTAAAAACAATCAGTCAAAATTTATTGTTTGAATAGAGATGGCAGAACCATACTTTTTGCTCAATTACAAACATTTCCAATTTGATCCTGAATCAAAATTAGTTATAAAAACAAGTTTGAAGATGCTGACTAAAAATTTGAAATACTTACATAAAAATGTTTATCTCGGAGTATTATGTATATTGATTTAAATAAATAAAAACGAAACAAAATTTTTCTTATAACAAATTAAAACAGTATAACTTATGTTATATAAAAGACAAAAAGTACACAGCTAAAAGAAAGAGGGCTCGAACCTTTGATTGCATTTTTTCTCCTTTTATCAGACTGCACAGTCAGCGATCTTACCACTGCCCCACCTTGACAAATATAATTACGTGTATTGTCTTTAACTTTGTTAGTCTCTAGTCAAATTATTTGATAATTGCACTGATTTACCTTCTTGGTAAATCGGTCATCCCTTACGTCACTTTAAAGTTATCTATAAACATTTATACTCCATCCTCGAAAATAATAATATTTATAATATTTGTAAGGATGAAGCCATAAAAACGTGAGCATTATTTTATAAAACCGGAATCTCCTGTCACATAATCATTATAACAGTCGTGTAAATGTGGTTATTTGATTCAGTATTTATTTATATTTATATATCTTATTAAATTAAAATTTTAATGCAAGAATTCTAAGAATCAGACGTACCCACAACACACAAAAAATAGAAGATTGAAGGAAGATTATTTAGTAATGAAGAATTAAGAAATTCATCTAACAATTATTTGTTTTATCCCAAAGGGCAGCATGTTATGTGCGCCGATGGCTGGTCTTTCTGTGTGACTTGGTATATAAACAAATGGAAATGTATAAATAAATCTTTGAAAATTTGTAATGATTAAGATATCTCAATCTTGAAGAACGGAATAAATATTGAGAATAAATCAAAATCGTAAGTTTAACTTTTAACCTTTTTGCCGAGGTCGAACCAGCTACGCAGCGCTGAATGTTAAAACAGCAACAAACGTCTCTCCGTACATTTAGTCAGTACTGATATCAGTAAAATTACCCGTTACCGATGTCGTACAGTGATGATAACGTAAATCAGGGCAATCCGATCAACCTCTTTTTGGGGTTGTCCCGGTTAGCTCAATTGCTTGCGTCGTCGGAATTGCAGGGCTAGGCGCTGTCGCCGTGACGGTGCGGGTTCGCTCCCAGGAAGAGGCAATGTCATTTGGTTGAGTTGGTTTGCTTATGAATCATTCTAAAGTTAATGTTTAATGTGTATTTGTCTTGCGGCTGACCGATATGATCATGGCAACATTTAACTTTTCATCAGTGAGAACTATGTAACACTGTATCTCAAAATCGTGTCATTATTGCCATCTTTGATTCATTATATTCTATTCTCATTATATTCATTTTTATTTTAGCTGGTATTTGTGACAGTGTGCTATCTAGCCTCTGCGCAGAAGGGGAAGGTCCAATATGGAGCGTGTGATGGTCTGAGCGAGGGTGATGTAAGATAATTTAGTTTATACATTTACGTTTTTATTAGTTGTCGTCTTACTAAGAACAGTTATCTGAAGAATACTTATTTAAATGACAAAATCCGACTACTGTCTTAAACTCTTATGTTTGTGTGCCTTTGCATGCAACATTGTTTTGTGATATGAGAACCTGTTGAGGTAAGTGTGAGGTTGGTGCACCCTTAAACATGGTTTAAAACCCCAGTGGCATTTTGATTTGCCACTGACCGTTCCAAGGCGGTAACCCCTCGGATTCTCATTTCTCTCTCTCTCTCTCTCTCTCTCTCTCTCTCTCTCTCTCTCTCTCTCTCTCTTCTTTTCCTTGACTGTGTTGGGAGGCTGATTTTTCTGAATGTGGCTATTCCTGATATGCATATTTCACCTTCTTGCGTGCTTTGCTCTGAAAACATTCCGCCAACCCGATGGCTTCACATTAAAATGATAGCGAAACTTACAAAGTCTTATTAATTTCAATCTGAATTGTTCTACAATTCGCAGGAAATACAAAATGACAACAGTAATTGTAATATTTTAAAATTAGCTTTCCGTACCTTGCGGGACACTGTATTATGTAGATAGAATAGATAAAACGAGACCTTTGGAAGGCATGAAGCACGATAAATATGAAAATATTGCAGGCTTGGTTTCATTGAGCCTGTCCATTGGCAGTAATGGAAATGCATATTATTGCATACCAGATCAGGTCATCCGTTGTTTTCTACCTTGTAGGAAATTTCGATCTTACATCCCCCATTGTAGAATGAGTCGCATGAGTGACGTCACGTCTTCAAATATCTGACGTAATATATTCAAGTTAGTGACGTAATTTATAAAAAAGATTTGTGTTAACGTCAATATTTCAGCATAAGGAAAATAAATTAGTTTGTATACTTACACAGAAATGTTATAAATAATAAAATGTATGCAAGAAAAAGTATCTTGCATGAGACATTCGGTAAAGATAGAAAAATCTGTCACCTCGAGTGAACTGTTTTGGCGGGAACTCGGCAGAGCCTTGTTCCCGCAAAACAGTTAACCCTCGGTGACAAATTTTTCACTCTTCACCTCACACTCATGCATGATACTTATATTCCTGCCCACGCCGCCTAGCCCCGTGTTGAGCGCAACTCAAGTTTATATTAAACCTGATAAAAACCTGATAGAAATGATATTTTCAAACGATTGACGTTAATGCATCCGGAGCATTTAGAAGCACGACCCGAAAATTGTCAGGGAAGATTGCACACATAATACCCGCTGGGCTTAAACAATTATCAAGAAGGCACATGTATGCATAAATGTATTCAAAAAATGAACTATATGCGTATCAGGAATGGCCACATGAAGACGATACAGCCTCCCCACAAAGGCAAAAGGTATAGAGGAAAAATTCGCTGACATATAGACTGGAAGCTTTATACCCGTTCGTATAATGAAATCATGTTCCAAGGTTATAATACTGAGCATGGAAACCAGTCTCAAATCTCAAGCATCTGATTGGCTGAAATGGCGACTGGTTTACAGACTTAGTTTTATAACCTTCACCTCATGACTCACAAGAAGATCGATTATTTTTAACTATGATTTATTTCAGAAAATCATAGCATATCACATGATATATGTTGAAAAAGAATATTTATATTATTGATAGAAAATAATCGCATATAGGATATGTAGATGCTCTTTATTCATAATAAGTTGATCGGAACTGATTTGCAGGCTTGCACTGTTGGTAATGATGTGTCAGGGGTGTGTGAAGAGTTTAGGGACTGCGCTGGAGAATCTGGATGTCCACTTCTCTGCCGTGTAGCAGGTGAGATATTTGCAGTTTAATTGCTAGGCGCTGTCGCTGTGACTGTGCAAGTTCGCTTCCCAGTAGAGGCAATATACTCTACTAAAAATTTGATAAGGGCCACAAATGTTATATGTACGTTTTCCCGCTGAGAACATTTTACACTCATGTTTTAGTTGAATAATTCAACGATTTATTAATCGATTTTTGGTAAACAAACAATACAAACAATACTGTATTATGCATCATAAACTGTTCAAAATGTTAACGTTAACAATAAAAATTGCAAACTATAACAGTGGCCGTTATCAAATTTTGAGTAGTATATTATTGCAAAGTGATACCGTTTTGGATAACACATCGTTAAAACTGTTCATAACAGCTACGATTATTCTTCTTAATTGTTCAGCCGACTGTAAAGCGGATTTGGCGCTATACTGCAACCTTCAATCAATGCAAACATTAAGGGGCAGGGGATTGTTTCGCACATTGGTCCCGGTCGATTTTCTAAGTATTTGGGGTAGCCGTGAATAAAATGCATTAAAATCATTGTTTGAATTAAAGATGGCATATTCTTTTATAATATTGTATAGTATGTGAAATGTGAAATCTGATCACAGTGGCTCAAATGCATTGATGCTAGCTTTGTATGTTCTGAGTTGAACAGTTGCCGGATGAAAACGCATTCGGCCGGGCTGAATTCGAGAATAATTTCGGGGTGAGGTATTTCAATGTCAAATGCTGAAAAATCGAGACGGATGGGAGACACTTTCCAGCTGCTTGGGAGATTAGGGACACATAAAATATTAGCATGAAAGGGGTTTTATTTGAAAAGTCATTGCAGGAAAAATTTGCATTGGAAAATAAGGACTTTGGGTGACTTTAAATGCCTTCGTAGATCAAATGACTGGTTATTTGGAACAGTTGGTTGTGGTTTGTAAAAAGCTAGACCCCTGCAACACAGAAAATACAACAACACAATTTTAGCTGTGCAAAGGTCCCAGACTCTGGCGGAAGCCTCGGAAACTGTCCCCTGCGCCCTTATATAAGCTTATTATACCATGCTCAACACGTACTCGGGCTCATGTCTATTATAAGGAATTTACATTGGATTATAAAATGTCAAAGAAAATAATATTAAATTATCAAAAAGGTTGCACTTATTTCAAGGGTATGCTATTTAACGGCTAGCTTTTCCGGAACTAGCTTGTCTGTTGTACGAAACGTTATATGGTTATATGTAAGGTCAAGGTTATTATCAGGGTTGGGAGAATTACATTGTTAATGCATCTGTTTAAGTCAAACTCGACCTACTATTGTCTTAGTCTTATCGCATTTATAATAAGTATGCACACATGTTGATCAGCCTTTATTCCCATGTGCCCAAAAATGCGCCTAATTATGTCGTTCATACTGTTGTCGACGTTCAGAATCACAATCATTAGACTGTATAAGAACACACTAATTAAACTGGATACCAGTCTCAAATCTCAAGCATATGATTAGCCAAAATTCAGACTGGTCCTAAGTTTCAAATCTCAAGATTCTGATAGACTGAAATGGAGACTCGGCAGAATTTTCCGTTAGCCAATGAAATGCTTGATATTAGAGACTGGTCTTCAATATCAGTGTTATAATCTTTTGCCCAGATGGCTCATCTGCTCATATTCAAAATTCGAGAATTGTTAAGGCCGATCTTCGTTCACATTTATCTAGAGACGTTCGGTTAAAAAATTTAAAACTCAACAGGTGTGCCTTTGTTAGACAGGTGACAAAAATATTCCACTCGTAAAATTCTAGCACAAATGTCATTTGTTTTTAATAATTAGTGAATTGTTATTTGTTTTTTCAATACTTAATTTAATTGCTATTCATTTTTTCGGTTTTTCAACAAAATCGATGCAGCGGCGGGTGGGAGTGTAAATTGCAATATCGATTCGGATACTCATCAAGGGACTCATTTAAACCGAATTAAATTAAATTAAAAGAGAAAACGTATTCGATTTCACAAGCTCATAAATTTATTTCCAACGTTTCAGGTTGATATAATCCACTCTTTCAATAAGCTTTTACCTGAATTCAGTAATGTCTTCATATTGTTTTCTTTTGCTATCAGTATTAGTTAACGTGCAGTAATTGCTTTAACTTTTTATCACAAATCGATTGCCGTAATATATAAAAACAGAATTGTTTCTTCAATAGGAAAAGGTAAAACAGATCCCGGTAAAAGAGAAAAAGGAAAATCAGCAAAGAAAAGCAAAAATCAGAACAGCTGCGAAGAGAAGATTGAAGGAGACGTGAGTGTTGGCGATTTTTTTCAGTTTACTGATTGTATTGCTTAAAGACATCGGCAATTTTAGTTGATGGTTAATGTTTTGATGGAGACTGTGCACGATTAAAGCAAGACGAGTAAGTGTAAAACAGCAACAGCTGTTGTTGTTAAGTGTTAAAATTGAGGCCCGAATACTAAATTCGTAATAGAATGATGAACAGGACAATGTAGATCGTAATAAATAACCAGAAATGGCGACCTTTTTAAGCATAAGTATAGGCATTTTAACAGCAATAGAAATGCGCGTTATGGTTAGTTGATAATTTGTAAACATTGATGGTGAATATATAATTTTACCACGTCCACGCATGCGGTTGAACAATCAGATGGATTGAAAGAAAACACTGAAATATGTATATAATACCGTGTTTTGACACATCCAGATGGGCCTTAACATCCCTTGCAACTAGAAGTACTGTTATTAGTAAAGTTGCATATGAAAATCATGTATAATTATACAGTATAAATTGAGAAGGCTGTATCTTTACCTTTAAGATAAATTCTGGTAAAATCGGATCTACGTTGCGCGAAACAAACTTTTTTTCAATGAATAATGAGTTCTTGACATCCTGGCTAATAACGTCAGATAATCGCTAGCCTCAGTGTCTGTCGAACCTTCACTAAATCACCACCGAACTGTTTAAATCCTTCTCTAGACTGTAGCGAAGATAATTCATGTTATCTTGCGTATAATTTGGAAATCGGCTTACCCAGTAAGATTTTATACGGCTCGTTTTTCTTTAAGTAACCTTACAGAGACAATCACAGCCTCACCCGTTAACTCGACAAAAATCTTCTGTTCTGTTATTAATAGGCATTACACAGTATTTCAGTTATTATTAACCATGATTTATTTGAGACATTGATGTATTCCACCCTGGACTGCAAAAAGGCAGCTTTTGATGACCTCAACTGTGACTATTTGAATGTGTCTTGAACAGCCGTATGCATACCATCGTTTGGGATTAATCAAACTTGTACTGTTTATTGGTGTAAATATTGAGTTGCGCTCAACCCGGGGCTAGGCGGCGTGGGCAGTAATATGCAATCCCATTACTGCCCATGAACAGGCTCAATCAAACCGAGCCTGCAGTATTTTCATATTTGTCGTGTTCGGTGGCTTTCAAACTTCACTTTTCATCTATTTGAAAAGATAACTGCCTATTAAACTATTGTGTGTTTTCTTGTTATTGGCGATCAAATCTTTAATTCATCTATATATCGTTTTAATTATATCTTTTCAACCAGAAAAATTACTTTCCTCATCTTTTGGGTGGATCAAAATTGTACTCTTTTACTGGCGTTGCGCTCAACCCGGGGCTAGGCAGCGGGAGTAATATGCATTTCCATTACTGCCCATGAACAGCATGCGATATTTTCAAATTTGTCGTGTCCAATGCGTGGCTTTCAAAGTTCTTTGTTCATCTATTTCAGGCTTGTGGACGAGACGATGATAAAGTCTGCACACAGGTCGATCCAGAATGCGATGAATCTGTTGAGGAGTGTCGACTTGTCTGCGTTCCTCCTCAAGCATGACGGCTTAATTGACATACCTTATGAAGTGCTTTATATTTTATGAGCGGTGTGCCTCAGCCGACAACAAAATCAACAACAACGTTTCTTAATTTTGTGTCATTATACTAAGGAAATTTTAGTTTAGATTCTTTCTGTAACTAAGAAATATATTACTACCATCTCATAAGTATTCATAGTATTTAAAAGATTTTATAAGCACTCGAAATGTTCGGATATGTCACAGTCAAATTCGAATAATAAAACTCAAAAATATTTTACTGTTTTAGTAATATTTGGTATCCAGTGAAATTACTGAAGTTGTTACTGTGAAGTTCCATCTTATTTCCAAAGAAGCCCAGAGAATAGGTTTGTTCTCGGAGTTTATGGTTAGTTAATGATCATGCACTCAGTTTAAAGTGAACTCGATCACATACCCCCTCGCTCAGTGAACCAAAATAAGATAAGAGCGTTAAATGCATTCACATAATTATCATGATGAATAGACTGTACTAGATAAGCGTAAACAAGAGGAAAGCGCAAAGTTAAGTAATTTATTGTTTGAGTTATACAAGTGCTCTCCCTTTCAGCTAATGACTGAAGTATTAGTTATATCCAGACAAATAACTTAAAAATAATAATAAAGGCAATTAATGTTTTCTCAAACATATAAAAATTTAGTATAGCACACATACTGTCAATGTATAGAGATTTTTAAACAGTAAGAGCTACTTATCGAAAATCAAAATATTAGAAGCATAAGTCAACACATTTGTGTTGATGAAAATAATAATAATAATAATAATAATAATAATAATAATAATATCTAGTCCGGTGAAATAATGTTTCATTAAACTGGAAAAATAAGAAAATAATTAATTATCCTGTAAACAAGGATAAAATATAAGGAAATGGTTACAATTGAAGGGAAATTGTTCAAGAATTTAATTTTACCAATCAGACCAAAATATTTAGATGCGTGTGGGAATTAGTCATCCTTGCATTAGTTTTAAGCGAAGTACCGACACTACTGCTCTGGAGGGAAGTAGGTTCTTTAGTTCTGTAGTGATCTTGCTAACTGACACAAAATGTTAGGATTCCCTGATTTCTTTAATAGATGACGCTTTTATAAATTATCAATCGATCGCCAGTTTCGCAGTTCGTTAACTTGCCTGCAATGCGAAGTTTTTCACGAGTACTAGCTCTTTTAGAATTGGAGTTCTAGTGATAAGACCATCATCCACAGAAAGAGGAATATCTTGAATACGAATTCTCACAGTATTTTCACCATCGAGGCGTAGCGGATTGGTATTTAGGAAATTCAAAATTTTTCCCCGTATTGTGACTCCTTGAGCGAGCAGAGTAACTTTGTCTTCTAAATTATCAAGGTAGATTCTCCACATACCCCGAACCCGTTGTAAGCCTGATATGTGTGAGTTATCGATCAAGTTTCCCATACCTGTATAAAGTTATTCATGTTTCAGCCATTGTGATGGAAGCGGTTTGGCTTCCCCAAATAGAGAGCTTTCTTTCAAAAAGACAAGCGGGACGCCATCTTGAATGGTTGAAGACATACTGTCACTTACTTTTTGTCGGTTTTCATTATCAAGTCCACTGTTTTTTTCATTATTTTAAACTATTAATTCACTATGAATATTCACAAATCACATACATGTATACATCTTATTACGATCCAAAAATAAATACAGTATTTGAGAATTTCTACGACATGAAAACAACACTGCCTTAGCTTATGTCGCTTACGTCCCATCTAACAAATAATGTACACGTTACATGGGCTTTCAAACAAAAACATATTGCACTTATGCTAACAAAGGCACGAATTCTACAGTCTAATATCTGCTAGCAGGCTAGCATTCGCGGCTCACCAACCGGTATCAGAAAAAGACCTAGGAATGTCATGATGAACCTTTGACCCCCAACCTCGTATTTGGAGAACTTAACCACTCTGCCACAGAGACAGTATAAAGATTTTTATATACAGTTTATGTGAAAAAGAGTGATAACAATCGAGGATGTAAGTCAATAACTCAAACCTTTGCATCAAGTTTAAGAGTTTTCACTTAAATCGCTATAAACTAACCCGAGTTTTCATATACGTATTGACCTTTTAAATTAATAATATTGCAAAAATGTATTATTCGTATGGAAACCCCATTACACAATTTCATAAATGTTTTATTGTTAAAGTCATGTTATAGAATTAATTAAAGTCGTAATAAAATTATCAATGCACATCGTTTATTATCCTTATCATGAAAGGCTCTTTCCAAAATGTCTAAAACACTATTTGTTTTTCTGTTATTTAACATATAGATTGAAAGCATATTTGACAAACTTCAAAATATAAAAGAAAATAAAACCTTTATCGCTTGTAATGAACATAGGGCATTTTCTGGACGAATAATGGGTCATAACTTATAAATACTATTTAACTATTACGTGATGACCTTTACAACGTACAACGGCGTGGGCAGTAATAAGCACTTCCATTACTGCCCATGAACAATCAAACCGAGTCTGCAATATTTTCATATTTTTCGTGGTCGAGGGTCTTCAAAGTTCCCTTTTACGGCGTTATTCGGCGTTAGCTGTCTAAGCTCACTTTTGACCTAGTTTTTCGACCAATGAAATGTTGTAAATAATACTCGTATACTATTATTATGCAGCGGGAAAATAAAATAAACTATTTCGATTGGTAGCTATTACACCAGAGAGGCATCTAGCAGGATGGAGAGGTATCTAGTGGGATTTTTATTATTATGCAGCGAGAAAATCAAATAGATTATTTCGATTGGTTGTTAGTGGGTGTTGTTTACGATTACCGTAACGATTTTTATATTTTGTGCAAGTATTTACCTAGCTCTTACATGTTCGAGCATTTTCGTTTTTAAAAGCGATCATTGTATTGGAGAAAAATATATTTACGATTTAAATATCTGGTTAAGTCAATATTGGTGGCTTAAATACAATTTTATATGGAATATTCTTGGATTTCAGGTAAACACTGGCGTACAATACACAGTGCAAAACGAAAGAGAAGTGCAGATATTTCTAGTTCTTACTGGTTCCTTTCTACTTCCTTTGATACTGATTGATAATTTCAAGTCTGAGATTCAACTTCTCTCTAGTGTAGTGGCTAACACTCTCGCCTCGCAAGCGGAGGCCCCTGGTTCAATAATCAGGTGGGACTCTTTTTTTAAAGTTAACTTACGTAAACGTTGGTAGATTTAGCTCTTGTAACAGGCTGTTATTATTTATATTTATTAAATTTCAAGAACATTTATTCATCTTGAGTTCTAACTCTACAAGAGGTATTTCATTGAAACTGAATAAATGTAGATCAAGACCTAATGTAAGGCATTGCTTCTTTCATCGACATTATCACCGTATGAAATTGTTGCAACAGCTTCAACATTTGTTTTGAAAGACACTTTCAATGAATTTATGAGTTGTCATGATTCGGTCGGTTAATCTCTAGGTCATACTAAGAAGGCAGGGAGGGTTCGTCAACAGCTATAACAAGTAAAATAAAATAACTAAACTGTGTCTGCTTCGCCTCTCTATATTTCTTTCTTTCTTATATACATGCATTTATAAATCTTTTCCATCACTGCCGTTTATCTTTTTTAAAGATATGTCTTGTTCATCTATACCTATATTGACCCAAAAGAATAATGGGTCCAGCCTCAAATAGACGTTTACAGCGAATGTTGAGTACCATGTGGCCCGGCTTCATATATAGGTTGTTAGCGAACGTTAAGTACCAGCTCAAGCTATATATAAATAGATAGATCTATAAATAGTGTATAAATATATATAGAGTATACATATAGATCGATGAGTTGGTGTTTTCTTTTAATCAAAATATATACGAATTGAAAGTTTATTGTTGTAAGCAGTTAAAGAAAGCGTGAACATGTAGTAAAGGACATTGTTCAGATAGTTATTCTTGGCAATGTTTGTGTTTTGTTTACAAATATTGGCGATCACGTTACTTGATTTTGGCGCGTGAATGTGACCAATATATGGTGTTTTTTTGTTTACAAATGTTTCTCATGTTGAAATATACGGTTCTAGTGGGTTTCTGTTTAACAAGAAGGTGATGTCATGTCTATAAAGTAAATATTGATTGTATAAAGATTTTTGTAGGTCTTTTTCTGTTGTTCAGAATAATTTGGTTTTAGGTGGTATTGCAGTGTGACTCACCCCCCGCCCACCCTCCCCTGGTTTGCGGGATCAAGATGCTGTGTCTGAATATAGATAGTTAGTATATCCTAAAAGTACCAAAAAATTTACCATGTATGTGGTAGGACAATTTTGAAAGGTAGTGTTGAGTTTATATAGAGCAAATTTATTGTAATGTTGTTAGTGCTATGATAATTTTAACTTCCTGGCAACTCCTTCCTAAATTTGGTGTAACTGTCCACAGTGCAAGGCCTAACATTATCTTCACCTGCTGCTGATACCGGGAAAACGATATTACAAGAAGGAATGGCTTACATAGCTCTTAGTAGAGTATCTACCTAAAAGTCTATGAAAATCTACAATGACAATAATGAAAAATCAGTTACATTTACGAAATTTTGAGTGCTCATAACGATCCACTACACTCCTCCTTGTTCGACCATGGATTAAAAAGAAAATTGTCAAACTAAACAAAATTAACATTCATTTGAGCGAAATTTCGTTGAAAAGCATTTTGCCGTTGAAATTTTGATACTTTTATTTTTTATCGATAAAGATGCAAGGAGTGTAGTCAATCCTTAAAAATCCTTAAAATGTGAGAAATTACTTTGTATCCTAAAATCAATACAGATCAATGCATATAGTTCTGGCAATTCTTCATCATAATGCATGTTATCATAACAATCATCTCTTCCACTCTTTTCCAGCTAGTTATCATTGTATGTAAATGGAAAACTGTTCAATTCGTTTATTTTCAAATCATTCACTACATTACTGCATTTGTAAATGTTCAGTTAACAAATTTCAACATGAACCCCAGGCCATACCTCACTCCTTGTATACAACGCGTTCCACAACTACATGTAATACACACGCACATCCTTCAATGTTCAATAGCCATTGCCAATAAAAGACAACAATATATTATCAGTTAAATCTTTCTTTGTTTAAAAACAATCCATCACCTGCATGAACTCTTACACCCAACATCTTCTTTTAAATGTCGTCCACATATAACACATCTGTGTTATACCTTTTCTTGTTACAAATGGTTCTTATAATGATAGAACTTTATGGACCTATCAAGACCTTAGCGAGGCGCTTACATTGGAACTGACCGTTCCAAGGTGTAACCCTCGGGTTCACATTTTTTGTTAATTGTTTGTGGTGTCTTTTTTGAAACTGATCATTTTATTAACCATGCTCTCTCTCTCTCTCTCTCTCTCTCTCTCTCTCTCTCTCTCTCTCTCTCTCTCTCTCTCTCTCTCTCTGTCTCTTTCTCTCTCTTCTAGGTTGGTGCACCCTAGAACCTGGTTTGAACCCCCAGTGGCAATTTGATTTGCCACTGACCGTTCCAAGGCGGTAAGCCCTCGGATTCTCTTTTTTTTGTTAATTGTTAGTGGTGTCTCTTTTGAAACTGATCATTTTATTAACCATGCTCTCTCCGTCTCTTCTTCTTGACTGTGTGGGGAGGCTGTTTTTTTCTGAATGTGGCGATTCCTGATATGCATATTTCACCTTTTTTCTTCTTCTTCTTCTTCTTCTTCTTCTTCTTCTTATTCTTATTCTTCTTCTTCTTGACTGTGTCTGGAAGGTGTTTTTTTCTGAAAGTGGCAATAAATTTATTGTTCGATTTTGTCCTAACATGATAAGATGGCGCTGTGATGTCCTGGCCCAAAGATCATAACACAAAATCAAGATACCTGTCTAATATCTCAAGCATCAGACTTGCCGTTCGCCATTTCAACCAATCAAAAGCTTTGCTTGAGATTTGCGACTAGCCTCCAATCTCAGTTTTATTATCCTGGGCCCTTATTAATAATAAAGATTGTCTTTGTATCTGTAACAGTCGTTGGTTTACTTTAGTATCTTTAAAATCCGCATAAATGGCCACTTCCTGAGGACACTTTCGCACACATCCTAAAAGTAGAGAGAAAAAGAGAGCATTGTTAAAAAAATGGTAAATTGCAAAATAGACACTACAAACAAGAAGCAAAAAAATGAGAAACCAAGTGGTTTCCTCCAAAAAACAAATTTCGCTTTGAAGACGAAACAATTTAGATATGGCCCACACAGCATATCATTATTCAAAGAAAATTTTCTATGTTATTCAAGCTTCAGGTTCCAAGTTTAAAGAAATGGATGATAATCGCTATGAAGATCATATTTGTGGCTAATTTGCTTACGTGTTACTTTAGGTTTTTGGTGTTTTACAACTGTATACAATGCAGTAGGCCAGATAAAATCATTCAATTAGGTATGACAAACGTATCAGATATACATTTCCTCTTTTTATTGGTTACGGAAAATCTGCATCTTGTTTACCATTACGAATTTATGTTTGGATATGCAGTATGCCCTGCTTCTAAAATGGCATATCTTAGTTTTAAATGTCACACAGAAGTGCAAAAACAGTGCGCCGGTTTCAAGGTGTCTGATCTCTGTTAATTGATAGATGACCTATACTTTACTTGCTGGAAATGGGCAGAACAAACACTTAATCAAAAAGCATATACGTTAGCCCCTTATCAAATGGTACCAGCTATGACTGCCAGCCTTCGGAAATATGTCGTGTTTACCATTATGTATATAGGGAACAGTATGTATAGGTCTTATGCCTATAAGAAGTAATAGCGGAGGGCAGTATACGATTAATTAATATTTCTGCAATATCGCAATACTATTTGTCATCAAAAATGAGTGTTGAACAATGTTGAGCAGATTTCAGGGTCAAAAATAAAAAAATATGGATTACTTGACGGGGTTTTAATGATTGTTGGGATCAATTTAACAATTTATGGCTTTAAAATGCCACACTAAATACCTTTTATGCTAAATTATGTACATAGAGGCTCAAAAACAATATTTTAAATAATTGAGATATTTACTTTTTTTAATTATGATGTTCGTGTTGGGTTTGATAAAATAGATAGTATCGAAACATCCCAGACCCAGATGATTGAGCTGTAGAACCATGTTTTTCTTAATGTCTGCAAAACAAATCGAATTTGATGTGTATATATTAGGGATGGGCACGAGTACCCGAGTACTCGGGTACTCGATTAATGTTCGAGTACCCGAGTAGTTCAACAAGTAATCGGGTACTCGATACAAAATATAATAAAAAAAACAAAATTTTATGACAGTCCTCTATATTGAATCTTAAAAATCGCCGACTGACAGTTGATTGTAAACACCTGGCACCTGGTATCCAATAAACAAAATGACAGTTAGGGGTACAAATATCCGATAATTGGCGCCTAATTGACGCTTTTGTTTGATGCCGTAGATACACCAGTGACACAAACAATTCGCAATCATGAAAATTAGCACCTGAATGTTTTAAGTACAACGTGTCTCTTGTCGGTGATTTATTTGATTTTGTTTTTCGAGTAATTATATTCAAATGCGATTGTTGATTGGAAGTTTGCAAAACTGAAATCAAATCTGATTGGAGAAAAATGCTGTCAGTTGATGTTAAGTAATATAGTAAATATACGCTTTTTCATGATGTGCAAATTTTACGGTGATGTTCTAGTTTGTGACATGTGTTTATTTATGATTGTATTGATAAATGTTTTCAAAAAGTTGATACTCGAAATGTATTGAATAATTGTCATTAAAGTGTGATTGTTTCCTGTAAATGTGTTGTTTATCTTCTTGAGTAATCGATTATGACAGGCAGTCTGGAATGTTCATACCCGGTACGATCGTAAGAAGCTGATATTTCCTCCTACGTTAGAGAAAGGTTTCGAGTACCCGAGTACTCGATCGGAACAAGATCCGAGTACCCGAGTACCGATTTTGCTACTCGTTCCCATCCCTAGTATATATATAAGTAAGCTAGTGAAGGAAAACGCTTACAATGACATTTCGTCGCCTTATTATTACAATGTTCTAAGTGATATTTTTCGAAAAATGAGATTTTTATACCGTTGTAATCGTGGAAAAAAGACCTATCTGAATATGGTTTCAGAATTGGTTGATTCACTTTAGTTTTTAAAATTCCCAATCACACAATGTTCTATCTTGCGGTTTATTCACACTCGTGTAAGGATTACACTGTTCTAAGTAACTGTAAAAAAGTAAGTTAGAACATTGTAATAATAAGGCGACGAGTTACTTGCGGAGAAAATAATGGTTAGTACTGGTTAGTCCAAGAACACTGGTTAGGTTAAACCGAAAGTAGAGAATTTTTAAAAAGTTAAAGATAAAGACTAAACACAAACTCATGTAATTAATAGACTTCATCAAAACACACACGCTGCTGTTTTTCTGAGCAAATTCGGTGGAATATGAAGGTTTTAGAGAAATCTGAAACTTTGAAGACGATTTTCTCCAAACTGTAAAAAAGTAAGTTAGAACATTGTAATAATAAGGCGACGATTTGTTACCTTTCTTTAGCCATTACTTCGGGCTTACACTTGGTATAGCATACAACATGTTGATGTACAGCCGAGAGAAAATCCATTCTCAATAAAGTCAGATCTAACAAAATGTTTGATCTAATGACGGCCCGCAAAACCCACATATTAGCTATAGTTGTTTTTCTCGTTATCTAATGTTAAAACAGTCAATTCATAACGCTATCCGCAAAGGTCGAAAAATGTGTAAATGAACGCAGAAACTCCAATCTTCAGTAAAATATGTTTTATGCTGCTTACAAGATATACAATACAACGTTCATGATAAAAGTCTTTAAAAGCTGGGTGAAAATTTTGCAAAAAGCAAAAAAGACAAGTCTTCACATTCAAAGTCATCTCCCCTTTTCATGATCGCAGTGGTTGTGTCGAAAAAATGAAACTGCATGCTCCAACAGACTGATAGGTTAAAAACGGATCTACGTTTTTCTCGAAACAAACTTTACCAATAACTGGTGAGCCAACGTCAGACATCCTAGCTTTGATTACATCAGATAATCGCTATCCTCGGTGTTTGTCGAACATTCACGAAATTCACGAAATCACCAACGCACAGTTAAAACCCGTCTCTAGACTATAGCGAAGATAATTCATTTTATCTCGCATATCATTTGGAAAAACTGAGCTGTTAATTGGAGTAAAAATTGAGTTCAAGCGCTCAGCCCGGAGCTAGACGGCGTGGGTATTATTATGCATTTTCATAACTGCTCATGAACAGGCCTAATCAAATCGAGCCAGCAATAATTTCATATTTGTCGTGTTCCCTGGCTTTCAAAGTTCTTTGTCCATCTATTTCAGGATTGTGGATCACACGATGCTAAAATCTGTCGACTTGTCTGCGCTCATCCTCAACCTGAAGATGATCCCATCCCATAACTATTTATATCAGAATTGAGTAACTACCTTTAACGGATATACCTAATGAAGTGTAATATATATTATATAAGTGGTTTGCCTCAGCCAAAAAAAATCAACAAAAATATAAATGAAACAAGAAGTGTTCCTGTTAACACGACTGACCAATGAGATGTGTCGTTTCCTATTAACTGAGTCAATTGTGTCACATCCTAAAATGTTCTTAGCGAGTTTTCTGTTATACGAGATATTATACCTTTCTCCACCTTTCTCTGCTTTGGCAACAAACAGACGTTTCTTCTTTTTTTGATTAAGGTTATACTCGTATATGTCAAGATTCTCTCGGTATTTAAGAAATGTATTACTACCAATATAATACGTATGCATAATATTTCAAAGAATTTAAAGCACTCGTTATGTTTGGATATATGTCATATTTAATTCGAATAATGAAGAAGAAGAAGAAGTTTATTATGCAAATAAATCTGACAAGATCCATAGCATAGCAGAATTAACAACAAAACATGTATAATAACTTACTGGTACAGCAAGATGATATATGGTATAATAATTGTAAATGTTATTATGCAATTATACAATAATTAAACAACTATATGACACTTAATTATAATGCAAGAAATAAATAGTATTTCATTAAGACAATAATTAATATTCTTTTATTTACTTTAAGCAGATTTTTCATGCGGGAGAGACTGCGTATTAGGAAAAAACACACTAGCCAGTTACTAATCTGCGTCTAATCTCAAAGCCTTAAAAGTAAAAGTGGCAAGGTTTTTTATTTCGACATGATTTACGCTGTTCATCATTTGTATAAATTTGACGAAACTTGGATAACGCAGATAGTAATTGTTTATTTTTTTCTAATATCTTTATAATTTTTACATTCAATAACAAAATGATACTCGTCTTCTAAAACCCCGCATTTGATACATTCACGTTCAATATAAAAAAGGTGAAATATGCATATCAGGAATCGCCACATTCAGAAAAAACAGCCTCCCCACACAGTCAAGAAGAAAAGAGGGGGAGAGAGCATGGTTAACAAAATGATCAGTTTCAAAAAAGACACCACTAACAATAAACAAAAATGAGAACCCGAGGGGTTACCGCCTTGGAACGGTCAGTGGCAAATCAAATTGCCACTGGGGGTTTAAACCAGGTTCTAGGGTGCACCAACCTCACACTTGCCCCAACAGGTTCTCATATCACAAAACAAGTAGAAGTTTTCTTGGTGAAAAAACTCCAACCCACTTATCGGCTTAACAATGTTGCATGCAAAATCACACAAACATAAAAAACATAAGAAGTTAAGAGCATTGCAAAGCCGAAGGGGCGGGTACTCAATGAACTTACCGAGACCAGAGCTCCTGGAGTAAAATCAGCAAGAACAGGATGAGAGGGATAAAGAAACAAATCGAGCTTCTAGGTTCTTTTAAGAAAAGATTTCCCCATTAACCTTCATAAACTCTTAAATCCCTGCCACCGTCGTGCAACCAAAGAGGTAAGCATAATGATCAACTGTAGAAGGGTTAATCACCAGGCCTGCAGAGCGCTGTAAAATATCATGTTGGTAACCTTTCTTTTTAAATTTACAGATGGTTTTTACGAATAACCGGGAGAAATTAACACTGCCTTTTATCTTTTTAAGTTTATAAATTAAATCTCCATAAAAAAGTGGCTGTGAAATACCTTGTTGCAAAAGTGATTTTAAACTGCATCTGTATTTATGAATTGAATCTGGGTATCGGCGATAAAACTTGCAAAAGGTTTTCCTTAATTTGTGATACCGATAACCTTGTTTTAAAAGTTTTTCTGTAATGCAAAGATTACGTTCATTGAAATCATTAACATCGTTGCAAGCTCTTGAAAAGCGAACAAGCTGTGAGATATAAACCCCATAAGATGTTGCACGGGGAACATCGCCGTCTAAAAACGCTTTATTAAGTTGTAGTTCTTTAGGATAAATCTTATTAACCAGTGATGGAAAATGGTTATTGTCTATATTTAATAAATCATCAAGGTATCTCGATGTGTTGTTAAAAGCTGTAATTATATCATCTTTTATGTTCAGTAGAAAGAGATAACATAAAGTCTCTTTCATAACAGTATAAAAACAGATCAGCAACAAGGGGTGCACAATTAGTACCCATTGGAATGTCTATTACTTGTTTATAAATAGAGGTACCGAATCTAACATAAATATTATCCGGTAAGAAAGTTAGCGACTCTATTAGGTCTTGACAAGTCCATAAGGTATAATTATCATAAGAACCATCTGTAAAAATGCCCTATGTTCATTACAAGCGATGAAGGTTTTATTTTCTCTAGCAAACGTTTTTTCAATGAAACTGTTTAGTTTGTCTCTTATTAAATTATGAAGGAGCGAAGTGTATAATGTTGAGAAATAATAAGTAGACAAACAGAACACCCGAAAATTATTTGATTTAAGCTTTTTCAAAACGTCATTTGAATTTATAATCGACCAAAATAAAATTTTGCCAGAAGTTTCAAAAACCTTATCAAAATACCTAATTACATGTTCTTTTATAGCTGTAAGACAAGATGTTAAGAGCACGGATAATTTAGTAGTAGTGCAAGAACTAGAGTTAGCAATAAATCTTGCTTTGTACGGTATTTTATGCATTTTAGGCAACCAATACATAGTAGGTACTTTGTCTTGTTTCTGCTCAATACTGATTCTAAATTTTGTAATTTGTAGAGTGTGTGCAGTAACAATATCACTCTCAGATGAAGAAGTCAGTATATAAGCATTAGTGCTGTTCAGTTCTTCAGTTTGAATACTAATATAATGTATTCGCCACACTAAAATTACATTATTAGAAGCCTTATCAGCAGGTGTTAAAACAAATCTGTTATGAAAGTCTCCTCTCTTCTTCTTGACTGTGGGGAGGCTGTTTTTTCTGAATGTGGCGATTCCTGATATGCATATTTCACCTTTTTTTGAATTCCTTTTTTCAAATGACGAAAGTTAAAACGAGGTCGAGGTGGTAATAAAGCAAAGTTTCTTTCATAAAATGATATACGAGTGTCAATTATTTTGAATATGCGTTTTTTCCAGTTAGAAAGAGCATTAGGCTCGGCATGTTCTCTTTTGCACCATTTATTGCAAAATAAGTTTAAAGACTCAGCAATTTCTGCAAGGCATGCATTAAAATCATGTTTGGATGATATTCTATATTTGGGACCTTTAGAAATTAAATTACGAATTCTCGAGTCTTTGATTAAATTAAGATCACCGGTAACAATATGACCGGCAGGCTTATAGCAATATTTAGAAGTTAAACACTCTCAAGATTTTGGTGTATTTTCAATGATCTGTAAATCCGAGGTAATTTAATTGTAATTAAAATTGTATTTCTAGTTGGTTTGTTGTATTTATAACAAACCATAGGCGATTCAGTATTCTTAAAATAAATAGGAACAGCCGATTGAACTGTTTTATCTTTAAATATACTAGGAAGGTCAATAAAATCTATTCCTTTATTTAAAAAAGAAATTTTATGGAAATGTCTTTGATGGTCAGATTCCAAGTCAATGTGCGGCCTGAGATTATAAGGAACACTTTCCGGTCTATGCCACTTTCCGATTTCCACAGCTAACCTGTGTGAAGACAAACGTAATCTAGATAATGCGTTCCTGTATTTCTTTATATTCACTAAGTTGAGGTACTCTCTATAATTAAAACTGAAAATGGTTTTGTAAAACATTGACCTGGATGAATCATGTATAGTTGCATTCAAGTTTTGTGAAAAATTATCAATAATAAAACTAAAACAAATTTACTGTTTTAATAATAGTTTGGTATCCAGTTATATTATTTAGGTTGTTACTGTGAAGTTCCATCTTATTATTTCCACAGACGCTCAGTGAATAGGTTTGTTCTTGGGGTTTAGGGTTAATTATCTTGCACCTAGATTAAATTTAACTCGCTCACATACACTCTCACTCACTGAACCAAAACTATATAATAAGACCGTTAAATACATACTCATATCGTAGTGAGTAGATTGCACAAGAAAAGCATAAAATACACGAGAAAGCGAACGCTTTTAGTAATTTTTGTCTGGGTTAAAAATCCCTCCCTTTCAGCAAAAATGTCTCTGAAGTATTAGTTGTTTCCAGACAACTAACTTGAAAGTAAAAAATAATTGTTAACTGTTTTTTGCAAACATATACACATTTAGTCTGGCACACAAACTGTCAGTGTATACAGATTTTGTATCAGTAAGAGCTACTTATCGTCAAAATATTAGTAGCATAAATCAACACAGGGGTGTTAAAGTTATAATAACATCCAGTCGGGTTAACTATTGTCCCATTCACTCAACTTAAACAGAATTAATTAGAAAGTAATTAATTATCCTGTAAACAAGGATAACTTATAAGTATATTGAAAAGAAAACTATAAAAAAGCTTAATTCTACCAATCACACCTTAAGTAGAAAATGTGTAGATGACTGTGGGATTAAGTCAATCTTGGATCGGTTGGAAGCGGAGTACCCACACTGCTCTGGAGGGAAGTAAGGGCAAGGTTCTGTGAAGACCTTTACTTTAATCCCTTAAAGTCGCTGCTTTTGTTGTCTCAGTGATCTCCGCTGAGAGGAGGTGGTGTATACGAGGCTGGCTCAATCTCTTTCTCAACAGAGGCTGATTCAGATCATGTGTCGGATCTGGGTGTAACCTTTTGGGAAAACTGTTTTTGGAACTCACAGTGGATGTTGTAGAAGTTAGTAGCGAATTCGTTAATCAAATAGAAGGCACTCACACAGTCGTCATCATGTGGCGTCGCTGTTCTATTCCCAGTATGAGAAAATCAACACGTGAATGTCGATATTCTACATTTCTAACACAACATTAACATCCGAGTCCCATTTGTTTGCGACTAGCTTGTGAATACAATGTAACCAAACTATTTCGGCTTATATCCGATCTCCAACTTCGAGTCTTGAATACATTCAATAAAATGCTTCAAAGTTATAAAAATTAGAGCGAGGCTTATATCGGAACATAAGTAGATAAGGAAATTTCATACTCCCTATCCACTTGGTTTAAATGATAATATTTATAAAGAAGGCAACATTTATAAGAACTTACTACTTTGAATTGCAAGCCTTGCTCAATGTTACACTCGGCATGTTCTCAGACCACAATCGAATTGGAATCCGATCATCAAAGACATTTCCTGAATCGATTAAACCTTATTATTTCAAGAATACCGAAGCACCCGTCGTTTGTTTAAAATACAACAAGCCAACTACAAGGTCAGCTTCTCGGACCTTAATTTAGCAAATCTACGGCCCCCGACTTTTTTGATCCAGGGAAGGACTTTTAATGGTTTTTCAGGTAATATTTTTGACAGTCAAGCTCAATATAATCATTTATAGCGAAACGTATGTGTTTTATGCTTAATTTAATATGCTGAATGTCACAGTGATATGTTTATATTAAACGAATGCCATATTTGAGAAACATCGATAAGCTTTTATAAAGAGAAAAAAGTAATATATGCTTATAAGGAATCGCCACACTCACAAAACACAGCCTCCCTACGCAGCGAAAAAGAAGAGAGGAAGAGAGAGAGAGAGAGAGAGAGAGAGAGAGAGAGGGGAAGAGCATGTGTTTTAATAAGTATGTCAATTCAAATAGGACGCAACAAACAATTAACGAAGAAGAGAACTTTTGGGGATACCGCCTTGGAACGGTCAGTGGCAAAACAAATTTCCACTGAGGGTTTAAACCAGGTTCTAGGGTGCACCAACCTCACACTTGCCCCAACAGGTTCTCGTATCACAAAACAAGTACAAGTTGTCTTGGTGAAATAACTCCAACCCACCCGTCGGCTGAACAATGTTGCTTGCAAAAGCACACAAACATATAAAACGTAAGAAGGTAAAAGCATTGTCAAGCCAAAGGGTAGGTACTCAATGATCTTACCGAGACCAGAGCTCCTGGAGTAAAATCAACAAGAACACGATGACATGGATAAAAGAAATGAATCGAGCTTCTAGGTTCTTTTAAGAAAAAAAATCCCCATAAACCCTCTTAAACTCATAAACCCCTGCCACCGTCGTGCAACAAAAGAGGTAAGCATAATGATCAACTGTAGATGGGTTAATCACCAGGCCTGCAGAGCGCTGTAAAATATCATGTTGGTAACCTTTCTTTTTAAATTTTCACATGATTTTACGAATAAAAGTTTTTTCTGTATCGCACAGATTACGTTCATTGAAATCATTCACATCTTGCAAGCTCTTGAAAAGCGAACAGGCTGTGAGATATAAACCCCGTAAGATGTTGCACGAGGAACTTCGCCGTCTAAAAACGGAAAATTTACTATTATATTAAAATTAAAGTCATCTCTTTTATCATATATTTTAGTAGTGACGTAACCATTTTCAATGGACAGATTTAGATCAAGAAAGTTTGCTTGCTTTTTGAAGTGTCCGCTTTATTAAGATGTAGTTCTTTAGGATAAATCTTATTAACCAGTGATGGAAAATGGTTATTATCTATATTTGGAAAATGGTTATTATCTTTATTTAATAAATCATCAAAGTACCTCGAGGTATTATTAAAAGCTGTAATAATATAATCTTGATGTTCGGTAGAAAGAGATAACCTAAAGTCTCTTTCATAACAGTATAAAAACAGATCAGCAATAAGGGGTGCACAATTAGTACCCATTGGAATGCCTATTTCTTGTTTATAAATAGAGGTACCAAATCTCCAATAAATATTATGCAATAAAAATGTGAGCGCCTGCACAAGGTCTTGACAGGACCATTAGCAATCGCTCACAAAACACAGCCTCCCACGCAGCAAAAATAGATGAGAGGAAGAGAGAGCATGTTTGTTATAAGGATGTCGATTCAAATAAGATGCCACAAACAATTCAAATTACTTATTAAAGAGGCTTAAAAATGTGAAATATGCAAATAAGCAATCGTTCTCAAAACACAGCCTCCCCACGCAGCGAGGCGCTAACATTTTTATTGCCTTGGAACGGTCAGTGGCAAAACAAATTGTCACTGGGTTTTTAAACCAGGTTCTAGGGTGCACCAACGTCACACATGCCCCAACAGGTTCTCGTATGAACAAACAACCACCAGTTGTCTTGGTGAAAAAACACTAACCCACCCATCAGCTCGACAATGTTGCATGCAAACACACAAAAATAATCAATCATAAGAAGCTTAGGCCTATAGCATTTTAAACCAAAAAGGCGGGCACTCAATGATCTTATGGAGACCAGAGAACCTGCAGTCAAATAAGCAAGAATAGGATGACAGATATAAAATAAACAAATCTTGCTTCTAAGTTAAAAAGAATTTCATAACAGATTGTATTAAAACAATCTGTTAAGGTTTCTTATAATGTAATTGTAGTGTGACTGATACACTATATTAACATTCAAACTAAAGAGCTTAATAGCACTAATGCTTATACACTGACTTCTTTATCTGAGAGAAAGATACTGCTATTGCATACACTTTAAATATTGCAAAAACCTGAAAACAGTGTTGAACCGATTCAAGACAACAACGAATGTTTTTGTTGCTTAACATGAACAATTCAAGTGACGCTTGAAAGAAGCTTAAATACAATGATTTTCAGGCGTTCTGTTTGTCTACTTCTGATTTTTCCACTTTGTACACTTCACTCCTAATATTTGTTTGAGAGACGAGCTAACAATACTCATTGAAAAAAATGTTTGCTTGAGAAATTAAAATCGTGATCGCCAGTAATGAACAAAGAGCATTTTTACAGATGCTTCTTCTGATAATTATATTAATGGATCTGTCAAGACATTACCGAGGCGCTCATTTTTTTATTAGATAGTATTAATGTGAGATTTGGTACCTCTGTTTATAAACAAATAATAGGCATTTCAAAGGGTACACATTGTTGCTGATCTGTTTTTATACTGTTATGGAAGAGATTGTAGGTTATCTCTTTCTACCGAACATCAATATTACATAATTACAGCCTTTAACATCACTTCAAGGTACCTCGATTATTTGCAGAATATTAATAATAATATTTGACATCTATGGCTTATAAAATATATCCTAATGAACTCCAGCCTAATAAAGCAAACACCTCTGATAAGCGAGCACACTTTATTGATCTTAATCTTTCTATTGGAAATCTTAGAATATTTATCCTGCATATCACAGACAACGCCAAAGTAATGTTAAAACAGGGTTTTTGCAAACACAGTTTCGTTTTTGATGGTTTGAAACAAGGATAGGCAAGATGTAAGATCGTTCACGTCAGCAATATTGCGACAATTTCGAAAAAAATAACCAGTGCACATAATTTATTTTAGAGTTAATTATTTCGATTCAGTGCAGAGCAGACGACAATCAATATCAATACAATCGTGATCTTTCTGACAGAGTTTAGAATCGTCTTCTCCACACACCTGAAAGGCAAATTAACTAGTTTTAGTGATAGAAACCGGATTAATTTTGTCCCAATCGATTATCGGTTCAACCGGATGGGACAAAATCGATAACGTTCTGATTAATAATCGCCTGAACAAGGAAACAGAGAAATAACATTATTCACTTGAACATAAAGGTACTTTTCCACACAGTTTTAAAGTAATTCCAATAGAAATCTAAGCGACAATCTACAGTACACTACAGTGTCAGACAAAACATGAACAACAATTAAAAAAAACTAACCTTACAAGTAACAACAAACTTAGTGTTTAGGTTAGCTATGATAAATAAATTAACAATGCTCTTCTACCATATGCATAAAACCTATACTTATTCAAATGCCCTTTCTTGTTATTTGTTATTTGTTGTAATCTGCTTGCCATATTACTTACCACATTTACTGTCCGTTGTGATTAAATTTATTTACATTTCATTGCATTTGCATAGATTTCACAATATAATTATGCATCCGAATTATTCGTTTTACGAAATTGTGTACAGTAACCATTGTTTTCGTGTGTACGTTCTTCAATATAAGCTGCAGATAGCCGTATTGAGCTGAAAATTTCCATTTATATCATTTCAGAATTATAAAAAATACATTTAATTTGGTTTCTTCCTGGATTTGAAAACAATTCTTCATCATTTGAGTCCATCATCGTCAGATTTAGCTCTCTTTGGTATGGTTAACGTTTTCCGCGACGTCTCAATGCGGATTTATGTCCATCGCTTATTGTCGCTCTATAAAAAAGCAACTGATCATCGGCTACTTGCGACAATCGAAACATCTCTAACTGGTTGGATAGACATAAAAACCCGTTTGCCCTTTGTATTGAGATAAGATTACCAACAACCACTTATCTTTTAAGAAAACATGACATAGTTTGAAAGATAAGTATTTGATTTATGGTTTCTGTATATATCGTATAAGTGATATTTCTGCGGGCTCCAAATTCTGCGGTTTTGTTAAAATGCATGGGTGTTTTTATTTCTGCGTACATAATTTCTGTGGCATCGATTTCTATAATAATCGGGCTAAAATTCTGCGGTCTCGGTAGAAAAAGGAAATATAAAGATCGTTGTAATTGCCATACAAACTTATTGAAATAAAATAAAAACTAATACCTGTATTATGTTTGAATTACCAATGACCTGTAAATGGAACATCTCGTAATTGTGCAAAAACCAAAAACAAACCGTCATGGCAAACACGGTGTACAATGTTATAAATGTTTCTTATTGCTTCCATTAATAAAAGAATGTTTGACCTAGGTGCAAGCAATAATTATGCGTAACAATTTGAAAAGATGCTCCTATTCAATCATTATCCGACATGTGAATTATTTTTCTGTGATTAACCTGTGTTTTAGTAATATATGGTAATAACAGTTTTAAAGTATGATCAGAGTAAAACCAGATTAACAAAGATAAATATTTTGCGGATTTTAAATTTGCGGTCATTTATTTAACCGAAGAAATAAAGTCACCGCAGAAATAACCACCTATACGGTATTAAATAA